>JAZKJV010009907.1:0-600000 GCA_037367405.1 Ottelia alismoides
TTCTACCGAGCTCAACCAGAATAAAACCTAAGTCTAGGGGCTAAAATCTTTCTAAACAAATAAAAATAAAATGCGAAAAATCAGTGAGGTCCCCCGAGTGCACCAACACTCAGCGAAATAGACCCTGAATAATGTCCAAGTCCGGAAGAATCTGAAAGTTTAAGTTATACAAGAATGTTTGCAAAAATAAAACTAAAGTAATTCGATTTAATATAGCTGCTTATGCTCCTCCAACTCCTCCTCGGTGTGGGTCCCTCCAAAGTGAACTGAGTCGTCCTCCAAGCGGTCCCTTGCACAAAAAGAAAAATAGGAGAAGGTCAGAAGCAATTATAGAAGAGAGAAGCAATGAAAAAAAAATCCTTAACTACTTAGTTGTGCTCTCCAACAATGACACCATTCTGATAACCAATTTTTCAACTAATTCAGGAGGAGTTAATTAAGAAATTGTCATTGTCTCGAATCAACCAAATCTATTAATGAGAAAATAACCAACTAATCAATCAAACAGAAAAATCGAGCGGTTTTTGCTACTTTTATTAACCTGATATAGCGACCAGGGCCGAACTCAAAGAACACAATTATGCACTAAGTAGTTGATTTCAATAAATCAAAGGATTTTACTGCTCTTTTTAGTGGTCTTTATATTTTGAAATTTTTAACTTTTCAATATAAGAGAAGTGTGATCAAAAGATAAAATCACACACAAGCAATCTTTCTGTATTTTCAAAGGGAACACAAATGCTCAAAAATTAAAGTAAAAATATTTACAAGTTTTATATATTTTATACTATTGTTGATAATTTTTGGGTGTTTTTTAGATATTTTTATGCTTTTCTAAAAAATCAAGTAATGACAAAATACGCAAACAATGCACAACTAGGGAAGTTTTGCAACTAAAAATAAGTAAAAATGCTCAAAATTCTTGGAATTATAATAAACTAGAAAGGAATATCTACAAACAGGAACTGAAATCATAATTTTTTGATTTTTTTGTCAATTTTTTATGTTTTTTTATTTTTTAGGTATTTTGCAAATTTTTAGATTTTTATAAGTATTTTTCAACAAAATTTATACCGAAGCTAAAAGGTGATAGAAGGGAATTAAACTAATTTTATAGAATTTTAAATAGTTTTTTAATTTATATAGATTTTCCAAAACAAACAGGAACTTTTGGGCTATTTTTGAATTTTTAATAAAATAAAAACAATTTTAAATTTGGCACACAAAAATTATAACCTAAATTAGACACTAGCAGGAGCTACTTCTGATTTTTGGGGGATTTTAGGACCAAATCAATATTTATTGCGATGAAAACAAGACATAATTGATAAACAATAAGCATGGACCTAATTTGCAAATTGTAGAAAACTTAAGCCCCCTATTTAACAAGAAACCAAAGCCCAGAGCCAAACCAACAATTAAACCAAATATATTATGCATTAAAAACCACTAAAGGGGGCTCAGTTAGAATTAGAGAAATGTTTCGTCCTTTTAAATACATCCAAACAAATCCAAGATATAATTTGCAAAAAGACCACGAAACACGTGTTACGTATGCTGCTGGCAGGGACTAAATAGCAAATTTACAAAACATTTTCTTCATTTAATAACATGTTCAAGAAACATAAGGAGAATATTGTAAAATTCACAGCAACGGTCGGTTAACATGGACTAGACTCAATTAAAAACCAATGAAAGCTTGAGGTTCACAAAACAAAATGTCCAACAAAATTACACTATGGAAAATATATACAATATTGAAAAGAAAATGCAAGACAAAGAGGGGCCTAATGTGAAATTTCCCCTTATCGCGCGCTATCCAACGATCAAGAGCAACCAACTTAAGGTCATCGACGGTAGAGAAGTGTGGCTACCCCTTCGGCGATGAGCGCTGCAGATATGATCTGTAGATGGATCCAACGATCCAGACACCCTGAGAATGAATTGTGGAAATTAGAACTAATGGGCGACTGGATCCAGCAGCGGGGAGGATGCCTAGATGAACTAGCAATGAACTCACCTCCGACAAGTTTCAATCGATGAAAGTGTGCGATTCAAGCATCTCTGCGAGCTACTCGGATGGGGGAAATTGTCGTTGATGCAGTCCGCAACTATTGAAGCTCTCAGAAGGGTCCAAGACCCAAAGAAAGGTCCTAAAGAGGCATGGTGAGGCTGGAGCATCCTGGAGCGGTTATGCCTCTTCGATTCGACCTCCAGATGAGGTTCTCGGAGTTCCTAACCTGCAAAGCTAAACAAGGGGTCGAGGACAAAATGCCTCGACCTGTTAAACAAGGAAATGGACGGGGAGTGGGTCCTGCATGGCTCTCCTATGAAGCGACGGAGGAAGAGAGTCGGGGGGTCGTTCCTGGGTAAAACGAAGGGATGGATAGGTGGAGAAGGTGGAGGGAAGTCTGGTGAGGGTGGAGGGAAGCTCGAAATGCAGGAATGGTGCTCTGATCGAATCGAATGGAGCTGGGATTACGGCTCTGTTATGGACCTAAAGAAATAAGTAAAACACAAAAAACCTACAAACTAAAGTACCTGGTGTATGGCATCTTCTGGACTGGAGGTTAGGGACCTCCGGGTATCATGGCCTCAATGGCAATGGGGCCAGAGTCTAGGCTTCCTTGCGGCGGAGCACGACGTGTAAAGCCACCAGACCTAGGGTTACTCCACTCCCATAACCTCTCTACACGAAGCCCTCACGTGCTTGTCACTCACGAGGGAGAACGACGGAGCTCATCGGAGAGGGAGGTGCAGCCAAAGATGCAGAACAAAGCTGATCCAAGAGTTTTTATATGCGGTAGAGGTTCGAGAAGATTCAGCAATTACCACGCGAACCATGATGTGAATCCATAAGATGATTGTCGAGCAGGCATTAAGAATCTGAGCCTTCTAATCGGAGCTGAAGCACGATGACGGATTCGATCAGACCGGGTCAGAAAAAATGGGAGAAATAGGAATAAAACCCAATCAGAAGGGAAAAGGACAAGGGGACCAGTTGACCGAGGTCAACGGTCCCAGATGGACCCATATAAAAAATCATATTTTCAAAATAAAGAATAAATCAAATTAAATTAGTAAATAATTTTTAAATACAAAATGATAAAAATGAAAACTGTTACTTATTGTATAAACTATTTTTCTTCTGTGATTTTAATTATTTTTATTAAATTATATATAGTATATACAATATAGTGTATTATGTATTGGTATTATATACATATATATTTTATTCTTTTTTTATTTTATTATTTTTACACAAATATTATTTATTTTATATTTTATTTATTTACAAAATAATTTAAGGATCATGAAATGATTTTTATTTGATTTTTACAAATTAAATAAAGGTATTAAATAAATATGTATTATATACTATATATACAGGTGTGGCTTTTGTACAATGAACTTTTGATTTTGTTTTGTTTTTATTTTTATTTTCTAATTTTTATTTTATGTTTATTTTATTTTAGAAGTATGCACAAGTGTTTAAAATAAAATATGCAAAAATTATAAATTAAAATAATTAAATACACATATTTACATGTATATGTACTATATGACTATAAAATGCACCCAAAAAGCCAATTTTTACCTCATAACTCCAAAATTTATGAAATCACCTTCATTTGAAAGATAATTTATGTTGGAATCCAATAAAGGTTATTTTGGAAGAATTTTGAGTTCGTATGGAGCCGGAATTGATCTTTTAAGTTCTTGTTTTGTGGCTTTTCATGAGTGGTATTATTTGTATCATATACACTAATTCATTTTACCAGTATTTTTATTATTTATAAAACATTTTTTGTACAACTTTATTGAGAAAATAGCTTATTTTGAGGTCTTTTTATTGAATAAAATATGAAAAGTGATATGTACATGGAAAGCATAGTAAAGAATATAAAGGACCCTATCTCTGCCTACTTTATTCCTTGTCGATCAGGTCAATGATTAGCCTTCTCCCGGGATTTGGGTCAGTCTGTACTTATTTCATAATTACATCCTTCTTTTTTTTCTTGTCTCTTTATTCTTTTATTTTTGGAAAATATGTGTTAATTTTGCAAGATTAACAATGACATGCATAGTGATAATTTATTGTATTGACGCACATTTATAGATGTTTTTGCTAAAAAAATAAAGCTAAACTAAAATAATAAAGAATGAGAATTGGAGATTCATGGCATCTCCATCTTCTCCTCGTAGTCCTCTCCCTTATCTTCCCCCTTCACCTACATTGAAAAAGTGGTGTTTCTGTAGTAGACTAACATACACTTAAACACATAAGCACATTTGTGTATATTCATTCAATAGTTCGTAAACACATGCAAACACATAACCATATCTATTCCTAAACACATATAGGCACATTCATTCATAAGATTCATTAATGAATTCATTCATCAATTTTCCATCTACGGTCTAGTTATTCAATTAGAATTATAGATATTCATAAAGCAGTTGAAAACAAACTAGGAGTACAACATAAAAAAATATTTTTGACGTCTCATTTCTTCCACATTGGCATAAGGGGCTTTGCCCTTGCTCTTTCCCTTTTCCTTCTCTCCTAGGATCTCTTGCACTATTATTGCTCGATCTTCCTTCTAGTGTGTAACGAACCCTCCACCACAATGAGGTGTTGCTATTTTACTTCCTTCTGCTAACGTAATCAATGGTGTCCTCTTGATCCTCATCATCACCCATGTCATCTTTGTCATCGTGAGTATCTGCACTTGTTTTTTGCTTCCTACATAAATATCAAGTTATTAATAATGCACAATTACTATCAAGATGGAAATAAAGTGTGAAGGTTAACTCGAGGACACTACATGTTATGTGAGGGAGGAGGAACATAAACACTAGAAGTTCTAGGAGAGTTGCAGCTAGAGTCTAATGAAAAGCATGGGTGCAGACCACCTAAAGTCTATTTCTGGTTCATCTTCACCCACCACTCATCAATTAATTCTCAACGATCCATAGCATCAAAAGTCAGACGATATTTAACTAGAGCATTAATGTACTTGAAATTATACAACTCAAAGTAGTGTTTCTACCAAAGAGTGAATTGCTTATTAGATTAAAAAAAATCTAATATTCACTATCAAACACAATATGCTTACTTTAACTACCTAGGCTTCAGATGTGGACCATGCATCCCTAAGCATGTGGGAATTCTTCCACCATTTCTCCAATGTTGGCTCATGTTGATTAGCTACAAAGTGATAATATGATATTGTTAGCTATATATACTTAAGGGATCGTGTATATATTAACACACACACGCCCCAAATCTCTTCTCTCCACTGGACGATCACATCTCCTACTTCCCCCTATTTATCCTTCCCACCACTGGTCACCTTGTAAAATCCTCAAAAGCAAATAGATCACAGTGTGAACTCTACTTATGTTTAAAAGAGAATTCAATGCATATGACATGCATATGCAGCTATAAAATACCTCGATAAAATACATGAAACATTTCCAGAGTACACCATATATGACTGTATTCTTTAATCCTCTCATAATCAGCAATACCATCCAACTTGGACACATACATATCCGTTCCTAAACACATCTAGGCACATTCATTCATTCATGCACTAGAACTTGTACATCAAAATTTCATAATATTCATTACTGCATTCATTCATCCATTTGCCAGATATGGTATAGCCATTCAATATAAAAGGATAGATGCCATAAAGAATTTGAAAACAAACTAGGAATATGACATAAAAAGTAATTTAGTTGTCACATTTCTTTCACATTGTAATAAGAACTTTTCCATTGCTCTTTCCCTTTTCCTTCTCTCATGGACTCTTACATTGTTCTTCCTCGATTTTCTCGCTAAAGAGTAACGAATCCTCCACCACAACGATTTGTCGTCATATAGTTTCCTTCTTCGCTACAACATCTCCGTGGTCCTCGTCTTCATATCCATGATCATCGCCCATGTCATCTTTGTCAAGAGATGAATCATGGGTTCATTAGAGATTTGCCTAGGAAGTTTCGTGGTGCAAACACCACTCCAGAAGGTCCGTAAACCCATCCCACACCTCGTGTATTGGTTGACGAGAAATCATCACGAAATCATTGATGTGGGGTTGAGCATTCTTACGACCTAAGGGTAGTTCTTACTCAGAAATGTACTCCTCAATTGATCCCTAGTCATCACCACCTTCCCGACTGCTTAAGCTAATATGTAGCTTTATCTTTGAGAGAAAATTGGAACACCTTCAACTTGATCACATATAAGTCGACACTTGCCTAATTGACTATGCCATACAAATCATATTGAATTTGCACAAGTGTATGTGTGGCTTCTTACACATCATGCCATAAATAATGAAAGCCTCTTGACTGAACTCAGAACCATGTGCCTCTTTGCTCTTCGTGAAATCTAGAAGTAAGAAGAAGTCTAGTCAAATCTAGTATATATCTTTACATTTGAACGGTGGAGGATAGAAGGGAAATTAAGGTGATGGGATACCTCAAAATAGGGTGTGTAGGGAGAACCGAGTCGATGGGGATTGATCTTGATATGGGGTGAGGGCCACAGCTCGAGTTCTAGAAGAGGTTGCTTTCTCAAATAAATTGGGATGAGTGGGGTTGATGGACCAAAAAATCAAAGGAGCCATAAGATCTGCTTAAAGGGATCGTTTACCCATCATAACAAAAATCAAGAAATAAAATTTGAGTCATAATGTTTTATAACTATGTTCAAATAAAATTACTAACATAAAAATCATATTAATCATTAAAAAAATTAATATAACACATAATCAAAGCCACATCACATTAAAATTATCATTCCAACTCTTCAAATAACTACTATTTACAGAGAGATAGCCCAACCCAACCCAGTTACCAAACAGACCCTTAGTCACCATTAAACCTAAGTAGCGAACATCGATGATACGTGTATCCAAAGGGTCAGGGTACACACATCACAAACGAACTTCCAAGGATATGGGCTCTGTCCTAAGGTGGTATTTTGCCTTGCTCGATCCGTACGGGTACTTGTGTACAGTAAGTGGGTTGCTATCTCCAAAACAATGGGTCAAACTAGTGTGTTCTATTAGGTTAAAATATGTTAGTAATCTCAATTTCTATATTTTTACTTTCCATTTTTCAGTACTGTCAAATGTAACATCATACGAATTCTCATGTTCTCTTTATTCCTAAATCAAAAAACACGAGAGAAGAGAATGGAAAAGCTGACATGTGAGAAATCAATTATGCATGCTGAATTAAAAGTGTGTACCTTTCTACAACTCTCCACATGCAATATAATCCATGTATAAAGTGAAAAACCTAAAGTAATGCATAAAATAGATATTAAATTCTACGACCAACAACTCTATTAGCTGGAAGAATCAATTTGTTTGCCTAGGTAGAATTGCTCTTAGGTTTATTACTATCTTTTAGCGCAATAAAAATGAAACTCGTCTCCCTAAGAAGTCGGATAGATGGTGAACACAACTTCTGCTTGTTTCAGCTTCTTGGCTCCCTAAGAAGTCGGTTCCTACTTTGATCAGTACTTGTCGATTGTGGGCCATAGATCAAGTGATAAAATCACAAAATAAAATGAAAAAGCCACTAAAAAGTAGAAAATATAAATTAAAAAACTTATCAGAAAACTCAGAATATAAAAGTCGATATGATTAGGTAACAAAGAAAATCATAAAAGAAAAATCCTGAAATCGATTCGACTAGGATAGTTGGGAAACTTCCCTTAAAAATGCACAAAAAGATGCTTCTAGATAATCTAAAAGTCTAAGTTTGTGTAGGCATATAAATGCAGGAAAATAACATGTTTCTAGATTCGGTCCTTGAGTTCTAGACGGTTGACGACGACAAACAAGGTAGAGATAGAGACCACCGTTGTTGTTGCACAATTGGTTATTAAGAATTTAATGTAGATGGACAAGAAAACATAAGCAAGTCGTAAAATTGGATATATCCTAATTAATCAAGATCTAAGTAAACACAACATAAAACGATTGTGTACTCTCTTCTATAGGAATCAAAATGGAATCCTATTCACGATATTTATATCGTCTTTGAAACTTGGCTACTAAACTCGACAAAAATTCGTTCTTAAGCCATCATGCACAAATCTTCTGATCAGATCTATTGCTATAGATCATGACCTATAATTAGCTTTCCAGCGTTGTTCTGAATCCGTCAAGTACACAAAATCTTCAGAACCCAACACTCCAACTTAAATCATTAGTCTTACTACAAAGAACAAAGACTCGAGATGAACTGATTTAATTTCAGTATAGAAAAGTAACAAAGTTGGGTAAGAGCAGATAAAATACGACAAGAAATTGGATAAGAGGCGGAATGTAGACTTGAAGCAAAGAAACAATAACAATAGAAGAAGGTCGATAATTCAAAAGAAAAATGTAGAAAAGAAGAACAAGAAGAAAATGAATAAGAAAGAACGAGAAGAGTACTTAGAAGAAGGACTAGGGCTACGGTAAACACTCGCCTGATGTGTTATGTGATGGTAAACACTCACCTGATGAGTTATGTGTTGGCAGCACACTCAGTGCTTGCCTCGATGGAAGAGTTGCTGCTTCAGGAAGCTATTCACGTGATTAACTCATCGTGCGATGGAGCTGATGTTGCTCCAGAGTGTGCCAATCATCGCCAAACTCTCTCGCTCAATGAGAATGACCCACTTTAAGTCTTATCACACCTAGAGGAGTGACATAAGAGCTGGGAATCAAAGCAAGGGCTAACGACGGATGTGTTAGGATAGACCTCTAGGGTTCTATTTATTGGTGAAGGTGGAAGGATTATGTGGTTGGGCATGAAGATGGCAATCAACACTAGGAAGGGTGTTATCAGTTGTTGGCGGTTATCATTGGGTATTGGAGGAACATCTTGTGATGGTAGGAGTGGGGTCTCGTGGTTGTAGAAGGGAAAAGAAGATGAGAAGGAGTATAGAAGCTTAGAAAAGGCCTAGCTAACCTAGGTCAACTGGTTCGAAAAGAGGAGGGGTGCGTTATAGAGAACCAACCACCCACCATGAATTGGAAGAGAAGATTGCTCCAAGGTCTTACTCTTAAAATCTTCGACTCATGTCAGAGGGAGGAAAACAATATATAGAAAAATGTTGTAAATTGAATAATTAATAGAAAATTAATCCAAATTAAAACTAATTAAATTTTAAAATGCATATAAATAAATAAATGATGGTATTTTCAAAATAGTAACTATTATTATTTTAATGAATGAAATTATTAGATACTATAATTTATACATAGGATGGTATTTTCCTCAGCTGAGGAAAATACCTCACCTTTTTTGAAGCCAGCTCCCGTACCACCGCCACCTTCAACTGGGTTATGATTAATGATTGGTAATATTCATGGACCAACTACTCATGTATTTTTTCTTCTAAAAAATACTCTGATTATTTTAAAGTACAACATTTTTTATTCAAATATACGGTCGGATTAGGCTAGTCCATTTATCTATGTACAAAATCCCACTTGCCATCCATGTATTAAAGCCCAAGCCCAACCATGCCTATTTACTATCCGGTCGGGCTTTTCCCATTTATTACTGGGTTAGGTTTCACTTTGGAAGCCCAAGCATGTCCACTGTTCCCATGAACTACTCAGACATAAAGTCTAACTCATATATTTTATCCCCACCTTATATCTCATACATATTTATATATAGCTATGAAATAATATGTAGAAATAGTATTTGTGAAAATAAGAATGTTAAAATAAATTTTCTGTTATTTCCAATAAGAATCTTTTTTTATAGGGAAGACAGAAAGACATGCATAATCAATCATATATGATAATTAGCAATAAAATAGTAATATCCTTGCATTTTTTGGTATTAATATATATTATCCTAATATAATTATTCAACTTATTATTTATTAAAATAATAATCTATGTTGGGATCAATAAGACCGTACAAGCATGAAATAAAAAAATTAATATCTAAGCTCAAGCCTATTTAATAGCATGTCAGGCTTAGCCCAATTCTAAATGGGTCGAAGTCCTAAAGTACTAAACAAGCACATCCCATTTAAATTCGTTATACATGAGCCCAATGGATACCCAGCCTAATACTCGTGCTTTGCATCGGGCAATGCGGTATGACGAAACACGTCACCGGTCTGTCATCTTCGAATTCCTGTAAAAGTGAAAGAAAAGATATTTTATTTATTTATTTCGATCGTTGTATCGTGCAGGTAAATGTTATATAAAAAAAGATTTTATTAATATTTTTTTATTTTTTATTTATACTCCTAAACTTTGATGTATAGTGAAAGTACAAGAGTGTCGAACTTAGGGAGGCAAACTTTTGGAAACTAGGAAAAATGGTAGAAAACTAAAGTTCAATGGGTTTCCTAATTTTGATTTATTTTTAAGGATTTTCTGGGTTTTTATTTAATTTTTGTGAATTTTATATTATTTTTATGATTTTTAAGTATTTTGTAATTTTTATTTTGGAAATGTTTTTTAATTTTTATTTGATTTTTATTTTATTGTTTTTATGTTTTTAATTTATGTTCCTTTTTTATGAATTTTTAAGAGGCTTTAGGATTTTTATGGATTTTATATTATTTTTCTTGTGAAAAATGAAGTTTTTATTGAAAACTGTGAAATAATTATGATATTTAATAGCAAACATAGTTAAAATATTTTTATTTTAATTTTATAAAAAAGTAGGTGAAATTATCTTTAAAATGATAGGTTGTACATATTTTTGTGATTTTTTATGAATTAGTTATGAAATTTTGAAATTTTTATGTATTTTGTATTTTTTTATTTGGTTTTATTATTTGATTCTTATTTTGTTTCTGGTTTATGTTGCAAAATATGACAAAATATACTAAAGGTAATTTTTTTAGATTTTTAAGAGTGTTTTTATATTTTTTTATGAATTTTAAAGTTTGCTATATTTTTTGGTATTTTTAAATGATTTATTAAAAAAATAGAAAATGTTTATATTTTTTTCAAAACTATTTTAATAATGTATATAGAGAAAAATACAATATTTATACAGATTTCTATTGTATTTTTATATTTTGAATTTTTAGTTATTATGTATAAAATGTATAGTATTTATATACAATACAAGGGTGTTTTGTATTATACTAGAAAGATAAGGACGTGCGTAAAATAGCAAGAAACAGGAGGGCTTGCGCACAAAACTCTCAGAAACACACGTTACAGGCACGTGATCTGCTCTGTCTGGACCTGTGAAGAATATCAAGAAGCTTGATGAGTATCCCTGCAAAAATTGCCAGGACCCACATGCTCGGCCATGTGTAGAAGCTGCTATAGGAGGACCTGCGTGTAAAATTAAAAAGTGCTGAGGATATCTCGCAAAAACTTCTAAGGTAGCATGCGTGATTCATGTGTCTTTCAACATTTTGGACATGTTCGTAAATGACAAAATTACAAGGGTTAATATGTAATTTTTACTTGGATATTTTCTCCTCCCACCTCACGTGAGGTGCGCGTGACCACTGCTTGAATTAAGAGGCAGGTCAGTGGAATCTCGTGGAAGCCGACACGTGAAGTATCCACTGTCGTTCGATCGAACCCGATCGAGCGGCCAAAATCAAAAGCCTCAATTTCGCAAGTGAAGATTGATGACCGAAAAATCCGAGCAACTAAGGTAAAGAGATAATACTAAGGTCGTTGCGACCTCAGTCGCTCAAGAGTCCCTCAGTCAATCAAGAAAATTGGGTTCAGACCACCAAAATCAAATCAAAATCAAATAAAAGCGATAGCAGTCCTGGCTATTGGATTAGCCTGGTATAGCGACCAGGGTCGGACTCAGGGAGCACGTGATGCCCTTGTGGCCTACGAAGTAGTCTAAAAGAAATAAAATAAAAGAAATGTATTTTTGGTGGATTTTTAATTTTTATAAATTTTTTTTGGATTTTTAATTAATTAATAAAATAAGAAAACAAGGGAAAAAACCAACTTCAAGCAATTATTTAATGCATCAAAAATCAATTAAAAATTCAAATAAAAATGTTTTTGTGTATTTTATGATTTTTACTATTTTTGGTTAATTTTTGGTCTTTTTCTGATTTTTATTTAATTTTCTAAAAATAAAACAAGGCAGGGAAATGGAGGTACTGTCCAGTCAGGAGTAAAAGGCCAATTTAAAATGCAAAAGGCCTTAGTAACTCCTGAAGAGAATTTTCCTATAAACTAGAAAATCTAAGAAAAATTAAGGCACCAAAATTATTATTTTTGGATTTCTAGATTATTTATTAGAATTTTTATGAGGTTTTTAGTGTTTTGTAATTTTTATGAGTTTTGTATAATGAAAAATGACCAAATTTGGTCAAAAAATCAAACAAGCCAAAATACACAGTAGCTATTTTTTTAATTTTTAGATGAGTCTTAATATTTTATTGTGAATTTTTAAATCAGACAGTGAAGAAAAAGGCTGTTTTTGAATTTTTAAAAATATCAAATAAAAGCAAAAATGTCTCCAAAAATTCTATAAAATTTTACAACATGGCAGGAGCCATGTGTCCAATTTTCATTGAATTTGGAGTGAGTTTGATATTTTATTCAAAATTAAAACCTAGGTATAGTGCACATGAACCTGTACGCAAATACCAGAAGCTCCAAGGGGTCCGGTGCAAAAATCCCAAGAAGTCACGCGCGATGCGCGTGTCTGGGGCATACAAGGACCTAATTGCAAAGAAATAAAGTTTCGCGGCTAAATAATAACAAGTATTAAAATCCCAAGAACCTTAGTGTAATTTACCCATTAATATACGCACATGCTCATATAAATCACGCATAGGGGCATAAGTGCAAATATCTAAAAAGATTCATTCATTAAGTAACATCCTAGAACTACAAGGGCATCAATGCAAATATCCCAGAAAAACCACGTGTCGATGCACGTGACACACTACAGGCAGGGGTATATATGCAAATAGCAAACAAGACGGGGTCCAAAATGCAAAAGTACCAAAATAAAAACAACGTACTATGGTATTTACAGGACTAAACATGAAATAAAGGAAACAGAGGGGCCTAAGAACAATTACCCCTTTACTATATCCGAGGGACGGATGGCTGCCACGTGGTGGATCGAATGGTGGAGGACTTGTGGCTCGCAGCAAAGGAAGCCCTCGGCGCGATCGAACGACTGGGAAGCTGCCACGTCGCTGATCTGACGGTCGGGAACAGGTGGTGCTTCTTCGTCCGGATCGAATGGTCTAGATCGACTCTCCTCACGATCGTGCAGTGCTGGCGCTCCTGAAATGGACGACTCGGATGGAATCTGGAGCTGGAGGACGATCCAACGGTGTCTGAAGGTCGAGGAAGAACTGATGGTCGGCGACCTTCGCCGGCCCACTTCGCGCACTCCCGGCCTCCTCGCGGGGCTCTGATGATCGGAGAAGAAGCTATTTGGGCTCCCGCGTCGACTAGTGGTCTCTGATGGCCCAACGGAGCTCCGAGGAGCTCAGGCGGAGCCGACGGAGCTCAAGCTGCTGCTCCAAATGGTCCAAGCCCTCAGATGGGCTCGGATGTCCCTGCAAAGTACACCAGCAGACTCGCGGGTCGAGGGCAAAGTGCCTCAACCCCGTTAGGAGGGGTGACGGTGGTCGGTGAGGCGGGGCGGTCGAGCTCCGGCGAGGGGTAGACGGTGGAGCTCGAATCCCCAGCTCCTGTGCGAGCTGGGTCGAATGGAGGGGCGTAGAACGTGCGCGTGAAGAAGGCGAGTGTGATGGTGCGGTCCGATGATCGAATGGAAGGTGGGGGTGGCCGGAATCGATGATGGTCGGCGACGACGAGATTTGGGGTAAACTAGAAATTAAAGAACAAGGAAAAGAACTAAAGCTACCTAGATGGAGGAATCGACTGGGCGTGAGTTGGGCTTGCTCTGAGTCATTGCCTCGCGGGACGTCGTGGCCCGAGGCTCGAGCTCCTGCTTCAGGCGGAGCACGGTGGCGCTAGCTCGCCGGATCTGAGGTCTGGTCACCTACATCTCTCTTCAACACCGCCGACGGAGAGCTGTCACCTCAGGGAAGGCAGTGGAGGTCACGGGACTGCAAGGTGGGGAGCCAAAGATGCGCAAATGGATGGCGGAGCTCGGGCTTTATACTGCCAAGGGTCCGGCAAGATTCGATCGGGTAGGGCAGCTCAGTGCGCGGACCCCGAGGCGGGCACCCCGGCGAGGGTGTCGGATCTGTCATTAACAAGCAGGACCCAGGGTTTAGGTGTGAGAGGATCGGGTTTGGACGAGAAAATTAAGAGAACTCGGGTCGGGCATCCATAACCCGTGTGAAGTGGTCCACCGGGGGGAGTTGACCGGGCGGTCAACAACCCCGTGGACCAATGAGAGGGGCCACCTGGAAAAGATTTAGAAATTAATTTAAAAATAGAAAATGGCCGAATTATTAAAAACTCAAAACATGAAATGTTTTTGTTTTAATTTTTTCTATTTTTTGGTGATTTTTAATTAATTTTTCAAAATAAAAATAGGGTATGTACACTTTATATTATACATAGGTATTTACACAATATGCCTTTTTTATTTTTGATTTTTAATTTGTTATTTTTATACATTTTTCCCCATTTCATATTTTATTTATTTATAACATAAAATTAGGAATAAAAAGATATTTTTATTTTATTTTTATTATTTGTAAACAAGGGTGAAATAAATAGGTATATACATCTATGTACATGGTTTATTTACAATATTATTTTTGGTTTTTAATTATGTTCTTTTTATTTTGTTTTTATTTTTGTTGTTTTTATTTTATTTATTTTCAATATCAAAGATAGAATATTTACAAAATTTTTGGAATTTTAATTTATTTATTTATCTGGTGAAATAAATATAGGAGTGGTTGTATGTACATGGTGGATATGCACAAGTGGAGTCTTTTTATTTTCTTTTTAATTTTTCTATTTTTGTTTTGATTTTTATAAATATATATACAATATATACAAGCCATTTTATTCTATTTTTTAGAGGAAAATATTTTTATTATATTTACAAATATATTTACACACATGAGCCCCTATCTCCCTCTACTTTGGCTTTTATGCGGTCAGGCCCATGCTGAGCCCTCCCTTGGGTTAGGTTGCTCAATATTTATTCTAAATATTTCCTCTTTTCTTTTTAATCTTTATTCTTTTATTTTTGCACAAAAACATGCTAATTATGGCTTTTTACATAATGCATGCTTTTGGTAATTATTTATATTTACAAATATCTACATGCATTTGCAAAGGTTCTTGTAGCTAAAATATAAGAATAAAGAGTGATGAATGAGTATTCATCACCCCCCTATACTTAACTTTGCCAGTCCCTTAGCAAACACTTATTGAAAAAGAAGTGGAAAAGAAGAAAGAAAAAGAAAAAGAGAAGAATGTACATGGATCAAGGTTGATTATTAAACTTGCCTTCATTAAATTGAATTATGAAGCTCAATCAGATCTTTGGATTATTAATGTATCGGAACCTTATGTGGACTTAAGCTTAAAACTCAACAGCCTCTAAGTTCCACTAATCTCTAATCAAGACTCCTCAATAATCCAGGTCAGAACAAGTCATCAAACACAAACCCTGAAGACCATGAATCTTTCTTTGTACTGTGAATGTGAGGTATAAGCTCTCCACCTCAGAAATGGCAACTTGACAACCCTCCCCAACAAGGTAACTCTATGACCTCAATCTGGCCACTCTTTCCTCGAGGAGCGGGGTATTCCCTTCTAAGTTCAAGTTCAACCAGCTCAAGAAGAGGAGGAAGAAGAGAATGGACCATGGCCAGTGTAGCCATGTATCCTTGAGAGCTTGACCAGTGTAGCCAAGTCTCCCTGCTGCAAGCTACATAAGGTGGGTCATGGATCTCAAGCTTTTCTTATTGCACTCTATATACATACTCCGGTGGGATTATCATTTTCTCTCAGACCCACCACTTTTTTGGAGTTATTTTCTTTTTGCATTTTTTTTCAAGTGCATCTATACAACATATACATGTGCAGCATTTATACAAGGAGTTTTTCCTCTTGAGCCAGTAGACTATCCCTCTTTTGAAGCTTTATTGCAACCCACAACTCCTGTCGTTAGACCTCATGGCAACCAGACCAAGTTGAGACACACTTCCTTCACTAAAAGAAGAAGAGAGGTTCCGCCTAGAAGTACTACCCTCATATGCTACCCCAAGTCAAGGAAGACTGCCTCCTCACCACCTCATCCGTGGAGAAATCGGTGCAAAGTGCTGGTGTCC
Organism: Ottelia alismoides; assembly: GCA_037367405.1. NCBI lineage: Eukaryota > Viridiplantae > Streptophyta > Magnoliopsida > Alismatales > Hydrocharitaceae > Ottelia > Ottelia alismoides. The sequence continues at coordinate 16,265 of JAZKJV010009907.1, forward strand.
AAGTAAAGCCATTGTCCCTATGAGTCATGTGTTGTTGTTAAGTGCTCTACTTAGGCTCATTGAGATGACATGTGATCATAGCCTAGTGGACTCAAAGATTTAAGTCACCATGGACCTGAAAAGCCTTAAACCTAAGCCCTATAAAGTTCCTCTTATAATTTAGGTGGATTAAGATCTTAATCAAGCTCCATTTCCCAATTTAATTGTAGGCTAGTTTAAATGTCAACTATAATCCAGAAAAACTATATACATATGTACAAAGATGCTATTTACACAATATTTTACAAACATGCAAAATTTTTGAAAAAAAATGTTTTGAAATCATGAATGGATGAATGCATGAAGTGCAAGTTTTGCAAAAGTATTTACACACAGTTACACAAGATTTTTGCAAACTTTTGATTTTCAAAACATTTTGGAAAAATTTTGTACTATATACATAATTTTGATACAAAAATATTTACACAAGCTTTACACAAAAGATTTTTGAAATCATTTTTACAAAAATAATTTGTACACTAGCTATGTATGTGCAAATAAAAGAATGGTTATGTACATGAAAAAGTTTAATTTTTTGTGATTTTTAGGGTTTTTTAGCCATTTTATTTATTAACACACTCACACAAAGTACGAGTTATGGCTAAACTATATATGAAATATATACACACCCCCTCTATACTTAGCTCGAACGATGTCCTCAGAGTCAAGAGCGATGAAGAAGACATAACTCGTGCTTAGTATAGGGAAGTGAAATGAAAGGCTATACACAAAGACGAGTGAATGAATAGAAAGTCAAGAGACTCTCGGCTTTCCCCCTATACTTAGGATCAAGTAATCCTAAGTATAGCAGGCTGTACACAAAGGGAAAACCGAGTGGGGAATGTACAGGGTATACCCCCTATACTTAGGGTAAAATATCCCTAAGTATAGGCAGCAAAACATGGGTAGAAGGAAACAAAAGGAAACTCAAAGGTCCTACATCCCCCCTATACTTAGGGTAAAGTACACCCTAAGTATAGCATAATCAAAAGATGAAGAAAGGGATGTGGGACTAAAGAATGTGATGATATGGACATCTGGATCTATATAGGTCAGAAGATCAGTGAAAATCAGGAGTGAGATGCAATAGATGTGAGTCAAAAGACCACATCTCACGCAAAATGAATCGGAGCAACATCAACGACCCGCGGCTCATGATCTAGAAATGGCTTGAGCCGCTGGCCGTTCACTCGAAAGGTACTCTCAGAAGACAACTCGGATATATCAATGCTACCGTTGTCGTGTACCTTTCTCACCAAGTAGGGTCCCTTCCACTTGCTCTGTAGCTTCCCTGGAAATAAACGAAGCCTTGCATCAAACAGCCATACTCTCTGTCCAGGCTCAAAATGCTTGTGGTTGATGTGAGAATCATGCCACTCCTTCACTCTCTCCTTATAATGTAGGCTGTTTGAGAAGGCGGTATCTCTAAGCTTCTCCAGGGCTGCTAGCTCTGCCCTCCTCTGGTCTCCCACACCATCTGGATCCATAAGTATCTCAGTGACTGCCCAAAGTGACCTGTGCCTCAGCTCAACAGGCAAATGGCACGGCTTGCCATATACGAGGCGAAAGGGAGATGTACCCAATGGTGTCTTGAAAGAAGTCCTATATGCCCACAAGACCGAGTCCAAAAGCTGTGACCCATCCTTTCGGTCAGGGCGGACGACTTTCTGCAATATAGTCTTGATCTCCCTGTTCGACACCGCGGCTAGACCATTCGTCTGTGGATGGTAAGGTGTGGCAACACGATGGTATATGTCGAACTCGCCAGCAAGGGCCTTCAACTGGTCGTTGATGAAACAAGACCCCCCATCTGAAATCAATACTCGAGGTACCCCGAACCACGTGATGATGTGCTTCCTCAAAAATCTGCAAACTGTCCTCGCATCAGCGGCTTGGGCGGGGATAGCCTAAACCCAACGACTGACGTAGTCCACGGCTAACAGAATGTACTCAAATCCCTGACTCTTAGGGAATGGACCCATGAAATCGATGCCCCATACGTCCAAAACCTCACAGAAGTGAATGGGCTGCATCGGCATCATGTCACGTTGTCCAGAAGTGCCCATCCTCTGACAGTCAGTACACCTCTTCACGAACTCATCAGAGTCCTTGAAGAGGGTAGGCCACCACAAGCCGGATTGGAGCACTTTCTGTGCCGTTCTCCTCCCAGAATGATGTCCTCCTGCCTCAAGCTTGTGGCAGTAAGTGAGGACGCTATGGTGTTCCTCCTGAGGAATGCACCGGCGCCAGACACTATCCCCTCCTTCGTGGTAAAGGATGGGATCCTCCAAGTGGTAGGACTTGGCCTTCATAAGGAAGGTCTCAAGCCTCTGCCTGGTCCAATCTTGTGGGACTTTCCCCGCAACGAGAAAGTTCACAATATCGGCATACCATGGGAGTGAGGCGATAGCAAGGATCGCCTCATCTGGGAAGGTATCACAAATGGGATCAATATGCTCAGACTCCTCAGGCTGCTCTAAAGGAGAGAGATGATCCGCCACCACATTCTTGACTCCAGGCTTATCCTTGATCTCAATGTCGAACTCCTGGAGTAGAAGGATCCATCTAGTCAGTCTAGCTTTGGTATCCTTCTTTTCCATGAGGTATCGGATGGCGGTGTGATCAGTATACAGGGTCACTCTAGATCCAATGATGTAAGATCTGAACTTATCTAGGGTGAACACTATGGCTAGCATCTCCTTCTCTGTGACTGTATAATTCCGCTGGGCGGAATCAGATGTGCAACTAGCGTAGTGGATAGCAAAGGGGACTCCATCCCTCCTATGTCCCAGCACGGCCCCCACGGCAAAATCGGAGGCATCCGTCATGATCTCGAAGGGGAGAGACCAATCAGGCAGCTGGAGAACCTCAATCACACTCTGCTTGAGAGTCTCAAAGGATGAAAGACACTTGTCATCGACAAGGAACTCGGTGTCTTTCGTCAATAGGTCAGTCAACGGCCGGGCGAGTCTGCTGAAATCATGAATGAATCATCTGTAAAAACCGACGTGCCCCAAGAATGACCGTAACTGCCTCAGATTGGACGGTGGTGCGAGTTTTCTAATGACATCTACCTTGGTCGGATCAACCTCCATGCCCCTGTTGGAGATGATATGGCTAAGCACCGTCCCTTGAGTCACCATAAAGTGACTCTTCTCCCAAGATAGCACCAAGTGAACCTCTATACATCGCTGGAGTACTCGATCTAGGCAGTCAAGACAGGAGTCGAATCCGTCACCGTAAACCGAGAAATCATCCATGAAGACTTCCAAACACTCCCCTACCATGTCCGAAAAGATCGATAGCATGCATCTCTGAAAAGTCGTAGAGGCATTGCGTAGCCCAAATGGCATGCGTCGGAAGGCGTATGTGCCGAAGGGACAGGTAAAGGTGGTCTTCTCCTGGTCCTCAGGAGCGATGGCCACCTGGTTGTAGCCCGAGTACCCATCCAGAAAACAATAGTGGCTCTTCCTTGCCAGTCTCTCAATGATCTGGTCAATAAAAGGTAGTGGCAAATGATCCTTCTTGGAGGCCTGGTTGAGTCTCCTGTAGTCAACGCAGGCCCGCCAAGAAGTGGGTACTCGTGTAGCAATCTCCTCTCCCGACTTACTGATCACAATCGTGATGCCCGTCTTCTTGGGCACCACATGCAAGGGGCTGACCCACTTGGAGTCGGAAATGGGATAGATAAAATCGTCGCTCCACCATTTCGAGATTTCCTTCATGACAACCTCTCTCAGATTGGGGTTCAGCCGCCGCTGGAACTCACGCAACGGCTTTGCCTCATCCTCGATATAGATATGGTGGGAGCACATGGCCGGACTAATCCCCTGGAGATCTGCTACGCTCCATCCGATTGCCTTGTGGTTCTTTTCAAGAACCCCCATCAAATGGGATTCTTGCTCTCCAGTCAGATCGGCGGAGATGATGAATGGGTACATCTCAGGCTCACCTGCAAGGAATCGATACTTCAGCGAAGTAGAGAGTGGCTTCAGCTCTGGACAGCTGGGTGCTGGCAAATCTGGCTTCGAAAGAAGCGTCGTGTATGCTGCCAAATCTGCCCGGGAGAATGAGAACGTACTCTCGCAAACTGGATCTGAAGAAGGCTGCTCAACTGAACTGTCTCTGATCTGCTCGGCATCTACCTCCTCCTCAACTGTAGGCTCAGTGGAACTCAGGTCTGGCATGTAATCCTCGCAATCTACCCAATCAGACTCTGAATCTGAGGGATCTGCATCAAACAAGGTGGCATCAGTACCACCATCATCACAAAAATCCGTGTCGCGGTCAAGAACCTGCTCTGCTGCCACTGAAGTATCCTGATCCAGGAATGTGCTCTCCAAGCTCTCCTCTGCTGTCATCTCTGCATCAATGATGTCTGAAAATGAGTGGATGGCCTGTGCTGCTGGGTCTGCCCAAACTGCCTCATCGTCTGTGATCACAAAGTCACAATCCTGGTGGATGTCTAGCCCTACCTCTGTCAGCTGCTCTGTATTGGAAGTGGTCTCTGAGCATGATCTCTCTCTGGCTCGGTTGTCCTCGACCGTCTCTATTTGTACACTTTCGCCCTCGACGCGAAAGTATACCTTCCCGCTATCATGGTCAGTCACCACCTTGGCTGTGGCCAAGAACGGACGTCCGAGATTGATGGGGGTATCGGTCACTGAATCAGGGATCTCCATGTCCAACACTACGAAGTTCACGGGGAATTGCAGGCCCTGAATAGTGACGACAACGTCTCGCAACAACCCCTTCGGCCTCTTGACAGATCGATCAGCAAACTGAAGGACTGTCCTGCTCTGTCTAAGAGTACCCAACTCGAAACGATCGAGAAGGGCTGCCGGAAGGAGGTTGATAGACGATCCGCTATCTAATAGAGTCCGGTCGAACCTCTGCTCTCTAATGTAACATCTGACATAAGGGGCTCCTGAATCTAGCCTCTTGGCCGGCAGACGGTTCTGGATCGCGAAACACGTGGCTTTCGTCAGCACATGGATCTCTGAATGGTGGTTCCTCCTCTTCCTCCTGACGGTAGTCTTGTCTCTCAACGAACGCTGAAGAAGGGGAATGTGCTGCAAAGCCTCCTGAAGAGTCAGCTGGATATGGAAACGATATATCATCTGCTGGCTGAACTCCTCCTGGTCTCTCTTTTTAGGGTTTTCTTTTTTCTTCCCCTTCCCCATCTGGAGGGCTCTAGGGAAGGGGATCATTGGGTCCTTCTCAGATGAAGGACTAGGAAAAGGTCTAGATGGCTCGACAGCCAGATCCGCACATACATCAAGCACCACAGTGGGACTAGAAAAAACCAAACCTTTTCCTTTATTCACAACATGGTTCCGAGATACATCAGGGGAAGGAAAAATGACAGATCTCTCTACATGAACTCTGGTGGCCTCAGTGCCACTAGTGGCTGGATCAACTGGACGTCTCGCGGCCTCAGTACCGCGCTCTGGCTCGGCATCCCGGGTGGCATCAGTACCACCTCCTCGAACTGGTGAAATGGCGGCCTCAGCACCGCCTGTGGAGTCAGCATCCTTGGTGGCATCAATACAACCGTCATCATCTCGAGCGGCCTCAGTACCGCTCTCCTCCTCCTCATCTGGCGCTCTAGGTGTATCCTCATGACGTCGCTCAGACGAGGCGCCGCCTGCTGGTGTCCTACCGCTCCTAAGTGTGACAAAATCAACATCAAAAAGGTCTGCATACATATCATCAAATGGATCACTAGGAGTGGCATGCTCAGTGTAAGCTACCTGCTCAGACTTCTGCTTCAGGCTGTTGGGGTTCGGCTCAATCTGGGCAGGGATCGTGGCCTTCCCTCTCACTATGTCCCGCATCTCCTGGCAGAACTCGTCCATCTCCCGTCTGATGGTAGCCTGCTGGTCCGTGAGGAGGCGGGCTATATCGTCCAAGGCGGGGCTCTCGTAGGGTGGGCCATGAGAGCCCGACGGGTAGCCTCTCTGGTGATGAGGTTGCTGGAACTGGTGCTGCTGCTGTTGAGAGGGGTATGGGTGTGGTGGATGTTGCTGCTGGTGAGGCTGCTTACGCCTCCAAGACTGTCCCTGCTTATAGGGACGAGGACCATAGGAAGACTGCTGCTGCTGTGGTGGTGGGTACACTGGGGGTTGCTGCTGCGGCTGGTGATCTCTCTGCTGGCTATACTGGCCTCCCTGACCAGATGGCTGCTGCTGGGACTGGGTACCTCCATTCCCCCACTTGAATCTGGGATGGTCTCGTCGGATTCCAAGCTGAGGGCAGTCATACTAAATCCCATTGACATCCATCAACGGTTCTGCATCGTACTGGGCTGGCGGAAGTACTGCCAGAGGCTGATTAGGCTGGTATACCACCATCTGCAAGTCTGGAGATGGTGGTGACTGGTAGGTGGGTTGCGGCTGCTGGTACGGCTCCGCCTGTACAAGGTGAACCTGTCTAGGCTGCTAGTGTGAGCTGGAGCGTTGGGACGAGCTGCTGCTGCTGTCGTGATCGCCTCGCGACTGAAGACGGGGTTGGGAAGCCGTCTGTGCCTCCTGGAGACACATGAGCTGGGTCTTCATGTCACTCAGAGTCTGTTCCATCTGCTCCATCTGAGTGATGCCCTGGCACTGCTTCTTCTCTATCAGCTCCATCCGATCCAACTTCTCGCTAATGATACCCATATCCGCAGTGGATGACTCTTCCTGTGCTGCTGCTACTGCGGACGAACTGGAAGGATCGGCGTCGACCCGTGCTATCCTCTGGTACTGCACGAGTATTGGCTGCTGGGGTCTGCCCTGAGTATACAACCGGGTCTGGGACATCACCATGTAGTTCTCGGCCATCTCCTCGTAGATGGCCCAGACCTGGTCGTGATCCTTGGCGAAGTATGACCCGCCACAAGAAGCGTTCACCAAGCCCTGGAGCTCTGGTGTCAGCCCGCTGAAAAAGCTCTGCACGAGGTTGGGCTTGGAAATATCGTGGTGCGGGCATCGATCAGTCAGCTCTCGGAACCTCTCCCATGCCTCATGGAACTGCTCGTTGGGGAGCATGGAGAAGTTGCTGATAAGGGCTCTCGTTGCATTGGTCCACCCGAGTGGATATTAATTGTGTAAGTACTTGGTGCGGAGCTGCTCCCAAGTGTAAACAAACTTCCCCAGATGCTTCAGCCAGGTGGCTGCTCTATCTGCCAAAGAAAAGTGGAAGGCAATCATCCGAATCGTGTCCTGGTCCACCTGACGGTCGTGGACAGTGCTGCAAATCATGAGGAACTCCTGGAGGTGGAGATAGGGCTCCTCAGTGGCGAGCCCGTGGAAACGGGGGAGAAGCTGCAAGGTGTTTGGGGGGAACTTGAAGACCCCCACGATAGCTGGTAGCACGACCCAATGATGCATCAGTGTCGATCCGGGGTTGTGCAACTCCCGCATCGGTCTCGGTGGTCCTCCTGCCGCGGCTGCGGCGGCTGCTACCGCTGCGGCAGCTGCATCTGCATCATCCGGGATCCTCGGTCCCTCTCTCCTGTGCTCGCGCTCTGCTCTCATCTGCTCCATCTCTCTCCTCATGTCTAGCATAAATGCTCCCTTATCCCTCAACTGCTGCTGAACTGTCTCGAGGGAGGCAATCAGGGTGCAGTTGATCGCTCCCTGGTCCAACACAAAGTGCTTAGGCTGTGGACCTCTGGAGCGATCCTCTGAACTGCCGGCCATGGTGTCTGCAAAACCAAATGACCCAAACTCAGGTGCCGATAAATCTGATAATCTCTCCTCTGGCACTGGTCTCTGGGAACCGAAAGAAAGGGGGTCGAGGGGAACAGGGCGGAATCATACTCGGGCTCGGAGAGCTGGTCTCGGCTCTCACGAGCTAACCTAGATGAACGGGTAGACGCGCCCGAAAGCGGTGCAGCCAGAGGCTGTCTAAGAGATCGTCTACCCATCATCGTGATGTAGCGAGTAAGGCGGATGGGATTTGGAGAAACTATGATCAGAAAACAAACCCCTCTGTTCACCAACGCAACACGAGCTGAAGACCGTAAAGGCTCGGTCAAATTATCTTGTCTATTTTATTATGGTGAACAAGCAATCTATCAGAGCGATTACGTGACCTGCTAGGATACCCGATGCTACCCCAACCGACTGTCCCGCACGAAAGAGTCGGTAATCAGTCGGGAATAGCACCGGAGGGATCTACCTAGTGTACGGGTCACTCTCTCGCACAATCAAACCAACCAATGAGGGGGTTGCTCTCCCCAAGATAGATTTTTAAATCAGGTGTCTTTTAGGGTCAATAGCTTAAGCAGTCCCAATTTTATGGTTTTTCTTTTTAATATTTTTCAATAAAAACAAAAGGCCTAACGAATTTTTCGGTTCTCCTGATTATTAAGTCAAAAACAGGGGGAGAAGATGAAAAAGCCGATGCACGAAGAAATCAATGATGCATGCAAAGATAGAAATGCGTACCTGTCTCCAGCACTCTACATGCAAAGTGATTCGCGCAGAAATGTAAAGACTGAAAGAAACTACATATATGGTGCAGCGGTGAAAACCGAGTCCTAAACAAGCAATTTCTACTCGAAGAACCATCTAACTGGTCACCGATCCTTCAAGCCAAAGGGTCCGGTCTCGATCTACCCCTCCTCCTCCCGACACATCGGGTTCAGGAGCAGCGCTTGGCACGGCAGGCTACGACACGTAGGCTACGACACGTAGGCTACGAAGGGAGTGAGTCAGTTATTTTTATTAATGATTTATTAGTAGGTCCAATTAACGCTCTATAGGAACAAGCAATCAATTAAGTGTGTGGGTCCTACTAATTACGGCACAGTCAAGCAGAAAATCCTAAATCTAGGGGCTCGAGAAAAACTGCGTAAAAATCGTAAAATGAGCAAAGAAAAACAAAATCGTGAAAAGCCGTGAAAAATCCTAAGGGTCCCCCGAGCACACCGGTGCTCGGCGAAACAGACCCGCTACACAAGACTAAGTCCACAGTCTGTCCCTGTATTATTACAATAGTTCAAATAATCAAAAATAAAATCTACTCTAAGCCTCTCCCACTAAGCCTCTCTCTCACCCTCTCCTGCGGCTCCATGTAGAAGGGAGTAGCCTCCAAGTCCCGTGGTTACGCCGACTTCTCGAAAGCTGCCGCCTCGGTCCTTAGGGCCCTCGCAAGAAAGAGACAAAGTGTCAACCCGATAAAAATAATCAAATGTAAACAAGAAATAAAAACAGGGGTATATGTGCAAAATAACAAGTAAAATAAACAAGCACAAATAAAAATAAAAGAAGAAAAAGAAAAGAAAAGGAAAATAAAACAAAAATAAGTGAAAAATAAAAAGCCGCGAAAAGCTGCGGACTCCGAAAGAGCCACGGAAAGCCGCGAAAAAGAAAAGAAAATGAAAAACAAAAACTACTAAGCCGTGCTCCCCGGCAACGGCACCATTCTGATGACCGAAAAACCCGAGCAACTAAGGTAAAGAGATAGAACTAAGGTCGTTAGGACCTCAGTCGCTCAAGAGTCCCTCGGTCAATCAAGAAAATTGGGTTTAGACCACCAAAATCAAATCAAAATCAAATAAAAGCGATAGCGGTCCTGTCGATTGGATTAGCCTGGTAAAGCGACCAGGGTCAGACTCAGGGAGCACGTGATGGCCTTGCGGCCTACGAAGTAGTCTAAAAAAGAAATAAAATAAAAGAAATGTATTTTTGGTGGATTTTAAATTTTTATAAATTTTTTTGGATTTTTAATTAATTAAGAAAATAAGAAAACAAGGGAAACAACCAACTTCAAGCAATTATTTAATGCATCAAAAATCAATCAAAAATTTAAATAAAAATGTTTTTGTGTATTTTATGATTTTTACTATTTTTGGATAATTTTTTGTATTTTTCTGATTTTATTTAATTTTCTAAAAATAAAACAAGGCAGTGAAATGGAGGTACTGTCTTGTCAGGAGTAAAAGGCCAATTTAAAATGCAAAAGGCCTTAGTAACTACTGAAGGGAATTTTCCTATAAACTAGAAAATCTAAGAAAAATTAAGGCACCAAAATTATTATTTTTGGATTTCTGGATTATTTATTAGAATTTTTATGAGGTTTTTATTGTTTTGTAATTTTTATGAGTTTTGTATGATGAAAAATGACCAAATTTGGTCAGAAAATCAAACAAGCCAAAATACACAGTAGTTAATTTTTTTGTAATTTTTCGATGAGTTTTAATTTTTTTTTTTGAAGTTTTAATTCAGATAGTAAAGAAAAAGGCTGTTTTTGAATTTTGAAAAATATCAAATAAAGGCAAAAATGTCTCCAAAAATTCTAGAAAAGTTTACAATATGACAGGAGCCATGTATCCAATTTTCATTTAATTTGGAGTGAGTTTGATATTTTATTCAAAATTAAAACCTAGGTACAGTGCATAGGGACCTGTACGCAAATACCAGAAGCTCCAGGGGGTCCGGTGCAAAAATCCCAAGAAGTCACGCGCGATGTGCGTGTCTGAGGCACACAGGGACCTAATTGCAAAGAAATAAAGTTTCGGGGCTAAATAATAACAAGTATTAAAAGCCCAGGAACCTTAGTGTAATTTACCCATTAATATACGCACATGCTCAAATAAATCACGCACAGGGGCATAAGTGTAAATATCTAAAAAGATTCATTCATTAAGTAACATCCCAGAACTACAAGGACATCAATGCAAATATCCCAGACAAACCACGTGTCGATGCACGTGACATACTACATGCAGGGGTATATATGCAAATAGCAAACAAGACAGGGTCCAAAATGCAAAAGTACCAAAATAAAAATAATGTACTATGGTATTTACAGGACTAAACACGAAATAAAGGAAACAGAGGGGCCTAAGAACAATTACCCCTTTATTATATCCGATGGACGGATGGCTGCCACGTGGTGGATCGAACGGTGGAGGACTGGTGGCTCGCAGCAAAGGAAGCCCTCGGCGCGATCGAATGGCTGGGAAGCTGCCACGTCGCTGATCTGACGGTCAGGAACAGGTGGTGCTTCTTTGTCCGGATCGAACAGTCTAGAACGACTCTCCTCACGATCGTGCGGTGCTGGCGCTCCTGAAATGGATGGCTTGGATGGAATCTGGAGTTGGAGGACGATCCAACGGTGTCTAAAGGTCGAGGAAGAATTGATGGCCGGCGACCTTCGTCGGCCCGCTGCGTGCACTCCCGGACTCCTCGCGGGGCTCTGATGATCGGAGAAGAAGCTCTGTGGGCTCCCGCGTCGACTAATGGTCTCCGATGGCCCAACGGAGCTCCGAGGAGCTCAGGTGGAGCCGGCGGAGCTCAAGCTGCTGCTCCAAATGGTTCAAGCCCTCAGATGGGCTCGGATGTCCCTACAAAGTACACCAGCAGACTCGCGGGTCGAGGGTAAAGTGCCTCGACCCCGTTAGGAGGGGTGACGGTGGTCGGTGAGGCGGGGCGGTCGAGCTCCGGCGAGGGGTAGACGGTGGAGCTCGAATCCCCAGCTCCTGTGCGAGCTGGTCGAATGGAGGGGTGTAGAACGTGCGCGGGAAGAAGGCGAGTGTGATGGTGTGGTCCGATGATCGAATGGAAGGTGGGGGTGGCAGGAATCGTCGATGGTCGGCGACGGCGAGATTTTGGGCAAACTAGAAATTAAAGAACAAGGGAAAGAACTAAAGCACCCTGGATGGAGGAATCGACTGGGCGTGAGCTGGGCTTGCTCTGAGTCGTTGCCTCGCGGGACGTCGTGGCCCGAGGCTCGAGCTCCTGCTTCAGGCGGAGCACGGCGGCGCTAGCTCGCCGGATCTGAGGTCCGGTCACCTACACCTCTCTTCAATACCGCCGACGGAGAGCCGTCACCTCAGGGAAGGCAGTGGAGGTCACAGAACTGCAAGGTGGGGAGCCAAAGATGCACAAATGGATGGCGGAGCTCGGGCTTTATACTGCCAAGGGTCCGACAAGATTCGATCGGGTAGGGCACCTCAGTGCGCGGACCCCGAGGCGGGCACCCCGGCGAGGGTGTCGGATCTGTCATTAACAAGCAGGACCCGGGGTTTAGGTGTGAGAGGATCGGGTTTGGACGCGAAAATTAAGAGAACTCAGGTCGGGCATCCATAACCCGTGTGAAGTGGTCCACAGGGGGGAGTTGACCGGGCGGTCAACAACCCCGTAGACCAATGAGAGGGGGCCACCTGGAAAAGATTTAGAAATTAATTTAAAAATAGCAAATGGCCGAATTATTAAAAACTTAAAACATGAATAATTTTTGTTTTAATTTTTTCTATTTTTTGGTGATTTTTAATGAATTTTTCAAAATAAAAATAGGGTATGTACACTTTATGCTATACATAGGTATTTACACAATATGCCTTTTTGATTTTTGATTTTTAATTTGCTATTTTTATACATTTTTATTCCCATTTCATATTTTATTTATTTATAACATAAAATTAGGAATAAAAATATATTTTTATTTTATTTTTATTATTTATAAACAAGGGTTAAATAAATAGGTATATACATCTATGTACATGGTATATTTACAATATTATTTTTGGTTTTTATTTTTGTTCTTTTAATTTTGTTTTTATTTTTGTTGTTTTTATTTTATTTATTTACAACATAAAAGATAGAATATTTACAAAATTTTTGGAATTTTAATTTATTTATTTATCTGGTGAAATAAATATAGGAGTGGTTGTATGTACATGGTGGATATGCACAAGTGGAGTCTTTTTATTTTCTTTTTAATTTTTCTATTTTTGTTTTGATTTTTATAAATATATACACAATATATACAAGCCATTTTATTCTATTTTTTTAGAGGAAAATATTTTTATTATATTTACAAATATATTTACACACATGAGCCCCTATCTCCCTCTACTTTGGCTTTTATGCGGTCAGGCCCATGCTGAGCCCTCCCTTGGGTTAGGTTGCTCAATATTTATTCTAAATATTTCCTCTTTTCTTTTTAATCTTTATTATTTTATTTTTGCACAAAAACATTCTAATTATGGCTTTTTACATAATGCATGCTTTTGGTAATTATTTATATTTACAAATATCTACATGCATTTGCAAAGGTTCTTGTAGCTAAAATATAAGAATAAAGAGTGATGAATGAGTATTCATCACCCCCCTATACTTAACTTTGCCAGTCCCTTAGCAAACACTTATTGAAAAAGAAGTGGAAAAGAAGAAAGAAAAAGAAAAAGAGAAGAATGTACATGGATCAAGGTTGATTATTAAACTTGCCTTCATTAAATTGAATTATGAAGCTCAATCAGATCTTTGGATTATTAATGTATCGGAACCTTATGTGGACTTAAGCTTAGAACTCAACAGCCTCTAAGTTCCACTAATCTCTAATCAAGACTCCTCAATAATCCTGGTCAGAACAAGTCATCAAACACAAACCCTGAAGACCATGAATCTTTCTTTGTACTGTGAATGTGAGGTATAAGCTCTCCACCTCAGAAATGGCAACTTGACAACCCTCCCCAACAAGGTAACTCTATGACCTCAATCTGGCCACTCTTTCCTCGAGGAGCGGGGTATTCCCTTCTAAGTTCAAGTTCAACCAGCTCAAGAAGAGGAGGAAGAAGAGAATGGACCATGGCCAGTGTAGCCATGTATCCTTGAGAGCTTGACCAGTGTAGCCAAGTCTCCCTGCTGCAAGCTACATAAGGTGGGTCATGGATCTCAAGCTTTTCTTATTGCACTCTATATACATACTCCGGTGGGATTATCATTTTCTCTCAGACCCACCACTTTTTTGGAGTTATTTTCTTTTTGCATTTTTTTTTCAAGTGCATCTATACAACATATACATGTGCAGCATTTGTACAAGGAGTTTTTCCTCTTGAGCCAGTAGACTATCCCTCTTTTGAAGCTTTATTGCAACCCACAACTCCTGTCGTTAGACCTCATGGCAACCAGACCAAGTTGAGACGCACTTCCTTCACTAAAAGAAGAAGAGAGGTTCCGCCTAGAAGTACTACCCTCATATGCTACCCCAAGTCAAGGAAGACTGCCTCCTCACCACCTCATCCGTGGAGAAATCGGTGCAAAGTGCTGGTGTCCAAGTAAAGCCATTGTCCCTATGAGTCATGTGTTGTTGTTAAGTGCTCTACTTAGGCTCATTGAGATGACATGTGATCATAGCCTAGTGGACTCAAAGAATTAAGTCACCATGGACCTGAAAAGCCTTAAACCTAAGCCCTATAAGGTTCCTCTTATAATTTAGGTGGATTAAGATCTTAATCAAGCTCCATTTCCCAATTTAATTGTAGGCTAGTTTAAATGTCCCCTCGGCGCGATCGAATGGCTGGGAAGCTGCCACGTCGCTGATCTGACGGTCGGGAACAGGTGGTGCTTCTTTGTCCGGATCGAACGGTCTAGAACGACTCTCCTCACGATCGTGCGGTGCTGGCGCTCCTGATATGGATGGCTCGGATGGAATCTGGAGTTGGAGGACGATCCAACGGTGTCTAAAGGTCGAGGAAGAACTGATGGCCGGCGACCTTCGTCGGCCCGCTGCGTGCACTCCCGGACTCCTCGCGGGGCTCTGATGATCGGAGAAGAAGCTCTGTGGGCTCCCGCATCGACTAATGGTCTCCGATGGCCCAACGGAGCTCCGAGGAGCTCAGGTGGAGCCGGCGGAGCTCAAGCTGCTGCTCCAAATGGTCCAAGCCCTCAGATGGGCTCGGATGTCCCTACAAAGTACACCAGCAGACTCGCGGGTCGAGGGTAAAGTGCCTCGACCCCGTTAGGAGGGGTGACGGTGGTCGGTGAGGCAGGGCGGTCGAGCTCCGGCGAGGGGTAGACGGTGGAGCTCGAATCCCCAGCTCCTGTGCGAGCTGGTCGAATGGAGGGGCATAGAACGTGCGCGGGAAGAAGGCGAGTGTGATGGTACGGTCCGATGATCGAATGGAAGGTGGGGGTGGCCGGAATCGTTGATGGTCGGCGACGGCGAGATTTGGGGCAAACTAGAAATTAAAGAACAAGGGAAAGAACTAAAGCACCCTGGATGGAGGAATCGACTGGGCGTGAGCTGGGCTTGCTCTGAGTCGTTGCCTTGCGGGACGTCGTGGCCCGAGGCTCGAGCTCCTGCTTCAGGCGGAGCACGGCGGCGCTAGCTCGCCGGATCTGAGGTCCGGTCACCTACACCTCTCTTCAACACCGCCGAAGGAGAGCTGTCACCTCAGGGAAGGCAGTGGAGGTCACAGGACTGCAAGGTGGGGAGCCAAAGATGCACAAATGGATGGCGGAGCTCGGGCTTTATACTGCCAAGGGTCCGACAAGATTCGATCGGGTAGGGCACCTCAGTGCGCGGACCCCGAGGCGGGCACCCCGGCGAGGGTGTCGGATCTGTCATTAACAAGCAGGACCCGGGGTTTAGGTGTGAGAGGATCGGGTTTGGACGCGAAAATTAAGAGAACTCGGGTCGGGCATCCATAACCCGTGTGAAGTGGTCCACAGGGGGGAGTTGACCGGGCGGTCAACAACCCCGTAGACCAATGAGAGGGGGCCACCTGGAAAAGATTTAGAAATTAATTTAAAAATAGCAAATGGCCGAATTATTAAAAACTTAAAACATGAAAAATTTTTGTTTTAATTTTTTCTATTTTTTGGTGATTTTTAATGAATTTTTCAAAATAAAAATAGGGTATGTACACTTTATGCTATACATAGGTATTTACACAATATGCCTTTTTGATTTTTGATTTTTAATTTGCTATTTTTATACATTTTTATTCCCATTTCATATTTTATTTATTTATAACATAAAATTAGGAATAAAAATATATTTTTATTTTATTTTTATTATTTATAAACAAGGGTTAAATAAATAGGTATATACATCTATGTACATGGTATATTTACAATATTATTTTTGGTTTTTATTTTTGTTCTTTTAATTTTGTTTTTATTTTTGTTGTTTTTATTTTATTTATTTACAACATAAAAGATATAATATTTACAAAATTTTTGGAATTTTAATTTATTTATTTATCTGGTGAAATAAATATAGGAGTGGTTGTATGTACATGGTGGATATGCACAAGTGGAGTCTTTTTATTTTCTTTTTAATTTTTCTATTTTTGTTTTGATTTTTATAAATATATACACAATATATACAAGCCATTTTATTCTATTTTTTTAGAGGAAAATATTTTTATTATATTTACAAATATATTTACACACATGAGCCCCTATCTCCCTCTACTTTGGCTTTTATGCGATCAGGCCCATGCTGAGCCCTCCCTTGGGTTAGGTTGCTCAATATTTATTCTAAATATTTCCTCTTTTTCTTTTTAATCTTTATTCTTTTATTTTTGCACAAAAACATGCTAATTATGGCTTTTTACACAATGCATGCTTTTGGTAATTATTTATATTTACGAATATCTACATGCATTTGCAAAGGTTTTTGTAGCTAAAATATAAGAATAAAGAGAGATGAACGAGTATTCATCAAAGATTGAAGATCGTTGGCGATGTGAGGCGATTTGATTCCCCTCGCAGAAATGATCAGCAGGAGACGAGGGATATATGCTCATGTGCTTTGAGATGGATTCGAGATCAACAGTGATGCTCATATCTTCAGGCGGTTGCAACAGGTTTCGACAAAGCTTCGAGCGACATTTGGATTTAGTTAGAGGACATTGGTGTAGGGTTACTCACGTGATTGGTTCTAGGCGAAGGAGTTATTCTTTGTTCACGGATGCTACTCTAGATCGGGTCGTGGATGAGAAAGGATTCTCGGATGTGAAACAGAAGGATGTGATGGAATGACTCCAAGCGGCGATGGCTTGATATCAACTATCCTGCGGCGAAGCACTTCGGCGACGCTTGTTCAAAACTTCAGAACCTGCAAGGGGGTTAATCGACTCGAGCATAGGGGCTCAGTCCAAATGCAAATAGAAGGGGTGAGATGAAAGGAGCTTCGAAATCACAGAAGAGGAGCTTCAAACTCCAACCACCGTACATGGCCGGAGATGAAGGCTTGAGTGTGGTATAAGGTGAAATGAGGGGAAACACGAAGATGAAATGGAATTGGATGTTGGTTGCGTGCAAATAGCGATGAAAAAAATGATGATGATCGAAGAGAAATGGAGAGAGGAATGGAGAAGAGGGAGAGAAATTGCAGAGAAGGAAGAGGAAAGGAAAGGTCTAAGGATGGAAGATGCAGATGCGGTTGATGTCTCCTGTGGGAGAGTCGTCGCCTCGACTAGCAGTAGAGCTGGGAGGCTCACGCGACGAAGCACTAAGCTTCCACGTCACAGAGATGATCACGTTGTGCCCCTCTCACTCATTTCCTTAATAAATAGATTAATTAAGATATAATTAAATAGATAAATACATCATTAATTAAGGAGTTATTTGAATATATAATTTATTAAATAATTTAGTATATAATTAAATAATTACTTAAATTACTTAATAAACAATAAATATGAAAATAAAGTAATAAATAAATACAATATTATTTATTTTAATTTAAGATAGAGTATTAATAAAGTATATAAATATGATAATAAGGTAAATTGTTCATTATATGCCAATATGATCCTGAAACTCATATTTTGCATATTAACTCTGATTTCAGCGAAATCAATGTCATTTGATAGGTAATTAGATAAAACAAACACTAAAACTGAGTTTGCCCAATTCAGAATCCATATGGTCGAGTTATGAGGTCCAGAAAATTTAGGTAACAACTTTGTGGCCTCGGGATTTATTGGCATTTTGGCTTAAATTATATTTTTATATTTTTTATATTAATTTCTAAAATAATTTAAAGAAGAAATTAGGTTAAATGGAGTTTCGGATAATTAATTAAAATTTCGATAATATTTTACATATAGTACAAATAGACAGCGGGGCCCAAATGCCAAAACTCACAAGTTTTATTCTAATATTTTTTTGATATTTTTAATAAATATTATTAAGTATAAAATGAAGTTTAAAAGTGAGTTTGGTCAGTTTGGAGTTTTCTATAAATAGTTATGAACCTCAGAAATCGGCTTTTTCGGTTCAATATTTTATTTTTATTTTGAATAATTTTTCTGATATTTTTATAAAATAATATATGTTTTTGTGAGCAACTTTTGGCGAAGAAAGTATTTTGATTTGGAGTTTTCTTAGTGATAAATGTATTAGGTGAAATATTTACAAGGTGGAAAATGTGTTTATGTACAATTTACGATCTATATTTTCTGGTATTTTTATACTTAGAATCATTATCTCACCTACTTATTTATTTTATCGACCAAGTTAATACTGATCCGGTCTCACGGTTAGGATCAGTCTGTATATTTATTATATACATCATTTTTTTCTTTTATTTTTCTCTTTATTATTTTATTTTAGATAAAATAAGTAATAAATATATAACATTAATATTTGTGATTAAAAATATTAATTAGTAGAAATTAATGATTATTTACATGCATTTCACCAAGAATTTTAGCCAAAATGAAATAATAACGACGATGAATCATATATTCGTCACTGTACATTAGAAACTTCAATATGCCTCATTTTGTATCTTGATATAATATATATATAGGAGTGATCCTATGAGATGAGATTTGGTGAGATGGTGAGATGGGAGATTCTGGACAACTAATTTCAACCTTCTCTCTCCTGATTTCTCTCTTTTGGCTGAAACTAGTGGCCCAGAATCTCACATCTCACCATCTCACAAAAATCTCATCTCATAGGATCGTTCCTATATATATATATATATATATATATATATATATAGGGGACCTTTCAAATGAGGTGGGGGCTTTTCTGAAATTGTAAAAGCCATTGCGAATTTAGTAAAAACTCTATAACAGTTTTGTAAAAGTATAAACTGCGCATTATAAAAAAATGAATTTAGTAAAATATAACATCTAAATTTAAATCAACATTTCCATCCAGTATAATAATATTTTCATAATTTTATTTCAGTATACATGTGTTAATATTTATTGTTATATGTATGAAACAAGAAATTGTAAAATATATTAGAAAGATGCCTAAATTGAGGGTGGCTCACCATATATATGGTGAGACCCCGCCTCATTTGAAGTTTCTCATATATATATATATATATATATATATATATATATATATATATATATATATATATGCATGTATGTATGTACATATTGCACATCCTAAAACTATATGCTGGATTTGAAAAGATTTGCTCACTCCCATGAACTATATACATGGACGTCCCCCAGGTGCATCATAGACAATTCAATTTGGATATTTTAGAGTTTCCTTTATATTATCCACTCCTATTTTTTATTTCTTTCTAGTTTCTCTGGCTACGAGTGTTGATTTTTGCTTTTGGATTTCCCTATATGGCATGCTTTTGTATGATCCACCTACCCTTTCTTTTTTACCCCGCAGGGAGAAGGATGAATACTATTATCCCATAATTAATTTAAAACAAATAATAGTTTCACATAAGTTAATGTATTTTATGTTTATTAAATAATATAAATTATACTAATTTTAAATGTATATAATTTTATTTTTAAAGGAATGTTTACATGTATAAATTAATTAGGAGAATAAACAACACAGGTTAATTATAACTATATTTTAAGGTTTTATATTTATTTAAATTGTATGCAATGACTTCTACTTTTTTATTTTATTTAAAAAGTACAACGTAAACAAAATATAAAAAATGTTGCGTATTGATAAAAGTAACATAAAATAATACATAAATAAATGTACGCACAGTTGCGCAGATATTTATAGAGTCCCAAAGTTGAATTTATGCTTATTAAATCCGATTTAATGAAATCACATTCACTTGAAAGGTATTTTTAAACTTGAACTTTAAAGGTAAGTTTGATGAATATAGAGTTCATGTAGAATAGATACTTAGCCTTGAAGTTTGACTTTGTGGTTTTTCATATTGTATTCCATCAATCAAATGCGGATCCTAACATATATTTTTAAAATTTTCTCTAAAGTTTATAAACAAAATTCGTGAAGAAAATAAATTGATTTGGGGGAGTATAATTTCTATAAAAAATTGAAGGTCTGTACAATGTATAATTAGTGTTCTAAGTATCATTTAGTTATAATAGTTCAATCTTTTTGAATTTTTTTATTATTTTCCTATATTTCCCATTTTAATTTAGTCAACTGACTCTTGACTCAATCTCAAAGATTAAGTATATATTTACATCATTCTTTTATTATGTTCTTGTTTTCTTTATTTTAAATGAAATTATGTGTAAAAAATAATTTTATAAATGAGATACATCATATCAAATCATGACAATTAGTGAATATGTACATGTATTTTATCTCGTATTTTACCAAAAAATAAAAAGAATAAAGAGGATGGATCTTGGATTTATTAGAAAACATGCAGGTTTTAATGTTAGGAAATGATTACTTTAGGATGGCAGATGTTCAAGGTTCAGGATGGTATTAGTATTTGGCAAGTGGTATCATTTTTGAATATATGTGGTACAAATTAGCAAATGTTGGGATAGTTAAGGGTTTCATTAATAGTACTTTAGTAACTACGGTTAAGGGTTTATTTTGAAGTGAAGGGGTAATATTTTTGGAATATCGTGATTTTAGGTTAACAAGAGCTGGACTAGGCTTTGAGGGGTAGAATAAGATGGTTAACTTATTTTATATTTTTTTCCCCTGAATAGTAGAATTGATCATGAGGGAATTGGACAAAGAAGGAACATGAGGACATCTCAAACCTAGAGTAGAAGGAGTATAGCCATGTTCATGGAAATGAGCGCAGTTTGAAAGCTTACTATAAGTCCATAAAGACGAGGAGCAAAACACCAATACAATAAAATCCATTAAACACGATTTCCATGTCACGGAGAATTTATATATAGGAATGGCACACAGAGAGCATATAACTACGCTTCTAGCAATACATTACTTTTCCATATCGAAAGGAAGGATGCATAAATATCTAGTTTGTGGAAACTTCTAATGTTTGGTTGTTCAAGTCAAACCCATGCCATCATTGCTTCTTAATATATTTTTTTGCCTGAAGTAGTATTTAATTATTGGTAAGTTCGGAGTTTGGTTGGAGGATTTAAACAGCACTTTGTGTTATCATTTGTCGTTATCAAATTAAAGTATTCACTACATTAATAAAACTAGATGATACAACAACTATCTTGGACAAGATGTGAAAAATATAACCTTATTGGATCCACCATGGTTTGTTTATACAAACAACAAAGAATTATGCAATTTATAATTACATAAGATTTTCTTATCTTTTATACCAAGTATCATAAAGGAAGAGACAGTCAAAATTCATCTTCTCTTCTTAACTAATAGAAATACATTTGCTTCGATGAGTTTTTTTGGTCATAAACAAAGTATTCAAATATAGAACATGCATGTTTTGGCAAAATTATTTTGTTTATATGAAATTATATTTCACATTATTATTTGATGTCTAACTTATCTACACCTTGTTAGAATATATAGAGCAATGAAGACAATTTATATTATTATAATAATCCCTCTTTAATGTCATTATATTTCTATTTGCTTTTATTTTATCTACTAATGTTCCAGTTGGCAGTACCTTGTAACACAAATCTTAATTTTAAATTTTGTATACATTCACAAATAAATAAAGATCTGAAAGAAACATCTCTTATGGAAGTCGCCATAACGTGAAGTTATTAAATATGCTAATATAGAATCAAACTACGCACATCTGAATTTCCTAATCAAAGTATGAACTACATTGTAGCAACTAGCTAAATTTGTAAGACTAACGTTTTAAAGTAGTCCATAAATTTTGAATAACAAAAGAACTAAAAACATTAACAAAATATATTTGTTTTTTAATATGTTTGCTTGACCAAGTAAAAATAGATCGTTCCAGCAAGTAAAAGTCCATGCTATATCCATATGTGGGGCAAACATATAAAAAAAATATTGAACCCAATTAAAAATACCTTGAACCAAATATTAAAAAGTCGTGCAATATAATAAATCCTACAATAAAATGATGCACGACTTGAAAATATACCTTACAAAGTTATTTCATATATATATATATATATATATATATATATATATATATATATTCTTCGTAATTTCGCCACTGATGTCGAGCCCACTCTCGGAGAGAGTGAAATATGTATCGACACAACGATAATTAAAGAAATAATAATGTTCAAGTCTCTTTACAAACACAAGCTCTCAAACGAGAGCCCCTCTAAATATGCTATTACCTAATTATTACAACACATAATTACAACAATAATTAAACAAACAAAATGAAAAGCACTAATCTAAGAAGTTAAATCTCTCTTAATGTGGCTGAAATGGCTCTCTTCAGCTCAAGCACAAAGCACGAGCCTCCGCTTCACTTCACATCAGTCTGAAACGGGCCTTGGCCATATCAACATATGGTCAGATAATTCTCATGAGATATATAACTAATCAAATCGACAACTAAAATGCACGAGACAAAACAATCACAATACAAGCTTAACCTAAATAACACAAAGTTCACTAATTACATAAATTGAGTATAATCAAATAGTCTACTCAAGACGTGTCCCCGGTAATGGTTTAATATGACAAATTCTAAATCAGATAGCTTAATTTTGACTCGTTGTAATACGACCAATTAACAATCTATCAGAATCGAGCATGTATCTCCATGAGGAGTGGCTTGACTAAAATCTTCTGAATAAGTCCAGGGTCAAACTTAGGGACACTACTGATTAAATTATCTAACTAAGATCTAATTTTGTGGTTAAATTACTCTAAGGTACTTCCTAGGTCAAGTGGTGTCAGACAAAATGCATGCGTGAATTTGTGGGTTTTTCCATGCAAATTGATTAAATAAAACAAAATGCTAATGATAAGCAATACAATACAAGCACACAATAAAACCCAAAATAACAATTAATGTTTCTAATTAATGATTTAACAAGAAAGTTCAGTAAGCACAAAACTTGTCCAAATGAATCCCAAATCAAGCTCCTAATTGTCTTTTATTATTCATAAACCAATTAGTCAAAACAAGCTATGCATTAGCATCTCTAAGCACCCTAATGTGACAATGAATCAGGAATTAGTACAATACTTGGATAAGAGTTCCTGATTAAAAATAGATGTATTCAAAGCAAATCAAGGGATACATAAAAAATAATTAACATGCAAACTTGACTTAATTAGTCCATGATGAAGACCAACATGATCTTTTATTTTTAGTTCATCAATTATAGAGCATATTAGAGAAATGAATACTTTAAAAGGAATAGCTTGAAAAGACCTTTGAAACAATACCAATTTTATCAATTTTGGATTTAATATACTCAAGATATTAATTCCTCACGTCAAGAGCATAATTACAAGCAAAACATAATAATACTTCACAAAAAGTCCAAAAAGAACTGAAATGCAATATATATACAAGTCATTGGGGTTTACATGAAATTTAACCCATGTTACCTTGCAAGCAAAATATAATAAATACGTGCATAATTGGCCGGGCTTATCTATAATATTTCTCAGGTAGCATGCTCTTCTCACGCACTAACCTGAATGTAATTTGTCAAAACTTGAGTCCGAGCACTACGAAATTCCCTCTCACATGAGGTGTGGCACGTGCGGCTAGGCCTAATGCATGGCGCAACTACATCAGACCATCATGATGAGCATGCTTAATCCATCTAATACAAAGGTCTATGCATAATGCAAATAGCTACAAGGTACAAGGTAGATAGAGAGGGAAGAGTAGGAATCCCATTTCACTATTGATAAGGGGGATCAGGTAAAGGGCCTTGTTTTCCAGGCTGATCCCGACAACTAAGCGGAACCCCTTGGTCTCGAATTTCTTTGTTAGTGGGAGGTGCTTGCTTCATTGGTTAAGTAAGGAGATGGTGGACCTGAAACTCACTATAAACCACATATTTTCCCATTTGGACTGGTCTCGACCTACCATTGTTGTCTTTTCCCTCTAAGCGACCCTCCTTGTTTCTGCATGGAATGAGGTCTTCTATGTTTGAGGAGCGAAGAAAGTCGCTCGACAAAAGAGAGAGGAGCGAAGAAACCTCCCGAAATTGGATTCTTTAGTAAGTCAGCAGGGTAGGATTCATTTTCATTCCTGGCGGTATGGCGGAATGTACGGGCCCGAGGGCATGAACGGACGGCAGGCAAGAAGGCATGAAAGGGCGTGCATCGTCTAGTAGGCCGACGACACCAACTCCGGCATCTGACACCTCTTTATCCGGGACCCTCTCCCTGATCTCAACGGTCGAACTAGCCCCACTCGAAGAGCAGTACGTGTCATGTGTTGGTCCTCTTGCGTAGGCTCGGATTCCTTGAAACTTAGGTTTGAAGCATTGCTTGGACGGGAGGCACAGAAAGTGATCACAACCACTAGATCAGATCAGGAAGATCCGATCCAACAGTACATGTAGGGTATGGTTGTCATCCTATCCGTCGTGCGCGGTGGTGCATCGTGGAGCTCTGGTGATGGAGGTCATACTCATCCTCCTTATGATGATCACCTCAAGGTTAAGGAGGGTTGCTGGTACTTTGGCAAAGGTGATGGTCGCTTCGAGATGTACTATAGGTAGCTCGATGGGGTAGGCGATGCACGATCATCGGATCTTAATAGCTTCACCAATGTCATGCTACAAACTCCGACCATTGCGAAATATGTCTGACCTCCAAAGGTTATGATCCATACTGAAAGGAGACAGAGTAGTTTGCTGAGGAAAATGGCATGAAATGGGAGCTTATGTGAATTAAGGGGATTTGAGCCCTGCATGGGTTCTCCTAGCTTTGCAAGCCTGGAGAAAGATCGAGATGGTGATGGAGAAGCGGGGAGGAGAAGAAGAATGATGCGTGTATGTTCAAGAGGTCAAGGAAGGTGTGTGTGGTGTGAAAAATCAAAGAAATCATGGGGTTGAGAATGGATATTTTACCTTAAGAAGAAGGGCGAGAACGAAGGAGAAACTACGAGTGCGGAGATGGGCATGAGGTGAGGCTGATTTGATCTCTTGTCATCGCTTGATGGTTCTAAGGCCAAAGAACAGAAGCTCGAGCAGCCGAATAGTTGCTACCTATCAGAGAAGATGTGGATCACACCGGTAAAGAATTCTCAATTATCGCTCTCTTTCTCTTACTCTTTCTTTCACAAAGAGAAGGGTAAAGACTATTAGGTTTCGCACACGAGGGTAGGTGTCGAGAAATTGTGGAGGAGGTGAGGTATTTGAAGATGAAGGGGTGGTTCCCAGTAAAGGTTCCAACCTTCAAGGCTAACTGGATGTTAGAGGAAAGTAGGGTTAATGGACTTGGCATGAGTGAAGGATGTGAAGGCTTGGAGAGGTAACATGAGGTGGGTGGGAAAAAAATGGTGAAGTCAGGCGGTTGTTGATGGGTAAAAGAAGTGACCAAGACCCGGGTGAAGGTAATAGAACAAGGGTCATTGCAACCCGGATCTCAGAGAATCAGCTCAACAAGAAAATATATACAGAACCACCAATCAGACAATAAATCAATCAAAACAAATAGAGGTCCCCGCTACTTTTATTAACCTGGTATAGCGACCAGGGTCGGACTCAGGGAGCACGAGTTGGCCTCGCGGCCTACGAAGTAGTCAAAAATCAATAAAATAACGATAAAATATTTTTGGTGGATCTTTAATTATTTTTAAATGTTTTTGTGTTTTTGGTTTTATAAAGAAATGTAAAAACAAGCAACTTCAACAATTATTAAAAACACTCAAAAATACAAAGAAAATTCTAATAAAAATGTTTTTATATTTTTATATGTTTTTAGTGTTTTTGGTGAATTTTTCAGAATTTTCTAATTTTTATATGATTTTCTAAAAATCAACAAAGAAGAAAACAGATGATCACTGTACAACCAGGCTTGAAAGATCCATTAAAAATATAGAATGAATCTATAAAAGTCTGGAGGTAATTTTTATGAAAACTATAAACAAAAACTAATCTACTGGAAAATAGTTTATATTTTTTGATTTTTATAGAATTTTTATAAGATTTTTAGGGTTTTTAAATTTTTAAGGTTTTTATATATCCAAAAAGCACAAAAATTTCACATAAGCTAAAATACACTAAAACTTACTATCATTAATTTGTTTTAGAATTTTTAAAATAATTTTTATATTTTTCTTTGATTTTCTAATGCAGACAATACCAAAAATCAATGTTTTTGAATTTTTTTAAAAAATAAAACACCTCAAAAATGTCACAAAAATTTAAGGAAATGTTTACACAATGGTAGGAGCCACATGTCCAAATTTCACTTAATTTGAATTTAATTTGCTATTTTATTTAATAAAAATAAGGCACACAACAGTCAGGGACGTAAATGCAAAGAAACATGTTTCCAGGACTAAATAAAAACAAGTAAATAAAACGCATGGCCTGGAATGCAAAAATCCCAGGAAAACACGCACGTAGCACGTGGCTCAGACACGGAGGGGTAAAACTGTAATTCCCATTTAAATAAATGCAAATAATAACACCAAGGAATCACAGGTCTAAAATTGCAAAATATCTGAATCCTCACGTGTCGAAGCACGTGGCTCACATACACAGGGACTCAATTGCAAATAAAGAAAAGCTAAGGTCCTAACTGTAAATATTCCAAAATAAAAACAACTATACTAAATATTTACAGGGCTAAACTATAAATGAAATAAAAAGAGGGGCCTAAGTGAAATTACCCCTTATTAAAAGGGGACGGCCGAAGGGTTGCCACGTGGAGGGTCTGATGGTGGGAGGGTGTGGCTAACCCTTCGCTGAATCGATGGCGAGGAAGACGCCACGTGTATATCGGACGGTGAGGGTGGCAGACGCCTCCAGCGGATGGACGCCCTCGATCGAGTCCCAGATGGATCGAACGGTGGATGCTCCTCATGAATGGACGGCCTTGATCATATCTGGCGTGGGAGGCTCGATCGAACGGCAACTGGAGGTTCTCCAAGAACAGTTCACCGACGAACTTCACCGGCTCCGTGCGCGCGGTGGAGACCTCCTCTTGGGCTGCTGAGATGGTCAGAAGAAAGCTTGAAGATGTCCGCAGGTGGTGGGCTCCTCCGATGAGGCCGAGAAGCTCCGATGAGCTACGACGACGAGGGAGGAGCTGAGCCTCTGTGCTCGAACGACTCGACCCCCAGATGGGGTCCTTTGACCTGCAAAAGGGCATAGAAAGACTCCTGGGTCGAGGGCAAATTGCCTCGACCCGGTTAGGGGTGGAATGGGTGGTCGGGTGCTTCGAAGCGGAGATCTCCGGCGAGGTGACGACGAGGGAGGTCCGACTCTTGGTTTCGGGGCGAACCAAGGTGAATGGATGGGCAAAGAACGTTGATAGAGGTCTTGCGAAGGTGAATCGATGATCAAATGGGTGAATGAATGATCGGAGCAATGGGAATCTGCCGGCGACGGCCGGCAGCGCGATTTGGGCGTAAAGGGAAATTAGGCTAAACTAGAGGGTATCGGGGTTACCTGATGGAGGAAATCGACTGTGGATGAGTTGGAGGAGTTCCGGGGGTCTTTGCCTCAAGGGGACGTCGGGTCCCGAGGCTAGGCGCACCTCGCGGCGACGCACGGTGAAGAAGATCGCCAGATCAGTGGCTGGCACCTCCCTCCACACTGCAATACTCTCCTCGGGTAGCTGTTACTCTTGGGAAGAGAATGGAGGTCCTGGGATGAAAGGCGGAGGCCAAAGATGAGTGAAAAGGTGCAGCAGAGGAGACCTATATACATGTGACGATCCAACAAAGAAGGGGTCGGGCGAAGCACGGTGATGCACGGACCCCTAGGCAACTGCTCGGGCGAGAATCTCGGATCAACAAGGATCAAATGGAGCCCGGGGTTTGGATATTTGGAGATTGGATCAAGCGGGGAAAATTAGGCGAAATCGGGTTTAGCGCAAGATCCGCGGGCAAAAGTGGTCCAAGGGGGAAGTTGACTGGAGGTCAACATTCCCCTGTTGACCAATGGGAGGCCGCCAATTATTAATATTTTATAAATTCAAAATAAAATAGATAATGATTTTATTTCGAAAAAGTTATAACATAAAAAATGTTTATTTATTTTCAAATTAATTTTTAGTTTATTTTATTTATTTTTTTGAAAAATAAATAAGGTATTTATATTATATTATTATTATATATAGCTATATACATATAGGTATTTTTTATTTTTAATTGTTATTTTTATACAATTATTCCAATTTTATATTTTATTTATTTATAACATAAAATTTGGAATAAAAAGGTATTTTTATTTTATTTTTATTATTTATTTACATTAGTTAAATAAATAGCTTTATATACATATGTACATGCTATATATACAAGGTAGAAATTGATTTTATTCTTTTATTTTATTTTTATTTTTCTTATTTTTAATTTATTTATTTACACCATGAAATATGGAATATATAAATATTTTTATTGGATTTTTATTAATTATTTACAAAGAGAAAATAAATAGGTATGTTATTCTATATACATGGTCTGTATACACTGATGAGAGAGGTTTTATTTATTTTTATTTTTCTTTTGTTTTTTCCATTTTTATTTTAAATTTATTTTTTAAAATATACAAAATAATTAAAACACATTTTTGTTTTTATTTATCGGAAAATAAATTTATTTATATACATAGGTATATGTACACATGTGGTTGACCCTATATCCCTCTACTTGGCTTCTTTTGCGGTCAGGCCCATACTGAGCCCTCCCTTGGGATTAGGTCACTAAATATTTATTCTAAATATTTCTCTCTTTTTCTTTTATTTCTTTATTCTTTTATTTATGCACAAAAACATGCTAATTATTATTATTTACACAATGCATGCATGTTAGTAATTCATTCTATTTACACATATCTACATGGTGTTTTGCATAGGTTTTTAGCTAAAATAAAAAAATAAAGAGTGATGAATGGGTATTCTTCACCCCCCTATACTTAACTTTGCTAGTCCCTTAGCAAACACTTATTTGAAAAAAAAAGTGAAAAAGAAAAGGAAAAAGAAAAAGAGAGGAAATACAAGGATCAATGCTGATTATTAAACTTACCTTCATTAAATTGACATATGGAGCTCGGTTAGATCTTTGGATTATTAATGTATCGGAACCTTATTTGGACTTAGTTTAAAACTTAACACCCTCTAAGATCCACTAATTTATAGTTAAGACTCCTCAACAATCCAGATCAGAACAAGTCTACATACACAAACCCTAAAGACCACGAATCTTTCCTTGTATAGTGTATGTGAAGTATAGCTCTCCACCTCAGAAGTAGCAAAATGACAACCCTCCCCAACAAGGTAACTCTATGACCCTAGTCTGGCCACTCTTTCCTCGAGGAGCGGGGTATTCCCTTCTAAGTTCAAGTTCAACCGGCTCAAGAAGAGGGGGAAGAAGAGAATGGACCATGGCCAGTGTAGCCATGTATCCCTGGGAGCTCAACTAGTGTAGCTAAGTCTCCCTGCTGCAAGCTACATAAGATGGAACATGAGTCTCAAGCTTTGCTTATTGCACTATATACACTCCGGTGGGATTATCATTTTATCTCAGACCCACCACTTTTTTGGAGTTATTCTCTTTTTGCATTTTTTTCCAATGTGCATATGTACAACATATTTACAAGGTGCAGCATATATACATAAGGAGTTTTTCCTCTTGAGCCAGTAGACTATCCCTCTTTTGAAGCATTATTGCAACCCACAACTCCTGTTGTTAGACCTAATGGCAACCAGACCAAGTTGAGACGCACTTCCTTCACTATAAGAAGAAGAGAGGTTCCTCCTAGAAGTACTACCCTCATATGCTACCTTAAGTCAAGGAAGACTGCCTCCTCACCACCTCATCCGTAGAGAGCTCAGTGTAAAGTACGGGTCCAAGTCAAGCCATTGTCTATATGAGTCATGTATGTGTTGTTAAGTGCTCTACTTAGGCTCATCGAGATGACATATGATCATAGCCTAGTGGACTCAAAGAAGTCACCATGGACCTGAAAAGTCTCAACCCTAAGACCTATAGGGTTCCTCTTATAATTAGGTGGATTAAGATATTGACCAAACTCCATTTTCCAATTTAATTCCAGGCAAGTTTAAATGTCAACCATGATCCAGGAAAAACTATATAAATATTTACAAAGATGCTATTTACAAATATTTACACATGTGCAAAATTTTGGAAAAATGTTTTGAAAATATGGATGTATGCATGAATGCAAGTTTTGCAAAATATTTACACAAATTTACACAAGGTTTTTGCAAACTTTTTATTTTCAAAACATTTTGGAAAAATTTTGTACTATATACATAATTTTGATAAGAAAATATTTACACACTATTTACACCAGAAGTTTTTACAAACATTTTTACAAAAATAATTTGTACACTAGCTATGTATGTGCAATAAAAGAATTTTTATTTACAAGGAAAAATTTTTTAATTTATATGGATTTTTGGGTTTTAGCTATTTTTATTTATTAACACACTCACACAAAGTACGAGTTATGGCTTAAGTATATATGAAATATACACACACACCCCTATACTTAGCTCGAATGATGTCCTCAGAGTCAAGAGCGATGAAGAGGACATAACTCGTGCTTAGTATAGGGTAGTGAAAATGAAGGCTATATACAAAGACGAATGAAAGAATAAAAATCCAGGAGGGTCTCGACATTTCCCCCTATACTTAGGATCAAATAATCCTAAGTATAGCATGCTGTACATAAAGGGAAAGCCGAGTGAGAATGTACAGGGTCTACCCCCCCTATACTTAGGGTAAAATATCCCTAAGTATAGGTAGTAAAACAGAGGTAGAAATGAATCAAAAGAATACCCGAGAGTCTCACACCCCCCTATACTTAGGGTAAAGTGCACCCTAAGTATAGCAACGTCGAAGATGTAAATGGGGTATTGGATTGAAGAATAGTGTGATATGGACAACTGGATCTATACAAGTCGGAAGAACAATGATAATCAGGCGTGAGATGCAATAGATGTGAGTCAAGAGACTACATCTCACACAAAGTGAATCGGGGCAACATCAACGACCCGCGGCTCATGATCTAGATATGGCTTGAGCTGCTGGCTTTTCACACGAAAGGTACTCTCAGAAGACAACTCAAATATGTTGATACTTCTATTGTCGTGCACGTTTCTCACCAAATATGGTCCCTTCCATTTGCTCTGTAGCTTCCCTGGGAATAGACGAAGCCTAGCATCAAACAACCATACTCTCTGTTCTGGCTCAAAATGCTTGTGGCTGATATGAGAATCATGCCACTCCTTCACTCTCTCCTTATAATGTAGGCTGTTTGAAAAGGCGATATCACGATGCTCCTCCAAGGCTGCTAACTCTGCCCTCCTCCGATCTCCCACACTCTCTGTATCCAAAAGTATATCTGTAACAACCCAAAGTGACCTGTATCTCAGCTCAACAGGTAAATGGCATGGCTTGCCATAAACAAGGTGAAAGGGAGATGTATCCAAAGGTATCTTCAAAGACGTCCTATAGGCCCACAAGACCGAGTCCAAAAGCTGTGACCAATCCTTTCGGTCAGGGCAGACGACTTTCGGCAATATAGTCTTGATCTCCCTGTTTGACACTTCAGCGGGACCATTCGTCTGAGGGTGGTATGGAGTGGCAACTCGATGGTCTATGCTGAACTCGCTAGCAAGGGCCTTTACCTTGTCGTTGACGAAATGAGACCCCCCATCAGATATCAACACTCGAGGTACCCCGAACCGTGAAATGATATGATTCCTCAAAAATCAGCAAACAGTCCTAGCATCTGCGGTTCGGGCGGGGATGGCCTCAACCCAATGACTAACATAATCAACGGCCAACGGAATGTACTCAAATCCCTGACTCCTAGGGAATGGACCCATGAAATCGATGCCCCATGCGTCAAAAACCTCACAGAAGTGAATGGGCTGCATCGGCATCATATCACGTTGTCGACAAGTACCCATCCTATGACAGTCAGTACACCTCTTCACGAACTCATCAGAGTCCTTGAAGAGAGTAGGTCACCATAGGCCGGATTGGAGTACTTTCTGTGTCGTTCTCCTCCCAGAGTGATGTCCTCCTGCCTCAAGCGGGTGGCAGTAAGTGAGGATGTTGTGGTTCTCCTCCTGAGGAATGCACCTACGCCAGGCGCTATCCCCTCCTTCATTGTAAAGGATGGGATCCTCCCAGTGGTAGAACTTGGCCTTCACGAGGAAGGTCTCAAGTCTCTGCCTGGGCCAATCCTGTGGGATTTTCTTGGCTACAAGAAAGTTCACAATATCGGCGTACCACGTGAGAGAGGCGATAGCAAGGATCGCCTCATCTGGGAAGGTCTCACAAATAGGCTCAGTCTGCTCAGAATCCTCAAGATGCTCTAATCGAGAGAGATGATCCGCCACCACATTCTTGACTCCAGGCCTATCCTTAATCTCTATATCAAACTCCTAGAGTAGAAGGATCCATCTGGTCAATTTGGCTTTGGCATCCTTCTTTTCCATGAGGTACTTGATGGTGGTATGATCAGTATAGATGGTCACTCTAGATCCAATGATGTAAGATCTAACCTTATCTAGGGCAAAAACTACGGCTAACATCTCCTTCTCAGTGACTGTGTAGTTCCGCTGCGTGGCATCTAATGTACGGCTAGCGTAGTGAATAGCAAATGGGACTCCATCCCTCCTCTATCCCAGCACGGCCCCTACGGCAAAATCGGAGGCGTCTGTCATGATCTCGAATGGGAGAGACCAATCAGGTGGCTGGAGAACAGGAGCCTCTATAACAGAGCTCTTGAGAGTCTCAAACGACGATAGACACTTGTCATCGACAATGAACTCGGTGTCTTTCGTCAGCACATCAGTAAACGGTCGGGAAATCCTAATAAAATCATGAATGAAGCGTCGGTAAAAACCGACGTGCCCTAGAAAAGACCGTAACTGCCGCATGTTGGACAGTGGAGCGCGTTTTCTAATGACATCCACCTTGGCCAGATCAACCTCCATGCCCCTGTTGGAGATGATATGGCCAAGCACCGTCCCCTGAGTCACCATGAAGTGACTCTTCTCCCAAGGCAATACAAGGTGAACCTCAATGCATCGCTGAAGGACTCGGTCTAGGCAGTCAAGATAGGAGTCGAATCCATCGTCGTAGATCGAGAAATCATCCATGAAGACCTCCAAGCACTCCCCCACCATGTCTGAAAAGATAGACAGCATTCATCTCTGAAATGTCGCCGGGGCGTTGCACAACCCAAATGGAATGCGTCTAAAAGCATATGTCCCGAAGGGACAGGTGAAGGTGGTCTTGTCCTGGTCCTCGGGCACGATGGCCACCTGATTGTAGCCGGAGTACCCATCCAGAAAACAGTAATGGCTCTTCCCTGCCAATCTCTCAATGATCTGATCAATAAAGGGCATGGGGAAATGATCCTTCTTGGTGGCCTGGTTGAGTTGTCCGTAATCTACGCAGACCCGCCAAGAAGTGGGTACCCGGGTAGCTGATGAATCCGTGATTCATCGCCTTTATTCTTTCATTTTGGCTAAAATCCTTAGTAAAATACATGTAAATATCCACTAATTCTAATTAATTATCACTTAAACCACAAATATTAAGATTATAGATTTAACACTTATTTTTACCAAAATAAAAGAATAAAGAGAAAAAGAAAAATAAAAATAAAAGAAGGATGTATATAGAAAATATACAGACTGATCCTAACCCCGAGACCAGGTCAATATTGACCGGGTCGACAAAGAAATAATTGGGGGGAGAAAAGGATCATAACTTATAAAAATATTCAGAAAATAAAGACCAAAAATGTAATTTACCCATTTTTCATAATGTAAATACTTCACTTATTTTATTTATCATCAAAACAACTTCAAATCAAAACACTTCTTTTACAAAAATTGTTCATAAAAATATGTAATATTTTATAAAAAAATATTAGAAAAATATTTCGGTATATAAATAAATATATACAATGAACCTAAAATGCCTACAAGTACAACTTCCCAGGTTCATAACTATTTATAGACAAATCCAAATTAATCAAACTCACTTTTAAACTTTATTTTATAATTAATATTATTTATTAAAAATACTAAAAAAATTGTGGAATAAAAGACGTGAGTTTTAGATTTGGAACTCTTATGTATATACATTATGTGTACAAAATTTCTGTATTATTTATATATTTATTTGTAACTCCAAATAATTAAATTATTTTTCTAAAATGTTCATAAAAGTCATTATAAAGATATAAAAATATAACTTATAAATAAAAAAATAATATTAAAAAGATTCCTAAAAAATTAGTTATATTAGAATTATATAAACATAACTTATGTTATAAATAAAAATTATTAAAATTAAAAATATATAAACACATAAATACAATAACAAATAAAAATAAAAATATATATATAATAATTTTTTTAATTAGATATATTATTATTAATATTTAAAATATTTAATTAATGAAATTATTTAATACATCTAACTAATTATTAATAACTTATTCTTAATTTTTATTATGGATGTTGACTATTCCACAGATGAACAGTGCCCGCCCAGGCACTGTTTCATCATCTTCCTCTTTCGGAAATCAAACGCCTCGCCCAGCCCTTCGAGCCTCTTCACGTTGACATCACCACCAGTGGTCCCGACGACTTTCCCCTCTTCTCCAACTGATCCAACTGCCCCAACTGCATGTTCGTTCGCCCAACGAACATCAACGGCGAGCTTCATCTCTTCGGACCTCTATATATAGGCCCATAGGGTCCAGGTAGTGGATCATCTGTCATTTTCTGAAAATCCACTCCACCTGCGAGAGAACGATTCTCAAAGAGAGAGAGAGAGTCGCGCCGAGGGAGAGAGTGACAGTCTCCGCCCCGGCCACTTCTCCGGCATGATCGATCGTGTGCGCGACGCTACGCCTCACCGCATGAAGCCTCCGATTCGCTGTCGTCGAGGCGATAACGAAGGAGCTTCCCGGTGATCCTCCTCCGGCGAGCTCCTTGTCCCCAAGCGAATCCTTCATCTGCAATCCGCGATATCTCTCCAGGTTAGTCTCTGAACCTAGATCTCTATCTCTATCCTCTCATTCTCTTCTCAAACCGTCCAATTCTCATCTCACCCCCTCCATTCGGTTTTCAATCAAAAAGTGATTCAAAAATTTTCTCGGTTCCGTCCATTTCATCGACGACATCATCGTTCTCCGCTTCCTTACATATCTGTTCATCTCCGGTCAGGTCTGATGGCCGGAGTTTCGAGGCGTTTCCTTCATCACCACTCAGCCTCGTTCATTCATTCCACATTGTGCTTTAATCCTTAGAATCGAGGCTCCGAAGCCTCGATTCAGTTGCTTTTGTGTTTGCAGGTAGTAGCACCTTCATCCCTGATGAACTCTCAGCTACATCAGATCATTCACTTCAGTTCCGGGATCTCATTCAACATCTGAACAACGATCAGAGATTGTATCAGCATCCCGTAGTGAATCGATATCCAGATTAGCGCGGACAACAGGAAATTCAGGAGTCACCTGAGCTGTGAAGGCCACGAGGGAATCCCCACCTCCAGATCATCGATCAGCTTCATCTGATCTATATTTCGAATCATATCCGGTGCGGAAGGTGGAGTTGAAGTTGTTCAAGCCTTAGAAGCGAAAAGCAACACCGTTAGCTTTCTAATTTGGCGATCGAAATCCATCGGAGAAGGCATTCATTCTAGTTTATCGAGACACCTCCAGAGGCGTTCGATTCCAGAAGCCATCTCCAGTTTGAATCTGAACCATCGATTCACGCCCAATTCAGAGGTGTCGAATCATCATCATCGGACGAGAGTTCATGCGCCAGGTGTCGACAGCAAAGCCTAACAGAAGCGCACGTGA
This sequence comes from Ottelia alismoides, assembly GCA_037367405.1. Classification (NCBI taxonomy): domain Eukaryota; kingdom Viridiplantae; phylum Streptophyta; class Magnoliopsida; order Alismatales; family Hydrocharitaceae; genus Ottelia; species Ottelia alismoides. Next base: position 52,203 of record JAZKJV010009907.1, read on the forward strand.
GAGTCACGTGAGCATTGTGATTTTTGCAGAAATTTCCCGACAGGTTTTTAAAATTACAAACAGGTCCTCGACAGGTGAACAACAGCTGAGAAGCAAGTGAGTTCGGGTTTTTTTGCGAGTACCCTCGTCACTTCCGATAATTACACGCGTACCCCCCGAACTCCCGATTATTTACAGGAAGGTATTTTACTACAGACACTTCACATACACTCCCTTACACATCTTAATTAAATATAAAACATAAAAAAATATAAAAAAATAAAAATATACGCTTAAATACTGCATTATTCTCTATATACATTTTGAAAATAATATTTTTAAAAAATAATAAATAAATAAATAAAATAATAATAATAATATCAATATTTCTTTTAGCATTTGAGAAAACATTTAATAACATAAAAAATATAAAAAAATATATAAAAAATACTTAAAATCCTTAAAAAAGTTGTACTTAGTATATGTTACCACCTTTTGCCTAACAAACCAAAAATAAAATAAAAGGTAAATATAAAAATCAATAAAAAATACAAAATTGATATAAACTTCAAAAATTCATAACTAATTCATTAAAAATCCTCTAAAAACGTACCATATACCATTTTGAAGGTATTTTCATCTACTTTCTACAGAAAATACAAGAAAAATAGTTCCACATTATTTTCACTCTTAAAAATCACAAAAAACGTCACTGTTTTCACTAAAAATTACATTCTTCACCTTAAAAATCAACCAAGTACCATAAAAATCTTAAAACACCTTTAATATTCCATAAAAACCTAAAAATACATTAAAAATATAAAAAGTACAAAAAAAAATCAAATAAAAATTATAAACATTTATTAATCATAAAAAAATCAAAAAAATAAGTAGAATTACAAAAACAACATAAAATTCATTAAAATCAAATAAAAATTGAGAAAATCTTTAAAAATTAAATAAAAATTAGGAAATCCTTTTGCCTAAGTTGTTCTACCGATTTTCCTAGTTTAATACAGTTTGCCTCCCTGAGTTCGACACTCCCGTACGAATCCACTATACAAATTTGTTTAGGAGTATAAATAAAATAAAGAAGATTAATTCACCTTAATATTTTTTGACAAAACCCACTCGGTCGACAACGACCGCGATTTTCTCTTTTCTGATTCTTTTGCAGGTTCAGAAGAAGACACGTGATCGGGTGCTTTTTCAGATGGCGCCGTTGCTGGGGAGGCAGCGCTAGGAGTATCGCGGGAACCTTAGGATTAGATTTCATTTCCGCGATTTTATTTCTCTGACTTCACGGTTTCTTGTTTCTGATTTGTGCAGCACAGCTCAAGCCGCGCAGCTCAGAACCGCGAAACCAAGTAGTTTAGAATTCTTGTAATTTCTTGTAAAATAAAAAAAAATGTCGTAGAAAGGGGCCTAGTAAAGGCATCCCGACTTGTATTTTTCTCGGGGTCTGTTTCACTAGGGATGTACTCCTGGGGGAGCAGGGCACCCACCGCGTTTGTTCTCGATCGTGATTTTCACGATGGTTTTCTACGGTTTTCCGAGATATATGCTTGTTACATGTTTTACGGCTTTTTCCCTTCTCTGCGCATCGTAGCTTAGTTTAGATGCTTGCTTAGGATTCGACACCTAGGTGCTTGTACCTAGGGCCAATCCCGAAAAGACAAAAACACGTTAGATGATTCTTCTCTTAAAATATCCAAAAAAAGCGATAACCGAAAACTAAAACAGGGACTGCTAATCTATCTGACTCTAAAATAAACGTAAGGACTCACTTGCTTTGGGAGAGCAATCCCTGAAAAATCGAATCATCGATCTCATCTCCAGATCCGTGAGAGAGAGACGACACATAAGGTAGAGCCAGAGTCTGGGCTTCTATCGAAATACTACTTAGTTCAAACCTTGATTCACCTTATTTCAGTGGGTGCTCTCGGGTAGCCGGAAACGGTCCGAGTTCACTTAGCAGAATGGAAGGTTTAGAGGACACTGCGTAAGGCTCCGTCCTCAAGTAACATGGGTAGCCGGAAACAGTCCGTACTTACTTCCATACCTGCTGAGACTAGGTGAGTTCTGGTGAGAACTCGGGACATTACAACGTTGAAGTCTCGGGCACCTATCTAATCTCGCAAATCTGAGAGAACGTTGTTTGCCAATCAATCATAAAACCGAAAAGATAAACGACCGAACTATTACGGTCATCACCAGGGGTGCGTTGGTGAACTCGGGGTTTATCTTGTATTTGTTTGCGGTGTGAGTCTATTCTTTCTAGATCTAATCAATAATCTCTCAAGATGATGGGAAGGCGATCGCTTCGTTCGACTTTGAATGATCTACTCTCTCGCGAGCCAACCCGTTCATCTAGATCGGTTCAGGATGACTCTCGTCCCAAACCGAAATCCACTCGATATGTTCCTTCCAGGCGTGACTCTCACCCTGGAAGCTCATCGTCGATTTCTTCTCATACTCATTCTCTACCATCATTACCCCCACTTCCAGATAATAAGCAGCTACACATTGATTTGGCAAAGCCTGATTTAGATTCCTTTTCCTTTCCAGACGACATGGCTGGCAAAGGACCGCAGTCTACTTCTGTTGTCATCGATCAGGCTGCGATCAATAGCGGTCTACTTGCTTCCCTTGAGGTGATACAGAATCAGATCAGGGAGCAAGATAGAATGATGAACGATGTCAGAGCTGAGCTGACTCAGCTTCGCACGCAGCAAGCTCAGCCTGCAGCTGAGAATCCATGACCTGAGGATCAGGAACCACAAGATGGACCAGAGAGACCTCCAGAGGATCCAAATCGAACGATGTAGCAGCTCTACAACCCTGGAGCTACTACGACCCATCGATGGATCCATCTCCCTGTCATCTGCGGGAACTTCGAGTTCCAACCTCAGACGATCCAGCAGTTGCCCAAGTTTCACGGGCAATCTACTGAGGAGCCGCACTTGCACCTTCAGGAGTTTGAGCTTATCTGCACGGTGCATTATGCGGAAGTGAACGAGGACACGATCAAATTGATCGCGTTTCCTTTCTCCCTTATTGATCGAGAAGCCTACTGGCTGAAACATCTAGGGAGATACATTTCAACCTGGGAGGAGCTGAGAACCGCATATCTGAACAAGTATTACCCTCTCGGTCGAACGAATGTTGCTAGAGCTATGATTAGCAATTTCACCATGATCGTGAACGAACAGTTCCACAAGGCATGGGACAGATTTAGAGATCTCATTGATCGGTGTCCCCACCACGACCTTTCGAAGCCGACTCTTGTACAGAGCTTTTTCGGTGGGCTGACACCGGAATTACAGGGACTGGTGAATGCCGCCTGTGGTGGATCATATTTCTCGATGCACAAAGACCGAGTCTGGGCCATTTACGAGAAAATGGCACAGAATTACACCATGATGTCTCAGACTCGAGTCTACAATCAAGTGAAACCACCATCTTACCACCAATATTCCCGAGTGGCACAGATAGAAGGAAATCCATCTTCTGTTGTTTCTATTCCTCTCGAATCTCCATCAGCTGATATGGGGATCATCTACCAGAAGTTGGATTGAATGGAAATCATAGAGAAGAAGTGCCAGAATATAGATAAGCTCGATAAAATTGACAAGCTTGAGAGATGCCTGAGTGATCTGAAGACACAGATTATGGGCCTTCAAGAACTACACACAGATCCTAACCGGTCTTCGAGATCACAGGTTGACTCAGGCAGTCGAGATCGAGGTATACTTCCAAGGCCTCTAGTACAACACATTTACCATGTGCATTCTGAGCCTGTTCATCATCCCTCGGCGTACCCGCAACTTCAGCAGACACCATCATCTGACACCCAGATGGTGGTGTATCAGAGCGATCAGCCCTTGGCATCTATGCCCCCAGCATACTCTAAGATGCCAGAACCATTGACTGAGGTCAATGGGATCTAGTATGATCGACCGCAACAACCAGAGATCCAGCGTGATCACCCTGGTTTCCGTTGGTCTACAGGAGGTGCCTCTTCCCAACAGCAACCGCAGGCACCCATGGGGCAGAGAAGAGAGCATCAGCAGCAGCATTACGGTCCTTGTTAGTATCAGAACCCTCAGTGGAGGCAGAGCACTTACGAGCCTCAGCCGCAACAACAGTATCCTCCACAGCAGCAGCCAGCTCCGCAATAGCCTTAGTATCACCGAGGTGACTCATCCGGGTCTCATGGACCTTTCCATGAGTACCCAGCATTAGAATATCTCTCTAACCTTATCACGTATCAGCATGCTTCTTTCAGGCGAAAAATGGATGAGTTCAAAACCCATGTCACTGACCTCGTCAAGGGGAAGTCCGCCTTGCCTGCCTAGATAGAACCCAACCGGAACAACCTGAAGCGAAAGACTGAGCAGGTAGATTTGACCGAGCCCACCGTCCAATCACAGGTATTCTCCGATGACTATCTTTACTATGATGACGCTGACTTCATCTCTCTTAGGAGCGGTAGGATTCCAGTAGGTGGAGACTCTTCTAGGCACGAAGAGGATATTCTGGATAACACAAGCGAGCCTGTAGAAGACACTGATGGCGGTGCTGAAGCCGCAACCTTTGACGATGGAGATGGTAGTGCTGAAGCCACCAAGTCTGAAGAGCAGCCAAAGCCGAACGCCGACACAGCTGCTTTACCGTTTTTCATTTCTAGTGATGATGATACAAAATCACAAAAAATGTACAAAAGAGAAGAAACCGAACAATAAATAAAAAGATTGTTGATCTAGATCTTGATCTTTCTAATACTTCAAAGAAAGCCAGCCCCCGTTTTACAAAAACATTTGCTTCTTCTTCTTCTTCTGATCCTCCAGTTGTACAGACTAACCCAGAGGATGTACACATTCCTTTTCCGAAAGCACTCTGCTTAGGAAAAGGCGCTAAAAAAGAAAACCCTAAAAAGATTCAGATGAATGATTTGACGAAAGAGATGCTCGACAAATTCACGATCCAACTCACTCTTTCGGAAGCCTTGGCACACATCCCTCTTTTGTAGAAAGGCCTTAAAGAGCGAACCACCATTCATAGAAAGAAGAGGCAACACAATCATTGTTCTGAGATCCACATGTTGACCAAGGATACATGTTATGCCATTCAGAATCGAATCCCAACCAAGAGATCAGATATGGGAGCACCATATGTTAGATGCGAGATCCTCGATCAGACTTTTGATCGAACTCTATTAGATAGTGGATCCTCGATTAATCTCCTTCCATCTTCTTTACTCGACAAGTTCGAGTTCGGGCCTCTTCGACCAAGCCGAACGGTCTTATAGTTTGCTGACAGATCAGTCAAGAGGCCTAAGGGTTTAATCGAAGACGTTATCGTCACCATTCAGGGTTTGCAATTCCCCGTGGACTTCGTCGTGTTTGACATGGCAATCCCTGAATGTGTGACCGATACCCCGATCATATTAGGACGACCTTTTCTGGCAACAGCAAAGGCCGTTTCCGACTATGGTACTGGGAAGGTGTACTTTCACGTCCAGGGCGAAAGTATACATATAGAGACGATCCAAGACCAGAACTCTAGATCAACTGAATCAGAACAAGCATCTGATAATGAGCCCGATAGTCATCACGATTGTGACTTCGTACAAACTGATGATGAGGCCGTCTGGGCTGAACCAAGTACCCAATCTTTCATTCCACCTTCAGTTGAAGCCGAGATTCATATATCCGAGGATGGGAGATTGGAGAGCACAATCCTAGAACAGAATATCGAGAATCTTGCCAGATAAGATTCTGATACCTTCTAAGATCATTCATATATCCTATATCCCTCCGAGTCCGAAGTGAACCATCATAGCCGTCAGCCATCCGCAGATCATTCCGATTCCGACGATGCTGATTGGCAGTGCTTTGCTGAATTCCTATCACTTCGGACTCCATTATCAGAGCCTACAACCAACTTGGAGACCGAATCGAATCAGAATATCCAACCATCTCCAGATCTTCCTAAGTCAGAGCAGGCAGAGCTCACGCACATCGATCTAGCAGCCTACACCCAGACTCTAATCAAACCTGCCCTCACTGCTCCTTCTCCCCCTGAGCTCAAACCCTTGCCTCAAAGCATGAAGTACCGATTCCTTGCAGGTGAATCGAAAATGTTTCTGGTCATCATCTCTTCCAATCTGACTGAAGATCAAGAATCCCGTCTGATGTCGATTCTTGAAAAGAACTGCAAGGCGATTGGATGGTCAGCAGCCGATCTCCATGGGATTAGTCCGGCGCTGTGTTCCCACCACATCTTTCTCGAGGATGACGCTAAGCCATCTCGTGAGTTTCAGCGCATGCTGAATCCGAATCTTCGAGAAGTGGTTATGAAGGAAATATCCAAGTGGTGGAGCGCCGATTTTATCTATCCCATCTCCGACTCAAAATGGGTTAGTCCTTTGCATGTGGTACCCAAGAAGACGGGTATCACCACAGTGATCAATGAGGACGGAGAGGAGATCGCTACCCGAGTACCAACTTCTTGGCGCGTCTGCGTGGACTACAGACGCTTGAATCAGGCGACCAAGAAGGATCTCTTCCCGCTACCGTTCATCGATCAGATCATCGAACGGTTAGCCGAGAAGAGCCATTATTGCTTCCTCGATGGGTACTCGGGATATAACCAAGTGGCCATCACTCCTGAAGACCAGGAAAAGACGATATTCACCTGTCCGTTCGGAACGTATGCTTTCAAACGGATGCCCTTTGGATTATGTAATGCTCCGGCTACATTCCAGAGGTGCATGCTTTCGATTTTCGCGGATATGGTGGGAGATATCTTGGAGGTCTTCATGGACGATTTCTTGATTTACGGCGATGATTTTGATTCTTGCCTTTCTAGCCTAGACCGCGTACTTCATAGGTGCACGGAGGTTAACCTCGTGCTTTCTTGGGAGAAGAGTCATTTCATGATGACTCAGGGGACGGTCCTTGGTCACATCACCTCCAAACGGGGCATGGAGGTGGACCCGGCCAAGGTGGATATCATAAAGAAACTCAATCCACCGTCCAATCTGAAACAACTTTGGTCATTCCTTGGGCATGTCGGTTTCTACCGACGTTTTATTCGAGACTTCAGCAAAATTGCCTGACCGTTGTCTGATCTTCTAGCGAAAGATAACGAGTTTATAGTTGATGATAAGTGTCTTTCAGCTTTCGATACTCTCAAGAACATGGTTGTAGAGGCTCCTGTCCTTCAGCCACCCGATTGGTCTCTCCCATTCGAGATCATGACGGATGCCTCAGATTTTGTCGTTGGTGTTGTGTTGGGACAAAGGAGGGATGGCCTTCCATACGCCATACACTATGCTAGCAAGACTTTGGATTCCGCGTAGCGGAATTACACGGTTACAGAGAAAGAGATGCTTGCCGTAGTATTTGCCTTAGACAAATTTAGATCCCACATCTTAGGATCCAAAGTTACAATCTTCACTGATCACACCGCCATCAAGTACTTAATGGACAAGAAGGATTCGAAGCCGCGTCTGACCAGATGGATCCTTCTACTCCAGAAGTTTGACATTGTTATCAAGTATAAACCTGGAGTTAAGAATGTGGTGGCGGATCACCTCTCCCGAATAGAACTCCCCGAGACTTTTGATTTTGATACACCAATCACCTAGACCTTCCCCGACGAGGAGATTCTTGCTGTCACCTCGCTGCCATGGTATGCCGACATTGTGAACTTTCTTGTTGCTAAGAAAGTTCCACAAGGTTGGTCCAGACAGAGACTTGAGACTTTCCTTGTGAAAGCCAAGTCTTACCATTGGGAGGATCCGGTCCTTTATCATGAAGAAGCGGATTCCGTCTGGCGTCGGTGTATTCCTCAGGAGGAATACCAGAGTGTCCTCATGTATTGTCATCGATTAGAAGCTGGAGGACACCATTCAAGGAAGAGGACAGCACAAAAGGTGCTCCAATCCGGCCTTTGGTGGCCTACGCTCGTTGCGGATACTCATGCATTCGTGAAGAGATGTACTGACTGCCAGAAGATGGGCACTTGTGGACATAGAGACATGATGCCGATGCAGCCGATCCACTTCTGTGAAGTGTTCGATGCATGGGGTATCAACTTTATGGGCCCATTTCCGAAAAGTCAGGGGTTCGAGTATATCCTTTTAGTTCTGTATTATGTGAGTCGTTGGGTAGAGGCCATTCCTGCCTGAGCCGCGGATGCGAACATGGTTTGTAAGTTCCTGAGAAAGCACATCATTACGCGGTTTGGAGTCCCTCGAGTTCTGATCTCAGACGGGGGTAGCCACTTCATCAACGACAAGGTAAGAGCACTTGCTAACGAGTTCGGTATAGACATCAGGTTGCTACTCCGTATCATCCTCAGACGAATGATCTAGACGAGGTCTCGAATAGGGAGATCAAGACAATTTTACAGTAGGTTGTTCGCCCAGACCGAAAGGATTGGTCTCAGCTTTTGGACTCGGTTCTTTGGGCCTATAGAACATCCTTCAAGACTCCGCTGGGCACATCTCCCTTTCGACTCGTTTATGGCAAGCCCTGCCACTTACCTGTTGAGATCAAGCACAAATCCTGGTGGGCAGTGAAAGAAGTGATCTTTGGCCTAGACGATTCAGGAGATCAAAGGTAAATTGAACTGGCAGCCCTGGAAGAGCTAAGAGATCAAGCCTTCACGAGCAGCCTTCATTACAAAGAGCGGGTGAAAGAGTGGCATGATTCTCACATCAGCCACAAGCAGTTTGAGCCTGATCAGAAAGTCTGGCTATTCGATGCGAGACTGAAATTATTTCCAGGGAAACTTCAGAGTAAATGGAAAGGTCCTTACATTGTCAGAAAGGTGTACGACAACGGTAGCATCGATATATCTGAGTTGTCATCTGAGTCCACCTTTCGAGTCAACGGCCAGCGATTGAAACCATTTCTCGATCATGATCCGCCGACCGTTGAAGTCGCCCCGATACATTTTGTATGAGATGATCTCTTCACTCTTACACTCTGCATCTCATACCTGAGTTTCAAAGATCTCTTGTATATATTTTCGATTTCATTCTGTCTTCTTTTTGTTTGTCTTACACCCTTAGGATCATCTACCTTTGATATACTTAGGATGTGCTTTATCCTAAGTATAGGGGGTGTAGACACCGTGTTTTTGTATCGTCCTATTCCATCACCCTGTTGTTGCTTATACATAGGTTGTGCTTTACCCTAAGTATAGGGGGGGTGATCTCACTCATACCGCCTTTTGATTGCCGTCGGTTTTTGTATCGTCTGCTCCCTCGCTTACCCCTCACCTTTTGATTTTCATCTCTATACTTAGGGATATTTTACCCTAAGTATAGGGGGGACAAGCCGAGACGTTGAGCTGTGTACATTCTCTTGACCTCGGTCATCTTTGGTTTGGAGTCCGCTATCCTTAGGACCACTTGATCCTAAGTATAGAGGAGATGATCGACTTCTATTCATTTTATTTGTTATTCTTTGAGTCGTTGTAGTATACGTTTCTTTTCACCGATCTATACTTATCCCAAGTTATGTCTTCCTTTGCCGCTTCTTTGGTCACTATGAGGACATAGTTCACGCTAAGTATAAGGGGTGTTGTATATATATGCTATATATACTTTAGAAGCCATAACTCGTAGTTTTTCGTATTTGTAATAATAAGGCTTCTTTAAAACTATGGGTGTATATTTTGGGTTTTTAAAAGCCGCAAGAAAACCGTAAAAATATCTTATTAAAAAATGGCTTAAAATTTGTATATAAAAAATGTTATAAAATTCTTCGATAAAATCCTTAAAATTTTGAAAAATACAATCCTTATAAAAATCTTGTATAAAAGTCGTATACCTTGTATATAAAACTTGTGTAAAATACTTTGTAAAATACAAAAAAATCCATCTAAAATTTGTGTAAATCGAATTAATCCACTAACTTTTACAAAAAGACCCCTAAAAATTGAAACGTTTAAAATTCAATAAAAATTTGCAAAATTCTTTAAAAACCACTTAAAGCATTTAAGCCGAAAAATCTACCTCATGAAAATTGTTGCATTCATTCGCATTTTTCAGAACAAGTTTGATTCTCGAACCGGATGGATCTAAGTCCGAGAGATGGAGATTGGTTTAGGCCTTAATCCACTTAATTCTAGAGGAACTTTATTAAGAACGGGAATTGAGACTCTTCAGGTCTTTCTGACTTAATTCTTTGGGTTCCATGAGATTATATTCAGAATTCAACTTGAAAGTGCATAAGTAGAACACTTGGTGTCAATTGTTTAACTCTTCTCCATTTGAATCAATTTTGAACTCCAGCAATCTGCACTTAGCTCGACCTGCCTGGGGTTGCGAAGGGCAATCCATTTTGGTGGTGCGTTTCCATCCTTGTCTGGCGGTGATGATGTCTTAAGACGGGAGAGATTGGGGTTGAAATAAAGCTTCGGATGAGGGAAGGATTTGCTGGCACAATTTTTTCTAAGACCCCAAAAAATGGACGGAATGAAAAGATGATATATCCGTCGGGGCATAAAAGACCGATGCAGTGCAACAATTCATTACTACCAAAGAAGCCAAATACATCAAATACCAAAAATGACCACAATGGTCCGAGCTTCAGAAAAGCCTGCATGTCTTTGTGGAGACTTGGCTAAACTGGCCAGGCTTCACTGGAGATGTGATTACACTGCTCACACTCCAGTTCTCTTCTCATTTTTCTTGCTTCTCCCTTACTCGATTGTGGACACAGCACGACCTGACCTCAGAAGGAAATACCTCCCTCCTCGAGGATTGAGTTGCTGGACAAGGGCCCAATGGGAGTGTGTAGCTGTATGGGCGATTTCTTCGTTTCTCTAGAGCGGGAAGAGCTAAAACCTTTCACACACAATATTGATTGTTTTCAAAGATGAAAAGTTTGCGTGATGAATAGGTGGATCTGAGCTGGCTGTTGAGGTGGATCTGGATAAGGATTTGTGGAACTTGAAGGTTAGCGAGGCTTAAATCCTAAGTCTAATAGAGTCCCGACACACTATTAATCCAAAGGTCTGAATCCAGGCTCCAAATTTTGGACAAAGTGAATATCGGTTTAAAGAAATGATCATGTTCTAAGTTCTTTTATTTTCCTTTTTCTTTTTCTTTTTGCTTGCACTTATTTATAGAATAAGTGTTTGCTAAGGGACTAGAAAAGGTAAAGTATAGGGGAATGATGAATCCGTGATTCATCGCCTTTATTCTTTCATTTTGGCTAAAATCCTTGGTAAAATACATGTAAATATCCACTAATTCCAATTAATTATCACTTTAATCACAAATATTAAGATTATAGATTTAACACTTATTTTTACCAAAATAAAAAAATAAAGAGAAAAAGAAAAACAAAAATAAAAGAAGGATGTATATAGAAAATATACAGACCGATCCTAACCCCGAGACCAGGTCAATATTGACCATTTCGACAAAGAAATAAGTTGGGGGAGATAAGGATCATAACTTATAAAAATATTCAGAAAATAAAGACCAAAATAAAATTTACCCATTTTTTTAATGTAAATACTTCACCTATTTTATTTATCATCAAAACAACTTCAAATCAAAACACTTATTTTACAAAAATTGTTCATAAAAATATGTAATATTTTATAAAAATATTAGAAAAATATTTCAGCATATAAATAAATAAGTACAAAGAACCTAAAAAGCCTACAAGTACAACTTCCCAGGTTCATAACTATTTATAGACAAATACAAATTAATCAAACTCACTTTTAAACTTTATTTTATAATTAATATTATTTATTAAAAATACTAAAAAAATTGTGGAATAAAGATGTGAGTTTTAGCATTTGGAACTCTTATGTATATACATTATGTATACAAAATTTCTGTATTGTTTATATATTTATTTGTAACTCCAAATAATTCAATTCTTTTTCTAAAATGTTCATAAAGGTCATTATAAAAATATAAAAATGTAACTTATAAATAAAAAAATAATATTAAATAGATTCCTAAAAATTAGTTATATTAGAATTATATAAACATAACTTATGTTATAAATAAAAAAATTTATTAAAATTAAAAATATATAAACAGATAAATATAATAACAAATAAAAATAAAAAAATATATATAATAAATATTCCATAGATGAACAGTGCCCGCCAAGGCACTGTTCATCATCTTCCTCTTTCGGAAATCAAACTCCTCGCCCAGCCCTTCGAGCCTCTTCACGTAGACATCACCACCAGTGGTCCCAGCGACTTTCCCCTCTTCTCCAACTGATCCAACTGCCCCAACTGCATGTTCGTTCGCCCAACAAACGTCAACGACGAGCTTCATCTCTTCGGACCTCTATATATAGACCCATAGGGTCCATGTAGAGGATCATCCGCCAATTTCTGAAAATCCACTCCACCTGCAAGAGAACGATTCTCAGAGAGAGAGAGAGAGTCGCACCGAGGGAGAGAGTGACAGTCTCCGCCCCGGCCGCTTCTCTGGTTTGATCGATCGTATGCGTGACGCTACGCCTCGCCGCACGAAGCCTCCGAGTCGCTGTCGTCTAGGCGATAACGAAGGAGCTTCCCGATGATCCTCCTCCGGCGAGCTCCTTGTCCCCAAGCGAATCCTTCATCTGCAATCCGCGATATCTCTCCAGGTTAGTCTCTGAACCCAGATCTCTATCTCTATCCTCTCATTCTCTTCTCAAACCCTCCAATTCTAATCTCACCCCCTCCATTCGGTTTTCAATCGAAAAGTGATTCAAAAATTCGCTCTATTCTGTCCATTTCATCGACGACATCATCATTCTCCGCTTCCTTACATATCTATTCATCTCCGGCCGGGTCTGATGGCCGGAGTTTCGAGGCGTTTCCTTCATCTCCACTCAGCCTTGTTCATTCATTCCACATTGTGCTTTAATCGTTAGAATCGAGGCTCCGAAGCCTCGATTCAGTTGCTTTTGTGTTTGCAGGTAGTAGCGCCTTCATCCCTGATGAACTCTCAGCTACATCAGATCATTTACTTCAGTTCTGGGATCTCATTCAACATCTGAATGACGATCAGAGATTGCTTCAGCATCCCGTAGCGAATCGATATCCAGATCAGCGCGGACAACAGGAAATTCAGGAGTCACCTGAGCTGTGAAGGCCACGAGGGAATCCCCGCCTCCAGATCATCGATCAGCTTCATCTGATCTATATTTCGAATCATATCAGGTGCGGAAGGTGGAGTTGAAGCTGTTCAAGCCTTCAGAAGCGAAAAGCAACACCATTAGCTTTCTAATTTGGCGATCGAAATCCATCGGAGAAGGCATTCATCCCAGTTCATCGAGACACCTCCAGAGGCGTTCGATTCCAGAAGCCATCTCCAGTTTGAATCTGAACCATCGATTCACGCCCAATTCAGAGGCGTCGGATCATCATCATCGGACGGGAGTTCATGCGCCAGGTGTCGACAACAGAGCCTAACAGAAGCGCGCGTGCGAGTCACGTGAGCATTGTGATTTTTTTGCAGAAATTTCCTGACATGTTTTTAAAATTACAAACAGGTCCTCGACGGGTGAACAACAGCTGAGAAGCACGTGAGTTCGGGTTTTTTGCGCGAGTACCCTCGTCACTTTCGATAATTACACGTGTACCCCCGAAGTCCCGATTATTTATAGGAAGGTCCTTTTACTGCAGACACTTCACATACAATCCTTTACACATCTTAATTAAATATAAAACATAAAAAAATAAAAAAAAATAAAAAAATACGCTTAAATACTGCATTATTCTATATATACATTTTGAAAATAATATTTTAAATAAATAAAAAATAAAAAATAAAATAATAATAATGATAATAATATCAATATTTCTTTTTAGCATTTGAGAAAACATTTAATAACATAAAAAATATAAAAAATATATATATAAATTACTTAAAATCCTTAAAAAAATTGTACTTAGTATATGTTACCACCTTTTACCTAACAAACCAAAAATAAAATATAAGGTAAATATAAAAATCAATAAAAAATTACAAAATTGATATAAACTTCAAAAATTCATAACTAATTCATTAAAAATCCTCTAAAAACGTACCATATACCATTTTGAAGGTATTTTCATCTACGTTCTACAGAAATTACAAGAAAAATAGTTTCACATTATTTTCACTCTTAAAAATCACAAAAACGTCACTATTTTCAATAAAAATTACTTTCTTCACCATAAAAATCAACCAAGTACCATAAAAATCTTAAAACACCTTTAAAATTCCATAAAAACCTAAAAATACATTAAAAACATAAAAAGTACAAAATAAAAATCAAATAAAAATTATAAACATTTTCTAATCATAAAAAATCAAAAAAATAATTAGAATTACAAAAACAACATAAAATTCATTAAAATCAAATAAAAATTGAGAAAAATCTTTAAAAATTAAATAAAAATTAGGAAATCCTTTTGTCTAAGTTGTTCTACCGATTTTCCTAATTTAATACAGTTTTCCTCCATGAGTTTGACACTCCCGAACGAATCCACTATACAAATTTGTTTAGGAGTATAAATAAAATAAAGAAGATTAATTCACCTTAATCTTTTCTGACAAAACACAGGCGGTCGACAACAACCGCAATTTTCTCTTTTCTGATTCTTTTGTAGGTTCAGAAGAAGACACGTGATCGGGTGATTTTTCAGTAGCGATCTCCTCTCCAGACTCGCTGACAACTGTAGTGATGCCCATCTTCTTGGGCACCACATGCAACAGACTGACCCACTTGGAGTCAGAGATGGGGTAGATAAAATTGGCACTCCACCATTTCGAAATCTCCTTCATGACAACATCTCGAAGGTTCGGGTTCAACCGCCACTGGAACTCACGCGATGGCTTTACCTCCTCTTTGAGATAGATATGGTGGGAGCACTGGGCTAGACTTATCCCCTGGAGATCAGCTACACTCCATCCTATCGCCTTGCGGTTCTTTTCAAGAACCCCCATCAGATGGGCTTCCTGCTCTCCAGTCAAATCTACTGAGATAATGACTGGGTACTTCTCTTGCTCACCCGCAAGGAACCTATACTTCAACGACGTTGGAAGCGGCTTCAGCTCTGGACAAGTAGGTGCTGGCGGATCTGGCCTCTGAAAAGTCTGAGTGAATGCTGCCAAATCTGCATGGGAGAACAGAAACTCTCGCTCACAATCTGTATCTGGAGAAGGTTGCTCGGCTGGACTGTCTCTGCTCTGCATGGAATCAACCTCCTCCCTAGCTGCAGGCTCAGTGGAAGTCAGACATTGTATAAAATCATCGAACTCTACCCAATCAATATCTAACTCTGAGGGATCTATATCAGACTCATAAACAAACTCTGTCTCGCGGTCGGGAACCGGCTCTACTGCCTGAAAAGTATCCTGGACCAGGAATGTGCTCTCCAAGCTCTCCTCTGCTGGTGTCTCTGCATCAGCGAACTCTGAAGGTGAGAGGATGGCCTGTATGACTGGATCTGCCCAAACTACCTCATCATCTGTAATCACAAAATCGCAGTCCTGGTGGATGTCTCCCCCTGCCTCTGTCATCTGCTCTGAATCGGAAGTCAGCTCTGAGCAAGCTGAATCTCTGGCTCTGATCTCCTCGACCGTCTCTATTTGTACACTCTCGCACTCGACGAGAAAGTATACCTTCCTGCTATCATGGTCGGTCACCGCCTTGGCTGTGGCCAAGCACGGGTGTCCTAGAATGATCAGGGTATCGGTCACAGACTCAAGGATCTCCATGTCCAACACAATGAAGTCCACGGGGAATTTCAGGCCCTGAATCGTGACGACAACGTCCTTCAGCAACCCCTTTGGCCTCTTGACAGATCGATCAGCAAACTGAAGGACCGTCCTGCTCTATCGTAGAGTGCCCAACTCGAAGCGGTCAAGAAGGGCTGCCGGAAGTAGGTTGATCGAAGAACCGCTGTCTAATAGAGTGTGGTCGAAACTCTGCTCATGGATGTGTCATTTGATATACAGGGCTCCTGAATCTGGCCTCTTGGCCGGCAGACGGTTCTGAATCACGAAATGCGTGGCTCGAGTAAGCACATGGATCTCAGACTGACGGTTCCTCCTCTTCCTCCTTACTGTGGTCCTGTCCTTGAGTGATCTCTGGAGTAAAGGGATGTGCTACAAGGCCTCCTGGAGAGTCAACTGGATATGGAATCTATCGATCATCTGCTGGCTGAACTCTACCTATTGATTCTTTTTGGGATTTTCTTTTTTCTGCCCCTTACCCAAATGGAGTGCTCTAGGAAAGGGGACTACAGGGTCCTTCTCAGTTAAAGGACTAGGAGAGGGTCTCGGCTGCTCAAGTACGGCAGAATCCACACATACATCATCAAGCACCACAGGTGGATCAGAATAAAATAAATCCTTTTCTTTATTTCCAGAAAAGTCCTGAGATACATGTACAGATGGAAAGACAACAGGACTAGTAGAACTGGGAATGGTGGCCTCAGTACCACCCTCGGCATGTCGACTCGCGGCATCAGCACCGCGCTCTAGCTCAGCAACTGTGGTGGCATCAGTACCACCTCCTCCAACTGATGAAGCGATGACCTCAGTACCGTCAGCGGGATCAACATCCATGGTGGCATCAGTACCACCGTCATCATCTCTCGCGGCATCAGTACCGTGCTCCTCCTCGCCTGGCGCCTTGGTAGTGTGATGAGTCGCCCACGCAACTGAGGTAAATCAGGTGTCACTAAGGTCGTTGCGACCTCAGTTGCACGAGACTCAGAGCTCAATCAAGAAAAATTATTAAGACCACCAAATAAGGATAAAAATCGATGAAAATCATGATAGCGGTATCGCTATGAGATTAACCTGGTATAGCACCCAGGATCGAACTCGAGGAGCACGAGATGGCCTCGCAGCCTACGAAGTAGTCAAAAATCAAATAAAATAAAAAAAATTATTTTTGGTGGATTTTTAATATTTTTATATTTTTTGGAATTTTTAATTATAAAGAAAATAATAAAACAAGGAAAACAAGCAACTTTCAACAATTATTTAGATACTCTAAAATGCTCAAAAAATTCAAACAAAAATATTGTTATGATTTCTATATTTTTTACTGTTTTTGGTGATTTTTTGACAATTTCCTAATTTTTATAGAATTTTATAAAAATGAAATAAGGTGGAAACCAATGCAAACTGTCCAATCAGGCTTCTACAACCATTTAAAAATACTAAATGGTTGTTTCAAGGCCTGGAAGTATTTTTCTTGAAAAATATAAACAAAAAGGAAAAATAAGGAAAGAGTTTATTGTTTTTGGGTTTTTTCTATTCATTATTAGAATTTTTATAAGTTTTTTCAGTGTTTTTCAATTTTTATAATTTTTATAAATCCAAAAATGACCAAATTGGTCAGAAAATCAAACACACAAGAATACACAAAACCTAATTTTTTTTATAAATTTTAAAGGTGTTTTTATATTTTTTTATGAATTTTATATCTGAACAGGCCAAAAAGGTAGGTTTTTGAAATTTTAAAAATAATAAAAATGCTCAGAATAGTACCCAAAAATTAGGGAAAATTTTAAACAGTGGCAGGAGCCAGCGCATCCAATTTTCACCAAATTTGGATTGAATTTGCTATTTTATTAAAATACAAAACAAGCAAACATTGCACAAGGACCTATCTGCAAGAAAAACAAGTTACAAGGGCCAAAAAGTTACACGGCAGGAAAGTTTAGGGCCAAAAGTGTAAAAATCCCACTATCCACGCGCTAGGCACGTGGTCCAGGGATGGAAGGACTAGATTGTAATTCCTATTTAAAAAAGATCCAAATCTTAACACGCAAGGAATATAGGCTATAAGATGCAAAATGCCCACTAAATCACGTGTCGATGCACGTGGTCAATACAAACAGGGACGAAAATGCAAATATTCAAAATCAGAAGGTCCTCGATGCAATTTTTACAAAATAAAAATAACTACGAAAAATATTTACAGGACTAACTAATAAAAGAAATAAACAAAGGGGCCTAAGAACAATTTACCCCAATTATTTATCCGAGGGCTGGGATGGATGCCACGTGGCTAATCGGTCGGTGGAGGATGCACGGTGCGCCAACGAAGGAAACTCGGCTGGGATCGAACGGCTGATGACCTCCCACGTGGAAGATCTGACGACTGTGGTGCTACGTGGGTAAACCCTCGCTGGATCAACGACGGTGAAGAGGGCACGTGGAGATCGAACGGTCTGGAATCAAGGGCGCCTCTCCTCTGTAACGGACGGTCCTGATCAGTCCCCCAATGGATCGGACGGTGGCGTGGCTCCTCAAATCAACGGCGAATATCACATCTGGAGCAGGAGGGCGGATCGGACGATGGCTGAAGGTCCAGGAAGAACAGGTGGCCGGCGAACTTTGCCAGCACGATCCTAGCGCGGTGGACCGCCTCTGCTGCTGCAAAAGTGCGGAGTAGCTATGCCGTGACGTCCCGCAGCAGCTGCTGGTCTCCGATGAGGCCGGGAACATCGGAGATGCTCCAGCGACGAAGAAGCTCGGAGCTTCTGTGCTCTGATGTTCCGACCTCCAGATGAGGTCATTTTGACTTGCTTCCTGAACAAGAAGAAAGAGGGGTCGAGGGAAAAATGCCTCGACCCGGTAAGGAGCGAAATGGGTGGAAGATGCGTCGGGGCGAGGGTCCTCCGGCGAGCGGCAGAGGAGGAGGACCGAAGTCCCTGCTCCGGGGCGAGTCAGGAGGTACGAGTGGGTGCAGAAGGCGCGGAGAAGGCTCGTGAAGGTGGTGGCGTGGTCGGGATGGCAAGTGGTTGGACGAAGACGGTGAATGGTGGCGGCGGAGCGAAAGGGGACGAAATCGTAAAATCTAAAATTACTCTATCCTACGAGCTAAAGCAACTACCTGGTGGAGGAATCCGACTGTGCTGGAGCTCCTGGAGCTCCATGGGTCATGGACTAAAGGGGGCGTCGATTCCCGAGGCTGAGCGCGCTCGTGGCGGCGCACGACGGCGAAGAGCTGTCGGATCAGAGGTTTCCCAGCTGCTCGAGCCTCGCTTCCACTCCCTCTCGCACAGCTGTCACTCAGGCGAGGTGGAGGAGCTCCTTGGCGACGAGGGGGAGGACCAGAGATGCGGGAAATGGCTGCCGGAGGCGAGACTTTATATTCCTATGGGGTCCGGCTAGAAGGTGGTCGGGCATGGACTTCGGAGCTTGGATCCCCATAACCCACCCAGGGCGTGGATTAGGGATGAACAACGGTCAAATGGAGCCCGGGGTTTCGAGGTTTGGTGGTCGGATCAAGTGGCGAATAATTGGAGAAATCGGGTCGGGCGCACATGATCCGCGGGTCTGTGGTCCAGGGGGGAGTTGACTGGGGGGTCAACATCCCCCGTGGACCAATGGGATGTGGCCATGTCAGGAAGATTTGGAAATTAAATATAAAATAGCAAATTGTCGAATTATGCAAAACTCAAAACATGAAAAATATTTCTTTTATTTTAAACTATTTTTTGTGATATTTATTTATTTTTTTGAAATAAAAAGTAGATATTTACAATATAGTATTATATATAGGTATATACACTATATATTTTTTATTTTTGATTTTTAATTATTTATTTTTGTACATTTTTATTCCAATTTTATATTTTATTTATTTATAGAATAAAATTTGGAATATTGTGATATTTTTATTTTTTTATTAATTATTTATATAGGGTAAATAAATACTTTTATTTATATACATGTATGGTATATGTACAATGTTGAGTTTGGTTTTATTTTTATTTCTTTTTATTTTATTTTTGTTTTTATGATTTTTATTTTATTTATTTACATTATGGGATATGGAATTATATACAGATTTTTATGGAATTTTATTTATTTATTTATAGGGAGAAATAAATATACAAGTGAGTCTATGTGCATGATGAATATACAAGGGTGAAGGCATTTTTATTTTATTTTTAATTTTTATTTTAATTTTATATTTAAAAATATATACAAATAAATAGAAACCCATTTTTATTTTTATTTAGGGGAAAATATTTTATTTATTTATATACAGGTATATATACACATGAGCTTCCTTATCTCTCTCTACTTGGGTTTTTATGCGGTCAGGCCCATGCTGAGCCCTCCCTTGGGATTAGCTCGCTCAATATTTCTTCTAAATATCTCCCTCTTTTTCTTTTGTTTCTTTATTCTTTTATTTATGCGCAAAAACATGCTAATTCTTTATTTTTACACAATGCATGCTATTTGCTAATTATTGATATTTACAAGTATCTACATGTGCTTGGCAAAGGTTTTGTAGCTAAAATAAAAGAATAAAGAGTGATGAATGGGTATTCATCACCCCCCCTATACTTAACTTTGCTAGTCCCTTAGCAAACACTTATTTGAAAAAGAAGTAAAAGAGGAAAAGAAAAAGAAAAAGAGGAGAAAATACATGGATTAATGCTGATAATTAAACTTGCCTTCATTAAATTGAAATATGGAGCTCAATCAGATCTTTGGATTGTTAATGTGTCGGAACCTTATTTGGACTTAAGTTTAAAACTCAACAGCCTCTAAGATCCACTAATCTGTAATCAAGACTCCTCAATAATCAAGATCAGAACAAGTCTACATAAACAAACCCTGAAGACTATGAGTCTTTCCTTGTACTATGTAAGTGATATAAGCTCTCCACCTCAAAAGTAGTAACTTGACAACCCTCCCCAACAAGGTAACTCTATGACCCTAGTCTGGCCACTCTTTCCTCAAGGAGCGGGGTATTCCCTTCTTAGTTCAAGTTCAACCGGCTCAAGAAGAGGGGGAAGAAGAGAATGGACCATGGCCAGTGTAGCCATGTATCCTTGGGAGCTCAACCAGTGTAGCTAAGTCTCCCTGCTGCAAGCTACATAAGATGGAATCTATAGGTCTCAAGCTTTGCTTATTGCACTATATACATACTCCGGTGGGATTATCATTTTCTATCAGACCCACCACTTTTTTGGAGTTATTTTCTTTTTGCATTTTTTTTCAAGTGCATCTATACATCATATACATGTGCATCATATATACATAAGGAGTTTTTCCTCTTGTGCCAGTAGACTATCCCTCTTTTAAGGCATTATTGCAACCCACAACTCCTATCGTTAGACCTCATGGCAACCATACCAAGTTGAGACGCACTTCCTTCACTAAAAGAAGAATAGAGGTTCCGCCAAGAAGTACTACCCTCATATGCTACCCCAAGTCAAGGAAAACTACCTCCTCACCACCTCATCCGTAGAGAGCTTGGTGTAAAGTGCGGGTCCAAGTAAAGCCATTATCTATATGAGTCATGTGTGTGTTGTCAAGTGCTCTACTTAGGCTCATTGGGATGACATGTGATCATAGCCTAGTGGACTCAAAGAATTAAGTCACCATAGACCTGAAAGCCTTAACCCTAAGCCCTATAAGTTTCGTCTTAGAATTAGGTGGATTAAGATCTTAATCAAGCTCCATTTCCCAATTTAATTCCAGGCTATTTTAAATGTCAACTATAATCCAGGAAAAACTATATACAAGTATATACAAGGATGTTATTTACACAATATTTACACAAATGCAAAAATTTTTAAAAAATGTTTTGAAATCATGGATGTGTGCATGAATGCAAGTTTTGCAAAATATTTACACAAATTTACACAAGGTTTTTGCAAACTTTTGATTTCCAAAACATTTTGGAAAAATTTTGTACTATATACATAATTTTGATATGCACATATTTACACAATTTTTACACAAAAAGTTTTTGAAAACATTTTTACAAAAATAATTTGTACAATAGCTATGTATGTGCAATAAAAGAATGATTATTTACAGGGAATTTTTTTTTAATTTTTATGGATTTTGGGTTTTTAGCCATTTTTATTTATTAACACACTCACACAAAGTACGAGTTATGGTTAAAGTATATATGGAATATATACACACCCCCCTATACTTAGCTCGAACGATGTCCTCAGAGTCAAGAGCGATGAAGAAGACATAACTCATGCTATGTATAGGGAAGTGAAAAGGAAGGATATATACAAAGACGAATGAAAGAATAGAAAATCAAGAGGATCTCAGCTTTTCCCCCTATACTTAGGATCAAATAATCTTAAGTATAGCAGGCTGTACACAAAGGAAAAACCGAGTGAAGAATGTACAGGGTCTACCCCCCTATACTTAGGGTAAAATATCCCTAAGTATAGGCAGCAAAAACATGGGTAGAAAGACACGAAGAAAATCACGAATATATACAAGAAGGAGGGGACATCACTCCCCCTATACTTAAGGTGAAGAACCTTAAGAATAGGCAACGACAGAAGTGATGGAACATAACGGAAGAACAACCCGGTGTTTCCACCCCCCCTATACATAGGGTGAGTAATATCCTAAGTATAGCAAAGATAATCCTAAGCTAGACCTGGGGTGAAAACAAGAACGGAAGAAAGAAAGATCAAACTAAGATGAAACACGTTTATACAAAAGAGTACAATGTTGAGGTGCCTCTCAACAAGCGCTAGATTTTACGTCCCTAGCTGGGCGCAAAGGCTAGGATAAAGCAGTGTCATGGTTCAGGACGGTATCGGTAAGGCGAATGTCGTACTGTCGTCGCAGTCTCGGTATGAGAACCGCGATGAAAAGAATAGTGTAAAGAATGACACCCAGGTATGCAATCAAACATGTGTCTGCTACCGGCCAAGGATATGGAAGTAAGTGATCGGGATCCGGTAGAACAAAAGAAATCGTCGGCTCTTGATCAGACTTGAGTGTAAGTGTAGAGCCGAAGAGATCAAACGTGAAGAAGGATGGATCAGTCATGGAATCCTCCACGTCAATCAATGTCTCAAAGAAATGTGGGCAGTCATGATCAGGAGACTCTCTGAGAACAATGATATCCGATGAATGAAATAGAAGCAAGTCAGACAGATCATCGAATATCTCCAGAATGGGCTCATCCTCGCGAGGGTCGTCGAGGTGAGAAAACTCAGAATCAGATGGATCAGAAGACTCGGTTTTGTGTTCCGCCAGACCGGAAACACTCTCAGAAGGTGAAACCGAGTACTCATCATGTGCGACATCCTCCCGCAGATAACCCACGGGGAGAGATGCAAGATCAGAAGTGAGTAATAGAGGATCATGATCTAGATGGGCATCTGCGCTGCTGTCAAGTATCCACTCGGTGCACCAGGCTGCATCATCATCGGAATATGGCTCCCGGCAATCTGGAAGCAGGAGAAGATACTGGTCAACACCGCGGAGGCTGGCAAGGTGTCTGCGGCTGATCCTCGCTCTGCGGCAATGCTGGCTGCCAACTGGTCCTCAGCAAGTATGTCTGTCTCGTCAAAGTGGAGGACAAAAGGCTCGAATATGGGACTATCTATGTCTGACATCTCAAAGTGGTGTCCCATATCGAGCTGAAGCTGCTGGGCTGAGTCCTGGTAGCTGTCAAACTCCGAGAAGTATCTCTGCAGAAAAGAAGCTGACTCCTCCGGGACTGGATACTCAAGTGGCTGACTCAATGGCTGTAGTAGTGGGGGCTCCTCCGGTTCTTGGAGTATCATAAGATATGATATCCAAGACTCGTCAACTGGGAACTCTGGGGCTGACTCGAACTCTAGCTGGAAGACCAACGGGAACACGAGTAGACTGTGGGTCTGAATCTCTGCTATCGCAGTCATCTCCTTTGTCAGTGGTGCTGCATCATCCAAGTCCTTGGGCTGGTGTGTAGAAGCTGTCTCATCATGTAAAGCGACACACCGCACTGGTATTGCATCGTCCGCATGTGTTGTCCCCAGTAGGGCCTCTCGTGGAGAAGAACTCTATGAGAGTAAGCTCGAGATGGTATCTAGTAGGTGAATGTCGGAACTGCAGTGTGAACCGCCACATGTGGTAATCACCAGTGCTACCTGCTCTGCGGTCATCCCCCGCATGGAGATCTCTATAAGGCCTGTCATTGGAAGTCCGTGATCGGGAAATCTCCTCAAGAGGTCAAGAAACCTCGGCCATGCCTCATGCAGTGGCTCCTGGGGGTCAACTAAGAACTCGGTGATCAAAGACCGCATCAACTCTGCTCTACGCGGGGGGAAGTATCTCTGTAAGAACTCTCGATGTAGCTCTCCCCACGTATCGAATGTCCTCCCCACTCGTTGGTACCATCTCATGACTCTGTCCTGAAGTGTGAATGGGAAGGTCCTCCTCATCAGCTCCTTCGCAGTGATATCTGAATATAACTGTGCTCTACAAAACTCCTCGAATGCGGACAGGTGAAGATAAGGCTCCTCGTGTGCCTCCCCTGAAAATGTTGGCAGTCTCTTAATGTAATCCAAATCCAAGACGAATGGACGTAATGTAGAAGCTGACTGAGCTCCATGTCCTGTCTGCTCCTCCATCAATCTGGGATAGGATCTATCTGATGATCTCCACTGCTCTCTCTGATCACGAACGGAGTGCACTCTCAACTCAGCAACAGCATCGTCCGGGTCTCGCATCTGCTCTATCTAGTATCCTCGGACGTCAAGCGCAGCATGCCCAGAGTAGTGAACGGGAAGGGAGGGAGGGAGCGGGAGGTTGGTCAGGGATCCGACCTCCCTCGAAGGTGGACTGGACTGATGGTCAGAGGATGGAGAAGAGGCCGTAAGAGTTGGCCTGAAGTGAGGGGGATCCATCATCCAGGGGTGAAGGAGAAGAAGAAGACTGAAGGGAGGGTGGGTGGGAGACAGAAGAAGAGAAGAAGATGGGGGAAGGCAGAAAGGATCTGGAAATTACACAAGATGAAAAAGCAAACTCCTGATTCACCTACGCACACGAGCTGAAGACCGTAATGGATCGGTCAATTATCTTGTCGATTTTATTTTTGGTGATCATTCAGTCTATCAGAGCGATTACGTGAGCTAAATAGGAATCCAAATATTTCTCAACCGACTGTCCCGTACAGAAAGCCGGTAATCAGTCAAGAAAAATCGGATGTGGCTCTATCCTAAGGTACGTGTCACTCTCTCGCTCATCCAAACCAAACAAAGAGGGGGTTACTCTCCCCAAGACAGATTTTTCAATTAGGTGTCTTTTAGGTCAAGTGTGATTAGCAGTCCCAAATTTTATTGTTTTTCTTTTTAGGTATTTTTCAATAAAAAGCAAACGCCTAACGAATTTTTCGGTTCTCCTGGATATTAAGTCCAAAACGAGGGGGGGGGGAGTCGAAAAAGCCGATGCGCGAGAAAATCAATGATGCATGCAGAGTAAGAGACGCGTACCTGACTCCAGTAGTCTAAATGCAAAATGATCCGCGCAGAATTTAAAGACTGAAATAAAACTACCTAAATGGTGCAGGCGGAAAACCGAGTCCCTAAGCAGCAGTTCTACTCGAAAGAACGTCTAGTCGACCACCAGCCTCCAATCCAATAGTTCGGTCTCGGTCCACCCCTCCTCCTCTTGACAAATCGAGTTCAGGAGCAGCGCTTGGCAGGGTGGGCTGCGGTACGTAGGCTCGAAGGTAGTGGATCGACTATTTTATTAATCTTTTTATTATTTGTCCAATTACCGATCTATAGGTACAGATAGATGTATTAGGGTGTTTGGATCCTATTTATTACGTCACCGTCAAGCAGAAAATCCAAGGCTAGGGGCTTGAAAAACCACGAGAAACTGAATAAACAGAAAAGAAATCAAAACCGCGAAAAAGCTGCGTAAAAACCGAGGGGTCCCCCGAGCACAACGGTACTCGGCGAAACAGACCCCTAAAGTCTGAGTCTGAGAGAGATAATCCTGCTGTCCTTGTATTATTACAACACTTCAACTAATGCTGAAAAGAAAAATCTAAACTAATCTAGCTAAAAGTCGCACTCGGTTGTCTCCTCGCGCTCTCCTGCGGCTCCGTGCAGAAAGGAGCCGCCTCCGATAGCCGTGGTTGCATCGGCTCCTCGAAAGTCGCTGCCTCGGTCCTCGGGCCCTTGCAAGAAAACAGAAGAGAGTCAAACCAGATAAAAATAAAACGAATAAAGCAAATAAAAGCAAACAGGGTATATATGCAAAAATGTGAATAAAAATAAACAAGTAAAAACAAAAATAAAATAAAAGAAAAGAAAATCAAGAAAAATAAAAGAAAATTAAAATAAGAGAAAAACAAGAAGCCGCGATAAGCCGCAGACGACGAAAAAGCTGCGGAAAGCCGTGAAAAAGAAAACAAAATAAAAAGAAAAAGAAATCGGCTACTAAGCCGTGTTCCCCGGCAACGGCGCCATTCTGATGAGCCACCCGTGCAACTGCGGTAAATCAGGTGTCACAAAGGTCGTTGTGACCTCAGTCGCATGGGACTCAGAGCTCAATCAAGAAAAATTATTAAGACCACCAAATAAGGATAAAAATCGATGAAAATCAAGATAGCGCTCTCGCTATGAGATTAACCTGGTATAGCACCCAGGGTCGAACTCGAGGAGCACGAGATGGCCTCGCGACCTACGAAGTAGTCTAAAATCAAATAAAATAAAAAAATATTTTTGATGGACTTTTAATATTTTTATATTTTTTGGAATTTTTAATTATAAAGAAAATAATAAAACAAGGAAAACAAGCAACTTTCAACAATTATTTAATTACTCTAAAATGATCAAAAAATTCAAATAATAATATTTCTATGATTTTTATATTTTTTATTATTTTTGGTGAATTTTTTATAATTTTCTTATTTTTATAGAATTTTATAAAAATGAAATAAGGCAGAAACCAATGCAAACTGTCCAATCAGGCTTCTACAACCATTTAAAGATACTAAATGTTGTTTCAAGGCCTGGAGGTATTTTTCTTGAAAAATATAAACAAAAAGGAAAAATAAGAGACAAAGTTTATTATTTTTGGGTTTTTCTAATAATTATTAGAATTTTTATAATGTTTTCAGTGTTTTCAATTTTTATAATTTATATAAATCCAAAAATGACCAATATTGGTCAGAAAATCAAACACACAAGAATACACAAAACCTAATTTTTTTTATAATTTTAAAAGTGGTTTTTATATTTTTATGAATTTTATATCTGAACAGGCTGAAAAAGGTAGGCTTTTGAATTTTTAAAAATAATAAAAATGCTCAGAATTGTACCCAAAAATTAGGGAAAATTTTACACAGTGGCAGGAGCCAACTATCCAATTTTCACCAAATTTGGGTTGAATTTGCTATTTTATTAAAATCCAAAACAAGCTAAAAGTGCACAAGGACCTATCTGCAAGAAAAACAAGTTGCAAGGGCCAAAACGTAACACGGCAAGAAAGTTTAGGGCCAAAAGTATAACAATCCCACTATCCATGCGCTAGGCACGTGGTCCAGGCCTAGAAGGACTAGATTATAATTCCTATTTAAAAAGATCCAAATCTTAACACGCTAGGAATATAGGGTATAAGATGCAAAATGCCCACTAAATCACGTGTTGATGCACGTGGCCAATACAAACAGGGACGAAAATGCAAATATTCAAAATCAAAAGGTCCTCGATGCAATTTTTACAAAATAAAAAATAACTACGAAAAATATTTACAGGACTAACTAATAAAAGAAATAAACATAGAGGCCTAAGAACAATTTACCCCAATTATTTATCCGAGGGCTGGGATGGACGCCACGTGGCTAATCGGTCGGTGGAGGATGCACGACGCGCCAACGAAGGAAACTCGACTCGGATCGAACGGCTGAGGACCTCCCACGTGGAAGATCTGACGACTGTGGTGCGACGTTGGTAAACCCTCGCTGGATCAACGGCGGTGAAGAGGGCACGTGGAGATCGAACGGTCTGGAATCAAGGGTGCCTCTCCTCTGCAACGGATGGTCCTGTTCAGTCCCCCAATGGATCGGACGGTGACGTGGCTCCTCAAATCAATGGCGAAGATCACATCTGGAGCAGGAGGGCAGATCAGACGGTGGATGAAGGTCTAGGAAGAACAGGTGGCAAGCGAACTTTGCCGGCCCAATCCTCGCGCGGTGGACCTCCTCTGCTGCTGCAAAAGTACGGAGTAGCTCCACCGTGACGTCCCGCAGCTGCTGTTGGTCTCCGATGAGGCCGGGAACGTCGGAGACGCTCCAGCGACGAAGAAGCTCGGAGCTCCTGTCTCTGATGTTCCGACCTCTAGATGAGGTCGTTTTGACCTGCTGCCTGCACAGGAAGAAAGAGGGGTCGAGGGCAAAATGCCTCGACCCGGTAAGGAGCGAAATGGGTGGAAGATGCGTCAGGGCGAGGGTCCTACGGCGAGCGGCGGAGGAGGAGGACCGAAGTCCCTGCTCTGGGGCGAGTTACGGGGTGCGAGTGGGTGCAGAAGGTACGGAGAAGGCTCATGAAGGTGGTATCGTGGTCGAGATGGCAAGTGGTTGGACGGAGACGGTGAATGGTGGCGGCGGAGCAAAAGGGGTCGAAATCGTAAAATCTACAATTACTCTATCCTACAAGCTAAAGCAACTACCTGGTGGAGGAACCGATTGTGCTGGAGATCCTGGAGCTCCAGGGGTCATGGCCTCAAGGGGGCGTCGATTCCCGAGGCTGAGCGCGCTCGCGGCGGCGCACGGCGACGAAGAGCTGCCGGATCAGAGGTTTCCCAGCTGCTCGAGCCTCGCTTCCACTCCCTCTCGCACAACTGTCACTCAGGAGAGGTGGAGGAGCTCCTTGGCAACGAGGGGGAGGACCAGAGATGTGGGAAATGGCTGTCGTAGGCGATACTTTATATTCCTAGGGGTCCGGCTAGAAGATGGTCAGGCATGGAATTCGGAGCACACATCCCCATAACCCACCCCGGGCGTGGATCAGGGATGAACAACGGTAAAATGGAGCCGAGGGTTTCGAGGTTTGGTGGTCGGATCAAGTGGCGAATAATTGGAGATATCGTGTCGGGCGCACATGATCCGCGGGTCTGTGGTCCAGGGGGGAGTTGACCGGGGAGTCAACATCCCCCGTGGACCAATAGGATGCGGCCACGTCGGGAAGATTTGGAAATTAAATATAAAATAGCAATTGGCCGAATTATGCAAAACTCATAACATGAAAAATATTTCTTTTATTTTAAACTAATTTTTATGATTTTTATTTATTTTTTTGAAATAAAAAGTAGGTATTTACAATATAGTAATATATATATATATAGGTATATATACTAAATATTTTTAATTTTTGATTTTTAATTATTTATTTTTGTACGTTTTTATTCCAATTTTATATTTTATTTATTTATAGAATAAAATTTGGAATATTATGATATTTTCATTTTATTTTTATTAATTATTTACATAGGGTAAATAAATACTCTTATTTATATACATGTATGGTATATGTACAATGTTGAGTTTGGTTTTATTTTTATTTCCTTTTATTTTTTTTGTTTTTATGATTTTTATTTTATTTATTTATATTATGGGATATGGAATTATATACAGATTTTTATGGAATTTTATTTATTTATTTATAGGGAGAAATAAATATACAAGTGAGTCTATGTGCATGATGAATATACAAGGGTGAAGGCATTTTTATTTTCTTTTTAATTTTTATTTTAATTTTATATTTACAAATATATAAAATAAATAGAAACCTATTTTTATTTTTATTTAGAGGAAAATATTTTTATTTATTTATATACAGGTATATATACACATGAGCTTCCTTATCTCTCTACTTGGGTTTTTATGCGGTAAGGCCCATGCTGAGCCCTCCCTTGGGATTAAGTCGCTCAATATTTATTCTAAATATCTCCCTCTTTTTCTTTTGTTTATTTATTCTTTTATTTATGCACAAAAACATGCTAATTCTTTATTTTTACACAATGCATGCTATTTGCTAATTATTGATATTTACAAGTATCTACATGTGTTTGGCAAAGGTTTTGTAGCTAAAATAAAAGAATAAAGAGTGATGAATGGGTATTCATCAAAGTGGCATGGGATCTTCGCTCAGACGAGGCACCTCCTGTTGGCATCCTACCGTTCCTAAGTGTAACAAAATCAGTATCAAACAGATATGCAGACATATCACCAAATGAATCACTAGGAGTGGCATGCTCTGTGAAATCTACTTGATCGGATTTCCTCTTCATATTGTTTGGGTTTGGCTCAATATGGGCAGGAATGGCGGCCTTCCCTCTCACTATCTCCTACATCTCCTGGCGGAACTCATCCATCTCCCGTCTGAAAGTAGCCTGCTGCTCTGTTATGAGGCGGACTAGGTCGTCTAAGGTAGGGTTCTCATAGGCTGGCCCATGAGAACTGATGAATACCCATTCATCACTCTTTATTCTTATATTTTAGCTACAAAAACCTATGCAAATGCATGTAGATATGTGTAAATAGGAATAATTAGCAAAAGCATGCATTGTGTAAAAACTTATAATTAGCATGTTTTTGTGCAAAAATAAAAGAATAAAGATTAAAAAGAAAAAGAGGGAAATATTTAGAATAAATATTGAGCAACCTAACCCAAGGGAGGGCTCAGCATGGGCCTGACCGCATAAAAGCCAAAGTAGAGGGAGATAGGGGCTCTTGTGTAAATATCTATATAAATAAATAAAATTATATTTTCCTCACCCAAAAATGTGCTTGTAAATATTTGTATATATTTATTAATATAAAAAATAATAATAAAAGTCAAAAAGATTAAAAATATATCCTTTCATCATGTACATAAACCACACCTATATATATATATATATATATATTTATTTGGCTTTATAAATATACAAAAATTAATTTTTAAACTTTTTGTAAATAATCTATGTTATACTTTGTAAATAAATAAAATAAAAAGAATCAAAGCAAAAATCAAAATAAAAATAGAAAAATCAAAAATTCCAAAAATACATTGTATATATACCATGTATATATCTATTTATTTTACCTATGTATATAAATAATAAAAATAAAATAAAAACCCCCTTTTATTCCTTATTTTATACTATAAATAAATAAAATATAAAATAGGAATAAAATTGTACAAAAATAATAATTAAAAATCAAAAATCAAAAGCCTACATATTGTATATATACCTATATATAGCTATATAATGTAAATAGCCTATTTTTATTTCCAAAAATTAATTAAAAATCACCAAAAAATAGAAAAAATAAAATAAAAATATTTCATGTTTTGGGTTTTTGCTGATTGGGCCCCTAGCTATGTGTATTCGTCACTTCTTGATTCAGCCACGTGGCCTTCAGCCATTGGCCCTGGGGGATGTTGACCGCCCGGTCAACAGGCCCCCCCAGGACCACTTCCCACGGACTCGAGCACCGGACCCTTATTCTCGGATTTTTACCCGCTCGACCCGACTCCATCTCGCCTAAACCCCGGGTCCGACTCCTTCACGTCACACCCGAGACCCTCGCCGGAGCTACTGCATCGGGATCCGCGCTCCTGATTTCCCTTCCCGCGCACTTCTTTCCAGATCATCCCCACGTATAAAGCCGAGCTCCGCCTCCTTCATTGATCATCTTTGGCTCATTCGCTCCACCCCCCGTGACCTCCAGTGCTCGAGCGTGAGGGACAGCTCGCTCCAGGTGCTGTCGCAGCGAGGAGAGGGGCCGGATACCACTGATCCGGCGCGTAGCCCCGCCGTAGCTCCGCCACTGGTGCGAGCTCCGAGCCTCGGGCCCAGACGTCCCTCGAGGCTACGACCGGGAGCTTCCCCAGCTCCAGCCCAGTCTATTCATCCATCCAGGTACCCCCTTAGCTCCGCCCTTTCCTTTGATTTCAGCTTTCCCCCAATCTTCGCCGTCGTACTTTTTCGTCGATTCACCCTGGTTCCGACCACCTCCCGACTATCGGACCCGACCATCACGTTCGCCCTTCCCACGCGCACCTTCTCCGCCCCTCCGTTCAACCCAGCTCGCACAGGAGCTGGGGCTCGAACCCCTTCGCCGTCGCATCGCCGGGGTTCGCCCGCACCGACGCACCGACCACCCCCACGTCGCCTAACCGGGTCGAGGCACTTTGCCCTCGACCCGCGAAGTTTCTGAGTTGTTTTGCAGGACCAGCAAAGGCCATCTGAGGCCTCCAGACATCTAACCCAGGAGTTCACCTCCGCCACCCTCGTCGGAGCTCATCCGAGCTCGGCTGGGGCATCGGAGACCCACAGCAGCTGCGCTCCTTCACGCCGGAGCTCCTCCGATCTTCAGGCGCAGCAGAGGAGGCCGGAGGCGCCTTCACGAGGCCGGCGAAGTTCGCCGGCCATCAGTTCATCCAGCACCCTCGAGAGCTGTTGGATTGCCCTCCTCGCTCCAGTTTTGATCAGCACCGTCCATCTCTGGAGCGCACGTGGACGTCAGATCTGAGGAGACAGATCCAGGCCGTTAGATCCACACGTGTCCTGGCCTGGACCGTTGGATCGACCCGAGCAGAGCAGCGTTGAGAGCCGCCCCCACCTCGACCGTCCGATCGCCACGTGGCGGCCATCCGTCAGCTCCGATTAATAAAGGGTAAATTACCCTTAGGCCCTTATCTTAGTTTTATTTCATTTGAGTCCTGTAAATATTTAAGCACGTTATTTAGTTTTAGGTTTATTTGCACAATGGACCCTGCACTTTAGAGTATTTGCTTATATACCCCTGCCTGTGTGAGCCACGTGCTTCGTCACGTGTATTTTTGGGTTATTTGCACCATATGCCCTTGTAGTTCTGATTGTTCTGAAATGAAAGAATCTTTTTAGTATTTGCATTTATGCCCCTGTGAATGGTTTTATTCCGCATGTGCGTTTATTTGTGGGTAAATTGCAACTGAGGCCCTCAGACTTTTGGTACGTGTTACCAATAGGTCCCCGGACCTTATTTTTATTACATATAGGTCCCTGAGTGCCCTAGGCACGCGCCTCGCGCGTGTTTGCTGGGTATTTTGCACCGAGACCCCCAGAACTTAGGGTATTTGCATTTCAGTCCTTGTGCACAGTACCCTCTTGTGATTTTTGAATAAAATATCAAATCACCTCCAAATTCGACGAAAATTTGACACATGGCTCCTGCCATGGTGTAGGATTTTTGTGAATTTTCGAGGACATTTTTGATTTCGTTTGTTATTTTTAAAAATTCAAAAACTATCATTTTAGCTACTGTCTAGTTTTAAAAACCCCAAAAAAATATAAAAACTCCCCTAAAAATTCTTTAAAAATTCGGTACTGTTGGTTTTGTGTTCCTTGATTTTCTAGCCAATTTTGGCTAATTTTCTCTGATTAAAAACCTTAAAAACTTAAAAACCCCTAAAAACCCATAAAAATTCTAATAAATACATTAAAAATCAAAAACAATAAATCTGGTACCTAAATTTTCCTTATTTCATCTATTTTCTAGGAAAATTACCTCCAGGCCTTTTTGAGGTCCTTAGGTATTTTATCTAGGGACTTTAGGCTTGGCTGGATAGTACCACTTAGTTTTGTTACTGTTTGATTTTTAGAAATTAAAATAAATATCAGAAAAATACCAAAAATTCACCAAAAATATAAAAAAATATAAAACACATAAAAATATTTTTGTTTGAATTTTTGCTTGATTTTTGTTGCATTAAATAAATTGTTGAAGTGTGCTTATATGTGTTTCTTTTATTTTCTACACATATTCAAAATCCTAAAAAATATAAAAATAATTAAAAAACCACTAAAAATATTTTGTCTTTTATTTTATTTGTTTTTACTACTTCGTAGGCCTTCGGCCAACCCGTGCTCCTTGAGGTCGACCCTGGGAGCAATACCAGGTTAAATACACAGCAGGACCGCTTGCTTCTCCATTTTGATTGATTTTATTTGCATTAAGTGGTTCATTTTTCTTGTTGACCCGAGTCTGAGTGATTGAGGTCGGAACGACCTATTTCTGTACCTTCACCTCTGTCGCTTGTCCGGTCATCAGAATGGCGCCGTTGCCGGGGAGCACGGCTTAGTAGTTCTTTTCGTTTTTATTTTCGCGGCTTTTCGCGGCTCTTCGAAGCTCGCGGCTTTTTCGCGGTTTTTGTTTAGAGTGTCTTTTTGTTTTATTTTGTTTCATTTTCATTTTATTTTATTTTTGTTTTGTTTTCTTTTGAGTGTTTATTTTATTCTGCATTTTTGCATATATACCCTTTTCTTTTCATTTATTTTCTTTGTTATTATTTGATTGATTCTGACCATTTTGTTTTCTCTTGCGAGGACCCGAGGACCGAGGCGGCTATTCTCGAGAGCCGGCGCAACCGCGGAATCCGGAGGCGGCTCCCTTCTTCGCGGAGCCGCAGGAGAGAGTGAGAGAGAGCTGAGTGGGTGAGGATTAGGGTAGATTTATTTTTATTCATTATTATTGTAATAATACAGGACTTGGACTTGGACACTTGTGACTTGACCGTAGCGGGTCTGTTTCGTCGAGCACCGGAGTGCTCGGGGGACCCTTAGGACCTTCGCGGTTTTTCGCGGCTTTTTCGCGGTTTTATTTTCTTTTCTTTCTGCCTTTTCCGATGTTTACGCGGTTTTTGCTCGAGCCCCTAGACTTAGGAATTTCTGGTGACTGTGCCGTAATTAGTAGGATCCACACACCTAATTGCTTATCTGTTCCCATAGATCGATAATTGGACCTACTTAAAAATCATTAATAAAAATAACCGATTCATTTGCCTTCGTAGCCTACGTGCCGCAGCCCGTCCTGTAAAGCGCTTACTCCTACCCCCGATTTGTCGGACAGAGGAGGGACGGGCCAAGACCGGACTCTTTGGCTTCGAGGTCGGTGACCGGTTAGACGGTTCTTCGCTAGAAGTTGCTCGTTTAGGACTCGGCTTTTCCCGTTGCATCATATAGGTAGTTTTATTTCTGTCTTTACTTTTATGCGCGGATCATCTTGCATATAGAGTGCTGGAGGCAAGGTACGCATTTCTTACTCAGCATGCACCATTGATTTATCGTGCATCGGCTTTTTCGTCTTCTCCCCCCTGTTTTTGGACTTAATAATCAGGAGAACCGAAAAATTCGTTAGGCCTCTTGTTTGCTTTGAAAAAGATTAAAAAAGTGAAACCATAAAATTGGGATTGCTAAAATGATTGATCTTAAAATCTGCTCACCCTAAAAACTGTCTTGGGGAGAGCAACCCCCTCATTGTATGGTTTGGATGTGCGAGAGAGTGACCCGCACCCTAGGTAGAGCCCCCCGCTGCTAGTCCCGACTGATTACCGACTTTTCTGTGCTGGCCAGTCGGTTGGGTTAGCATCGGATATCCCTATAGGTCACGTAAGCGCTCTGATATTTTGTGTGTTCACCAAATAAAATTGACAAGATAATTTGACCGAACTTTCACGATCTTCAGCTCGTGTTGCGTTGGTGAACCGGGGGTTTGTTTTCTGATCATAATTTTTCCAGATCTCATCCGCACTGCTCGTCAGATCAAGATGATGGGTAGACGGTCTCTTAGGCAGCCTCTGGCTGCACCGCTTTCGGGCACGTCTACCTCATCATCTAGGTTGGCTCGCGAGAGCTCAGACCCGCTCTCTGAGCCCGAGTACGATTCCACCCTGTTCCCCCTCGACCCCCTTTCTGATCTACCTGAGAGACACGAGCCCGAGGAGAGACTGATTGATTTGACAGCACCTGAGTTGGGCTCGTTTGATTTTGCAGACGTCACTATGGCCGGAACCGACAGTTCGGATGATCACTCCCGTCAGCCTGAGCACTTCGTACTTGACCAGGGAGCGATCAACTCCACCCTGATCGCATCACTTGAGACAGTCCAGCAGCAGTTACGCGATCAGGGGGCATTTATGATAGAGATGAGGCGAGAGTTGGAGAGGCTCAGAGCAGAGAGAGACCAGCAGAGCGAGCCTGAGGAGATACCAGATGCAGAGGCACGAGCCGCAGCAGCAGCAGCCGCAGCCGCCGCCGCAGCGGCAGCAGCCGCGGGAGGAGGAGGACCACCTAGACCGATGCGGGAGTTGCACAACCCCGGATCTACACTGATGCACCATTGGGTGGTGGTACCTGCTATCGTGGGGGACTTCAAGTTCCCCCCGAACACCCTGCAGATGCTTCCTCGTTTTCACGGACTTGCCACTGAGGAGCCCCACCTCCACCTCCAGGAGTTTCTGATGATCTGCAGTACTGTCCACGACCGGCATGTGGACCAGGACACGATCCGGATGATAGCCTTCCCATTTTCACTGGAAGATAGAGCAGCCACCTGGCTGAAGCATCTTGGGAGGTTTGTCTACACCTGGGAGCAGCTCCGCACCGAGTACTTGAACAAGTACTATCCACTCGGGCGGACGAATGCAGCGAGGGCCCTGATCAGCAACTTCTCCATGTTCCCCAATGAGCAATTCCACGAGGCATGGGAGAGGTTCCGAGAGCTCCTGGACAGATGCCCGCACCACGACATCACGAAGCCGAACCTTGTGCAGAGCTTCTTCAGCGGGTTGACACCAGAGCTTCAGGGCCTGGTGAATGCTTCTTGCGGCCGGTCCTACTTCGCCAAGGACCACGACCAGGTCTGGGCCATCTTCGAGGAGATGGCTGAGAACTATATGGTGATGTCTCAGACTAGGTTGTATACTCAGAAGACCCAGCCACATCAGCCAGGACCCGTGCAGTACCAGCGGATAGCACGGGTAGATGCAGGTCCATCCAGTTCGTCCGCAGCCGCAGCAGCACAGGCAGAGTCGACAGCTGCGGACATGGGCATTATCAGCGAGAAGTTGGACCGCATGGAGCTGATTGAGAAGAAGCAGTGCCAGAGCATCACTCAGATGGAACAGATGGCACAGGTTCTGAGCGACATGAAGACACAGCTCATGTGTCTCCAGGAGGCATAGGCGGCTCCTCAGCCCCGTCTTCAGTTGCGAGGCGACTCCGGCAGCAGCAGCAGCTCGTCCCAACGCTCCAGCACCCCTGTGCAGCCTAGACAGGTTCACCTTGTACAGGCGGAGCCGTACCAGCAGCCGCAGCCCACCTACCAGTCCCCACCATCTCCAGACATGCAGATGGTGGTCTACCAGCCGGACCAGCCTCTGGCAGTACTCCCGCCAGCCCCCTACGATGCCGAGCCGTTGATAGATGTCAACGGGATTTGGTATGACCATCCCCAGCCTGGGATCCGACGAGACCATCCCGGATTCAGGTGGGGGAGTGGTGGTGCCCAGCCCCAGCAGCAGCCGTCAGGACAGGGAGGGCAGTACTCCCAGCAGAGAGATCACCACCAGCCGCAGCAGCAGCCCCCAGCATATCAGCAGCACCAGCCATCCTTCGGTCCTCGTCCCTATCAGTAGCAGGGACAGTCGTGGAGATGTGAGCAGCAGGCTCACCCAGTTCAGCAGCAGCCCCCTTCCTCATACCCCTCTTACCACCAGCAGCAGTACCAGCAGCCTCACCCTCAGAGAGGCTACCCGTCGGGCTCCCACGAGAGCCCCGCTTTGGATGACATCGCCCGCCTCCTCACGGACCAGCAGGCCACATTCAGACGGGAGATGGACGAGTTCCTCCAGGAGATGCGGGACTTGGTGAGAGGGAAGGCCGCCATTCCTGCTCAGATTGAGCCGAATCCGAATAACCTCAAGAGGAAATCTGAGCAGGTATTACACACTGAGTCTGCCACTCCTAGTGACCCATTTGTTGATACATCTTCGGATCTATTTGATGTTGATTTTGTCACACTTAGGAGCGGTAGGACCCCAGCAGGCGGCGGCGCCTCGTCTGAGCTTCACCACGAGGACACTTCAGAGGCGCCACATGAGGAGGAGGAGAGCGGTACTGAGGCCGCTCCAGATGATGACGGTGGCACTGAGGCCACCAAGGATGCTGATCCCACCGGCGGTACTGAGGCCGCCGCTTCACCAGTTCGAGTAGGTGGTACTGATGCCACCCTTTTAGCCGAGCCAGCCCGCGGTACTGATGCCGCAAGACGTCTACCAGCAGCAGCAGCAGAGCCAGCCC
Source organism: Ottelia alismoides (assembly GCA_037367405.1). Lineage (NCBI taxonomy): Eukaryota > Viridiplantae > Streptophyta > Magnoliopsida > Alismatales > Hydrocharitaceae > Ottelia > Ottelia alismoides. Next base: position 90,067 of record JAZKJV010009907.1, read on the forward strand.
ACGGTGGTACTGAGGCCACCAGTGTTTGTCGTGATAGAGATGTTGTCTTTCCTTCAGTTCATGTACCTCAGAATACTGTTGTGAATAAAGGAAAAGGTTTAGTTTCTTCTGGTCCCACTGTGGTGCATGATGTATGTGTGGATCCGGTCATCGAACCGTCTAGGCCTTTTCCTAGTCCTTCATCTGTGAAGGACCCTGTGATCCCCTTCCCTAGAGCCCTTCAGATGGGGAAGGGGAAGAAAAAAGAAAAAGATCCAAAAAAGAGAGAGCTTGAGGAGTTCAGCCAGAGCATGATCGATCGATTCCACATCCAGCTGACCCTCCAGGAGGCTTTGCAGCACATCCCCCTTCTCCAGCGATCTTTGAGAGAGAGGACTACAGTCAGGAGGAGGAGGAGGAACCACACTTCAGAGATACATGTGCTGACCAAAGCCACGTGTTTTGCGATCCAGAACCGTCTGCCAGCCAAGAGGCCAGATTCAGGGGCCCCGTTTGTCAGATGCCAGATCAGTGAGCAGAGGTTCGACCGTACTCTATTAGATAGCGGATCATCGATCAACCTTCTTCCGGCAGCCCTTCTCGACCGCTTCGAGTTTGGCACTCTTCGACAGAGCAGGACAGTCCTTCAGTTCGCTGATCGATCTGTCAAGAGGCCGAGGGGGTTATTACGAGACGTTATCGTCATGATTCAGGGCCTGAAATTCCCCGTGGACTTCGTAGTGTTGGACATGGAGATCCCTGAGTCAGTGACCGATACCCCCATCATACTTGGTCGTCCGTTCTTGGCCACAGCCAAAGCGGTGACTGATCATGATAGCGGGAAGGTGTACTTTCGCGTCGAGGGCGAGAGTATACAAATAGAGACGGTCGAGGACTACAGAGCTAGAGATAGAGCCCGCTCAGATGCGAGTACAGATTCAGAGCCACTGACAGACGCAGAGCCAGACATCCACCAGGACTGTGATTTTGTGATCACAGACGATGAGGCAGCTTGGGCAGATCTTGAGACACAGACCATCCTCTCATGTTCAGACGCAGCTGATGTTGAGATGATAGTAGAGGAGAGTCTGGAGAGCACAGCCCTGGTTCAGGATACCATTGAGGCAGCAGAGCCGGTCCTTGATCGCGACACGATTTGCAGTGATGGTGGTGCTGAGGCCACCTTGTTTTCCGGTGGTACTGATGCCACCGCGGTTGATACAGATCCCTCGGATTCAGAGTCTGATTGGGCCGATTGCTATGATCAGATGCCAGACCTGAGTTCACTGAGCCTATAGATGAGGAGGAGGTAGATGCAGAGCCGAGCAGAGACAGTGCAGTTGAGCAACCTTCTCCCGATCCAGTTTGCGAGAGTACGCTTTCACTTTCCCAGGCAGATTTGGCAGACTTAGCAGCTTTCACTCAGTTTCTTCCGCAGCCAGATTTGCCAGCACCCAGCATTCCAGAGCTGAAGCCGCTCCCTACTTCGCTAAAGTATCGATTCCTTGCAGGCGAGCCAGAGATGTACCCAGTCATCATCTCCGCCGAGTTGACTGGAGAGCAGGAATCCCGTTTGATGGGGGTTCTTGAAAAGAACCGCAAGGCGATCGTATGGAGCGTAGCAGATCTCCATGGGATTAGTCCATCAGTGTGCTCCCACCATATCTATCTCGAGGAAGGGGCGAAGCCGTCGCGTGAGTTCCATCGACGACTGAACCCCAACCTGAGAGAGGTTGTGATGAAGGAAATATCAAAATGGTGGAGTGCAGATTTTATTTATCCCATTTCCGACTCCAAGTGGGTCAGCCCCTTGCATGTGGTGCCCAAGAAGACGGGCATCACGACTGTGATCAGTGAGTCGGGAGAGGAGATTGCTACACGAGTACCCACCTCTTGGAGGGTTTGTTTTGACTACAGGAGACTCAACCAAGCCACCAAGAAGGACCATTTCCCCCTGCCTTTTATTGACCAGATCATTGAGAGACTGGCAGGGAAGAGCCATTATTGCTTCCTGGATGGGTACTCGGGCTACAACCAAGTGGCCATCTCTCCTGAGGATCAGGAGAAGACCACCTTTACCTGTCCCTTCGGCACATATGCTTTTCGACGCATGCCATTTGGGCTATGCAATGCCCCTGTGACTTTTCAGAGGTGCATGCTGTCGATCTTCTCGGACATGGTAGGGGAGTGTTTGGAGGTCTTCATGGACGATTTCTCGGTATACGGCGACGGATTCGATTCTTGTCTTGACTGCCTAGACCGGGTGTTCCAGCGATGTATTGAGTTTCATTTGGTGCTATCTTGGGAGAAGAGTCACTTCATGGTGACTCAAGGGACGGTGCTTGGCCATATCATCTCCAATAGGGGCATGGAGGTTGATTCGGACAAGGTTGATGTCATTAGGAAACTCGCACCGCCGTCCAATCTGAGGCAGCTACGGTCATTCCTGGGGCACGTTGGATTTTATAGGAGATTTATTAAGGATTTCAGCAGGATTGCCCGACCGTTGACTGACCTTTTGACGAAAGACACCGAGTTCCTTGTCGATGACAAGTGTCTTTCGTCATTCGCGACTCTCCAGCAGTGCGTTATTGAGGCTCCTGTCCTCCAGCCGCCCGATCGGTCTCTCCCATTCGAGATCATGACGGATGCCTCCGACTTTGCCGTAGGGGCAGTGCTGGGACAAAGGAGGGATGGAGTTCCATTTGCCATACACTATGCTAGCCGCACATTGGATTCCGCCCAGCGGAATTACACGGTCACAGAGAAGGAGATGCTAGCTGTAGTGTTCGCCCTAGATAAGTTCAGATCGTATATCATTGGATCTAGAGTGACTTTGTTTACAGATCACACCGCCATCAGGTACCTCATGGCAAAGAAGGATGCCAAAGCCAGACTGACTAGATGGATCCTTCTACTCCAGGAGTTTGATATTGAGATCAAGGATAAGCCTGGAGTCAAGAATGTGGTGGCGGATCATCTCTCCCGACTAGAGCAGCCTGAGGATTCTGAGCAGATTGACCCTATTAGAGATACCTTCCCAGATGAGGCGATCCTTGCCATCGCCTCACTCCCATGGTACGCCGATATTGTGAACTTTCTCGTTGTTGGGAAAGTCCCACAAGATTGGCCCAGGCAGAGGCTTGAGACCTTCCTCGCGAAGGCCAAGTCCTACCATTGGGAGGATCCCATCCTTTACCATGAAGGAGGGGATAGCGTCTGGCGTCGGTGTATTCCTCAGGAGGAACACCATAGCGTCCTCACTTACTGCCACAAGCTTGAGGCAGGAGGACATCATTCTGGGAGGAGAACGGCACAGAAAGTGCTCCAATCCGGCTTGTGGTGGCCTACCCTCTTCAAGGACTCAGATGAGTTCGTGAAGAGGTGTACTGACTGTCAGAGGATGGGCACTTGTGGACAGCGTGATATGATGCCGATGCAGCTCATTCACTTCTGTGAGGTTTTTGACGCATGGGGCATCGATTTCATGGGTCCATTCCCTAAGAGTCAGGGATTTGAGTACATTCTGTTGGCCGTTGATTATGTGAGTCGTTAGGTGGAGGCTATCCCCGCCCGAGCCGCTGATGCGAGGACAGTTTGCAGATTTTTGAGGAAGCACATCATCACGCGGTTCGGGGTTCCACGAGTTCTGATTTCAGATGGGGGATCTCACTTCATCAACGACCAGGTGAAGGCAATTGCTAGCGAGTTCGGCATAGACCATCGTGTTTCAACACCTTACCATCCACAGACGAATGGTCTAGCCGAAGTGTCGAACAGGGAGATCAAGACTATTCTGCAGAAAGTCGTCCGCCCTGACCGAAAGGATTGGTCACAGCTTTTGGACTCGGTCTTGTGGGCATATAGGACGTCTTTCAAGACACCTTTGGGCACATCTCCCTTTCGCCTCGTATACGGCAAGCCATGCCATTTACCTGTTGAGCTGAGGCACAAGTCACTTTGGGCAGTCACAGATATTATCATGGATCCAGATGGTATGGGAGACCAGAGAAGGGCAGAGCTAGCTGCCCTGGAGGAGCTTAGAGATGCAGCTTTCTCAAGTAGCCTACATTATAAGGAGAAAGTCAAGGAGTGGCATGATTCTCATATCAGTCACAAGCATTTTGAGATTGGACAGAGAGTATGGCTGTTTGATGCGAGGCTTAGATTATTTCCAGGGAAGCTACAGAGCAAATGGAAGGGACCTTATCTGGTTCGAAAGGTACACGACAACGGTAGCATCGACATATCCGAGTTGTCTTCTGAGAGTACCTTTCGAGTGAACGGCCAGCGGCTCAAGCCATTTCTAGATCATGAGCCGCGGGTCGTTGATCTTGCCCCTATTCATTTTGCGTGAGATGTGGTCTTTGACTCACATCTAATGCATCTCATGCCTGAGCTTCACTGATTTTCCGCCGTATATAGATCCAGATGTCCATATCACCACATTCTTTAGTCCCACATCCCTTCTTCATCTTGTGATTATGATATACTTAGGGTGCACTTTGCCCTAAGTATAGGGGGGATGTGAGACTTTTCGGGTATTTCTTTTGTTTCTGTCTACCCCTGTTTTTGTTGCCTATACTTAGGGATATTTCACCCTAAGTATAGGGGGGGTAGACCCTGTACATTCTGCACTCAGGTTTTCCCTTAGTATACAACTTGCTATACTTAGGATTACTTGATCCTAAGTATAGTGGGGAGACCTGAGTCCCTCTTGACTTTTCATTCTTCTTTTGTATAGCCCGTCTTTTCACTTCCCTATACATAGCACGAGTTATGTCTTCTTCATCGCTCTTGACTCAGAGGACATCGTTCGAGCTAAGTATAGGGGGGTGTGTATATATTTCATATATACTGTAGCCATAACTCGTACTTTGTGTGAGTGTGTTAATAAATAAAATGGCTAAAAACCACACAAAAATTAAACATTTTCATGTACATAATCTTCTTTTATTTGCACATACATAGCTAGTGTACAAATTATTTTTGTAAAAATGATTTCAAAAATCTTTTGTGTAAAGCTTGTGTAAATATTTTTGTATCAAAATTATGTATATAGTACAAAATTTTTCCAAAATGTTTTGAAAATCAAAAGTTTGCAAAAATCTTGTGTAAATGTGTGTAAATATCTTTTTGCAAAACTTGCACTTCATGCATCATTCACTCATGATTTCAAAACATTTTTCAAAAATTTTGCATGATTGTAAATCTTTGTGTAAACAAGCATCTTTTTGTACATATGTATATAGTTTTTCTGGATGATAGTTGACATTTAAACTAGCCTGGAATCAAATTGAGAAATGGAGCTTGATTAAGATCTTAATCCACCTAACTTCTAAGAGGAACCTTATAGGACTTAGGTTTAAGGCTTTTCAGGTCCATGGTGACTTATTTCTTTGAGTCCACTAGGCTATGATCACATGTCATCTCAATGAGCCTAAGTAGAACACTTAACAACAACACATGACTCATATAGACAATGGCTTTACTTGGACACCAGCACTATGCACCGAGCTCTCTACGGATGAGGGGTGAGGAGGCAGTCTTCCTTGACTTGGGGTAGCATATGTGGGTAGTACTTCTAGGCGGAACCTCTCTTCTTCTTATAGTGAAGGAAGTGCGTCTCAACTTGGTCTGGTTGCCATGAGGTCTAACGACAGGAGTTGTGGGTTGCAATAAAGCTTCAAAAGAGGGATAGTCTACTGGCTCCAGAGGAAAAACTCCTTGTATATATGCTGCACATGTATATGTTGTATAGATGCACTCGAAAAAAAAATGTGCAAAAAGAAAAGAACTCCAAAAAAGTGGTGGGTCTGAGAGAAAATGACAATCCCACCGGAGTATGTATATAAGTGCAATAAGCAAAGCTTGGTTTCATGATCCACCTGTTGTAGCTTGCAGCAGGGAGACTTGGCTACACTGGTCAAGCTCCCAAGGGTACTTGGCTACACTGGCCTTGACCCATTCTCTTCTTCCCCCTCTTCTTGAGCCGGTTGTACTTGAACTTAGAAGGGAATACCCCGCTCCTCGAGGAAAGAGTGGCCAGATTGAGGTCATAGAGTTACCTTGTTGGGGAGGGTTGTCAAGTTGCCATTTCTGAGGTGGAGAGCTTAGACTTCACATTCACAGGACAAGAAAAGATTCATGGTCTTCAGGGTTTGTGATTGATGACTTGTTCTGATCTGGAGCATTGAGGAGTCTTGGTTATAGATTAGTGGAACTTAGAGGCTGTTGAGTGATAAGCTTAAGTCTAAATAAGGTTCCGACACATTAATAATCCAAAGATCTGATCGAGCTCCATACCTCAATTTAATGAAGGCAAGTTTAATAATCAACCTTGATCCATGTACATCCTCTTTTTCTTTTTCTTTCTTTCTTTTTCACTTCTCTTTCAAATAAGTGTTTGCTAAGGGACTAGCAAAGTTAAGTATAGGGGGGTGATGAATACCCATTCATCACTCTTTATTCTTATATTTTAGCTACAAAAACCTATGCAAATGCATGTAGATATGTGTAAATAGGAAAAATTAGCAAAAGCATGCATTGTGTAAAAACTTATAATTAGCATGTTTTTGTGCAAAAATAAAAGAATAAAGATTAAAAAGAAAAAGAGGGAAATATTTAGAATAAATATTGAGCAACCTAACCCAAGGGAGGGCTCAGCATGGGCCTGACCGCATAAAAGCCAAAGTAGAGGGAGATAGGGGCTCTTATGTAAATATCTATATAAATAAATAAAATTATATTTTCCTCACCCAAAAATATGCTTGTAAATATTTGTATATATTTATTAATATAAAAAAATAATAATAAAAGTCAAAAAGATTAAAAATATATCCTTTCATCATGTACATAAACCACACCTGTATATATATATTTATTTGGCTTTATAAATATACAAAAATTAATTTTTAAACTTTTTGTAAATAATCTATGTTATACTTTGTAAATAAATAAAATAAAAAGAATCAAAGCAAAAATCAAAATAAAAATAGAAAAATCAAAAATACCAAAAATACATTGTATATATACCATGTATATATCTATTTATTTTACCTATGTATATAAATAATAAAAATAAAATAAAAAACCCCTTTTATTCCTTATTTTATACTATAAATAAATAAAATATAAAATAGGAATAAAACTGTACAAAAATAATAATTAAAAATCAAAAATCAAAAGCCTACATATTGTATATATACCTATATATAGCTATATAATGTAAATAGCCTATTTTTATTTCCAAAAATTAATTAAAAATCACCAAAAAATAGAAAAAAATAAAATAAAAATATTTCATGTTTTGGGTTTTTGCTGATTGGGCCCCTAGCTATGTGTATTCGTCACTTCTTGATTCAGCCACGTGGCCTTCAGCCATTGGCCCTGGGGGATGTTGACCGCCCGGTCAACTGGCCCCCCCAGGACCACTTCCCACGGACTCGAGCACCGGACCCCTATTCTCGGATTTTTACCCGCTCGACCTGACTCCATCTCGCCTAAACCCCGGGTCCGACTCCTTCACGTCATACCCGAGACCCTCGCCGGAGCTACCGCATCGGGATCCGCGCTCCTGATTTCCCTACCCGCGCACTTCTTTCCGGATCATCCCCACGTATAAAGCCGAGCTCCGCCTCCTTCATTGATCATCTTTGGCTCATTCGCTCCACCCCCCGTGACCTCCAGTGCTCGAGCGTGAGTGACAGCTCGCTCCAGGTGCTGTCGCAGCGAGGAGAGGGGCTGGATACCACTGATCCGGCGAGTAGCTCCGCCGTAGCTCCGCCACTGGGGCGAGCTCCGAGCCTCGGGCCCAGACGTCCCTCGAGACTACGACCGGGAGCTTCCCCAGCTCCAGCCCAGTCTATTCATCCATCCAGGTACCCCTTTAGCTCCGCCCTTTCCTTTGATTTCAGCTTTCCCCCAATCTTCGCCGTCGTACTTTTTCGTCGATTCACCCCGGTTCCGACCACCTCCCGACCATCGGACCCGACCATCACGTTCGCCCTTCCCACGCGCACCTTCTCCGCCCCTCCGTTCAACCCAGCTCGCACAGGAGCTGGGGCTCGAACCCCTTCGTCGTCGCATCGTCGGGGTCCGCCCGCACCAACGCACCGACCACCCCCACGTCGCCTAACCGGGTCGAGGCACTTTGCCCTCGACCCGCGAAGTTTCTGAGCTGTTTTGCAGGACCAGCAGAGGCCATCTGAGGCCTCCAGACATCTAGCCTAAGAGCTTCACCTCCGCCACCCTCGTCGGAGCTCATCCGAGCTCGGTTGGGGCATCGGAGACCCACAGCAGCTGCGCACCTTCACGCCGGAGCTCCTCCGATCTTCAGGCGCAGCAGAGGAGGCCGGAGGCGCCTTCACGAGGCCGGCGAAGTTCGCCGGCCATCAGTTCATCCAGCACCCTCGAGAGCCGTTGGATTGCCCTCCTCACTCCAGTTTTGATCAGCACCGTCCATCTCTGGAGCGCACGTGGACGTCAGATCTGAGGAGACAGATCCATGCCGTTAGATCCACACGTGTCCTGGCCTGGACCGTTGGATCGACCCGAGCAGAGCAGCGTTGAGAGCCGCCCCCACCTCGACCGTCCGATCGCCACGTGGCGGCCATCCGTCAGCTCCGGTTAATAAAGGGTAAATTACCCTTAGGCCCTTATCTTAGTTTTATTTCATTTGAGTCCTGTAAATATTTAAGCACGTTATTTAGTTTTAGGTTTATTTGCACAATGGACCCTGCACTTTAGAGTATTTGCTTATATACCCCTGCCTGTGTGAGCCACGTGCTTCGTCACGTGTATTTTTGGGTTATTTGCACCATATGCCCTTGTAGTTCTGATTGTTCTGAAATGAAAGAATCTTTTTAGTATTTGCATTTATGCCCCTGTAAATGGTTTTATTCCGCATGTGCGTTTATTGTGGGTAAATTGCAACTGAGGCCCTCGGACTTTTTGTACGTGTTACCAATAGGTCCCCGGACCTTATTTTTATTACATATAGGTCCCTGAGTGCCCCAGGCACGCGCCTCGCGCGTGTTTGCTGGGTATTTTGCACCGGGACCCCCAGAACTTAGGGTATTTGCATTTCAGTCCTTGTGCATAGTACCCTCTTGTGATTTTTGAATAAAATATCAAATCACCTCCAAATTCGACGAAAATTTGACACATGGCTCCTGCCATAATGTAGGATTTTTGTGAATTTTCGAGGACATTTTTGATTTCGTTTGTTATTTTTAAAAATTCAAAAACTATCATTTTAGCTACTGTCTAGTTTTAAAAACCCCAAAAAAATATAAAATCTCCCCTAAAAATTCTATAAAAATTCGGTACTGTTGGTTTTGTGTTCCTTGATTTTCTAGCCAATTTTGGCTATTTTTCTCTGATTAAAAATCTTAAAAACTTAAAAACCCCTAAAAACCCATAAAAATTCTAATAAATACATTAAAAATCCAAAAATAATAAATCTGGTATCTAAATTTTCCTTATTTCATCTATTTTCTATGAAAATTACCTCCAGGCCTTTTTTAGGTCCTTAGGTATTTTATCTAGGGACTTTAGGCCTGGCTGGACAGTACCACTTAGTTTTGTTACTGTTTGATTTTTAGAAATTAAAATAAATATCAGAAAAATCTCAAAAATTCACTAAAAATATAAAAAAAATATAAAACACATAAAAATATTTTTGTTTGAATTTTTGCTTGATTTTTGTTGCATTAAATAAATTGTTGAAGTGTGCTTATTTGTGTTTCTTTTATTTTCTTCACATATTCAAAATCCAAAAAAATATAAAAATAATTAAAAAACCACTAAAAATATTTTGTCTTTTATTTTATTTGTTTTTACTACTTCGTAGGCCTTCGGCCAACCCGTGCTCCTTGAGTTCGACCCTGGGAGCTATACCAGGTTAAATACATAGCAGGACCGCTTGCTTCTCCATTTTGATTGATTTTATTTGCATTAAGTGGTTCATTTTTCTTGTTGACCCGAGTCTGAGTGATTGAGGTCGCAATGACCTATTTCTGTACCTTCACCTCTGTCGCTTGTCCGGTCATCAAGAACCTGGCGGGTGGCCTCTCTGGTAGTGAGGCTGCTGCTGTGGCTAGTGCGGGTGAGAGGGGTACTGGGGATGATACTGCTGAGGCTGCTCTCGCCTCCAAGACTGTCACTACTGATAGGGACGAGGACCATATTGTTGGCGCTGTGGCTGGGATGACTGCTGCTGCTGGTGGTATACTGGGGGCTGGGACAGCTGGTGCTCTCGCTGATGGCCGTACTGGCCACTCTGAATTGGAGGCTGCTGCTGGGAACTGGCACCTCTGGCTGAACAACGGAATCCGGGATGGTCTCGTCGGATATTGGGCTGGAGTCAGTCGTACCAAATCCCGTTGACATCCATCAATGGCTCCGGCTTGTAGGGGGTGGCGGGAGTACTACCGGGGGCTGATCCAGCTGGTAGACCACCATCTGAGTGTCTGGGGATGGTGGTGACTGGTAGTACGGCTGTGGCTATTGGTACAGCTCCGCCTATACAAGGTGAACCTGTCTTGGCTGACTGGAGTGCTGGGATGGGCTTCCACTGCTACTCGGATCTCCTCGTGACTGAAGACGGTGCTGAGAAGCCGTCTGTGCCTCCTGGAGACACATGAGCTGTGTCTTCAGATCACTCAGCATCTGTGCCATCTGATCCATTTGAGATATGCCCTGGCACAGCTTCTTCTCTATCAGCTAGATCCGGTCCAGCTTCTCGCTGATGATCCCCATGTCTGCGGCTGTAGACTCGGACTGTGCGGCTGCTGTGGACGAAGTAGAAGGACCGGCATCGACCCGTGCTATACTCTGAAACTGCACGGACTGGGGCTGGGGGCGTCCCTGAGTGTAGAGTCGGGTCTGGGACATCACTGTATAGTTCTCGGCCATCTCCTCGTAGATGGCCCAGACCTGATCCTCATCCTTGGGAAGTAGGAACCGCTACACGAAGCATTCACCAGACGCTGCAACTCTGGTGTCAACCCGCAGAAGAATCTCTGAACTAGGTTCGGCTTCGTGATATCATGGTGCTGGCAGCTGTCAGTCAGCTCTCTGAACCTCTCCCATGCCTAATGAAACTGCTCGTTGGGGAGCATTTAAAAGTTGCTAATCAAGGACCTCGCTGCATTGGTCCGCCCGAGTGGATAGTACTTGTTCAAGTACTCGGTGCGGAGATGCTCCCAGGTGTAAACAAATCTCCCTAAGTGCTTCAGCCAGTTGGTTGCTCTGTCAGCGAGGGAGAAGGGAAATGCAATCATCTGAATAGTGTCCTCGTCCACCTGACGATCGTGGACGGTGCTGCAGATCATCTCGAACTCCTGGAGATGTAGATGGAGCTCCTCAGTGGCGAGCCCATGGAAACAGGGGAGTAGCTGAAGTGTGTTCGGGGGGAACTTGAAGTCCCCCACGATCGTTGGAAGTACTACCCACCGGTGCGTCAGTGTCGATCCGGGGTTGTGCAACTCCCGCATTGGCCTCGGCTCTCCTGCTGCTGCTGCTGCAGCTGCTGCCGGCTCATCGGGTCTCCATGGTCCGTCTGCAGGCCCACGCTACTCGCGGTCGGCTCTCATCTGCTCCATCTCTCTCCTCATCTCTACCATGAAAGCCCCCTGATCTCGTATTTGTCCTTGCATGGTCTCGAGGGAAGCTAACATGGTGGTGTTGATCGCACCCTGGTCCAGTACGTACGTGGTCGTCTCTGCTCTCTGACCCTCGGTGCGATCCTCGCTGTTGGCCATGGTCTCTGTAAAGGCAAAAGACCCAAACTCAGGTGCCGAAATATCAGTCTGCTGCCTTGCATCCAGCACTAGTAACTCAGGAATAGTAGAAGGGTGGTCAAGGGGGAACAGGACGGAATCAAACTCAGATTCGAAGAGCAGGTCTGAGCTCTCACGAACCAACCTAGATAAGTGGGCTGGAGTGCTAAAAAGCAGTGCAGCCAGAGGCTGCCTAAGAGACCTCCTGCCCATCATCTTGATCTGGCGAGTTGGGCGGATGAGATCTGGAAAACAACCAAGATGAGCAAACAAACTCCAAGTTCACCTACTCAACACGAGATGAAGACCGTAAGGGTTCGGTCAATTATCTTGTCAATTTTATTAGGTGATCATGTCAGGATAGCAGAGTGGTTACGTGACCTTATAGGAATCCAATCCGCCAAACAGACTGTCCCGTATAAAACACCGGTAGTCTAATCGGGGCTCGGATGTGGCTCTAGCCTAGTGTGTCGGTCACTCTCTCATGCATACAAACCAGACAATGAGGGGGTTGCTCTCCCCAAGACAGATTTTTCAGGTGAGGTGTCTTTTACGGTCGAGTTTGTTTAGCAGTCCCAAAATTTATGGTTTTTGTTTTTTAGATGTTTTTCAAATCAAACAACGCCTAATGATTTTTTCGGTTCTCCTGATTATTTTAAGTCCAAAAATCGGGGGGAGAAGACGAAAAAGCCGATGCGCGAGAATCAATGATGCATGCACGAGATAGAAGGCGTACCTGACTCCAGAAGTCTACATGCAAAATGATCCGTGCATAAATAAAAGAATGAATATAAACTACCTATATGATGCACGCGAAAAACCGGCCCTAAGCAAAGCAGTTCTACACGAAAGAACAGATGACTAAGTGGTCAATAGGAGGGGTCGGTGTCCGATCTCGGATGCCGATCGGTGCCCGCCACAACGGGTCCTGCCAGCGCTGTATACGACCTCCAGTGGCTCGGGAACCCTTAAGTGACCAAATAGCCTTTTCTTATTGATTTTATTTTGGTCCAATTACGATCTAATAGGTACAGGCAAATTATTAGGTGTGTGGACCCTAATTATTACATCACAATCAAGAAAACTCCTAAGCTAGGGCTGAAAACCGTGTAAATCAAATGACAGTAAATAAATGGTAAAAAATCTAAAAACCGCAAAAAACTGCGAAAAACTCGATGAGGTCCCCCGAGCACACCGGTGCTCGGCAAAACAGACCCCGAAATATACCAAGTCCAAGTCTGGGTCCCTGTGTTATTATAATAAAATAATTCTGCAAAAATAAACTCTAAACTAAACTACACTAATCCGCAGCTATTCCGTGGCTCCCGTACTTCGGCTCCTCCTCCTCGTGCTCTCCTGCGGCTTCGTAGAGAAAGAAGCCGCCTCCCACTCCCGCGGTTGCTTCGGCTTCCAAAAGAAGCCGCATCGGTCCTCGGGCCCTCGCAAGAAACAGAAACCAAAGTGTGTCAGTCCAGATTAAAAAAAATAAACAGGACAAATAAAATAAAACAAGATATATGCAAAAATAAAAATGGACTCTCAAAATAGGCAAAAACAAAACAAAATAAAATAAAAAAAATGAAAAAATGAAAACAAAAAGCTGCAAAAAGCCGCGGACGAAAGAAAAGCCGCGGAAAACCGCAAAAAATAAGAGAAAACAAAAAATCGAAAAACGACTACTAAGTCGTGCTCCCCGGCTACGACGCCATTCTGATGGGCCGAAGAAGTGACCAAGACCCAGGTGAAGGTAATAGAACAAGGGTCGTTGCGACCCGGATCTCGGAGAATTGGCTCAACAAGAAAATAGATATAGAAACACCAATCAGACAATATATCAATCTAAACAAATAGCGATCCTGGCTACTTTTATTAACCTAGTATAGCGACTAGGGTCAGACTCAGGGAGCACGAGTTGGCCTCGTGGCCTACGAAGTAGTCAAAAATCAATAAAATAACGAGAAAATATGTTTGGTGGATTTTTAATTATTTTTTAAATGTTTTTGTGTTTTTGGTTTTATAAAGAAATGTAAAAACAAGCAACTTCAACAATTATTAAAAACACTCAAAAATACACAGAAAATTCTAATAAAAATGTTTTTATATTTTTTATGTTTTTTAGTATTTTTTGGTGATTTTTTCAGAATTTTCTAATTTTTATACAATTTTCTAAAAATCAAGAAAGAAGAAAACAGATTATCACTATACAGCCAGGCTTGAAAGATCCATTAAAAGTATAGAATGGATCTATAAAAGTCTGGAGGCAATTTTTATGAAAACTATAAACAAAAACTAAGCTACTGGAAAAGAGTTTATTTTTTTTATAGAATTTTTTAGAATTTTAATAAGATTTTTAGAGTTTTTTAATTTTAAGGTTTTTATATATCCAAAAAGCACAAAAGTTCACAGAAGCTAAAATACACTAAAACTAACTATCACTAATTTTTTTTCGAATTTTTAAAATAATTGTTATATTTTTCTTTGATTTTCTAAGGCAGACAGTACCAAAAATCAATGTTTTTGAATTTTTAAATATAATAAAACACCTCAAAAATGTCCCAAAAACTTAGAGAAATTTTTACACAGGGGCAGGAGTAACGTATCCAAATTTCACCTAATATGAATTTAATTTTCTATTTTATTTAATAAAAACAAGGCACAGTAGTCAGGGACCTAAATGTAAAGAAATATGTTTCCAGGACTAAATAATAACAAGTAAATAAAACACAGGGCCTGGAATGCAAAAATCCCACGAAAACACGCGCGTAGCACGTGGCTCAGACACGGAGGGGTATAACTGTAATTCCCATTTAAATAAATGCAAACAATAACACTAAGGAATCACAGGTCTAAAACTGCAAAATGTCCAAATCCTCACGTGTCAAAGCATGTGGCTCACATACACATGGACTCAATTGCAAATAAAGAAAATCTAGGATCCTAACTGCAAATATTCCAAAATAAAAACAACTATACTAAATATTTACATGGCTAAACTATAAATGAAATAAAAAGAGGGGCCTAAGTGAAATTACCCCTTATTAAAAGCAGACGGCCGAAGGGTTGCCACATGGAGGATCTGATGGTGGGAGGGTGTGGCTAACCCTTCGCTGAATCGATGACGAGGAAGACGCCACGTGTAGATCAGACGCTGAGGGTGGCAGACGCCTCTCGCGGATGGACGCCCTCGATTGAGTCTTAGATGGATCGAACGGTGGATGCTCCTCGTGAATGGACGGCCTTGATCAGATCTAGAGCGAGAGGCTCGATCGAACGGTAACTGGAGGTTCTCCAAGAACAGTTCACCGGCGAACTTTGTCGGCTCCATGCGTGCGGTGGAGACCTCCTCTTGGGCTACTGAGATGGTCAGAAGAAAGCTTGAAGATGTCCGCAGTTGGTGGGCTCCTCCGATGAAGCCGAGAAGCTCTGGGGAGCTTCGGCTACAAGGGAGGAGCTGAGCCTCTGTGCTCGAACGACTCGACCCCCAGATGGGGTCCTTTGACCTGCAAAAGGGCAAAGAAAGACTCCTGGGTCGAGGGCAAATTTCTCGACCCGGTTAGGGGTGGAATGGGTGGTCGGGTGCGTCGAAGCGGAGACCTCTGTCGAGGCGACAGCGAGGGAGATCCGACTCTTGGTTCCGGGGCGAACCAAGGTGTGGATGGGCGAAGAACGTGGATAGAGGTCTCGCGGAGGTGAATCAATGATCATATGAGTGAATGAATGATCGAAACAATGGGAATCGGCCGGCGACGGCCGGCGGCGAGATTTGGGCGTAAAGGGAAATTAGGCTAAACTATTTTATCAGGATTACCTGATGGAGGAAATCTACTATGGATGAGCTGGCGGAGCTCCGGCGGTCTTTGCCTCAAGGGGACGTCGGGTCCTGAGGCTAGGCGCACCTCACGGCGGCGCACGGCGAAGAAGATCGCCGGATTAGCGGCTGACACCTCCCTCCTCACTGCAACACTCTCCTCGGGCAACTATCACTCTGGGGAAGAGAATGGAGGTCCTGGGATGAAAGGCAGAGGCCAAAGATGAGTGAAAAGGTACGACAGAGGAGACCTATATACATGTGACGATCCGGCAAAGAAGGGGTCGGGCGAAGCACGGTGATGCACGGACCCCTAGGCAATTGCTCGGGCGAGAATCTCGGATCAACAAGGATCAAATGGAGCCCGGGGTTTGGATATTTGTAGATCGGATCAAGCGGGGAAAATTAGGCGAAATCGGGTTTAGCGCAAGATCCGCGGGAAAAAGTGGTCCAGGGGGGAAGTTGACCGGCGGTCAACATTCACCCGTGGACCAATGGGAGGCCGCCAATTATTAATATTTTAGAAATTCAAAATAAAATAGATAACGATTTTATTTCGAAAAAGTTAAAACATAAAAAATGTTTATTTATTTTCAAATTAATTTTTAGTGAATTTTATTTATTTTTTTGAAAATTAAATAACGTATTTACATTATATTATTATCATATATAGGTATATACATATATGTATTTTTTATTTTTATTTTAACTGTTTATTTTTATATAATTATTCCAATTTTATATTTTATTTATTTATAACATAAAATTTGGAATAAAAAGGTATTTTTATTTTATTTTTATTACTTATTTACATTAGTTAAATAAATAGGTTTATATACAAATGTACATGGTATATATACAAGGTAGAAATTGATTTTATTCTTTTTATTTTATTTTTATTTTTCTGATTTTTATTTTATTTATTTACACCATGAAAAATGGAATATAGAAATATTTTTTTGATCTTTTATTAATTATTGACAAAGAGAAAATAAATAGGTATGTTATTCTATATACATGGTCTATATACACTGATGAGAGAGGTTTTATTTATTTTTATTTTTCTTTTATTTTTCCCTTTTTTATTTTAGTTATATTTTGATAAATATGTACAAAATAATAAAAACACATTTTTTATTTAGAGGAAAGTAAATTTATTTATATACATAGGTATATGTACACATGTGGTTGACCCTATCTCCCTCTACTTAGCTTCTTTTGCGGTCAGGCCCATACTGAGCCCTCCCTTGGGATTAGGTCACTAAATATTTATTCTAAATATATCCCACTTTTTATTTTATTTCTTTATTCTTTTATTTATGCACAAAAATATGCTAATTATTGTTATTTACACAATGCATGCTTGTTGGCAATTTCTTCTATTTACACATATCTACATGGTGTTTTGCATAGGTTTTTAGCTAAAATAAAAGAATAAAGAGTGATGAATGGGTATTCATCAGTTATCTAGTTGAGCATCGCAAGGAGGAGTGGTTGGAGGTTGAAGGTGATGGCATGATTGTCGGATCTGGGGATACCAACGGTTGATGGTGAGGCATGAGGGAACAACCCTGATGGCTCTGATTGTCCTTGATCAGAGGGTTGAGTATAAGGCGGATGCAGATGGCTGGGATTAATCCATCAGAGCAGGATTGACGGCGGAGAGGGGAGGTGGGTGGCAAAGAATGGCCAGGCCACGTGGGCTTCCAAAGAGAGCCATGTGGCCCAATAGGAAAAAATAAAAATAAAGAAATAAAGAAAATCAGAAAAATATAAGCTTCAAATGAAAAAGCGTTGAACATGGAAGTTGTAGATCTTTCAAGATCTACAAGTTTCATGTACAACCCAAAGTTAAAATACATCATATGTATAAGATAAATATTTTTGCAAGTAATTTCAATTAATTAAAAATACCTCTTTTAATTTCTTTGATATTTTTTGTATTTTTTATATATAAATAATGTCAAAACAAAAATGTACAATATTAAATTAATTTTATAAGATTTTTAATAATAAGAAAACATAGAAAATAAAGGCATAATAATAGGTTAATTTATGTATATTAAATAGGGTTAATTACGCACAAAGAGTCAATTGTTAATGTTAGTGAATTATAATGGATCTTATTGAATAATTTAAGTAAGAGTGATAGTAAATAAAAGATATGATGGTAAATCATGAATTTATCACATTGACAAATAAAAAATGTACTACATAGCAAACCTAACAAATCCATAGCTAACATATCTTTTACAATAACAATTGAAAATTCAATGTGAAAAAAAATCTTATTAAATATACTGGTCACCACAAGCTAGTTACTAGTAGAATAAATTATTGAAGTGACACCAAAGCCTTCATCCCACATGCAAAATTTGAATATAATTTCACATGTTTTCATAAAAGCAAGATAGTAATTTTTGGTCGACTACTCCATATTAGAGAAAAATCGATTGTATCAGGCAACTATCATACCAGTTGGAAGGTAAAGAGGAGAAATTGATGGGATTGAGTAATTCCTTGTCAGAACCACCAAAATTGAAGATAAGACTATCCCATATGAAAGTCAACTTTACAATAATGTCCAAATCTTGAAAAAGGTACATTAAAGCCACCTAAAGTAGCTTTTACAAATAATTTTAGTCGAGATCATATATATAGGCAAATAAACCTGTCTTTTTCACATTCTTTTTGTGAAATTCCCATGACTACCAATCAATATTGATTATATTTCTCCTTCAAAGATCAGGTTGATTCCCTTTGCAGGTTTAGTGGATGACAAAGGAAAAATTAGGGCTCCATAGTGTTCCCCATGGGATTGTGGTAGTTGATATCATGTCTTTGGGAAACAAGTAAATGAGAAGTCATAGATAATCAATGTAGGTTAGGTTTACGTCAATTTCTCTTCACCTAAAATAATAAATAAGGAGAAATGCAACAATGTTGTCATCAGCATCGTCATTGCATGACATCTTTTTACCATTGTTTAGGATCGAAGACATTGTTCGATTTTGCTTTACACATGAGAGCAATTTTTTACTCCTATGTGGCATTTAATCATATTGAACCTCTCTTATTTTGGTCCAAAATTTCGATCGTTGAAATTTTAAGAGAGAGCATTCCACTGCGTGTATGAAATTTGATGGATTTCAATGGCAAGAAAATACGGGAGTATCAACTTGATTGATATGTCGAATTTTTGAAGCCGAAAAAGGTAAAAAGAAAGGGGAGTGTTCGTTTGGAGACATAGAACCAAGTTGGGAAGATCTAGTCTAATATTGATGTTTTTTTCTGATCTTGACATTGCTTTGGTGATTTGTAGCCTTGTCCAGATAATTGATTTAGTGATTTCCCCCCTCCATCGATGTCGAAAGTTGGTCCAACAAAATGGTTACGGAGACGACGCATGAGGTGGCATGACATTAGTACTTGAACGTTGGAAGACTTGATACAAGCCACGTCAACAAAATCTTAAGCCCGCTCCTATGAGAGATAAGAAGCAACTAAGGTTTGTCTCATTGAGGATGAAAATGGATGTGCAATCAACTACCACAACTGAATTATGTGAATAACAAGACAATACGATATAATGGTGGTTGGTTGCTACCATCAAAGAAGAAAAATTCACTATGAAGTACAAGCAGTACAATTCACTTCATTCCCCCACTTTCTTACTTCTTTTATGTCTATTTCTCATATCATTCCCTTCTCTTGTGGCGTAGTGGTTGAATTACTCCACCCATTCTCTCTTTTCGTAGGCCCAAATGTATTTTAGATTGATTGTAATAATCAAATCTCAATCAATTAAGACCCGATCAATTTCTTTCAATCAAGATCCCAATGAAAATTCATCACTTTTTGTTAAATCTTCTTCGAAGATTATGTGGAAACCATCTCTTTCATAATAGGATCTAATTTTCTCGTATTGTTTGCCGTGTGACAAATCGGGGCTCCATCACCTATAACGACCTTTTAATTCACCTTGTATACCCTATTTGGAATCTTCATTTCTTACATAATCATGCACGGTCCTGATCTCCACCAACCACCACTAGCACCGTCCTTCAATGACTCATATTGAGTCTTCCCAATAACTACTACTGTTACTTTTTTCATGGCTTCTGATGAATACATAGTCATCGTATTGCATCCATTCAGAAACACCAAACTTCAATCTCATACAAGTTATTTGGGATAAACCAAATACATAATTGACCAATACTACATAAGCACATGAAAACGAAGACAACACGATATAACAGTGGTCGGATACCTATCACGATCATCTAAGAAGAAGAAAACATTATACAGAGAGGTACATGCACAACTTTTTCTATTGCTTCAATCTTTTCCTTTCTCTTCTCTTTAACCACAAGTGGGTTATTTTGTAATGATGCAACCTTATAATTATAATGGCAAAATTTTCTAATAAAAATATACAAGTTTTCATACTTATATGTTGTTGACTTTAGTAACGAAATTTCAGAATCTGGTTGTATCTCAAGCAAGCTCATGAACTCGTATCAACATCTAAAATCATTCTTGTACATCTCACCCTCGTTCCCTCTACATAAATACGAATTTATTTTTTAAATATTTTTACGAGGTTAATATTTGGCTCATTATGTATGTAATATTGCTTGTATGCCCCTACAACAAATTTATCCTATATAGTTATGAATAATTTGACTACTCCTTGCTATATTATCCAAAGTTAAATAATTAAATGTTATTAATTGTATTATTATCTTAGATCTTTGAATTAGGAATATACGATCAACTAAATTTCATTAGTCAGGGACTGCATTGAGACAAATATTAGAGATCGGGTACGGTATTATTACCTTTTGAAGTTCATGCGAGAAATTTAAATCTGATATATAGTTTCAGTGACATTTGCGTAATTTATTCTATGCTATTTTACTCATAGTAACTAATATCTATTTTTTTCGAGTTGAGGGATTTGGTACTCACGCATGCATAAATAGATTTCCAACATATATAACCCGGTAAAAAACCTTGCCTCCCGTTTTGTTTTTACATCTATGTATAATCATATCATATTATATCATATTAATATTATATATACGATCAGATGTACGTATGAAAATGGTTCACTTTAGGACATACAAAGATCTAATACTCTTGTGAATCAAGGAGGCAAACATGCATAAACACGATCAAACAAGCAAGGCGCAGATACACGGATTTATAAGGTTCGTCCGTAACTAGGCTACGTCTTGAGACGGTGGTGATCGGTTTTCACTTGTTGAGAAAGAAAGAATCCATAGTATATAGAAATCCCTCACCCTAAGGAGTTTATATAGTACTCTCATGCAAACAGATCCCTGGAAACAAACGGATCAATATACCCGAATACAATTAGAACTACTCATAAAAAAATTCACGTGCCATACCCCAAACAGTGGGATCCCGTCTTGTTAGGGTATGGTACGTGAAGAAGGGTGCATACGGGGTTGTTCAACATGAGTGAGATTGATAGGATTCAAGGCATATCAACAAGTAGCGCTCATCTCTTCTTCATGTGTATTGCTTAGAAAATACTATGATGTAGTACCAACATTTTGCATGGAAACATACTCGACTGCGTCAAACTCTCAACTTAAGAAATTAAGATTGAAGATTAGCCAATTTAAATTAGTCGTAATATTGTTCATTGCTTTGAATTTTTCTTATAACTAACAGGTCTTAGTATTTGGTTAGCTTCTTTGCCGTAAAGAAAATAACATTATGTTCAAGAAAATTACAGAATTAAGTTTCTAGTAGAAAGATTTCTATCTGGGGTTTAAGGGAGATAATTGGATAAAATGCAATAACCAATATCGCGTTTGCACGTGTGTAATGTATATGAATTTTTAGATGAGCACAATGTTAAGTTAATTTAAGTAATTATGATGTAAGGTAGAACTTGAGAGAGGTTATACATATTCCTATTTTATTTGGTGTTTATCAGTTTGAAATGGTACCTATTGAGGCTGGAATCTTCTAATAACATTTCGGATTTAATCCCAAGCCATTGTCAAGGAAGACTGATATTCACAACTTATCAAGTTCATATCCAGTCGGAACTACTGACAACAACTTAAAATGCTTAAACTTTTAAACTTAAGATTATTCTATAAATCTCAATCAATCACATCCTCAATTTAACACTAAAATCACAAATACTGTAAGAAGTCGATAATGATGATAGTACTCTTTCTCATAGTCGTGCATAAATCCTATACAAGAACAGGATTCCCTCCACAATGGTAGAGCTCTACTGTAATACTTCGTATCTTCGACTTTCAAGAGATATTATAATGTCATACAAAATCTTAATACATTGGAAATCCTTCTCTCTAGGAAGTACACCACACTTATACAAGTGTAGAACCTATTAAAAATCTCGTGTTCTATGCATGCTTGATTGAATTTCACAGCTTCTTATTGGAGAGGATTGGAATCCATCTTCCATCCCTATTGATCACGGTAACGAATAATTCAATATATTATTGACATATCATCCGTAGTTAAATATGTAACAACGAATAATATTCATTACTTCTTTAAATTTGCAATGGTTATTCGTTGTCATATTTCTCGCAATGAATCATCTAACAACATCTATTCATTGATATTTTTCTTCCAATCGTTGGTAAATTTGGCAATAATATTTACAGCTTTTTACAAATAAACCTACGGATAAATCTTTGTTATAAGAACATTTGGAATGGAATAGGACATTCGTTGCTAATTAGAAGTCCAAAACTAATTTTACAATGAATAGCATTTGTTGTTATATATTTAACATCAGTGGCCATGAATATTCACATTATTCATTACCTTAGATCAAAGTTTTTGTAGTGCATGTGATCTGACCGTGTCAGTGATAATGGTTTTGAGTGGATTTCTAAAAGGATCTAGTTGCAGTACCCACTCAAGGCTATTAACAAACAAATTTATTGCAACTTCTTTTTTATTAACCAGGACGATGTAATCATGGATCGAACACAAGGAGCACCGACTAAGAAGTTTTCGTTTCAGTTGATTTTTATAACAAGTATTCAGTTCACTCACAAACAGACAATTAGGAGATGTAAAGAAACAATCACAGTGTATATGCATCACAAGGTAACAAGGCAAATGCAGTAGAGAGAAAGAGAATAAAAGACACAAAACACAAGTAGTCGACTCAAGAAAATTTATCAAAAATAAATAAAATACGGAACATATCTTTTTGAGTTTTTAGAAGATATTTAAATAATTTTGGAATTTTTAGAAATAAGAAAATGTAAGTAATAAAATGAAATAAATAATCGTACACGTAGAAAAATAAAGCAAATAGGACACTTAGAAAATTCCTATAAAGAGCTCAAAATGAAATCCTAAAATTATGCAAATATTTTTCTTAGATAGATAAGGATATAAAGAAGAAAATATGACCTTGTTATTGGATTTTTGACATAGTTCTATTTTTAATGATTTCTACAATGTTCTAAGTATTTTTGGACTCTATACACAATCATACTGAATGTCCTTTGGATATGACATAGATATAGACAAGGACAAGCTACAATATATTATTGGTATTTTTCTGAGATGTAATGAATAAAGTAAAAATAAAAGATAATAGAATGATAGAAATGATATTTTTGATTTTTTAGACTATTCAACCAACATGATAAAAATAAAACGAAAATCCTTGATCATAGAGCAAGATCTGGGGCACATGACCTCATTTTTAAGTTTTTAAAAATACGAAAGATGCTCCAAAAATAAATCAATCACTCAAAATATTGTAGAAATTCTATAGGCCGTAAATCAAAAGATCTTTTGATGAAATTGGATACACATTTGGCCTGATATAATTCTACACCATATCCAAAAATAAGAAAGATATATTAGAAATTCAAGGAGTTATTAACAAAATAAGCCGAACTATTACCTTAAATTAGATATGCATCATTAATTATCTGTGTATCAGAAATTCATGAAACTTTAAAACAACGTAGATAATAGATCAGCTTTCTAACAAAATAAATTTCACAAAAAAAAGTTCAAATGAAATATTAATAAGCGTTTTAAATGCATAGGTACATAGAAAAGGGTAAGAACGAAATTGCATATCAAAAAGCTGATGCGAAACTTCCTGCAATTCCTTAAAAATGTGTGGGTGTAGTTGCAGATTTTTTCCACTAATCCATGTGGCGTTGAGCTGCTCTTGGATGGCTAGGGCACATGTGTGTAAAAATGCCAAAAGTAAATGGTTGCATGCACAAAATTCTTACCCCTTCATTGGACAACTAGGATAAGAAGGACAGTGGTGGATCCAACGGTGGCTGCTATCCGCCCCCTCCCTCCTTCTTCCTTGAAACTGCAGCAAACTAAATTGCACGTAAGTGTTTCCGTAAAGATCCCCAACGTGGTGACAAGGGACAACAATGAGGGATGTCTCTTGTTGATCGACACAATGGGTGAACAGTTGTCAGTGATCTATGAGAGGGAAAAGAGCTCGAGCATAGACTTGGCTAGACATTAGAGATCCACAAAAACATGAAAGGTGAAGGTGTCTCCTGATGTGTGGAGGAAGGAGGGGGTCTCCGGTCACTGTGCTTGGCCGGAGTTGGTGAGGTTACGAAGAAAGGTATAAAGAAACGTGGTGAAGACTGGTGATGGAGGTGCAAGTCACGACAAGGGATGGACAAAAGTTAAAGATGATGGGTTGCTACACTACAACAAGAACAAAAATTAAATTTAAAGTTACACATAAGAAGGAAAATGTACAATGTGAATGTAGTTGCCTGTGGTGGTCGATTCCCCGATGAGAATGACTGGTCATAGGCTCGATTCCAGCAGAGAAGAGGCTTGACTAGCTAAGAGCTTGTGATACAATGGTGTGGAGATGTCAAGGGATCACGCCAAGGAGTCTTCTCTTCATCGTGGCTTCGTCTCCGACCTTCACTCTATCACAGTGGAGGTAGAGAAGCTGGAATGAGGCTACTAATGGTGATTGATTTCAAAAATTGGTTATGGGTTTTCTTTTATTGGGTGGATAGATGCAAGGAGAAGGAGGCTATCTTGGGGGCACTAATCGAGGTGGAGAAGGTGCGGCAAGGTGTTGCAGTTGAGGGATGATGGGGGAGGTTCGAGGTGGAAGGTGTAAGAGAGGCTGGCGGGTTGTTGCATCGAAAAGGAAGGGGAAGGAGACAGGGCAATTGACTTGTGGTCAAAAAATCAAAAGAAGGAGAAGAGGTGAGATTAAGGGGTATTGGCCAATGAGAGAAGTCTCTTTTTTATTTTTTGGTCTTTTAGTGGATGTCAAGTTGGCCCATTTCGACCAATCACAAAAAAGATAGGTTTTCGCAATGAAACTATGCTTGAAATAAATAACATGATACCTCAAAATAAAAAACTCAAAACAAAAAACTTTCTTAAAATAATTGTATCTAAAATATTACATAATATATTTTCCCCCAAAAATGTTTAGAGTAATATATACAAATTAAAATAATATTTATGTAGGTGTAAAGCACCCATTTTGGAGTTTTATGATTTTTAGTTTTGTTTCCATGTTAATTATATGACTATATAATATTTATAATAATAATAATAAATAATATAGTATAATATTCAGAAGTATTATTGTTGATTTTAAATTTCACGTATTAAAAAAATAAAAGTACTAAAGATAAAATACAAATTAAGTTGAGATGTATAGAGAAGACCTGCTTTTGTGTCTTTTTTATTTTGTATCTTTTTATTGATTTTTTTAGAAAGTAGAATATACAACTAAAAAATAAAAATTGAATCAAAAGAAAAAGAGTTAAAATGAAATCTGAACAAAAGAAAGAAAAGGCCGTAAAGTATTGTACAAATGGGCCCTAGAATTGACTTTTCACATATGAACCTCGATCACTTTCAAAGCTTTTTTTAAAATTTAAAAGTTTTCGAATGATGAACTTTAAAAGTGAGTTGTGATAAATTGGAGTTCACATGCTTCAGATATAAAATCCAGATTAAGCGCATATGGAAAAAGTGAAGCTGTCCCATTGGCTAATAATTTAAGCGAGCATTTTTATAATACTTTTAGATTTTTCTATATAATTTTATTGAATTAATGCAAACAAAATCATCCGAATCAAAGTTATATAAAAATACTTAGAAACATTTTAATTGTGAGCATATTAGTGTGTATTTATATTTATATTATTTTACTATTCCCATATTTATTTTGGATTTACTTTAAAAGTTTTAATTTATGTTTATACTTTTAGTGCATTTTATATAGTATATACAAGTATTTAAAATGTAAAAGAAGTAAAAAGTGTTAAGAAATAAATAAAATAATATTATATTCAGATGTTCCAATACAGTGATACCCTAGAAAGCTGGCTTTTATATTGTAACTTAATTTTAAATTCAACTACCTTCATTATATAAATAGATTAATTTGAAATACAAGAGAGGTGAGTTTGGTTCAATTTGAGTTCATATGGAGTATATATTAATACATGAAGTTCTGTTTACAGCTTTTTCATTTGTTTGTCCCGGTTGCACAATACATTATTTCTATTGGTACTTATTTCTATAATTATATATATATTAATATACAAATTTTACATTGAACATTTTATTTAGTTGGAGTGTGTAAATAAATAATAAAATAGCTCCAGAAATGGTTATTTTTGCAATAAAAATAGTTCTAAAACCAATGTCACTACGTTCTAGACATCATAAGGATCGCACACAAATTTTCTAGGATTTTTTCGGATTTTTTATTTTTTGTCATTTTTGGAAGTGCTAGGGTTTATTTGTGTAATTTTCTTAAGAAACATAGGGTTCTGAATGTAAATAAAGTTATAACTAAGAGCTTAGTTGCGATTACTGAAAACTAGCTAGACAGAATTGAAAACGTGCTACTTAAAAAATATAATGGAAAAATATAGGAAAAGGAATTAATATTAAGGGAATTGTAAAAAGGTCTCTGGAGGACTGAAATGTAATTAATAAAATTTGGAATAAAATGAATGGAAATGTTACTGAATATAATAATCATAAAAAGAAAAAATGCATGAATAACATCACAACTTTAACAAATTACAAAATGGTCCAAAATTTATCAAAAAACTTGAACAAAAAGGAAGACGGAGGCAGAGGAGGCCAAGGATGCGATGGCCTGCGTTGGCGGTGGAGGCGGTGGCAGATGATGTGGCGGAGGGTCGGCAATGGAGCGACGGAGTAGGGTGGCGGGCGATGAGATGGATCGATGGTGGAGCGACAGAGGAGGGTGGCGGGCGATGAGATGGGTCATCCTGGCGATGACGAACTCCACCTCCCTTTATAAAGGAGGCGAGGGAGGACAAGGTGCGGAGGCGGAGGCGGTGGCGCTGTGTTGGAGGCCAATCGCCTCCGCGATGATTACGTGAAGAAGGGGGTGCATGGAGGAGGGGAGATGACGGTGACAACAGGAAGGGGAGGGGGCGTTGCGACTGCTTGGAGAAAGACGGGGCTGACGTCATCGATGACATCAGTGCCTCTTTTTACTTTTATTTTTTGAAAATGCTGATGTCATGATGATGTCAACTAATTTGTCATGTACTGAGATTTTTTTAATTTTATTTTTTTGCAAATGGGAGAGGAAGGGAGAGAGACACCTTGGGCCTATTCTAAAACAGACTTGAAAATAAAAATGAAATATGTTAAAAACTATAATATGGTCATGTAGCCCATATTTATTGACAAAAAATAATTAAGGCAAGAGAGATTTTTCCTTTTTTTTAATTTGTTATGTGAGAAATGTTATGCAATTTTTTAAAATGATTTCGAATGCAATATCCATTAAAATCATGAAATGAAAAGTAAGCACTAAATCAAAAAACTGCAACTAATTAGACATGATTTTGCTCAAGTATAAAAAATGAACAATCATATACTCATCATATCCCCATACTTAACTTTTGCTAGTCCCGAGCAAAACAATAATACGCAAAGAGAAAGAGAAACCAATTCGAGAATGCCCAGAGAGGGTTTGTAGAAGGCACACCCACAAAGTCCTAAGATTTTAAGCCAAGCCAGAACAAATAACAAACAAAGACTAAGTTGACCTTTGGACTAATAATGTGTTCAGATTCCTTATAACATATTACTCAATTCTACAGTCCTCAAGTTTTGTCAATTCTAGTCGGTTCCATCATTAGGTCAAGCAAGATCATCCGGATCAATAGATATTCTCTTTGATCTTGAGTTGAATTTGAACTGTGTTTGAAAGTTATAGCTCTTCCCAACTTACGAGATAAGTATACCATACAACCTTAAGCATGGTACTAGGAGATTCACAAAATCTTAAACATCTATTCTATCTAAGTCTAGGCTTATTCTCATTTCACCTGAATATGTCAACAAAAAGAATATGGGTGCAAATTGTAGAGAACTTAGATTTTTTGGGACTTTCCCTAGACCGCTTTGGTCCGTTGCTCTCTTTTTTCTTCTTTTTGCAGAGAATAACCGTGGGTCTCTTTGGCCTCTTTTAAACTGGTAGCAACATTGGTCTGCTACTTGGTTTATTTGATAGAGTTGGGTTGTTTGAGTATATTTTTCTTTTATAGATCTTTGCTTTTCATTCGTAATTTTGGAACAAGCATCCCTTATTGTGCCCTCTTTTTTAAAGGATTTAGTGGCATTGGGTATCAAAAGTGTACATGTATAAAATGTGACTTTCAGATACGTGTACAAGGCAAGTTTGCTGACAGACCCAAACTTATAGAAAATAAGTTGTTCCTGAACTTAAATCATTGAATTTTGCTTACATGAGATTCAGAGTCACTCCCTTCCCTTGCTAGAGATTGAAATGTCCCCTTGTAAACGCAAACCAAGTTGAACTAATGTGTAATGCGCAATTTGTTAAATAATGATTCAAGAGTAAAAGAGTGCTAAAGTTGTTAAGATGATCTATTTGAACACAGATTTTGGTTGCCGCATAAAACTCGTGGAACTCAAGGATTAAGTCTAAAATAGAGTTGAAGAAATAGATTACTCAAGCTGAAAGAAATCCTACGAAATTAAGTGGATTAAGGTCTTCTTAGTCTAAGTCCAAAACTTGTAAAAATCAACGCCCCCTCCCCACGAAAACTTGTAAAAACTTGTAAAAGGAAAAATAAACCTTTGAAAATATTTTTGGATTTTTGAAAATTTTTTCTGATTATTGTGAAATCTTTTTTGGGTATTTTTATAAATTTTTTTATGAAATTTTGGGTATATGCAATTTTTTTTATATTTTTGTAAAACATGCAAAAATGATGCAAAGTTTTTTTGAAAATATGAAAAAAAATAATAAAAGTGCAATAAAACAAAAATATTTGAGGGTTTTTTTAAGTATCAAAGACATGAAATGCATGAAATGAAATATATTTTTCAAAAAAGTGATAAAATAAAAATGGCATGCATGAAATGCAATACTCCTCCATGCTTAGCAAAACCATGTCCCTATTGTGATAATAAAATGGAAAAAATTGGACAACATAATTGAAGATGGTGCAAAATGCAACAACTGAATGATGTTTTTTTTATTTGACAATTTATTTTGTCATTTTTTGTGTGGTTTCCCCCCGTACATATGTGTGGTTTGTCCCACAATGTGCCAATTTTATTGCCCCTAGCCATGCTCCAAGGTTAGGAATACCATGTATCTTGAGTATGTGTGGCATCTGTGTTTAGAAAATCATGATGATGTACAGAACTTTGCTAAAGAGATTTGGAAGAGCTAATATTTGAATGCTCGGGGTGGGTAGATAATACATGCAACATGAGGCTCGGGTGAATGACTGATTTTGTTTGTATGATAAAAGACATAGTCGACTCAAGTGAAGATGTTAGTGAAAATGATAGAGTCGATTTCACAACAGTGTCTCTAAACGATGGGTGGGTTCAATATGGTCCAAAGTTACAAAATTAGTGTTCGTCACATAAAAATATTTATCAGTGAAATTTTTCTCTTTGAACACTACAAATGATTCTTTGATGTTTCCACCCATAGTACCAACATTCTCTAGCTCGATGGCCTCCTTGGTGTCACAAAAGTTGGAGATTTGATCATGACATTGAATTGTACATGTGAAAACTTTATTATCTTCAAAGTACAAGGGCGAGAGGGCGAGTTCATGTATACTCGAATTTAACAATTGTTCATGCCCATTGTCGGTATGTAAATCATCAATATTATTCAAAGCAACCGTTTCTTTTCCACGTACCTCAATTTCCATTAAGCAAGAAGTTGGTTCTTGCCATGGTAGAATTAATGTACTAGTTGGTCGTTTATCATCGATTTTCCTTAGGAGCCCTTTAGTTTCAACCAAAAAATTATCAAGAGACAAAGAGTCATCTTGATTGAAATTCAAGGTAATATCAAGGGATGCACTTAGAGAGGGAAAGCCAGGAGGGTCATCTTCCCCAGAGGTCATGGGATTAGAGTGGGAAGTTATGTGTTCATACCTGAGAGAGTCATCAGAGAGGACTTTCAACATCTGGTCAGGGCTGAGAGTTAGCACATGATGAGGTAAATCAGTCTCAGTTTTTCTCTTTTTCCCAAAATTATCATCATGTTCATAATCAAGTTCAATTTCATTATCGTATTCGTCTTTATGTTCATCATCATCCACAAATTGATATTTAGATTCAAAATCATTCTCAAAATCATTATCGTTGTTGCTATCATTTTCAAATATAACCGTAGATTCATCATCAGATTTATTATCATGTTCCTTCTAATATTCAGAATTGTACTCAGATACCTCATCATCAGATTCAACTAAATATTCATTCTCAGATCGAAATCATCCTCAGATTCATATTCAACCTCATCATCAGATCTATCCTCAACATCCATTTCAATGTTATTATCATATTGTCTCTTAATTCATTATTAGATTCATCCTTAGAATTCATCATCCTAGAGTCAGATCATAAAGTCGAGGTTAAATACTTACTAGACAACTCAGATAATTTGATCAGAATTTCGTTAGACCAAGGAAGGGTCTTGTCATAAGTCTCATAAAAATCAAGGGATTCATTACGATCAAAAGTTTTTTAGCCTCCAAATTAACCTCATGATCAACAATTATTTCAGGTCACATAGGATAATCATCTGAACCTTCATTATTGATATAATTGTTCCTGTTCAAAAGTTCATGTTCGACCTATTGTTCAATAGGAATCTCCAATAAAGTAGGGTCCGAACATTGTAGCGAAGGCATCATCTTGGTTTCATATAAATTAATTCGCTCAGAATCATGTGGAGATAAAGGCATGGTGGATTGGTATTCACAATTATTCTTAAAAAATTATTCATTAAGATCCCCAATTTGATGGAGTTCTTGAAAGTTTCTTATTTGTTCTATCTCATTAGAATTTCCATCGAAAATCTCCTCATTTTGTTCTCCAATGTTTTCCTCATATTCTGATTAATATGTAATTGTATTTTCCAATTCATCCCAAGTTGAGTCTAGCTCAAGGATTCCTTGATCAGAAATTGACATATTCTCGATCAATGTTTCTGAAATCGTGAGTGGGTTGGCAAATAAGAGTTCGTGAATTTTAGTGAATTAACAACAATTCTCTTTATGTTGTCTTTCTATATCCATCTTAAAGTTTTTCAATGAATTCAATAGGGCATTAACAACCTCAAAGATTGTCTCCTTACCTTGGTTGGAAAGAGATTGAGGCAGAGATGTGGTGCAATAAGTTAATGATGTAGACCAATACCGAGATTCAGATTAATCATACATCCTCGAGTTATACGATTCAACAATTTGGTAGAAGAATGGTCAGATTTGTGGAGAGTCTAGAATTTGTCAGTACTCGAATGGGTCCGGTTGACTTCCTTAAGTAGGGTTGGGTGACATCCCAAAATTTGATTGAGAACCAACGTATTTCGAGAAAAAGTCTCCATCATAAGAAGATTGATATTATGAAGAGTAGTCTAGATGTTGTGGTGCAGAATTGGTATTTGACATACCCTTCACATAGGCATAGATTTGTTCACTAGGATTCATTTTTGGAGAGGAAAAACACTGTAAACACAAAACAATATTATTTCACCAACGCATACGAGTTGTCGCAGAAGCGGTTATCTTTCAAAAATTTTAAGTTATTATTTACAAAAAATCAAGCACACAAAAAGATTGACCTAAAATCTAGTGGTAGATTTAAAGACTGTCCCACATTCATACGCTTAGTGGCATCCACTATCAGCTAGTGTGGGTATAAGTATACCGATCGTAAAATGACTGCCCATATTTCTTGAGGATGGTGCCAAATGCAGTGTCCTCTAATCACCCACTTTGCTAAGGTTATCCTCACTAAAAGTGGCTAAATATTTTAAATTCTGTAGTCAAGAATTCTCCATAGGATTTATGATTTGAACTAGGATTTAATTTGTGCATGTGCAATTGTGTACAATGTGAAACACTTCAAGCACTTTAGACCGCTTTCGTCCGAGTGAGCGACGGAGACATCATAAATTGGTCCGCGGGCATCGCTATCAGTCCTCTGTCCTACTACAGGTGCTAGCACGAGGATGCGGCAGGGCGGTGGTGACACATCGAGCATGCACCTATGAAAAGCTGCACATGATGTGCGACAATGTCCATACCGAGGAATGGGATTGTGGTTGCCTAAAGACTTCCCTACTAGTCCTTTCCTGCTAGTCCGTGAAGTCAATAATCTATCCGCGGGATAGTCTACAAAAAAGAAGATCATCATTCAACCAGAGGGATTAGCCTGCAGAACACATCCCTTTCGGACCTCAGGAAGCGAGTCCTTGTCCTTTGGCTTTGTGCTTGGCACTACATACGATGACTTTCCGAAACTTATCTGATTAGGCGAGCAACTCAATTATGATCTTGTTTGATTGGTGAGCAGAGAGATTGAGAGAGAGATATCCACAGAGATGAATGCAATAGATGAACTTGAAATTATGATTTTCATATTTCTTAAAAAAAATATACACACAAATGCAAGCACCTAGAAATGTCCAAGTGATTGAAAAGAGTTTAAAATTTGTGGTATGTTGAATTCGGAATAAGAGCTAAAGAGATAAGAGAGAACAAGAGAGCGTGAGATAAATCCACTTATTTTTGAAATATGCCAAAACTATTGTCACTAGATTCTAGACATCATAAGGATCATACAAAATTTTTTCGGGAGTTTTTCATATTTTTTTAATTTTTGATTTTTGGAAGTGTTAGAAGCATTTGTGTAATTTTCTTAAATAACCTAGGGGTCGATATGCAAAAAAAATTAAAACTAAGGGCTTAGTTACAATTACGAAAAATATCTGGATAGAATTGAAAATGTGTTAATTAAAAAGGTTAATGGGAAAATAGTAGAAAAAAATAAAGTTTGAGAGAGTTGTAAAAAAGTTCCTAGAGGACTGAAATATAATTAATAAAAACTGGAATAACAATAAATGTTAATGCTACTAAATATAAAAATCAAAAAATGGGAAAAATGCATGAATAACACCAGAACTTTATTAAATTGCAAAATCATCCAAAATTAAAAAAAATAAACAAGGAAGTTACAAAGGGATCCTTGGGACCCCTTCCTTCTTCTTCCTGGACGGAGTAGAGGAGGCCAAGGGTGTAGCAGCCTTCGTTGGCGGCGGAGGCGGTGGCAGATGACAAAGTGGAGGGTCGACGATGGAGCATCGGAGGAGGGTGGTGGGTGATGAGATGGGTCGATGGTGGAGCGACAGAGGAGGGCGGCGAGTAATGAGATAGGTCATCCTGGTGATGGTAAGCTCCTCCTCCATTTATAGAGGAGGTGAGAGAGGACAAGGGGCAGAGGCGGTGGCGTTGTGTTGGAGGCCATCTGCCTCCATGACGGTGACGAGAAGGGGAGGGCGTCATGCTTGCTTGGATAAAGAGGGGGCTGACATCATAGCTGACATCAACATACATATTTTTTATTTTTATTTTTTGAAAATGATGACGTCATGATGAGGTCATCTAATTTGTCATGTAGTGAGATTTTAAAAAAAATCAAATGGGATAGGAAAAGAGAAAGGCCCCTTGGGACACTTCTAAAATAGACTTGAAATTACAAAAAATAAAAAATATTAGAAACTTTAATATGGGCTTGCAGCCCATATTTATTAACAAAAATTAGTTAAGACAAGAGAGATCTTTTCCTTTTTCTTTAATTGTTATGTGAGAAATGTTATGTAATTTTTATAAATGATTTTGAATGCAATATGCACGAAAGTCATGAAATGAAAATTAAGCACTAAATCAAGAAAAATGCAACTAATTAGACATGATTTTTGCCCAATAAAAGATATAAAAGATGATAAATCATAGATTCATCATATCCGCATACTTAACTTTTTCTAGTCCCTAACAAAACAATGATATGCAAAGAGAAAGAGAAAAGCAATTAGAGAACACTCACAGAGGGTCTACAACAGACACACCCACAAAGTCCAAAGATTTTAAGCCAAGTCTGAACAAATAACAAATAAAGCCTAAGTTGACCTTTGGATTATTAATTTGTTCGGATTCCTTATAGACTCGATTACTCAATTCAACAGTCCTCAAACTCTGTCAATTCTAGATGGTTCCATCATTAGATCAAGTCAGATCATTCTGATCAATAGATATTCTCTTTAACCTTCAGTTGAATTTGAACTGTGTGTGAAAGTTATAGCTCTTCCCAACTTGCGAGACAAGTATACCGTACAACCTTAAGCGTGGTACTAGTAGATTCACAAAATCTTAAGCCTATATTCTCTCTAAGTCTAGGCTTATTCTCATTTCACATGAATCTGTCAACAAAAGAAAATGGGTGCAAACTGTAGAGAACTTGGATTTTTTTGGGGATTTTCCCTAGACTACTTTGGTTCATTGCTCTCTTTTTTCTTCTTTTTGTAGAGCATTACCCTAGGCTTCTTTGGTCGCTTTTAAACAGGTAGCAACATTGGTCTGCTACTTGGCTGATTTGATAGAGTTGGGTTATTTGAGTATATTTTTCTTTGGTAGATGCATACTTTGCATTTCTATTTTTGGAACAAGCATCCTTATTATGCCTTCTTTTTCATAGAATTTGGTCATATTGGATATCAAGAGTGTAAATGTATAAAATGTGACTTTCAGATACATGTACAAGGTAAGTTTGCTGACAGACCCAAATTTATAGAAAATAAGTGGTTCCGAAACTTAGATCATTGAATCTTGCTTACTTGAGATTCAGAGTCACTCCGTTCACTTGCTAGAGATCAAAACAATCCCTTGTACATGTAAACCAAGTTGAACTAATATGTAATGTGCAATTTGTCCAATAATGATTCCAGAGTAAAAGAGTTATAAAGCAATCAAGAAGATCTATTTATACACATATTTTGGTCGTTGCATAAAACTCGCAGAACGCAAGGACATAAGTCGAAAATAGAGTTGAAGAAACAAAATACTCAAATAGAAAGAAATCCTATGAAACTAAGTTTATTAAGGTCTTCTTAATATAAGTTCGAAACTTGTAAAAATCAGGCTAAAAATCCATAAAAGTTAGGAGAAAAAAAGAGTAAATATTTTTGGGGGTTTTTTTAATTTGGGATTTTATCACTTGTGCCCCTCCAAGATATCGCAATATCAGTTATGCCCCTATCTTTTTGGTAATATCAGTTGTGCCCCTCACTTCTTGCTCCATCATCAGTTGTGCCCTTCCGTCAGATTGACCATCAATGAGTTGACTTAACCATGGTTTCATCAAACTTTGGTGCAGTTAAGAGGGGTATTATTGTCCAGACCTCTTTATCTTCTTCCTCATCCATTTGTTCTTCTTCCTTTCTCCTCATAATTTCTCTCTCTTAGTGACACCTTCATGCATCTATTGAATCTCTAAAATTTTTGCATTTTCATGGACATATCACTCATTACGGATCAAACGGTGAATTTTATTGAATTTTTTGATGAATTTTTATGAATTAATTAGTCAAAAATGTATCTTAATTTAACAAAAACTGCAGCTTGAGGAGGAGGTGTGGGGCGACCTGGGCGCGGGGGCGGTAGGGGCGGAGGGGGGAGGGGCTGCGACCTGGGCGCGGGGGCAGGGGTTGTGGGGGGCGGGGGGGAGGGGTCGCAGGGGGGGGACAGGGGTGGAGGGGGGTGGAGG
Organism: Ottelia alismoides; assembly: GCA_037367405.1. NCBI lineage: Eukaryota > Viridiplantae > Streptophyta > Magnoliopsida > Alismatales > Hydrocharitaceae > Ottelia > Ottelia alismoides. Next base: position 125,800 of record JAZKJV010009907.1, read on the forward strand.
GGGGAGGGGCTGCGACTGGGGGGGGCGCGGGGGCGGCGGTTGCAGGGGCTGTAGGGGGGAGGGGGGTCGGAGGGGGGGCGACGGGGACGGGGGTTGTGGGGGGCGGAGGGGGGAGGGGCTGCGACCTGGGGGCGGTGGGCGCGGGGGCAAGGGCTGCGGGGGGCGGAGGTGGGAGGGGCTGCGACATGGGTGCGGGGGCGGCAGTGGCAGGGGCTGCGGGTGGCGGAGGGGGGAGGGGAGGGGGCGGAGGGGGGAGCTGCGGGGGTGAAGTGCGAGGGCCGGATGGGAGGTGCGGGGGGCGGAGGGGCCTGCTGCAGGGGGGCAAGGGGGAAACTCAGGGCGGGGGCAAGGGGGCGGAGGGGAGACCTGGGGCGGAGCGTCGGGGTGGGTCGACGGGGCAAGGGGGAGGCACGGGGTTGCGGGGGCCTGCGGGCGCAACAGGGGCGGGGCGAGGACGCAGGATCAGGAGGATGAGGAAGATGAAGAGGAGGGAAGAGGAGGGAGGAGGAAGATGAACAGTGGTTGGGCTTTTCAATTCATTTGTTTTCATTTAATTCCTGATGTGTCCCTAACGTCCGTTTGCGTTTGGGATGGATGGTCACTAACCTGAGGGGCACAAGTGATAAAATAGCAAAAAGTGAGGGGCACAACTGATATTACCAAAAAGATAAGGGCATAACTGATATTGCGATATCTCTGAGGGGCACAAGTGATAAAATCCCTTTTAATTTTTGCTGATTATTTTGAAGTTTTGTTGAAATTTCTACATTTTTTGTGAAATATTGTATATATGCAAATATTTTTGATATTTTTGTAAAATATGCTAAAATGATGTTTTTTTTGAAATATGAAGAAAATTTAACAAAAATGCAATAAAATGGAAACTATCTTTGGATTTTTTATTAAAATATAAAATACGTGAAATACATGAAATTTGAAATAATTTTTTAAAAATGTGATAAAATAAAAATGACATGCATGAAATGCAATGCACCCCCATGCTTAGCAAGAGCCATGTCCCTATGGTGATAATAAAATCTATCAAATATGGGACAACATAATTGAAGATGGTGCTAGATGCAGCAACTGAATGATGCTTTTTTTATTTTACAATTGATTTGGTCATTTTTTATTTGGTTTCTCCCATATTTATGTTAAACTACAATTTAAGAGAAACAAAGTAAAAAATGCAAGCTAGAGAAAATACCTAAAAAGTAACTGTGGAGTTTGTCCCATGATGTGCCAATTTTAACCCCCCTTGCTAGGCTCCAGGGTTAGGAATACCCTGTATCTTGAGTATGTGTAGCATCCGTGTTTAGAAAATCATGATGATGTACAGAACTTTGCTCATGAAATTTGGAAGAGCCAATCATGTGAAGCTCGGGTTGGGTAGATGATACCAGTGACATGAAGCTCGAGTGAATGGCCGATTTTGTTGGTATGATAAAAGGCATAGTAGACTCAAGTGAAGATGTTAGGGAAAAGGATAGAGTTGGTTTCATAACAGTGTCTCTAAACGATGGGTTGGTTCAATATGGTCCAAAGTTACAAAATTTATGTTCACCACATAAAAATGTTTATCAGTGAAATCTTCTCTTTGAACACAACAAATGATTCTTTGATGTTTCCATCCATAATACCAACATTCTCTACCTCGATGTCCTCCTTGGTGTCACAAAAGTCGGAAATTTGATCATGCCATTGAACTATATATGTGAAAACTGTATTATCTTGAAAGTCCAAGGGTGGGAGGGCAAGTTCATGTATGCTCGAATTTAACAATTGTTCATGCTCATTGTTGGTATGTATATCATCAATATTATTCAATGCAACTGTTTCTTTTCCCCGTACCTCAATTTCCATTAACCAAGTTGATGGTTCCTATCAAGGCAAAATCAATGTACTAGTTGGTCGTTTACCATCGATTTTCTTGAGGAGCATTTCAGTTTCAACCTAAAAATTATCAAGAGACAAAGAGTCATCTTGATTAAAATTTGAGGTAATATTAAGGGATGCACTCATAGAGTAAAAGCCTAGAGGGTCATCTACCCCAAAGATCATGGGATTTGAGTGGGAAGTTATGTGTTCGTCCCTGAGAGAGTCATCAGAGAGGACTTCCAACATCTAGTCGAGGGTGAGAGCTAGCACAGGTTGTGGTAAATCAGCTCATTTTTCCACTCTTTGCCAAAATTATCATCATGTTCATAATAAAGTTCAATTTCATTATCATATTCATCTTTATGTTCATTATGATCCTTAAGTTGATATTCAGATTCAAAAGCATTCTCAAAATCATTATCAATGTTGCTATCATTTTCAAATCTAACCCCAGATTCGTCATCAGATTCATCATCATGTTCCTTCTGAGATTAATAATTGCACTCAGATACCTCATCATCAGATTCAACCAAATATTCATTCTCAGATTCAAAATCATCCCCAGATTCATATTCAATCTCATTTTCAGATCTATCATCAACATCCATTTCATTGTTATTATCAGATTTGTCTCTTAATTCATTATTAGACTCATCCTCGAAATTCATCATCCAAAAGTCAGACCATAAAGTCAAGGTTAAAAACTTATTAGACAACTCAGATTATTTGTTCAGAATTTTATTAGACGGAGGAATGGTCTTACCATGAGTCTCGTAAAAATCATGGGATTCATTACGATCAAAAGTTTTTTAGCCTCCAAATTGACCTCATGATCAACATTATTTTAGGTCACTTAGGATAATCATCTATACCTTCATTATTGATATAATTATTCATGTTCATAGGTTCATGTTCGATCTTGTAGGGTGGTCTGATGAGTCTTCAATGTGCTCGCTCTACATGCAGTTGATGACCTCGACTTGGGCTAAGTGTTCTTTTGAATCGACATACATCTTCAATAGTTGCCCATTCACTGAAAAAGAATGTGCACCTTCTTTGAGCTCAGTAGTATCAACACTTCCATTATTGTGCACATCTATGACAATGTAGGGACTCGTCCTTTTTTATTTGAGTTTCACATGAAAAATCTTTAACTGGGAACTGAACAACCACACTTTCTACCCAGGGACAAAGGTCTTATGCCCAATGTGTCAATCATGCCATGTCTTGACCTTGTCCTTATAGATCATGTTGTTGTCATATGTGTGGTTTCAGATTTTTATTAGCTCATTCAGATTCAAGTCATGACACAACTTCCCAATGGGACAACTCCAATTAATCTTCTTGATCACCCATTCTAATTTGTGAATTAACTCTACAGGCAAATGTCATGGCTTGGCATAGATCATCCTTAAAGGTGAAGTATCGAGTGGAGTCTTGTAGGCTGTCCTATAGGCCCAAAGAACCTGGTCCAAAAGCTGAGACCACTTCTTCCTATCGGGATGAACTAACTTCTGAAGAATACTCCTCACTTATCTATTAGGGACCTCTACCATGTCATTAGACTATGAGTGGTAAGGATTGACTACTCTATGCTGGAATTTATAGTCCTTAGCCAATGATCTCATTTCTCTATTCATAAAGTGGCTACCCCCATCAGAAATCAAAACCTTTGGAACTTCGAACCTTGTAATGATATGATCATTAACAAACTTACAAACAGTCTTGCTATCTATGGTTCGGGTTAGGATAGCCTCCACCCACCTTGACAAATAATAAACCACCAACAAGATGTACTCATGTCCATTGATGTTGGGAAATGGACCCATAAAATCGATTCCCCATGCGTCAAAAACATCACACAAATTCATCGGTTGCATGGACATCTCATATCTATATCCAACAATTCCTCCCATTCTCTGACAAATCGGGCACGACCGTACAAAATCAATGGCATCTCTAAACTAGGTCGGTCAGTAAAATCCACAATAGAGTACCTTCTACGCGGTTCTCTTTCTTGAATGGTGTCCTCTAGCTTGAAGTGTATGCCAATGGGTGAGGAAACTTTGATTTTTATTCTGAGGAATACACATTCGCCAAACGTAATCCATCCCTTCAAAGAAAAGTTACGAATCATTCCAATGGTATCTCCTTGAATCTGACATCAGTCGATCAATACTGCTCCTAGTCCAACCCTTGGGAACTTGCTTGGAGACAAGATAGTTCACCATGTTGGCATACCACGGGAGTGAGTTAGTAGCACAAAGTGACTCATCTAGGAAGGTTTCTCGAATTGATTCTATATCAGGATTATCATTCTGCTCAATTTGGGAAAGGTGATCGGCAAGAATATCTTTTATTACAAGTTTATCCTAAGTCCTTGATCGTCCCTACACATAAACCTTGCTCGTCCCCAAGAAATTTGAGAATGAATGATTTAGTCGGATTAATCCCTGACGGTGCATGTGGAGTACAAGACTCAACCCATTAAAGAACTCTCAGTTTTAGTGATCCCAAAATTTTGAGTTGAACCAAGCTTTAGTTAGAAGGTATCCAACTTCTCTAACTCTGAGACTCTCTTTGTTTACATATATAGTAGCAGTATGACAATTAGTGTGTCACAAGAGTAAAGTCAAAACGTCACCCAAGGTTCCAGTTCAAGAGACTCTCCAAAGAACCCAATCCTCAACATATTGGGAATAAATCAGTTCTTGCATACAATCCTCCGTCTCTTTAGTTGTTAGTCTTCAAAATGTAGATGCAAGGCCAGTTGATGGAGAATATAGGTTTGTGTAATTTCGTTTCTCCCTTTCATTGAAACAAGGATCCATTCGAGTTCCAACGCATGTATTTTAGGTTATTGACCACTGCGTCTGTCAAAAGAGTTCGCAGTTGTCTGCACTTGTTTTCCTGGGAGTACACTGGGGTGTGTCTCATGTGAGTACCTATCATACCTTTGACACCCAGACTTGTATCACTATATGATGCAGAGCCCTTTTTGGGTGCTAGCCTGACTCGTGGTCCTAATAGCTTTGATCCAAATGGACACTTCAAAAAGGTTGGGAATGCTTGCCTTTGTTGGAAGCTCTTTGAGTTTGTATTTGTAATGAGAGAGCTTTTCTTTGTGTGAGAGAACTTCTCTCGAAATTTATTTCATTAATGGTTTGCTAGATCCACTACTTGTACCAAGTTGGCTCACACTGATCAACAATTAATTAAATTTAGTCACACCATGGCACATAGGATTATATTAAGAGATTAGTACAAGAACCTTATTCTTATACTGGCTTAAAGTGCTGACATTCGGGTTTCATGAAGCCATCATTGATTTTATCCCATCCTTGAGAATCATAAAATCAGGTCCAAACTCAAATCTCTCATCCCAGTTCCTCAAGTGAAATCAACTCATCTCATCATAACTACAGTCATGCATGTGAGGTGCTGATTATATTCTTTTAAGGAAGAGACTAAGTATGAAATATAACACACATATCTTTCAAACTAGGGAAGTATGAATAATTATGTCGTAAACCCTAATAACTAAGGCCGGTTAACTCTTGATTTTAAAACCTCATAAAATAAGTGTTTTTGAACTTCACAAGTTTTGCGTGACAATGTAAGTGTCAGGGGTACATCCAACTAAAGAATGAATAAATGAATGAAATGCTGAGTGAAATGCATGTGTTTAAAAAAATTGCGAGTTTTTTTAATGCAAGTTTTTTAGACAAAAATGAATAAGAAGCCAATTTTAAAAACGTTGGTTGCACATACAATTGGATACAGACAATGTTAATTGTAAAACTCTCTTTTTCTTGTTTTTTGGAGTAAGTTACCCACCCCGTAAATAAAATATAGACTTACACAAAAGTATGAGATATGGGTAAAATATATACAAAGTATATGCACACCCCCTATACTTAGTGAGTGCTTTGTCCTAAGAGCACAAGAAACACTGAGAGAACATAGCTCGGGATAAGCGTAAGAGAGTGAAAAAAAGAAATATAGAAGGCGACCCGTACACCTATACTTAGGTTGTGGAGTCTAAGTATAGAAGATGGGTGAAAATGAAGCAGACAAGGGGAGAAGTGAATGAGGAGAGTATATACAACGGGCATCTAGTCCCTCAATACTTAGGATTTGATCAGCCTAAGTATGGAAGAAGGGTGAGGGACCGATGAGATCTTGAAAATAAATAAGGAGAATGTACATTTGAAAGGTGTGAATAATAAAGATGATCTGTATAGCTTGTGTCTGACTGCTTATCTTCATGTACGGTGGTCTGATTTGTCTTAAATGTGCTCTCTCTACATGAAGTTGATGACCTCAACTTGGGCTAAGTGTTCTTTTGAATTGACATACAACTTCAACAGTTGCCCTTTCACTGAAAAAGACTGTGCACCGTCTTTGGGCTCAGCAGTATCGACACTTCCATTACTGTGCACATCTATGACAATCTAGGGACCCATCCATTTTAATTTGTGTTTCTCATGAAAAATCTTCAATCGGGAATTGAACGGCCACACTTTCTGCCCAGGGACAAAGGTCTTATGCCTAATGAGTCTTTCATGCGATCTCTTGACCTTGTCCTTATAGATCATGTCGTTGTCATATTCTTGGTTTCATATTTCTATTAGCTCATTCAGATTCAAGTCACGACACAAGTTCCTAAGGAGACAAATCCAATTAATCTTCTTGATCACCCATTCTAATTTGTGAATTAACTCTACGGGCAAATTTCATGGCTTTCCATAGATCATCCTAAAAGGTGAAGTATCGAGTGGAGTCTTGTAGGCTGTCTTATAGGCCGACAGAACCTAGTCCAAAAGCTGAGTACGGTTCTTCCTATCAGGACGAACTAACTTCTGAAGAATACTCTTCACTTCTATATTAGGGACATCTTTTATGTCGTTAGACTATGGGTTGTAAGGACTGGCTACTCTATGCTCGAATTTATAGTCCTTAGCCATTGATCTCATTTCTCTATTCACAAAGTGGCTACCCCCATTAGAAATCAAAACCTTTGAAACTTCAAACCTTGTAATAATATGATCCTTGATAAACTTACAGACAGTCTTGTTGTCTGTAGTTCGGGTTAGGATAGCCTCCACCCACCTTGACAAATAATCAACCACCAATAAGATGTACTCATGTCCATTTATGTTGGGAAAGGGATCCATAAAATCAAATTCCCATGCGTCAAAAACATCACAGAAATTCATCGATTGCATGGACATCTCATCTGTATCCAATAGTCCCTCCCATTCTTTGATAAATCGGGCACAACCATACAAAATCAATGGCATCTCTAAACAAGATCGGTCAGTAAAATCCACATTGGAGTACCTTCTACGCAATTATGTTTCCTGAATGGTGTCCTCTAACTTCATGTGTATGCCAATGGGCGAGGAAACTCCGGTTTTCCTCTTGAGGAATACACCTTCTCCAAACGCAATTTGGCCCTTCAAAGAAAAGGAACAGATCATCCCAGTGGTATCTCCTTGAATCTGACTTCAGTCGGTCAATACTGCTCCTAGTCCAACCCTTGGGAACTTGCTTGGAGACAAGATAGTTCACCATGTTGTCATACCACGGGAGTGAGTCAGTAGCACAAAGTGACTCGTCTGCGAAGGTCTCTCGAATTGGTTCTATATCAGGATTATCATTTTTCTCAATTCAGGAAAGGTGATCATCCACAATATTCTTTATTCTAAGTTTATCCTTAACTTCTAAATTAAATTCCTGGATTAACAAGATCCATCTCAGAAGATGCGCCTTCACGTCCTTCTTTTCCATTAGGTAAAGGATTGTTGTGTGATCAATGAAAACCATCACCTTGGAGCCAAATATATATGATCTGAATTTCTCTAGGGCCTAAACTACTGCAAGAATTTCCTTTTCAGTCACCATGTAATTTATATGTGAAGGATCCAGAACTTTGCTTGCATAGTGAATCGCATATGGTATCCCATCTTGCTTTTGTTCAAGCACATCCCAGGCAGCAAAATTTGATGCATTAGTCATGATCTCAAAGTGAATAGACCAGTAGAGAGCTTGTAAAATCAATGATTCACATATTTTCTTTTTAAGGTAGTCAAAGGCCTCTAGACACTTGTTGTCGATAATGAACTCGGTATCTTTTCCTATGAGTTTAGTAAGTGGTCAGGTGATCTTTGAAAAATCAAGAACAAATCTTCAATAAAATCTGACATGCCCTAAGAATGATCGCACTAACTTAACATAGGTTGGTGGCACAAGTTTCTTGATCACATCCACCTTGGTATGGTCAACCTCCATTCCCTTGGAGATGATGTGTCCCAATACGATACCCTCTGTCACCATAAAGTGACTTTTCTCCCAAGAGAGAACCAAATTAACTTCTCTACACCTCTCGAGGACCTGGTCGAAGTGCGCTAAACATGTATCAAAAGAATCACCATGGACCGAGAAGTCATCCATGAAGACTTCTAGGAAGTCACCAACCATCTCGGCAAATACGTCGATCATTCATCACTGGAATGTGCCTGTGGCATTGTAGAGCCCGAATGGTATGTGCATGAATGCGTAAGTACCGAATGGACATGTAAATGTGGTCTTTTCCCGATACTCGAGAGTGACGGATACCTGATTGCAGCCTAAGTACCCATCAAGAAAATAAAAGAATGCTTTCCCTGCAAGTATTTCCAAGATTTGATCAATGAATCGTAGAGGAAAGTGATCTTCCTTGGTCACTGTATTTAGCAATCTGTAATCGACTTATACACGTCATGACGTGGGTATTCATGTCACAATCTATATCCCACCTCGTTGGTGACTATATGGATTCCTGACTTCTTTGGAACAACGTGAAGCGGGGCCACCCAATTAGAGTCAGAAATAGTGTATATAAACCTTATTTTGCACCATTTCTCAATCTCCATCTTAACTACTTTCTGGAGATTAGGGTTTAGTCTTCTCTTAAATTTAACTCACATTAACCTAAACATATATTTGGTGCGAGCATAGAGCGAGGTTGATCCCCACGAGATCTGACATCGTCCATCCAATGGCTTTGTGATCCCGCTCAAGAACTTCAAGTAACATGACTCATGTTATGCATTTAAAGTCGAGCTAATGATCACATGAAATTATCTTTGGGTCCTACAAGAAACACATACTTGAGTGTAGGAGGAAGTGGTTTAAACTCATGCAAATCTGAATCATCAACTAGGTCCGATTGAATGGCATCTGAGTTCGGATCTGTGTTGGATGTTGGTGGCTCAATCTATGATGTGTTGGCTACCAATTCTGATGAAAGGTGAGTTGGATCATAGAAGTAGTGCAGTAATTCGACCAAAGCTGTGTCCCACTCATTATCTATGTCCCTTGACTGTCCCAAAGAAGATGGGACTGACAAATCCAAAGTGATCTCTAAGTCATCAAGGGTATAGATATATGTATCTCTTAGTGAATCATGCAATACCTGGCAAACTGCACTGCGTATTGAGTTCTCTCTAGATGAGAGGGTCTCGCTCTGTCCTGGTGGAGTTTGCTGCCAAAGTCCAGTTGTGCTAATCATCTCGCATTCTACCTCTAAAGAATTATTGTAATAAACAAAATATTTTTTGTTAAGAAAATCATGATTTTTGGGTAATGTAGAACACGGCTAAATCTATTAAATGTGATTTTTTGGCAATTTTCAGGGCAATGATGATTAACGACGAATTTAAGATGAGATAGTGGGTAAATTATGCCAGATTTCATAGAAATAATTATCATGAATTAACCATGTACCTTAAAAATATGAATTAATAACCACAAGATACATAAATAGTTGTACTGGGAAATGCATATTTTGGAATAAATTAATAACGCAGAAAAGAGGTTCAATTTATAGACCAAAGTAAGAAGTCTAGATGCAAAACATAAATCAAAATGAAGAACAAAATGTGAACATGGACCACAAAATAATTATCAATACCCGGCTGGTGGTCCCTGTAAAATCACCAAGGGACACATGCGTCTCACGTGCCCTTTGGTGGGCTGATCAGAATTTGTCAATTCTGGAGAGCTTCTTCTGTAATTTTCCCAAGTGGGGGGTGCTGGTCATTTGCAGTTCCCTTAGACTTTGCGCCCTGGTGGAGGTCTCCATTTCGCGGGCAGAGTAGCTGCTGACCTTCGGCTAGGATCCAACGTTCGGAGTGGGGGTGAGGTGGAGTTGTCGGAGGAGCCTGATCATTGGCTTGAGGTCAAAGAGGACTCCTCTGTGAAGAGAGGAGGGTTCCTAGAGGGATCCCTGGTCGGTGAAGCACAACGAGGTCGGCCAGAGAAGATTTTGGGTGAGGCCTCCCTGGAGGAGAAGCCACTCGTCGTTGTCCATGCATCGAATGAGAGGGCCATCGGCAGAGAGTTGGTCACTGAAGTCATAGGGACTGCATATGATGCACGGAGGTGGAGTAGCCGGCTGATGAAGGGCTATTCTCTGGTAAAGCTACCTCGACCGGAGTCTAAAGTAAGTGGGGGAGCGTGGGTGGAGATAATCGGACGGTGGTGGAATGATCAAGGAAAGGAGGAGGATGGGTGTGATGATCAGATAGAGTGCCGAGGAGATGAGAAGAAGGTGAACAGGGGGCTACATGGAGGAGGAGGCTCGATGGAGTACGGCCTGAGAAGGAGCTAACTGATGAATCATCATTCATCACTCTTTATTCTTTTATTTTAGCTATTTATCTTCGCAAAGCATCATGTATATTGTTGTAAATACAATAAATAAGCAACAAGCACATATTTGTTAATGTTCCATAATTAGCATGTATTTGTGTAAAAATAAAAGAATAAAGAATAAAATAAAAAGAAGGAAATATTTAGAATAAATATTGAGTGACCTGAACCAAAGAGAGGGTTCAGTATGGGCCTGATCGCCAAATAAAAGAAGTAGAGAGAGATAGGGCCACTCTAGCCTTGTATATATACACCCTTTATGTATATATATATTACAAAAATAGAAATAAAAAGGTGTTTTTATCTTCTTTGTACATATTTCTAAAAATAAAACAAAAAGTAGAAAAATAAAATATAAAATAAAAATAAAAATAAACTCTCTCTCTCTTACCTTGTACATAATACATGTAAATATGTATCTTCCCTTAATAAAAATATAATAAAAATTATTTTATACTCCAAATATTATGTTGTGAATAAATAAAATATAAAATTGGAGTATTTATTTAAAAATAAGAAAATAAAAATAAATGTACAAAATACATAGGTATTTTATACCTGTATATAATATAATATACTATATATACCATAAATTATTTTTCCTAAAAATAAATAAAAATAACAGAAAAATATTTTAGAAAATCAAAAAAATATTTTTCATTTTGTACACTTTTCGATTTAAAATCATTTGTTATTTTTAATTGATTTTATAATTATTTTTGTCCATCTATTTTCTGATTAGTCCAGGAGGAATGTTGACCCCGGTCAACTACCCCTCCTGAACCTCCCCTCATGCAGATCCGGGTTTTGTTCTCGTTTCTCCCAATTATCCCAACCAGATCCTGCACCCTCTTGCTCTGATTTTGACGCCCACATCTCCCAAGTGGATCGGTGATCCTTGTGGATCCCTAGGGAGTCGCGGATCGACCTCAGTTCACGTGCATGATCCGATTCTTCCAAGCTTCTTGGGACATATTATAAAGCTCCTCATTTGCTCTGCCGACCTCTTAGCTCGTGCCACACACCCTTCTGATACCCTAGAAAGCTCCGACTTGGTGACAACAACCGGAGACCACCTTTGGTCATCAGAAAGGTGATGTGTAGCCGTAGCTCGCCTCCCGTGGCCGGAGCACCACCGCGGCGAGCCTCCTCCGCCAGCCGCGGCAAAGTCGAGGCAAAGACGTTTCCGTCTGCATCCCCTGGAGCTCAGGATTCTCCTAGGACCGTCAGGTAATCTTTCCATAGCTCCTAGCTTCTCTGTTCGTCCATTCTTTCAGTTGCCATCTTCCGCCGCTCCGCCAGCTCTGACCCGCCAGTCGGAGCCTTGCCCCCTACATCTATCAGTTTCGATCGACGCTCCCGCTCATCGTCCACCTTCCCATGCCCTCTGATCATCCTAATCTTGGCTCGGATTGCCAAGATTAGGCCATCGGTGTACAGCCATGAACTTGGCATCTCTTGGATCCTATATCATAAGATCCGACTCGTCAAGAGAAAACCAAAGGAATTTGTTTCGTGTGAATCGGACTTTATTTAGATTTGTTATGATTTTCGGAAGAAAGAGAAGGAAGGAGGGTAAGACGTCATTAACCCATAATGACTGTCATCAAGTCTAATTAAGCATGATTAAAGAAACTAATGACGGATTAAAAATTGCTAATGATCATTAACAAACACTAATCAATAGTTAGCAAAAGATAAGCGTAAGCAGTGAAAGTAAAATCGCGAATAGTGAAAGTTAATCACGATTAGTATTAATTAAGCGTCATTAGCGAATCTATAATCTTCTATAATGTTCTAATTTAAGCCCCAAGTTTAAGATAAGTTTTAGCCAAAACCATGGGCCGCTAAACCAGGGTTAAGATCTAAACCATGGTTTTCTAACCATGGTTAGTGGTTTTTCGGAGCCTATATATACCACCACCCATTCATTCTCTATGATTTCCACTACCACCACCACCCAAGGGCTAGGGTTGAGAGGTTGGGAGGAGGAGTGGGAGGCGGGGAAAGAGCGCAAGCGAAGCGCTGCCGGGAGAATGAGGAGGAGGAAGGTATGATCCTCTCTTAGTTTGCTTCGTAAGCTAGGCTTTCAATTCATCCTCTTTTCTTCCAAGTTTTGTTCTTGATTCATCTTTCTTGCTGATTTGTTTCCTGTTGTGGTTCGAGGAGAAATCTGTGTAACACCCTACTTAGGTGCGGGCGGCTGTGCACGTCAGTGAACCCTGTGATTCGTCACTCATTCACTCACCTAAGACGTGTGGTGTCTATCGATTCTCCATTGCTTATTGTTCTTTATTTTCCGCTTTTATAGTTATTTTGATGGAGAAATCTGTGTAATACCCTACTTAGGTGCGGGCGACTGTGCACGTCAGTGAACCCTGTGATTCGTCACACATCTTAGGTGCCTACCGATTCTCCATCGCTTACAGTTTAATTATATTCTTTCAGTTTTGTTGTTGTTTTCCTCTCGATTGATTTTATAGAGGAAATTCTTTTCATTTTATTTTGAATTATATCCCGATATAATGGGAAACTCTGCCAAATATTTCCAAGAAATATGTCCCGATATAAGGGGAAGCTCTGTCGAAATTTTTCGAGAAATATGTCCCGATATAAGGGGAAACTCTACCAAATTTTCAAGAGAAAATATGTTCTTGGCATTCTTCGTGTTCTTCGTATTCTTCACATTCTTCATTTGTTCTTTGCGTTCTTCATTCGTTCTTCGCGTCCTAGACGCATTCTTAGCGTTTTTGATATGAAAATGAAATTCGATTTTTTCAGGAGCCTTAAATCATCCTTTCTTAAAATGAAACACGATAAAGCACTGCATACGCGAGAGAGAGCTCGATTAGGTAACGAAATCCCTCTTTTTGCTGTTGGGTTTTAATATGAGATTGTTGAAATTTCAAGTTTTATGTTCTTTGCTACGAAGAACCCTAATTTGGTTATTTTTTAGAAAATATGAAAAGTTGCTTGGTGATTTCAACTAAAATAAGGTCTAAGCATCAAATTGATGCAGTGGCTTGGAAAATTAGGGTTTGGAAGTTAAAATGAGCATAATTATGAGTATATAAATATATGAATTAATATATGTGTAAGTCTATACTAAGTATTTCATGGTTATGCAAATATAAGACTGAATTGAGGAATTACATCATGGGAATTGATGTGTTTTTAGTTGGATCCTGAAAAGGGTCGTGAGTCACGGTAAGGATGACTTGGAGTAGAACTACAGGTCGGACGTGCAACATGTAGGTTTGTTGGAAGGAACCCGTATTGGCGTTTCCCTACCTAGGTGGTACACGGTTGCCCTATTATGATAAGTGCGCACAAAATGAATGATTTGCAATGCGGGGTACCGGGACCCTATATATTCGGTTGAACGACGGAAGATGTGGTCGTGCCATGTGGAGGCACGGGTGGTTCAATAGCGGTTGGGTCACGACAACACTATTTAAGCCGCTAGGTTATAATGTTAGCCTGAGGTTTTAAGCAACCGATTCCTCAAGGACGGTGTGCTCATTTATATTCCAGGTTGAGGGTTGAGACCCTGGTTAATAAAAGAAAAGAAAATTGTCAGGGTAGTATTTGAGGATTGGTTGAGGCGACGTGTGGCGGCATAAGCTTACCAAGATCAACGCAATCTCCAATCTCTAAGTGTCCATAGCTTCGAAGTCCAAGAATGGTAGGGTTCCCCTGACTAATCCCTGACGTGGAATAGAAAAGGAATAGTACTTAAATTAGCGATAAGGAATGAAACCTTTTGTGATAACAAGTTTTGCAAAATTACGCACTTTGTTTGCTTTTCTCTTCTTCGTTACTTAGCATTCACTAACTTTTATCCTACGATTTACGGAAAACCCAACAGTTGTCAGTGAGCCATTGCAAGGACTTTAGCCATCCAGTCGGCCTCAATAGCTTTACTCCCTAAGGTGGTTAGTAATATTTCTGTGTATTTCCTTCAACCTGATGTACATGTAGAGGGTTGTAGTCGGACAATGGATCATGTAAACTTTATTTTGTGAATGGAAAAGTATTAAATACTTATTTTGAGTATTTTTATTTGCAGTTTGTTTCTGAATGTTAGTTGTGATTGCTGGATAAATTATTGCTCAGTAACCAAATCCGGATATGGGAGGATCCGACGACCCGGAATTGGGGTCGTGACAATCGGTATCGTTTATTGCCTCCGCCAGAGACCCCCCTTCCATTCACCGTCGCTTATCTTTATCTTAGGTCAAATAACCCCGATTGGAGCCTTGCTCCGAGTCCGAGCTTTATCTTGCAATCTTAGCACGCGTGGAACGACCCAGATCGCCCTTGACCACCCTCACTGGAGTTCGCCCAGGTCCCAGCCATCGTCATGAAGATCCGAACGTCCGCGACTCCATCCGAGCCGGCCATTCGACGCGGAGGGACCTCACGCTTCTGTTGGCACTGGCGGATCATTCATCGGAGTCTCTGATCTCCCTTGGTGCTCTAGCAAAGCTCGCCCAGGCATTGTTCTTCCAGAGCTTCTCTCCACCGTCCGATAGACCGCACCTGCCAGATACCATCCTTGTCGTCCATTGCATGGAGCTGTCAGGCCGTTAGATGTTAGATCTAACGACCCCCGTAACTGCCACGTCCTTAACGTTTGACAGCCGTCAGATCTGATCCCTGACCGCTCTAGAGCCGCACGTTCGCACCCAGACAGCGACCGCCACCTGTCCAGCCACGCGCAACTCACGTGTTGCATGGGTAATTAGCTCAGTCTACCATGTCTTTATTTTAGTTTTTATTTCAGTCTGTAAAATAAAATCACAGTTAGACCATTTTGCACTTTAGCATCTGTAGTTTTTCTTATTTGCTTTTTAGTCCGGCCCGTGTGGACCCACGTGCTTCATCACGTATTATTTCGGATATTTATAGTATGTACCTTGGATTTCTTTACTGTTATGGTTTGAAGTTTTAGTTTTCATATTTACAAGTATAACCATGTGCGTGCGGATTTGTTATATATGCTGATATTTGCAAAGAAATTACAGTTTGGGTCCTAGACTTTCCCGCGTGTTATTATTTAGCCCCAGAACTTATTTTCTTTGTAGATTTGTCCCTGTGTGCTATGCTTTTTATCTTTAATTAAATAAAGAGCATTTTAACTCCAAAATTCACGAAATTTTGGCACTGGTTCCTTCCACTATGTAGGAATGTTAGTGAATTTTTGGCTTTGTTTTGTTTTTATTTACTATTTTAAAAAATTCAAAAACCTTAAAAAGTACCACTTTTGTTTTAAAAAATCAACTAAAAATATTAAAAAGCCTTGAAAATTTCTAAAAAATTCTTTATTGTGTGTTGTGTTGTGTTTGAGTATCTGTCCACTTTTTGTTTCATTCTCATTTATAAAAACCATAAAAATTAAAAAGGGTGAAAATCTCATAAAAATCACTAAAATTCTTACAAATTCCAAAAAATGTGTTTTTAGTTGCTGTAGTTAGGTTCTATTTTGTAGTTTATCATAAAATTACTGTTAAGATTTTATAGGCATTAAGTAATTTTAATCGGCCTTTAGATCCTAGATGTACATCGTTTTCTATTTTTGGTTTTATTTCATTTTTAAAAAAATAATTAAAAATAAAAAAAACCCCAAAAACTCTACAAAAACAATTTTATATTTTTAAAACAAAAAATATTTTTCTTTTGAATTTTTGAATGTTTTTGGTGCTTTAAAGAATTGATTGATGTTGAGTTTTGAGTTTCTTCTTTTATTTCCTTATATTAAAAATCCTAAAAAAATTAAAAAATACAAAACCACCTTTTTCTTTGCTTTTCTTGGATTTCCGACTACTTCGTTGCTTTTACATCACGTGCTACTTGTGTTCGACCCTGGTAGCTATACTAGGTAAAATAAATTAGCGAGACCGCTTGCTTTGTATTGATTGCTTGATTTGTCTATTGGTGGTCTTCTTTTTTTGATTGACTGCGCTTTGTTGTTCGGGTCGCAATGACCGTAATTATTCCTTAACCCGAGTAGCAAAAGCCTTGTCATCAAAATGGCACCGTTGCCATGGAGCACGGCTTAGTAGTCGATTTCCCTTTTCGGCTTTATTTTTTTCTTCTTTTTATTTTCTTTTGTTTGATTTCTTTTCTTGTTTTTATTTCTATTTTATTTCTTTTTATTTTACTTTTTTGTGTTTATTTTGCATTTATTTTCCTTTTATTTTATTTTTCATTTTTATTTTTAAAATAACCGTGGTCTGACATATTTTCTATTATGCCTTTCTTGTGAGGGACCGACGAGCGAGGGCGGCGATCTTCGGAGAGCCGAGGCACCCGCGTGACTTGGAGGCGGCTCGTTTCTGCATCGAGCCATAGGAGAGAGTAGGAGTGGAGGAGCAGGTACTTTGGGAGCTGTAGTATAGTTTAGACTTAGTTTTATTTTCTACTATTGTCGTTGTAATAATATAGGACCAAGACTTAGACTCAGACTTGGTGTGATTTCGAGGTCTGTATCGCCGAGCACCGGTGTGCTCGGGGGACCTCACCGTGGATTTTTGCTGGTTTTGTGTTTCACCGTATTTTCTTTTTTTTTATTCTCGAAGTTTATGGCCCTTAGACTTAGGATTTCTGGCTTGATTGTGACGAAATTACTTAAGGCCCAACCCTAATTGCATATGTGTTCCTATAGATCGTTAATTGGACCTTATTAATTAATTCACAAAAAAAATAACTCGGTCACCTGAGGGGTCATGTGCCGCTAGAGGCCTTATACAGTGCTGGAAGGATCCGTTGTGGTGGACACTGATCGGCGTCAGAGACCGGACCCGACCCCTCTTGTTGACCCATTAGCTACAGTTCTTGTCAAGTAGAAATTATTTGTCTAAGGCCGATTTCTTCTTGCATCATATAGATAGGTTTATTTCAGTCTTTTAATTTATGCGCGAATCACTCTGTATGTAGAGAGCAGGAGTTATGTATGCATTTCTTACTCTACATGCATCATAGTGTTTGATCGCACATCAGCTTTTTCGACTTCTCCACCTGTTTTTGGAATTAAAATAACCAGGAGAACCAAAAAATTCATTAGGAGTTGTTTGATTTGAAAAATATCTTAAAAGAAAAACTATAAAACTAGGACTACTAAGACACATCTAACCCTAAAAGACACCACACTTAAAACTTTGTCTTGGGCTAGTAATCCCCTTATTGTATGGTTTGGATGAGCAAGAGAGTGACCCGCACACTACGCTAGTGCCACATCCGACCTCTCCTCAGACTACTGATTTTGGGTTGGTCGTTCTTCAGTGAGGATCGCTCATGTTTCCGGTAAAGAGCGCCGTGATATCCTTAACAGAGCAAGTCGATCGGGTAGCCGGTAAACAGTCCGCAACTTGTACTGGCTGGAAAAGATCTAGCCTTGGGATCGGGACAATCTCCTGAGAGTGTTGGATTTCTAACAGCTCGCTTAATCGCTCTGAAAGTCTGTTTGATCACCTAATAAAATTGACAAGATAAAGGACCGAACCTTCACGGTCATCAGCTCTGTGTGAACCTTCACGTTCATCAGCTCTGCGTGAGTAGGTGAATTGGGAGTTTGCTTGACCGATCTTGTGTGTTTTTCTAGATCTCATCCGCCTTCACTCGCTACATCAAGATGATGGGCCGGAGGTCCCTTAGGCTGCCTCTGGATGCACCGCTTCCGAGCACTCTGGTCCGCTCATCTATGTTGGTTCGTGAGAGCCGAGACCCGCTCTGTGAACCAGAGTTTGACTCCGCCCTGTTCCCCCTCGACCACCCTTCTACCAGTCCTGAGGTGCCCGAGCAAAGACCTCAGCAGACAGTTACTGATTTATCGACACTTGAGTTTGGGTCTTTTGCATTTGCAGAGAACATGGCCAGCAGTGAGGAGCACACCGATGGACCCAGCAGGAACCATACTTACGTACTTGATCAGGGTACCATCAACAACATCCTGTTAGCCTCTCTGGAGACCATGCAACGCCAGATCAAGGACCAGAGAGCTTTCATGGTGGATATGCGTCGAGAGATGGAGCAGATGAGAACCGACAGAGAGCAGCGCAAAGCCGGTGGAGGAGGAAACAACCCTGAGGGAGAGTCAAATGAGCCAGCACAGCCACCGGCACCTGTACGATCGATGAGAGAGTTGCACAACCCTGGTGCAACTCTAACCCACCAATGGATTCAGATGCCAGCCATTCTGGGAGATTTCAAGCTCCCACCTCGGACCATCCAGCTTCTACCCCGATTCCACAGACTCGCCACTAAGGAGCCACACCTCCATCTTCAAGAATTCGAGATGATCTGCAGCACTGTCCATGATCGACTCGTGGACGAGGACACCATCAAGATGATGGCATTTCCGTTCTCCCTCGTAAGTAGAGCAACCAACTGGATGAAGCTCCTAGGGAGATTCGTCATATCATGGGAACAACTCTGGAACGAGTACTTGAATAAGTACTATCCACTCGGCCAGACGAATGCAGCTCGAGCCCTGATTAACAATTTCGCCATGCTTCCCAACGAGTAGTTTCACGAGGCATGGGATAGGTTCAGAGAGCTCACAGACCGGTGTCCTCATCATGATATATCCAAGCCCAACCTTGTCCAGAGTTTCTTCTGCGGGCTTACACCGGAGTTGCAGGGGCTAGTTAAAGCATCCTGTGGGGGTTCCTATTTTACAAAGGATGAGGATCAGGTCTAGGCCGTCTACGAGGAGATGGCGGAGAACTTTACGGTGATGGTCCTAGACCCGATTATATGTATAGGGGAAGCCCACACTACAAGTTGTGTCCTATCAGAGGATAGCACGAATCGATGCCTGGCCATCTACATCATCAGCAGCCGCAGCACAAGCAGAGTCAACGGTCGGTGATATGGGGATTATCAGCAAGAAGTTGGATCGCATCGAGCTTATTGAGAAGAAGTAGTACCAGGGCATGTCTTAGATAGATCAGATGGCACAGACGCTGAGCGACCTGAAGACCCAGATCATATGTCTCTAGGAGGCACAGACGGCTTCTCAGCCCCGTCTCAGGTCACGGGTAGTTCCCAACAGCAGCAGCTCAACTCAGCCATCCGCCCACTACCGATAGGTGCATCAAAATTCAGGTGGGGCCATTCTAGCAGCAAGAGAAGTGTGCCCAGCCACCATAATCTCAGGACATCTAGATGGTAGTCTACCAGCTAGATTAGCCCCCGACGATTCTTCCCCCACTCGCTTACAAGCAGGAACCGTTGATGGACATTAACGGGATTTGGTGTGGCCGACCTCAGCCTGGGATTTGATGAGACCATCCCGGATTCCGTTGGTCGACCGGAGGTACCACTTCCTAGCAGCAGCCTCCAGTTCAGGGTAGCCAGTTTAGCCAGTAGCAGCAGCAGCCCCAGTTCCCACAGTCACATCCACCTTACCAACAGTAGGGTCCTCGTCCCTCCCAGTATCCCTCTCATCCATCACAGCAGTAGCCTCACTTTCAGAGAGGCCACCCGTCTGGTTCTCATGGGCCCACTTACGAGAACCTATCATTAGATGACTTAGCCCGCCTTATCTCCGATCAACAGGCTACCTTCAGGCGGGAGATGGATGAGTTCCGTCAGGAGATGAGAGAGATAGTGAAGGGCAAGGCCGCCATACCCGCTCAGATTGAGCTGAACTCGAACAACCTGAAGAGGAAGTCTGAGCAGGTAGAGTTTACAGAGGTTACCACTCCTAGTGATTCACTTGGTGATATTTCTGCATAAACTTTTGATGCTGACTTTGTTACACTTAGGAGCGGTAGGATGCTAGCCGGTGGCGCCTCATCTTAGCGACGACCACATGCAGACTCAGGAGCGCTAGATGAAGAGGAGAGTGGTGCCGATGCCGTTCATGATGATGTTGATGACAGTGGTGCTGATGTCACCAAGGATGTCTATCCAGCCGACGGTACTGAGGCCATCACTTCACCAGATGCAGGAGGTGGTGCTGATGCCACCAGATTTGATGCTGAGCCAGAGTGCGATGTTGGCGCCGTAGTCCAGATGCCGTGAGTGGTACTGAGGCCACCATTTCTATTCCTATTGCATTTCCTTATGTCGTTGTATCTCAATACTATTCTGGAAAATGTAATAAAGGAAAGGGTTCTTCATTTGTGAGTCCATCTGTGATGCATGGAGATGTTTGTATGGATTCTACTTTACCACAACAGCATGGACCCGATCCTAGCCCTCCATCTGAGGAGGGCCCATCCATCCCCTTCCCCCAAGCACTCCGCTTGGCTAAGGGGAATAAAAAAATTGAAAAAAATCTCAGCAGCTAGAGTTCAGCCAGCAGATGATCGACAGATTCTAGATACAGCTGACTCTACAGGAAGCCTTGGAGCACATCCCTCTCTTCTAGAGGAACCTTAGAGAGAAGACTACTACTTGTAGGAAGAGAAGGAACCATCACTCAGAGATCAATGTGCTCACTTGTTCCACCTACTTCGCCATCCAGAACTGTCTGCCAGCCAAGAGGCCAGATGTAGGAGCTCCCTATGTCAGATGTCACATTCATGAGCAGTGGTTCGATCAGACTCTATTAGAAAATGGCTCTTCTATTAACCAACTTCCGGCAGCCTTTGATGAGCGGAAAAAGACCAAGATCTGGGTGAAGGTATAAGAACAAGGGTCGTTGCGACTCGGATCTCGATACTCAGCTCAACAAGAAAATCGAACCACCAAAATCAATAATAAATCAATAAAATCCGAAAGCGGTCCTCGCTATTTATTTAACCTGGTATAGCGACCAGGGTCAAACACAAGGAGCACAGATTGGCTCAAGAGAGGCTACGAAGTAGTCAAAAAGAAAAATAAAATAAACACATGTATTTTTGGTGGATTTTTAAATATTTTTAATTTTTTTAGATTTTTAATTATAAAGGAAATATAAAAACCAAGGAAAAGGCCAACAAACAAATATTTATAAAACACTCCAAAAAAAGTTAAAAAATCAAATAAAAATTGTTTTTGTGTTTTTTATATTTTTAAGTGTTTTGGTGAATTTTTCAGAATTTTTCAATTTTTAGTTGATTTTAAAAAAAATCAAAAAAGGGGAAAACAATGGATCAATGTGAATCCAGAGTTGAAAGGCCAATTAAAAATATATAATTGGCCTATAAAAATCTGAAGACAAATTTTATGAAAAGTAAATAAAAAATAAGCTACAGAAAAATAGTTTGTATTTTTTGGAATTTTATAGAATTTTTAATGATTTTTATAATATTTTTAGGGTTTTCAATTTTTATTGGTTTTATAAATCCAAATAGAATAAAAATTGGATAGAAGTTGGAAAACAACAAAACTAACAATCTCTAATTTTTTTTAGAATTTCTAGAAACATTTTTATATTTTGCTTTGATTTTTTTCCAAATAATAACAAAAATCAAGGTTTTTGACTTTTTAAAAATAACAAAATGCCATAAAATGTCCCACAAAATTAGAGAAATTTTTACATAGTGGCAGGAGACATGTATCCAAATTTCACTCGATTTGGGTTTGATTTGATATTTTATTTAATAAAGACAAGGCACACAACAAGCAAGGACCTATTTGCAAAGAAACATAATTTAAGGGCCAAACATTAACAAATAGAGAAAGCATAGGGCTGATACTGCAAATAATCCAAAAACGCAAGTGCTCAGCACGTGACTTGCACTCACAGGGGCATAAATGCAAATATTAGAACTAAAACTTCATTTCATAACATGGCATAAAATCCAAGCCCATACATGCAATTTGTCCACAAACTCACGTGTCGAAGCAAGTGTCTAACACATGTAGGGACTAAATCGCAAATACTAAAACTATAAAGTCCAAAGTGCAAATGTACCAAAATAAAAACAACTTCCTAAAATTTTTACAGGACTAAATGGAAATAATAAAAAGGTAAAGGGCTAAGTGAAATTACCCCTATTATTAACGATCGACGGATGAGGGGTGTCCACATGTTGATCGGACGACAGAGAGTATCAGACACCCCTTCGATGATCGACGCTCCAGATGGGATCCTGATCTCGATCCGACGGCTAAATGCGACCCTCGGATGGATCAACGGTTGGAGGCCTCCCGCAAATGGACAGTGAGGATCTAAACTGGGGCGAGAGGTGATGAGCCAAAAATTCCCCTCCTAAATCCGGGCAAGGTAGAAATCAATCTCGGGTCGTTGTGACCCGGATCTCAAAGAATCAGACTCAACAAGAAAAATATAGTACCACCAAATCGAAAGATAAAACAAGGAAATTAAACAGCGGTCCTCGCTAGTTTATTAACCTGGTATAGCGACCAGGGTCAGACTCAAGGAGCACGGGTTGACCTTGACATCCTACGAAGTAGTCAAAAAGAAAAATAAAATAAACAAATGTATTTTTGGTGGATTTTAAATATTTAATTTTTTTGGATTTTTAGAATAATAAAGAAAATATAAAATGAAGGAAAAAGCCAACAAACAAGTATTTATAAAACACTCCAAAAAAGGTAAAAAAATAAAATAAAAATTGTTTTTGTGTTTTTTTATCTTTTTAAGTGTTTTTTGTGAATTTTTAGAATTTTTTCAATTTTTAGTTACTTTTATAAAAATCAAGAAAAGGGAAAATAGTAAAAATATGTACAGTCATATTTGAAAGGCCAATTAAAACTATATAATTGGCCTATAAAAATCTGATGTAATTTTTATGCAAAGTAAATGCAAAAACAAACTATAGAAAAAGAGTTTGTATTTTTTTGAATTTTATAGAATTTTTTAGAAATTTTATAAGGATTTTAGTGTTTTCTAATTTTTTTTGGTTTTTATAAGTCCAAATGATACAAAAATTGCATTGAAGCTAAAAACAACAAAACAAACAGACATAAATTTTTTTTGGAATTTTTAAAGGAATTTTTGTATTTTTTTCTTTGATTTTCTATGCTAGACAGTAACAAAAATACGTGTTTTTGATTTTTTTTAAAAATAACAAAAATCCTAGAAAATGTTCCAAAAAATTAGGGAAATTTTTACACAGTGGCAGGAGCCACGTATCCGAATTTCACCTACTTTGGGTTTGATTTGATATTTTATTCAATGAAAACAAGGCACACAACATATAAGGACATATTTGCAAAGAAACATAGTTTAAGGGCCAATCAGTAACAAATGAAGAAAGTCCAGAGGCCCTTATGCAAAAACCCCAATAAAGCACGAGCGCAACACGTGGTTCAAACACGAAAGGGCATAAGTGTAATTCTTATTTAAAAAGATGCAAACATTAACAACTAAAATGTTTGAGAATAAAAGTGCAATTTCACCACACCGTCACGTGTCGATGCACGTGGCTCACACAAACAAGGACTATTCTGCAAAAAAAATAAACCTAGGGTCCTAAATGCAATTTTTCCAAAATAAAAATAACGCACTAAAATATTTACAGGACTAAACGACAAATAAGAGAATGACAGGGGCTTAAGTGAAATAAACCTAGGGTCCACGTGTTGATCGGACGGTTGATAATATTAGATACCCCTTCACTTGATCGACAGACAAGGAAACGCCACGTGGATGATCGACGGCTAAGATGTGTGGTACTCCTTCGTCGATGGACACTCCAGATGAGGTCCTCTGGCGATCCGACGGCTGCTAGCTCCTCGTAAATGGATGGATGAGATCTGAACTGGGCGAGGAGCTCTATCGGATGGTGGCTGAACCTCCTCCAAAAACAGCTCACCGGTGAACTTCGTCGGCTCGATATGCGTGGTGGAGAGGTCCTCAGACGCTGCTGATATAGGCGAAATGATGCTCGACGACTTCCATGGATAATGGGTGGCTCTGATGGGACTAGGAGACCTAGAGAGCTCCAACGGAAAAGGTTGCTTGGAGCTGCTGTGCTCGAATTGTTGGACCCCCAAATGGGGTCTCTTTGACCTGCAAACTGCACAGAAGGAAACCTGGGCCGAGGGCAAAGTGCCTCGACCCGTCAGCAGGCGAAGGGGGTGACGAAATTGGTCGCGGCGTAGTCCTTCGGTGAGCGGCGGAGGAGGAGGATCGAACTCCCAGTTCCTGGGTGAACCGGGTTGAATGGAAGGGCGTAGAAGGTGGAGGGAAGTCTGATGGAGGTGGTAGGGCAGTCGGAAGGAAGGATGGATGATCGGAGATGGCTGGCGACAGCAGTGGAGCAAACTGAATGGAAATCTAAAAAAATGAAATCTACCCTAAAATAGAAGTTATCTACGCTACCTGGTGAAGGAGGGTGTCTGTGCTGGAGGTCGGGGACCTCCGGGGGTCTTCGCCTCGATGGGTCGACGGTCTAGAGCTAGTCCACCTCGCGGCGGAGCACGACAGTGTAGCCGCCGGATCAGTGGTTCCCGGCTTCCCGTGCCTCGCTTCGACCCTCTCTTGCACGGCTGTCACTCAAGCGAGGGAGAGGAGCTCACTGGCGATGAGGGGGAAGGCCAAAGATAGCGTGAAAAATCGGTCGGAGGCGAGGATTTATAGTGGTGCAGGTCCAAGAAGGTGGGAGTGGTGAACGCGGATCAATGCACGGATCCCTAAAATCTTTCCGGGCATGAATCATGGATGTGGGAACTTCAATCGGAGCCCGGGGTTTGGCTATTTGGAGGTCAGATCATCTGGTGAAAAATCTGAGAAAACGGGTCGGAATCGGATCCGGGTTCAAAGGTGGTCCAGGGGGGAGAGTTGACCGGAGGTCAACAATCCCCCGTGGACCAATCAGGTAAATCCATTTATTAATTATTTGTAAAATCATTTAAAAAAAGTAAATGATTTTATTTGAAAATTTTTTCAAAATGAAAAATATTTATTTTTTTCAAAGTATTTTTTATTGATTTTTATTTATTTTTTTGAAAAATAAATTATGTATTTACATTATATTATTATTATATATATGTATATTTACAAATGGATTTTTTATTTTTATTTTAAATTGTTTATTTTTGTACAATTATTCTAATTTTGTATTTTATTTATTTATAACATAAAATTTGGAATAAAAATGTATTTTTATTTTATTTTTATGATTTATTTACATTAGTTAAATAAATAGATCTATATACATATGTACATGGTATATATACAAGGTGGGAAATTAATTTTATTATTTTTCTTTTTATTTTTGTTTTTCCGATTCTTATTTTATTTTTATAAATATATACATATTAATAAAAACCTATTTTTATTTTTGTTTATTTAATAAAATAAAATATGTACATGAAGGAGCATTTTATTGGGAATGGCCTATCTCTCTCTACTTTGGTTCTTTTGCGGTCCGGCCAATGCTTTGCCCTTCCTTGGATTCATGTCACTCGATATTTATTCTAAATATCTCCTTCTTTTTCTTTGTCTATTTATTCTTTTATCTTTGCACAAAAACATGCTATTTATTAATATTTACACAATGCATGCATTTTGTCAATTTATTTTATTTACACAAATATACATGGTGTTTTGCACAGGTTTTTAGCTAAAATAAAAGAATAAAGAGTGTTGAATGGGGATACGTCACTCCCCTATACTTAACTTTGCTAGTCCCTTAGCAAACACTTATTTGAAAAAGAAGTGAAAATGAAAAGAAAAAAGAAAAGGAAGGAAAAAATGCATGGATCAATGCTGATTATTAAACTTGCCTTCAATAAATTAAAGTATGGAGCTCGGTCAGATCTTTGTATTATTAATGTGTCGGAACCTTATTTGGACTTAGGTTTACAACTTAACAGCCTCTAAGATCCACTAATCTATAGTCAAGACTCCCCAATAATCAAGATCAGAACAAGTCTACATACACAAACCCTGAAGACTATGAATCCTTCTTTCTATAGTGTAAGTGAGATATAGCTCTCCACCTCAGAAGTAGCAAAATGACAACCCTCCCCAACAAGGTAACTCTATGACCCTAGTCTGGCCACTCTTTCCTCGAGGAGCGGGGTATTCCCATCTAAGTTCAAGTTCAATCGGCTCAAGAAGAGGGGGAAGAAGAGAATGGACCATGGCCAGTGTAGCCATGTATCCCTGGGAGCTCAACCAGTGTAGCTAAGTCTCCCTATTGCAAGCTTCATAAGATGGAACATGAGTCTCAAGCTTTTTTTATTGCACTATATACACTCCAGTGGGATTATCATTTTCTATCAGACCCATCACTTTTTTGGAGTTCTTTTCTTTTTGCATTTTTTGTTTGATGTGCATCTGTACATCATATCTACAAAGTGCATCATATATACATAAGGAGTTTTTCCTCTTGAGCCTGTAGACTATCCCTCTTTTGAAGCATTATTGCAACCCACAACTCCTGTCGTTAGACCACATGGCAACCAGACCAAGTTGAGACGCACTTCCTTCACTATAAGAAGAAGAGAGGTTCCGCCTTGAAGTACTACCCTCATATGCTACCCCAAGTCAAGAAAGACTGCCTTCTCACCGCCTCATCCGTAGAGAGCTCAGTGTAAAGTGCGGGTCCAAGTCAAGCCATTGTCTATATGAGTCATGTGTGTGTAGTTAAGTGCTCTACTCAGGCTCATCGAGATGACATATGATCATAGCCTAGTGGACTCAAAGAATTAAGTCACCATGGACCTGAAAAAGTCTTAACCCTAAGCCATATATGGTTCCTCTTATAATTAGGTGGATTAAGATCTTAACCAAGCTCCATTTTTTAATTTAATTCTAGGCTAGTTTAAATGTCAACTATGATTTAAGAAAAACTATACAACTATTTACAAAGATGCTATTTACAAACTATTTATACATGTGCAAAATTTTTAAAAAATGTTTTGAAAACATGGACGTATGCATGAATGCAAGTTTTGCAAATTATGTACACAAATTTACATAAGGTTTTTGCAAACCTTTGATTTTCAAAACATTTTGCAAAAAATTTTGTACTATATACATAATTTTGATAGGAAAATATTTACAAGCCATTTACACAAAAGCTTCTTACAAACATTTTTACAAAAATAATTTACAACTAGCTATGTATGTGCAATAAAAGAATTTTTATTTACAAGGAAAAAATTTAATTTTTATGGATTTTTGGGTTTTAGCCATTTTTATTTATTAACACACTCACGCAAAGTACGAGTTATGGCTAAAGTATATATGGAATATATACACACCCCCCTATACTTAGCTCGAACGATGTCCTCAGAGTCAAGAGCGATGAAGAAGACATAACTCATGCTTAGTATCGGGAAGTGAAAAGGAAGGCTATATATAAAGATGAATGAAAGAATAGAAATGCAAGAGGATCTCGGGGTTTCCCCCTATACTTAGGATCAAATAGTCCTAGGTATAGCAGGTTGTACACAAAGGGAAATTCGAGTGAGAATTTACAGGGTCTACCTCCCCTATACTTAGGGTAAAATATCCCTAAGTATAGGCAACAAAACAGAGATAGAAAAACACGAAGAAAATCAACAAATATAAACAAGATGGGAGGCCATCACTCCCCCTATGCTTAAGGTGAAGAATCCTTAAGTATAGGCAACAACTGGAGTAATGAAACAGAACGAGAGGAACAACTCGGTGCTTCCACCCCCTATACTTAGGATGAGGTATATCCTAAGTATAGCAAAGATAATCCAAAGCGAGATCTGGGGTGAAAACAAACACGGAAGGAAGAAAGATCAAAACACGAAGAAACACATATATACAAAAGGTTACACTATTGAGGTGCCACTCAACAAGCGCTAGGTTTTAAGCCCCTAGCTGGACGCAAAGGTTATGACAAAGATGTGTCAAGGTTCAGGACGACATCTGTAAGGCAAATGCCATACTGTCATCGCAGTCTCGGTATGAGAACCACGACGAAATCAACAGTGTAACGAAGGACACCCAGGTATGCAATCAGGCGGGTGTCTACTACCGGCCAAGGATATGATAAGATGTGATCGAGATCCGGTAGCATAAAAGAAATCAACGGCTCAGGATCAGACTGGAGTGGAAGAGTAGAGCTGAAGAAATCAAACATGGAGAATGATGGGTCTATAATGGAATCCTCCACGTCAATCAGTGTCTCAAAGAGGTATGGAAAGTGCAGATCAGGAGACTCTCTAAGAAGGCTGATATCCGATGCATATAATAAAGGAAGATCGGGCAGATCATCGAATATCTCAAGGATCGACTCATCCTCACGAGGGTCGTCGAGGTGAGATGACTCAAAATCATAAGGATCGGAAGACTCGGTTTCGTGATCCGCCAGATCGGATACACTCTCAGAAGGTGAAACCGAGTACTCATCGTGTGTGGCATTCTCCGTAGATAACCCTCGGGGAGGAATGCAAGATCAGAGGTGAGAAATAGAGGATCAGGATCTATCAAGGCACCTGTGCTGCTGTCAAGCACCCACTCTGTGCACCAGGCTGCATCATCCTCTGAAGTCTGGCTCTCGGTAATCTGGAAGCAGGATAAGGTACTAGTCAACACCGCAGAGGCCGGTACTGTGTCTGCATCTGATCCTCGCTCTGCGAAAATGATGGTTGTGATCTGGTCCTCAGCAAGTGTATCTGTCTCGACAATGTGGAGGATAAAAGGCTCAAATATGGGGCTATCTATGTCTGGTCTCTCAGAGTGGTGTCCCATATCAAGTTGTGGCTGCTGGGCTGAATCATGGTATCTGTCGGACTTCGAGAAGTATCTCTGCAGAAAAGTGGCTGAATCATCTGAGACTGGAATCTGGAAAGGCTGGATCGATGGCTGTAGTAGCGGGGGCTCCTCCGTCTCCTGGAGTATCAGAAGATCTGATATCCAAGAATCGTTAACTAAAAACTCTGGGGATGACTCGAACTCTAGCTGGAATACCAATGGGAACTCGAGGAGACTCTGGGTCAGAATCTCCACTATAGCAGTCATCTCCTTGTACTCTGTGGTGCTGCAGAATCCAAGTCCTCGGGCTGGTGTGTAGAAATTGTATCCTCATGTAGTCCGACACACCCCACTGGTACTGCAACGTCCTCATGTGTTGTCCCGACTACGGCATCTTGTGAAGATGGTCTCT
The DNA here is from genome assembly GCA_037367405.1 of Ottelia alismoides. Taxonomy (NCBI): domain Eukaryota; kingdom Viridiplantae; phylum Streptophyta; class Magnoliopsida; order Alismatales; family Hydrocharitaceae; genus Ottelia; species Ottelia alismoides. The sequence goes on from JAZKJV010009907.1 coordinate 155,370, forward strand.
GTGAAAGTAACCTTGAGATGGCATCCAGTAAGTCAATGTCGGAGCTGCGGTGTGAACCGTCACATGAGGTAATCACCAGTGCTATCTGATTCGCGTTCATCCCCTGCATGGAGATCTCAATAAGATCTGTTAGTGGAAGTCCGTGCTCGGGAAATCTCCTTAAGAGGTCAAGAATCCTCGGCCATGCCTCGTGCAATGGCTCCTAGGGGTCTACTGAAAACTCGGTGCTCAAGGACCGCATCAACTCTGCCCTATGCTGGGGAAAGTATCTCGGTAGAAACTCTCGGCGTAGCTCTCCCCACGTAGCGAATCTCCTTCCCAACTGTCGGTGCCATCTCATGGCTTTGTCCTGAAGTGTGAACGGGAAGGTCTTCCACATCATTTCCTCTGCAGTGATATCTGAATAGATCTGTGTCCTGCAAAACTCCTCGAACTCGGACATGTGAAGATAGGGCTCCTCATGCATCTCTTCTGAAAATATCGGCAGTCTCTGAATAAGCTCCAAGTCCAAGATGAATGGACCTAATGTAGAAGCTGACTGAGCTCCCTGTCCTATCTGTTCATCCACCATACTTGTATAGGAGACATCTGATACTCGCATCTGCTCTCTATGATCGTGAATGAAGTGCACTCTCAACTCAGCAATGGCATCGTTCGGGTCTCACATTTGCTCTATCTGATCTCCGTGGACTTCTAACGCAGCATGCCCAGAGTAATCAAAGGGATGGGAGGGAGGGAACAGGTGGTTGGTCGGAGATCTGACCTCCCTCGAAGGTGGATTGGACTGATGGTCAGAAATGGAGAAGCCGTAAGAGTCGACGATAAGTGAGGAGGATCCATCATCCAGGGATAAAGAAGACGAAGAGAAAAGACTGAAGGGATGGTGGGAGGGAGAAAGCAAACCCCCGATTCACCTACTACACACTGAGCTGAAGACCGTAAGAGATCGGTCACTTATCTTGTCAATTTTATTTTAGGTGATCAAGTCAGTCTTTCAGAGCGATTACGTGAGCTGATAGGAATCCAATATTCTCAACCGACTGTCCTGAATAAAAGGTCGGTAGTCAGTCAAGAAATCAGATATGGCTTTAGCCTAGGATGTGGGTCACTCTCTCGCTCATCCAAACCAAACAAGGAGGGGGTTACTCTCCCCAAGACAAATATTTAAATGAGGTGTCTTTTAGGTCAAGTGTGATTAGCGGTCCCGATTTTATTGTTTTTCTTTTTATGTATTTTTCAAAAAATTGTCTAACGAATTTTCCGAATTACTTTTATTCCTAAGTCCAAAAAAACAGGGGGAGGAAAGCGGAAAAGCCGATGTGCGGCAAAATCAATGATGCATGCACGAGATAGAAGGCGTACCTGACTCCAGCAGTCTACATGCAATTATGATATGCGCATAAATATAAACTACCTATATGGATGCAATGCGAGAACCGTCCTAAACAAAAGCTCCTATTATCGTGAAGCACCGATTTTATTTTCCTAAGTCCAAACGTAATCTATAGGAATAGATATTCTTATTAGGGCAATGGACCTAAGTCTACCTGGCTCAATGAAATAAAAATCTATGTTTAGGGGCTCAAGCAAAGAAATCCACGTGAAATCAAAGAAAAGAAACGCGACAAAACCAAACAGCGGTGGGGTCCCCCGAGCACACCGGTGCTCGCCGAAACAGACCCTGCAATCACCAAAGGTCCAAGTGTCTGTCCCTGTATTATTACAAATAATAATGAGCTGACAGAAAACTAAACTACACTACACTCCCACACTCCTGCTCGCTCCTCGCGCTCTCCTGCGGCTCCGTGTAGAAGGGAGCCGCCTCCGAATCCCGCGGTTGCGTCGGCTCTTCGAGAAGAGCTGCCTCGATCCCTGGGCCCTCGCAAGCAAACAAACAGAGGTGTCAAACCAGGTTATTATAAAAATAAAAGACAAGCAATAAAATAAAATAAAATGACACTATATGCAGAAGTGAAAATAAAGACAAATAAAACAAAACAAACAAAAACAAAAATAAAATAAAATAAAATAAAATAAAGTAAAAAAGGAAAACAGAGAAAAATAATAAGCCGTGTTTAGCTACGGAAAACTGAAAAGCCGCAGAAAAACCGCGAAAAACAGAATCAAATAAAAATGAAAAACAAGACTACTAAGCCGTGCTCCCCAGCAACGGTGCCATTCTGATGAGCTAAAAATTCCCCTCCTAAATCTGAGCAAGGTAGAAATCAATCTCGGGTCGTTGCGACCCGGATCTCGGAGAATCGGTCTCAACAAGAAAAATATAGAACCACCAAATCGAAAGATAAAACAAGGAAATCAAACAGCGGTCCTCGCTAGTTTATTAACATGGTATAGCGACTAGGGTTGGACTCAAGGAGCACGGGTTGGCCTTGATGGCCTACAAAGTAGTCAAAAAGAAAAAAATAAACAAATATATTTCTGGTGGATTTTAAATATTTAATTTTTTTGGATTTTTGGAATAATAAAGAAAATATAAAACCAAGGAAAAAGCCAACAAATAAATATTTATAAAACACTCCAAAAAAGGTCAAAAAATCAAATAAAAATTGTTTTTGTGTTTTTATCTTTTTAAGTGTTTTTGGTGTATTTTTAAGAATTTTTCAATTTTTAGTTAATTTTATAAAAATCAAGAAAAGGCAAAATAGTAAAAATATTTACAGTCAGATTTGAAAGGCCAATTAAAACTATATAATTGGCCTATAAAAATCTGATAATAGTTTTATGCAAAGTAAATGCAAAAAATAAACTACAGAAAAAGAGTTTGTATTTTTTTGAATTTTATAAAATTTTTTAGAATTTTTATAAGGTTTTTAGTGTTTTCTAATTTTTTGGTTTTTTTAAGTCCAAATGACACAAAAAGTGGACTGAAGCATAAAAACAACAAAATAAACAAACACGATTTTTTTTGGACTTTTTAAAGAAATTTTTATATTTTTCTTTGATTTTCTATGCTAGAAAGTAACAAAAATATGTGTTTTTGATTTTTTAAAAATAACAAAAAGCCTCGAAAATGTCCCAAAAAATTAGGGAATTTTTACACAGTGGCAAGAGCCGCGTGTCAAAATTTCACCTAATTTGGGTTTGATTTGATATTTTATCCAATCAAAACAAGGCACACAGCATACAAGGACCTATTTGCAAAGAAACATAGTTTAAGGGCCAATCAGTAACAAATGGAGAAAGTCCAGGGGCCCTTATGCAAAAAGCCCAATAAAGCACGAGCGCAGCACTCGGTTCAGACACAGAATGGCATAAGTGTAATTCTTATTTAAAAAGATGCAAACATTAACAACCAAAACAATTTGAGGATAAAAGTGCAATTTCACCACACCCTCACGTGTCGATGCACGTTGCTCAAACAAACAAGGACTATTCTGCAAAATAATAGACCTAGGGTCCTAAATGCAATTATTCCAAAATAAAAATAACGCACTAAAATATTTACATGACTAAATGACAAATAAGAGAATGATAGGGGCCTAAGTGAAATTACCCCTTTATTATGATCTGACGGTCGAGGGGTGTCCACGTGTTGATCGGACGACTGATAATATTGGATACCCCTTCGCTTGATCGACGGACAAGGAAGCGCCACGTGGATGATCGATGACTAAGATGCATGGTACTCCTTCGTCGATGGACGCTCCACATGAGGTCCTCTGGCGATCCGACGGCTGCTAGCTCCTCGCAAATGGACGGACGAGATCTGAACTGGGCGAGGAGCTCTATCGGACGATGGCTAAACCTCCTCCAAGAACAACTCACCTGCGAACTTCGCCGGCTCGATACGCGCGGTGGAGAGGTCCTCAGACGCTGCTGATATAGGCGAAATGATGCTCGGTGACTTCTACAGCTAATGGATGGCTCCGATGGGAGTGGGAGACCCTGGAGAGCTCCGACGGCAAAGGTGGCTCGGAGCTGCTGTGCTTGAACTGTTGGACCCCTACATGGGGTCTCTTTGACCTGCAAACTGCACTGAAGTATACCTGGGTCGAGGGCAAAGTGCCTCGACCCGTCATTGGGCAAAGGGGGTGACGAAATGGGTCGCGGCGTAGTCCTCCGGCGAGCGGAGGAGGAGGACCAAACTCCCAGTTCCCGGGCGAACCGGGTTGAATGGAAGGGCGTTGCAGGTGGAGGGAAGTCTGATGGAGGTGGTAGGGCGATCAGAAGGAAGGATGGATGATCGGAGATGGATGGTGACGGCGACGGAGCTAACTGAACGGAAATCTAAAAAATGAAATCTACCATAACCTAGAAGTTATCTACGCTACCTGGTGAAGGAGGGTGTCTGTGCTGGAGGTCGGGGACCTCCGGGGGTCTTCGCCTCGATGGGTCGACGGTCCAGAGGCTCTAGCCCACCTCGCGACGGAGCACGCCGATGTAGCCGTCGGATCAGTGGTTCCAGGCTTCCTGTGCCTCACTTCGACCCTATCTCACACGGTTGTCACTTAGGCGAGGGAGAGGAGCTCACTGGAGATGAGGAGGAAGGCCAAAGATAGCGTGGAAAGTCAGTCGGAGGCGAGGCTTTATAATGGTGCAGGTCCGAGAAGGTGGGAGTGGTGAACGCGGATCAATGCACGGATCCCTAAAATCTGCTTGGGTGTGAATCATGGATGTGGGAACTTCAATCGGAGCCCGGGGTTCAAAGGTGGTCCAGGGGGGAGAGTTGACCGGAGGTCAACAATCCCCCGTGAACCAATCAGGTAAATCCATTTATTAGTTATTTGTAAAATCATTTAAAAATAGTAAATGATTTTATTTGAAAATATTTTCAAAATGAAAAATATTTATTTATTTTTAAAGTATTTTTTAGTGATATTTATTTATTTTTTTAAAATAAATTATGTATTTACATTATAATATTATTATATATAGGTATATAAACAAATGGATTTTTTATTTTTATTTTTAATTGTTTATTTTTGTACAATTATTCCAATTTTATATTTTATTTATTTATAACATAAAATTTGGAATAAAAATGTATTTTTATTTTATTTTTATGATTTATTTACATTAGTTAAATAAATAGATCTATATACATATGTACATGGTATATATACAAGGTGGGAAATGAATTTTATTATTTATCTTTTTATTTTTATTTTTCTGATTTTTATTTTATTTTTATAAATATATACACATTAATAAAAAAATATTTTTACTTTTGTTTTTTTTTTAAATAAAATATGTGCATGAAGGAGCATTTTATTGGGAATGGCCCTATCTCTCTCTACTTTGGTTCTTTTGCGGTCAGGCCAATGCTTGGCCCTCCCTTAGGTTCGGGTCACTCGGTATTTATTCTAAATATCTCCTTCTTTTTCTTTGTCTCTTTATTCTTTTATATTTCCACAAAAACATGCTATTTATTAATATTTACACAATGCATGCATTTTGTCAATTTATTTTATTTACACAAATATACATGGTGTTTTGCACATGTTTTTAGCTAAAATAAAAGAATAAAGAGTGATGAATGGGGATTCACCAGGAGGCTCGATCGGACGATATCTGGAGGTTCTCTAAGAACTCTTCGCAAGTGATGTTCGTCGGCTAAATGCACGCGGTGGAGGACTCCTCCGGAGCTGCTGAGATCAAGAACGTGATGGCTGAGGTCGTCTGTGCTCCTTCTATGCTCTGATGAAGCCAAGGAGCTCTAGAATGCTCCAGCGACGAAGAAGGCACGAAGCTCCCGTTCCTCAGTTGTTGGACCCCCAGATGGGGTTGCTTTGACATGCAAGCTGTACATAACGCTTCTTGGGTCGAGGGCAAAGTGCCTCGACCCGTTAGCGAGCGAAGGGGGTGGTCTGGTGATGCGGAGCGAAGGTCTCCGACGAGGCGACGGCGATGGAGACCTGAGTTCCTGCTCCGTGGCGAGTCAGGATGATCGGATGGGTGCAGAACGTGGGTAGAGGTCTCGTGGAGGTGAATCCGGGGTTGGATGATCGAATGGGTGATCGAAGCGAAGTGAATTGGCCGGCGAAGGCCGGCGACGCGAATTGGGAAAAAGCGAAAATTAGACTAACCTAGAAGGAATCTGACCTAGTAAGTGGTTGAGATCGTTTGTGCTGAAGGTCGGGGACCTCCGGGGGTCGTTGCCTCGATGGTTCGATGGGACCAGAGGCTCTGGCTCGCCTGGTGGTGGAGCACGGCGGTGTGGCCGCCGGATCAATGGTTCCCGGCTTTCTGTGCCTTGTTACGACCCTCTCTCACATGGCTGTCGCTCAGGTGAGGGAGAGGAGCTCACTGGTGACGAGGGGGAAGGCCAAAGATGTGGCTAATAGAGGGGGAAGAAGATGATATATACTCGTAGGGGTCCGGCAATATGGAGGTCGGGCGAGTGAATCGGAGCTCAAATCCCTAGGTAAATCCCTGGGCGTGGATCAGGGATGGATCAAGTGTAATCAAGACCCGGGGTTTGGATGATTGGTGATCGGATCATGCTTGGATAAATAGGCGAAGTCGGGTCGGGAGCAAAGATCCGTCACTGGGTGGTCCTGGGGGGAGAGTTGATCGGGGGTCAACAATTCCCCGTGGACCAATGGAATAATTCCATTGGAAATTATTTTGAAAAATCAAAATAAAATAGATAATAACCTTATTTCAAAATATTTACAAAATGAAAAATATTTATTTATTTTCAAAGAATTTTTTAGTGATTTTTATTTATTTTTTGCAAAATAAATTATGTATTTACAATATATCATTATTATATATAGGTATGCATACCTATGTATTTTTTATTTTTTTTAATTGTTTATTTTTATACAATTATTCCAATTTTATATTTTATTTATTTACAACATAAAATTTGGAATAAAAAGGTATTTTTATTTTATTTTTATGATTTTTATTCATTAGCTAAATAAATAGATTTATCTACATACGTACATGGTATATATACAAGGTGGGAAATGGATTTTATTATCTTTTTTATTTTTTTTAATTTTCTGATTTTTATTTTATTTTTATAAATATGTACAAGGTATTAAAAACATATTTTTATTTAGAGGAAAATAAAATTATTTATATACAGGTGTATGTACAAGCATGATTGACCCTATCTCCCTATACTTGGTTTCTTTTGCAGTCAGGCCAAGGCTTGGCCCTCCCTTGGGATTAGGTCACTCAATATTTATTCTAAATATTTCCCTCTTTTTCTTTATTTCTTTATTCTTTTATTTTTGCACAAAAACTTGCTAATTATTAATATTTACATAATGCATGCTTTTTGTTATTTTATTTTATTTACACAAATATACATGGTGTTTTGTATAGGTTTTTAGCTAAAATAAAAGAATAAAGAGTGATGAATGAGGATTCATCAACCCCCTATACTTAACTTTCTAGTCCCTTAGCAAACACTTATTTGAAAAAGATATGAAAAAGAAAGGAAAAAGAAAAAGAGGGGAAAATGCATGGATCAATGCTGATTATTAAACTTGCCTTCATTAAATTAAAGTATGGAGTTCGGTCAGGTCTTTGGATTATTAATGTGTCGGAACCTTATTTGGACTTAGGTTTAAAACTTAACAGCCTCTAAGATCCAGTAATCTATAGTCAAGACTCCTCGATAATCCAGATCAGAACATGTCTACATACACAAACCCTGAAGACCATGAATCTTTCCTTGTACTGTCTAAGTGAGGTAAGCTCTCCACCTCAGAAGTAGCAAAATGACAACCCTCCACAACAAGGTAACTCTATGACCCTAGTCTATCCAATCTTTCCTCAAAGAGCGGGGTATTCCGTTCTCAGTTCAAGTTCAACTGGCTCAAGAAGAGGGAGAAGAAGAGAATGGACCATGGCCAGTGTAGCCATGTATCCCTGGGAGCTCAACCAGTGTAGCTAAGTCTCCCTGCTGCAAGCTACAACGGTGTCTTGAAGGATGTCCGATATGCCCACAAGACCGAATCCAAAAGATGTGACCAATCCTTTCGGTCAGGGCGGACGACCTTCTACAATATAGTCTTGATCTCCATGTTCTACACTTCAGCAAGACCATTGGTCTAAGGATGGTACGGTGTGGCTACTCGATGGTCTATGCTGAACTCGCTAGCAAGGGCCTTTACCTTGTCGTTGACGAAATGAGATCCCCCATCATATATCAATACTCGAGGTACCCCGAATCGTTAAATGATATGCTTCCTCAAAAATCGGCAAACAGTCCTAGCATCAGTGGTTCGGGCGGGGATGGCCTCAACCCAACGACTAACATAATCAACGGCCAACAGAATGTACTCAAATCCCTAACTCCTAGGGAATGGACCCATGAAATCGATGCCCCATGCGTTAAAAACCTCACAGAAGTGAATGGGATGCATCGACATCATATCACGTTGTCCACAAGTGCCCAACCTTTGACAGTCAGTACACCTCTTCACGAACTCATCAGAGTCTTTGAAGAGGGTAGGCCACCATAGGCCAGATTGGAGCACTTTATGAGCCGTTCTCCTCCCAGAGTGATGTCCCCCTGCCTCAAGCTTGTGGCAATAAGTGAGGACGCTGTGGTGCTCCTCCTGAGGAATGCACCTACGCCAGACGCTATCCCCTCCTTCATGATAAAGGATGGGATCCTCCCAGTAGTAGAACTTGGCCTTCGCAAGGAAGGTCTCAAGTCTCTATCTGGGCCAATCCCGTGGGACTTTCTTGGCAACAAGAAAGTTCACAATATCGGCGTACCACGGGAGAGAGGTGATAGCAAGGATCGCCTCATCTGGGAAGGTCTCACAAATTGGCTCAATCTGCTCGGAATCCTCAAGATACTCCAATCGGGAGAGATGATCCACCACCACATTCTTGACTCCAGGCTTGTCCTTAAGCTCTATATCAAACTCTTGGAGTAGAAGGATCCATCTGGTCAATCTGGCTTTGGAATCCTTCTTTGACTTTAGGTATCGGATGGCGGTGTGATCAGTGAAGATGGTCACTCTAGATCCAATGATGTACGATCTGAACTTATCTAGAGCAAACACTATGGCTAGCATTTCCTTCTCAGTGACTGTGTAGTTCCTTTGAGATGTATCTAAAGTCCGGCTAGCGTAGTGAATAGCAAAGGGGACTCCATCCCTCCTCTGTCCCAGCACGACCCCTACGGCAAAATCGGAGGCATCCGTCATGATCTCGAATGGGAGAGACCAATCAGGCAGCTGCAGGACAGGAGCCTCGACAACTAGACTCTTGAGAGTCTCAAATAATGCTAGACACTTATCATCCGCAATGAACTCGGTGTCTTTCGTCAGCACATCATTCAACGGTCGGGCAATCCGACTGAAATCATGAATGAATCGTCAGTAGAAACCGACGTGTCCCAGAAAAGACCGTAACTGCCGCAATTGGATGGTAGACTGAGTTTCCTAATGATATCCACCTTGGCCGGATCAACCTCCATGCCCCTGTTGGAGATGATATGGCCAAGCATCGTCCCTTGAGTCACCATGAAGTGATTCTTCTCCCAAAAAAGCACCAGGTGCACCTCAATACATCGCTGGAGGACGCGGTCTAGGCAGTCAAGACAGGAATCGAATTTGTCACCGTAGATCGAAAAGTCATCCATGAAGACCTCTAAGCACTCCCCTACCATGTCCAAAAAGATGGACAACACGCACCTCTAGAATGTCGCCGGAGTGTTGCATAATCCAAAGGGCATCTGTCTAAAAGCATACGTCCTGAAGGGACAGGTAAAGGTAGTCTTGTCCTGGTCCTCAGGCGCAATCGCCACCTGGTTGTATCCGGAGTACCCGTCTATGAAATAGTAATGGCTATTCCCTGCCACTCTCTCAATTATCTGGTTAATAAAGGGCAGGGGAAAATGATCCTTCTTGGTGGCCTGGTTGAGTCGTCTGTAATCTACGCAGACCCGCCAAGAAGTGGGTATCCGGGTGGCGATCTCATCTCCAGACTCACTGACAACTGTAGTGATGCCCGTCTTCTTGGGCACCACATGCAACGGACTGACGCACTTGGAGTCGGAGATGGGGTAGATAAAATCGGCGCTCCACCATTTCAAGATCTCCTTCATGACAACATCTCGAAGGTTTGGGTTCAGTCGCCACTTGAACTCATGCAACGGCTTTGCGTCCTCTGCGAGATAGATATGGTGGGAGCACAGGGTCGGACTTATCCCCTAGAGATCGGCGACACTCCATCCTATCGCCTTGCGGTTCTTTTCAAGAACCCCCATCAGACGGGATTCCTGCTCTCCAGTCAAATCCGCTAAGATAATGACTGGGTACATCTCATGCTCGCCCGCAAGGAACCTATACTTCAGCGATGAAGGAAGCGGCTTCTGCTCTGGACAACACTGTGCTGGTGGATCTGGCCTCTGAAAGGTCTGAGTGAAGTCTGCCAAATCTGTATGGGGGAATGGAAACTCTCTCTCACAATCTGAATCAGGAGAAGGCTTCTCTGCTGATATGTCTCTGCTCTGTGTGGCATCATCCTCCTCCCTAGTTGTCGGCTCTGTGGAAGTCAGACACGGTATCAAATCATCAAACTCAGCCCAGTCGAAATCTGACTCTGTGGGATCTGTATCAGAATCACTAACAAAACTCTGCCTCGCGATCGGGGACCGACTCTACTGCCTGAGATGTATCCTGGACCAGGGGTGCGCTATCCAAGCTCTCCTCTGTTGTCATCTGTGCATCCATAATCTCTGAAGGTGAGAGGATGCCCTGTGCTGCTGGATCTGCCCAAACTGCCTCATCATCTGTGATCACAAAGTCGTAGTCCTGGTGGATGTCTCGCCCTACATCTGTCAACTGCTCTGAATCGAGAGTCTACTCGGAGCAAGCAGAATCTCGGGCTCTAGTGTCCTCGATCGTCTCTATTTGTACACTCTCGCCCTCGACACGAAAGTATACCTTCCTACTATCATGATCGTATATCGCCTTGGCTGTGGCCAAGAACAGACGTCCTAAAATGATGGTTGTATCGGTCACAGACTCAGGGATCTCCATGTCCAACACAACGAAGTCCACGGGGAATTTCAGGCCCTGAATCGTGACGACAACATCCTTCAACAACCCCTTTGGCCTCTTGAAAGATCGATCAGCAAACTGAAGGACCGTCCTGCTCTGTCGTAGAGGGCCCAACTCGAAGTAGTCGAGTAGGGCTGCCGGAAGTAGGTTGATCGAAGACCCGTTGTCTTATAGAGTACGATCGAACCTCTACTCCTGAATGTGGCATCTAACATATGGGGCTCTTGCATATGGCCTCTTGGCTGACAGACGGTTCTGGATCGTGAAACAAGTGGCTCGAGTGAGCACATGGATCTCAGACTGGTGGTTCCTCCTCTTCCTCCTGATAATGGTCCTATCTCTGAGTGATCTCTAGAGTAGAGGTATGTGCTCCAAGGCCTCCTGTAGAGTCAGTTGTATGTGGAATCAATCTATCATCTACTAGCTGAAGTCTATCTGATGGTTCTTTTTGGGATTTTCTTTTTTCTGCCCCTTAGCCAAATGGAGTGCTCTGGGAAAGGGGACTACAGGGTCCTTCTCAGATAAAGTACTAGGAGAGGGTCTAGGCTTCACAAACACGGCAGAATCCACACATACATCATCAATCACCACAGGTGGATCAGAATAAAATGAATCCTTTCCTTTATTCACAGCAATGTCCTGAGGTACATGAACAGATGAAAAAACTACAGGATTAGCAGTAGAAGTGTTGGTGGCCTCAGCACCACCCTCGGCATCTAGCTGTGCGGCCTCGATACCACGCTCTGGCTCGGCATCACATCTGGTGGCATCAGTACCACCTCCTCCATCAGGTGGAATGACGGCCTCAATACCGTCAGCTGGATCAACGTCCTTAGGGGCATCAGTACCACCATCATCATATCTGGCATCATGAATAGATAGAGAACATAGAACGGATCTGGAAACACACAAGATGAGAAAGCAAAACCCCCCAATTCACCTACTCAACACTGAGCTAAAGATCGTAAGGGATCGGTCAATTACCTTGTCAATTTTATTTAGGTGATTAAGTCAGTCTTTCAGAGCGATTACGTTAGCTGATAGGAATCCAATATTCTCAACAGACTGTCTCCAATAAAAGGCCAGTAGTCAGTCAAGAAATTTGATATGGCTCTAGCCTAGGATGCGGGTCACTCTCTCGCTCATCCAAACCAAAAAAGGAGGGGGTTACTCTCCCCAAGACAGATTTTGAAACGAGGTGTCTTTTAGGTCAAGTGTAATTAGCAGTCCTGATTTTATTTTTTTTCTTTTTATGTATTTTTCAAAAATCGTCTAACGAATATTCTGATTTCCTTTTATTCCTAAGTCCAGAAAAATGGGGGGAGGAAAAACGGAAAAGCCGGTGTGCGACAAAATCAATGATGCATGCACGAAATAGAAGGCGTACCTGACTCCAGCAGTCTACATGCAATTATGATCCGCGCATAAATATAAACTAACTATATTGATGCAATGCAAGAACCGTCCTAAGAAGAAATTTCTATTATCGTGAAGCACGGGTTTCTTTGTCTAGATCCAAGCACGTTCTATGGGAACATATATTCTATTAGGGCTTTGGACCTAATGCTACGAAAATAAAAACCTAAGTCTAGGGGCTCAAGCACAGAAATCCACATGAAATCAAAGAAAAGAAAAGCGAGAAAAACAAAACCACGGTGGGGTCCCCCGAGCACACCGGTGCTCGAAGAAATAGACCCTGTAAAGTCCATAAGTTTGAGTGTCCGGGTACCTGTATTATTACAATAATAAAATAGTCTGAAAGTAAACTAACTATCCTAAAGTAATCTATAACTCCTGCACCCCTGTTCTTCTCCTCGCGCTCTCCTAAGGCTCCGTGCAGAAGGGAGCTGCCTCCGAATCACGCAGTTGTGTCGGCTCTTCGAGAAGAACCGCATCGGTCCTTGGGCCCTCGCAAGAAATCAAACAGAAATGTCAAACACATATTATTATAAAAATAAAAGAAAAGCAATAAAAGAAAATATATGCAAAAATGGAAATAAAACACACAAAATAAAAACAAACAAGAACAAAATAAAAGAAAATAAAACAAAATAAAATAAAAATAAAAATAAAAAGAAAAAAAGAAAATCAAAAAGCCGCGAAAAGTCACGGACGAAAGAAAAGCCGTGGAAAAAGCCGTGAAAAACAAAACCGAACAAAAAAATGAAAAACAAAGACTACTAAGCCGTGCTCCCTGGCAACGACGCCATTCTGATGAGACGAAAAAGACCAAGACCCGGGTGAAGGTCAAAGAACAAGGTTCATTGCGACCTGGATCTCGATACTCAGCTTAATAAGAAAATCGAACCACCAAAATCAAAGATAAATCAATAAAATACAAAAGCGGTCCTCGCTATTTATTTAACCTGGTATAGCGACCAGGGTCGAACACAAGGAGCACGGATTGGCTCAAGAGAGCCTATGAAGTCGTCAAAAAGAAAAATAAAATAAACACAGGTAGTTTTGGTGGATTTTTAAATATTTTTATTTTTTTTATTTTTAATTATAAAGGAAATATAAAAACCAAGGAAAAGGCCAACAAACAAATATTTATAAAACACTCCAAAAAAGTCAAAAAAGTCAAATAAAAATTGTTTTTGTGTTTTTTTATATTTTAAGTGTTTTTGGTGAATTTTTCAGAATTTTTCAATTTTTAGTTGATTTTATAAAAATCAAGAAAGGGGAAAACAATGGATCAATGTGCAGCCAGAATTGAAAGGCCAATTAAAAATATATAATTGGCTATAAAAATCTGGAGAAAATTTTATGAAAAGGAAATACAAAAACTAAGCTACAGAAAAAGAGTTTGCATTTTTTTGAATTTTATAGAATTTTTATGATTTTTATAAGATTTTTAGGGTTTTTTTAATTTTTTTGGGATTTATAAATCCAAATAGCACAAAAATTGGACAAAAGCTGGAAAACCACAAAACTAACGATCTCTATTTTTTTAGAATTTTTAGAAAAGTTTTATATTTTTCTTTGATTTGCTTTCCCAAGCAGTAAAAAAAATCAAGGTTTTTGATTTTTTAAAAATAGCAAAATGCCACAAAAATGTCTTAAAAATTAGGAAAATTTTTACACAGTGGCAGGAGCCACATATCCAAATTTCACTCGATTTGGGTTTGATTTGATATTTTATTTAATAAAAATAAGGCACACATCAAGCAAGGACCTATTTGCAAAGAAACATTATTTAAGGGCCAAACAGTAACAAATAGAGAAAGCCTAGGGCTGATACTGCAAATAATCCAAAAACGCACGAGCTCAGCACGTGACTTGCACTCACAGGGGCATAAATGCAAATATCAGAACTAAAACTTCATTTCATATCATGGTATAAAACCCAAGCCCATATATGCAATTTGTCCACAAACTCACGTGTCGAAGCACGTGTCTAACACGGGTAGGGACTAAATCGCAAATACTAAAACTATAAGGTCCAAAGTGCAAATGTACCAAAATAAAAACAACTTCCTAAAATATTTACAGGTGTTAGAATACTCAGATGTTTATTCCATAGAGCCCTTGGGTCTCTTATATAGGGAGAGAGCCCTTGGGTAAATTACATGAGAGGTACATAAAGAAACTAAAATAATAAATAACATCGCAGACTAATAACTATCTCTACACTCCCCCTCAAGATGGAGCATAGATATCTATCATGCTCAGCTTGGAAGAACATCTCTGGAAAGGTCCTCTGAGCAATGGCTTCGTGAATATGTCTGCTGTCTGGTCCTCTGAACTGACGTGGGACGTGGAGATGAAGCCCTTCTGAATCATGTCCCTAGTGAAATGACAATCCACCTCTATATGTTTTGTTCTCTCATGGAAGGCTGGATTGTTGGCAATGAATAACGCTGCCTGATTGTCACATTGCAGGTTCATAGGCAAGGGAACCTCAACATTCAGATCTTCTAGAACTGCTTTAACCCACATCATTTCTGTGCTTGCCTGTGCCATGGCCCTGTACTCGGATTCGGCACTGGATCTTGCCACAACAGTCTGCTTCTTGCTTTTCCAGGAGACTAAAGAGCTTCCTACAAAGACAGCAAATCCAGAAGTAGACTTACGATCTCGTGGACATCCTGCATAATCCGCATCTGCGCAGGCTGAAATAGACAAATCTGTGGCTTTCTTGAACAGCAACCCTGTGCCTGGAGAAGACTTCAGATATCTCAATATCATGTACAATGCGTCCATATGTACTTGCCTCGGCTGCTCCATAAATTGACTCACCCGGTTTACTGCAAGTGCAATATCCGGTCGAGTTATAGTGATGTATAAGAGCTTGCCCACCATTTCTCTGTACCTTCTCTTGTCCACCTCCTCAGTGTCCTCATCGTACAGCTTCATGCTTGGGTCCATGGGTGTACTTGAAGGTCTGCATCCAGTCATTCCTGTTTCTACCAGCAAATCTGTGACATATTTCCTCTGATTCATCACCATTCCTTGTGCATTTCTTGCAAATTCTATCCCCAGAAAATACCGTATTGTGCCTAGATCCTTTGTAGTGAACTGGCTGCCCAACATAGACTTGGTCATCTCAACCCCTTGTGCATCATCTCCAGTAACCAGTATGTCATCAACATATACCATAACAACGATGGTACCTCTAGGGGTCTTCCGGACAAACAGTGAGTGATCCGCATTTGATCTTCTGAAACCCTGTCGTTCGATAAGCTGGGAGAGCTTCTGGAACCACGCACGAGGACTCTGCTTAAGGCCATAGATAGCCTTATGAAGTCTACACACCTTCTGTGACTCCCCCTCAGCAGCAAACCCGGGTGGCTGCTGCATGTAGACTTCCTCCTGTAGATCACCATACAAGAAAGCATTCTTAACATCAAGCTAGAATATGGGCCAGTCACGTACCACTGCAACCGATAGTAGAATGCGAAGGGTAGAATGTCTCGCCACCGGTGAAAAAGTGTCCAAGTATTCTACCCCATATGTCTGTGTAAACCCTCGTGCGACAAGCCTGGCCTTGTATCTGTCAAGACGACCATCTGCATGATATTTGATTGTAAAGACCCACTTGCAGCTCACAACAGACGCACCTGGAGGAATAGGGACCAGAGACCAAGTCCCTCTGGACTGCAATGCACGCATCTCCTCTTCCATTGCTAAACGCCAGCATTCAGTCTTCATGGCATCCTGATATGTCCGTGGAATCTCAACGGATGATACAGCTGCGGCAAACTTCTAGAAATCCCCAGTGAGTCGATGAAAGGATACATGAGAGGCTAGGGGATATGAGGCACACTGTCTTCGTTGTTTCCTATGAGCAATGGGCCGGTCCAAGTCATCCAAAACAGTGCTGACCGGTTGGTCATCCTCCTGTGGTAAAAGCTCCTGCACATGTGCATTATTTAACCCATCATTAATATCAGAACATACCTGAGGCGTGCTGGATGGTTGAGATGTAGCTTGAGCAGGGCCTGTGCGTCTCGTATAGAACTTAGTGAGAGGAACAACTGGCGGTGGTGGTGGTGGTGGCGGAGATGGTGGTGGTGGTGTTGATATTGATGATGGTGGAGTAGAGGACGGACCAAGGCTCGGAGGTGGTGGAACATAGATCTGGGAGTCTGATGATGTGGAGGAGACCAACCTGTCACCTGCAGGGGAGAAGTACATGACTGGTTCGAAAAAAGTAACATCTGCACTCACATAGTACTTGTCATTGACAGGATCATAGCAACGGTACCCCTTCTGTGTCCTGGAGTAACCCACGAAAACGCACTTGATAGCCCTAGGGGATAGCTTATCAAGCCCCGGAGATAAGCGGTGAACAAAAGCAACAGTGCCAAATACCCGAGGTGTCAGTGTAAATAAATCTCTGTCAGGAAAGAGAACAGAGATTGGAGACTTTTCCCCCAGAATAGTTGTAGGCATTCGATTGACCAGATAACATGCTGTAAGTATAGCATCACCCCAAAAGGATAATGGGGCACAACTCTGAATAAGTAAAGTGCGTGCAATGTCAAGAAAGTGTCGATGTTTTCGTTCGGCAACCCCATTTTGTTGAGAGGTGTAGGCACATGTGGTTTGGTGAACAATGCCTTTAGATGAAAGGAAGCTAGTAAGAGAGCGAGTGCAGAACTCCAAGGCATTGTCTGTACGCACATACTTAACAGTAGATGAAAAAACATTCTGAACTTCATTTATTAGATTTTGGAGAACATTTCCTGCTTCAGATTTATTTTTGAGAAGAAAGGTCCACGACACTCTGGAAAAATCATCAACTACAACTAGATAGAACCTGTGCCCCTGGTGATCCGGGACACGACTTGGACCCCAAATATCTATATGAAATAACTCAAACGGGGAGCTACTGCTCCGACTCTGACGACTGGGGAAGCTAGACCGATGGTGCTTCCCTAACTGACACACTTCACACCGAAAAGAGGAACTCGGAGATATCTGAGGCAGGAGGTGACGCATCTTCTGCAGTGGTAGATGACCGAACCGAAGATGCCAGGTGTACGGAGAAACAGAGGCCTGGTTATGCAAGGAGACGCCAGCGTAGGAGCTACGAACGAGACGATAAAGGCCATTGTGCTCAGAACCACAGCCAATCACCCTGCCCGTCAGTATGTCCTGAAAAATAACAGATGATGGATCAAAAATAGCACGACAGTGCAAATCACGTGTAATCTGACTAATAGATAAGAGGTTCATAGAGAATTCTGGAGCATGTAGCACATTCTGTAAGTGCATAGAAGGTAGCAGAGCTGTCTCCCCCTGACCAATGATAGGAGAGTGAGTACCGTCAGCAATAAGTACAGAGCGACCTGGCTGAACAGCTCTGTAGGACTGCAGAATATCTTTCTCACGGCATAGGTGATGGGTAGCTCCAGAGTCAACAATCCATCCTGTTAGGTCATGATTATGAAGTGAGACTGAAGGACTACCTGAAGCACTGGCTGAGGCCGATGTACTGGCTGACGCCGAAGCCGCAACATCAGAAACGTCTGCACCCTCTGATGAAGAAGATTGTGGCATAATATCCCGAAGTCGTGCCACCAATTCTTCGAACCTGTGATCTGGAGTAGATGCGGGTGGACCCTGAACATGATCAGCTACTCGTGCAGAAGGAGGGAAACCATGCTTGGAATAGCATGTATCCTCTGAATGACCAGTGCGGCGGCAGTACGAGCATGTAGAGCGTATGCGGCCTCCACGTCCACGTCCACCACTTCCTCTGCCACGAAACGGGAACGAGCCACCACGTCCCCTGGAAACTGCCATTGCTGACGGATTTGCAGTCGCTGTACTGGATGGAACGGGTACACGACTGAGCCTTCTGTATACCTCTTCCATCGGTGGGATGGTAGCATCTGCCAGTATCTGGGCGCGTGCTGCCTCGTACTCCGGATCTAGGGCAGCGAGTAATACGCCAACCATAGTGGCGTTGCGGAACGTCTTCTGCTGTTCCGGTGTGGCTGTAAGCGGAATAGTGCTGTAGAGCTTCTCGAACATGCCACGAAGCGACGTGTACAGGGAATGAAGAGGCTTCCCATTCTGCTTTGTGGTAAATATATCATGCTGCAACTGGAGCATCTTCGTCTCATTGCGGACCTGAGAGTACGTCATAGCCAAAATATCCCACATCGCCTTAGCGGTGGGTTGGTGAAGGACATCGTTCGCTATCTCCGTCGTGAGCGTACCTGAGAGCCACACTTTGGCGTACGCATCATCCGCCTCCCATGAGGCATAGATCCCTGTCTTCTCCGGCGGTTCATCCTCGGTAAGAATATGCTTCTTACCACACTACTTCATGAGACTGAGGAACTGCATCGCCCACAGTTCGTAATTCGTCCCGTCCATCTTGACGATTGGTGCCGAACCTTTGAAGGCACCTATGGCGGGCATATCAAGCTTCTGATCTGACATGACGCCGGAGAAGAGCAACTACTGATAGATCAAGAGAAAACTGTCTACCAAGACCTTGTAGGATCCAAGTGCATAGGTAGACGATTATGCACTTGAATCAAACATAACGTCGAGTCCTAGGAAGAACGCGGCACACCGGCACCGAGTAGAGGCCTTGGAAGCCTCTACTTGGCAAAAATAACGGCTGTCAAGGAATGATCAGCGGCTGGACAGCAGGTGGAGGGGCCCTGGCGTCGGTTGATGAGGGCCTGGCGGCGATGGGGAGGCCCGGCAGGGGCTGGCGGCTGGTCGAGGAGGGCCCCGGCGGCGGTGGGAGCCCGCTGGCAGGGGTTGGCGGCGATTGGGAAGCCCGCTGGGGGGCTTGGAAGCCCGCTGGGAGGGAGGGCTGGGTGCTGGAGGGGCCCGCTGGGGGCTGCGGAGGGCAGCGAGGAGGCAGCGAGCCCTAGGCGGCGGCGGGAGGTAGGGTTCGAAACCCTAGGCGGCGGGAGGGGGGGGGGACGGCGGTGGAGAACCCTAGGGTTAGGGTTATGGCTCTGATACCATGTTAGAATACTCAGATGTTTATTCCATAGAGCCCTTGGGTCTCTTATATAGGGAGAGAGCCCTTGGGTAAATTACATGAGAGGTACATAAAGAAACTAAAATAATAAATAACATCGCAGACTAATAACTATCTCTACAACAGGACTAAATGGAAATAATAAAAAGGCAAAGGGCCTAAGTGAAATTACCCCTATTATTAACGATCGACGGATGAGGGGTGTCCACGTGTTGATCGGACGACTGAGAGTATCAGACACCCCTTCGATGATCGACGCTCCAGATGGGATCCTGAGCTCGATCCGACGGCTGAACGCGACCCTCGGATGGATCAACGGCTGGAGGCCTCCCGCAAATGGACGGTGAGGATCTAAACTGGGGCGGGAGGCTCGATCAGACGGTATCTGGAGGTTCTCCAAGAACTCTTCGCCGGCGAGGTGCTACAGCCAAATGCGCGCGGTGAAGGACTCCTCCGGAGCTACTGAGATGGGGAACGTGATGGCTGAGGTCGTCCGCAGCTCCTGCTATGCTCTGATGAAGCCAAGGCGCTCTGGAAAGCTCAGGCAACGAAGAAGGCACGAAGCTTCTGTGCCTCAACTGTTGGACACCCAGATGGGGTCGCTTTGACCTTTAAGTTGCACAGAACGCTTCCTTGGTCGAGGGCAAAGTGCCTCGACCCGTTAGCGGGCGAAGGGGGTGGTCTGGTGATGTGGAGCGAAGGTCTCCGACGAGGTGACGATGATGGCGACCTGAGTTCCTGCTCTGGGGGCGAGTCAGGATGATCAGATGGGTGCAGAACGTGGGTAGAGGTCTCGTGGCGGTGAATTCGAGGTCGGATGATCGAATGGGTGATCGGAGCGAAGTGAATTGGCCGGCGAAGGACGGCGGCGCGAATTGGGAAAAAGCGAAAATTAACTAACATAGATGGAATCTGACCTAGTGAGTGGCTGAGATCGTCTGTGCTGAAGGTCGGGGACCTCCGGGGGTCGTTGCCTCGATGGTTTGACGGGACCAGAGGCTCTGGCTCGCTTGGTGGCGGAGCACGGCGGTGTGGCCATTGGATCAGTGGTTCCCGGCTTCACGTGCCTCGCTATGACCCTCTCTCATACATCTGTCACTCAGGTGAGGGAGAGGAGCTCATTGGAGATGAGGGGGAAGGCCAAAGATGCGGCTAATGGAGGGGGAAGAAGATGATATATACTCGTAGGGGTCTGGCAAGATGGAGGTTTGGTGAGTGAATCGGAGTTCGGATCCCTAGGCAAATCCCTGGGTGTGGATCAGGGATGGATCAAGTGTAATCAGGACCCGTGGTTTGGATGATTGGTGATCGGATCATGCTTGGATAAATAGACGAAGTTGAGTCGAGAGCAAAGATCCGTCACTGGGTGGTCCTGGGGGGAGAGTTGACCGGGGTTCAACAATCCCCCGTAGACCAATGGAATAATTCCATTGGAAATTATTTTGAAAAATTAAAATAAAATAAATAATGACCTTATTTCAAAATATTTACAAAATGAAAAATATTTATTTTTTTTCAAAGAATTTTTTAGTGATTTTTATTCATTTTTTTGCAAAACAAATTATGTATTTACAATATATCATTATTATATATAGGTTTGTATACCTATGTATTTTTTATTTTTATTTTAAATTGTTTATTTTTAAACAATTATTCCAATTTTATATTTTATTTATTTACAACATAAAATTTGGAATAAAAAGGTATTTTTATTTTATTTTATAATTTATTTTCATTAGTTAAATAAGTAGATTTATATACATATGTACATGGTATAAATACAAGGTGGGAAATGGATTTTATTGTTTTTTTTCTTTTTATTTTTAATTTTCTGATTTTTATTTTATTTTTATAAATATGTACAAGGTATTAAAAACATATTTCTATTTATAGGAAAATAAAATTATTTATATACAGGTGTATGTACAAGCATGATTGACCCTATCTCCCTTTACTTGGTTTCTTTTGCAGTCAGGCCAAGGCTTAGCCCTCCCTAGGGATTAGTCACTCAATATTTATTCTAAATATTACCCTCTTTTTCTTTATTTCTTTATTATTTTATTTTTGCACAAAAACATGCTAATTATTAATATTTACACAATGCATGTTTTTGTCAATTTATTTTATTTACACAAATATACATGGTGTTTTGCACAGGTTTTTAGCTAAAATAAAAGAATAAAGAGTGATGAATGAGGATTCATCACCCTTACTCGATCGATTCAAGTTTGGCCCTCTCCAACAGAGCAGGACGATCCTTTAGTTTGCTGATCGATCTGCTAAGAGGCTGATGGGGCTGCTGAAGGACGTGGTCATCACAATTCAGGGCATGAAATTCCTCGTGGACTTCGTTGTGTGGGACATGGAGATCCCTAAGTTTGTGACCGATACACCCATCATTTTAGGACGCCCGTTCTTGGCCACAGCCAAGGCAGTGTCCGATCATGATAGCGGGAAGGTATACTTTTGCGTCGAGGGTGAGAATATACAAATAGAGACGATTGATGCGACTAGAGCGCGGGATTCAGCTTGCTCAGAGCCTCTTACAGATTCAGAGCAGATGACAGAGGCAGAGTGACGCATCCACCAGCAGTGTGATTTTATGATTACAGACGATGAGGCAGCTTGGTCAGACCCCGTTTCACGAGCCATCCTCTCACCTTCCGATCTCGCTAATGCACAGATTCCAGTAGAGGAGAGCTTCAAGAGCACATTCTTGGCAGAGGACACCTTTCAGGCAGCGACTTGAGACCTTCCTCATGAAGGCCAAGTTCTACCATTGGAAGGATCCCATCCTTTATCATGAGAGAGGGGATAGCGTCTAGCGTCGGTGCATTCCTCAAGAGGAGCACCATAGCGTCCTCACTTACTGCCACAATCTTGAGGTAGGAGGATATCACTCTGGGAGGAGAACGGCATAGAAAGTGATCCAATCCGACCTATGGTGGACTACCTTCTTCAAGGATTCTGATGAATTCGTGAAGAGGTGTACTGACTGCCAGAGGATGGGCACTTGTGGACATCGTGATATGATGCTGATGCAGCCCGTTCACTTCTGTGAGGTTTTTGACGCATGGGGCATCGATTTCATGGGTCTATTCCCTAAGAGTCAGGGATTTGAGTACATCCTGTTTGCCGTTGATTATGTGAGTCGTTGGGTTGAGGCTATCCCCGCCCAACCCGTAGATGCTAGGACTGTATGCAGATTTTTGAGGAAGAATATCATTTCACGGTTTGGGGTGACTAGAGTGTTGATATCTGACAGGGGGTCTCATTTCATCAACGACAAGGTAAAGGCCCTTGCTAGCGAGTTCAACATAGACCATCGAGTAGCCACTCCATATCATCCTTAGACTAATGGTCTTGCTGAAGTGTCGAACAGGGAGATCAAGACGATGTTGCAGAAGGTAGTCCGCCCTGACCGAAAGGATTGGTCACAACTTTTGGACTCGGTCTTGTGGGCATATCAGACTTCCTTCAAGACTCCTTTGGGTACATCTCCCTTTCGCCTCGTTTATGGCAAGCCCTGCCATTTACCTGTTGAGCTTAGGCATAAGTCACTTTGGGATGTCACAGATTTACTTTTGGATCTAGTGAGTGTAGGAGACCAGAGGAGGGCATAATTGGCAGCCCTGGAGAAGCTTAGAGACACGACCTTTTCGAGCAGCCTACAATACAAGGAGAGAGTAAAGGAATGGCATGATTCTCATATCAGCCACAAGAAGTTTGACCCAGGACAGAGAGTATTATTGTTCGATCCTAAGGCTTAGACTATTTCCAAGGAAGTTGCAGAGCATATGGAAGGGACCATACCTGGTCTGAAAGGTACATGACAATGGAAGCATTGACATATCTGAGATGTCATCTGAGTCTACCTTTCATGTTAACGGGCAGCGGCTGAAACCATATCTAGATCATGAGCTGCTGGTCGTTGATGTTGCCCATATTTATTTTGCGTGAGATGTGGTCTTTGACTCACATCTATAGCATCTCACGCCTGATTATCACTTTCTTTCGCCTTGTATAGATCCAGATGTCCTTATCATACCATTCTTTAGTCCAACACCCCATTTGCATCTGTGATTATGCTATACTTAGGGTGCACTTTACCCTAAGTATGGGGGGGTGTCAGACTTTTGATTTCCTTTTTTATTCTTTTTACCTCTATTTTATTGCCTATACTTAGGGATATTTTACCCTAATTATAGGGGAGGTAGACCCAATACATTCTTCCACTCGGAGATCCCTTTGTGTACAATCTGCTATACCTAGCATTACATGATCCTAAGTATAGGGGAAACCCCGAGATCCTTTCATTTCTATTCTTTGATTCATCGTTGTAGTCTAGTTTTTTTTTCACTTCCCTATACTAAGCACGAGTTATGTCTTCTTCATCGCTCTTGATCCACTTTGAGGACATTGTTCGAGCTAACTATATGGGGCGTCGTATATATTTCATATATACTTTAGCAATAACTCGTACTTTATGTGAGTGTGTTAATAAATAAAATGGCAAAAATCCTTTATATTATAAACTTTAAAAATTTAAAAAATTTTCTTGTACATAAAAATTCTTTCTTGCACATACATAGCTATTTATATAAAATTATTTTTGTACAAAATGTTTGTAAAATGTTGTGTAAAGAGTTTGTAAATATTTTGATATCAAAATTATGTACATAGTACAAAATTTTTGTAAAATGTTTGAAAAATAAAAAAGTTTGCAAAAACACTTGTGTAATTGTGTGTAAATATTTTGCAAAACTTCTGCATTCATGCACTCATTCATTCAAATATTTTTCAAAAATTTTGACATTTTCAAAACTTGCATAAAAATATTTTTGCATATATCTGCACAATTTTTCTGAATCATAGTTGACAGTAATATATCCTGGAATTAAATTGGAAAATGGAGCTTGGTTAAGACCTTAATCCACCTAATTCTAAGAGGAACATTATAGGGCGTAGGGTTAAGACTTTTCAGGTCCATGGTGACTTAATTCTTTGAGTCCACTAGGCTATGATCATATGTCATCTTTATGAGCCTAAGTAGAACACTTAACAACACACACATGACTCTCACAGATGATGGCTTTACTTGCACCAGCACCTTACACATAGCTCTCTACGGATGAGGTGGCGAGGAGGCAGTCTTCTTTGGCTTGAGGTAAAATACGAGGGTAGTACTTTTAGGCGGAACCTCTCGTCTTCTTTTTAGTGAAGGAAGTACGTCTCAACTTGGTCTGGCGGCATTGAGGTCTAAACAAAGGAGTTGGGGTTGCAATAATGCTTCAAAAGAGGGATAGTCTACTGGCTCAAGAGGAAAAGCTCCTTATGTATATATGATGCACCATGTAGATATGTTGTACATATGCATATCGAAAAAAAATGTGCAAAAAGAAAAGAAAAACTCCAAAAAAGTGGTGGGTCTGAAAGAAAATGAAATACCCACTGGAGTGTATATAGCCAAATAAAGCAAAGCTTATGTTACCCATGCCCATCTCATGAAGCTTGCAGCAGGGAGACTTAGCTACACTGGTTGGGCTCCCTAGGATACATGGTTACACTTGTCATGGTCCATTCTCTTCTTCCTCCTCTTCTTGAGCCGGTTGCACTTGAACTTAGAAGGGAATACCCTGCTCCTCGAGGAAGAGTTTCCAGACTAGGGCATTCGAGTTACCTTGTTGAGGGGGGTTGTCACTTTGCCATTTCTGAGGTGGGGAGATACATATCACTTACACAATACAAGGAAAGATTCATGGTCATTAGAGTTTTTGTATGTAGACTTGTTCTGATCTGGATTGTTGAGGAGTCTTGACGATAGATTGGTGGAACTTAGAGGCTGCTAAGTTTTAAACCTAAGTCCAAATAAGGTTCCGACAAACTAATAATCCAAAGGTCTGACTGAGCTCCATACTTCAATTTAATGAAGACAAGTTTAACACTCAACCTTGATTCACCTTCTTTTTCTTTTTCTTTCCCTTTTCACTTCTTTTTCAAATAAGTGTTTGCTAAGGGACTAGCAAAAGTAAAGTATAGAGGGTGATGAATCCTCATTCATCACTCTTTATTCTTTTATGTTTGCTATTTATCTTGACAAAGCATCATGTATAAAGTTGTAAATATGATAAATTAGCAATAAGCATGCATTTGTTAATATTCCATAATTGGCATGTATTTGTGCAAAAATAAAAGAATAGAGAGAAAAAGAAAAAGAAGGAAATATTTAGAATAAATATTGAGTGACCTGAACCTAAGAGAGGGTCCAGTATGGGCCTGATCGCCAAATAAAAGTAGAGAGAGATAGGGCCACTCTAGCCTTGTATATATACACACTTTATGTATATATTTTATTTTTTTACAAAATAGAAATAAAAAGGTGTTTTTATCTTCCTTGTACATATTTCTAAAAATAAAACAAAAAGTAGAAAAATAAAATAAAAAATAAAAATAAAAATAAAACTCTCTCTCTCACCTTGTACATAATACATGTAAAAATGTATCTTCCCTAATTTAATAAATAATAAAAATATAATAAAAATTATTTTATACTACAAATATTATGTTGTGAATAAATAAAATATAAAATTGGAGTATTTGTGTAAAAATAAGAAAATAAAAATAAATGTACAAAATACATAGGTATTTTATACTTGTATATAATATAATACTATATATACCATAAATTATTTTTCCTAAAAATAAATAAAAATCACAGAAAAATAGTTTAGAAAATAACAAATATTTATCATTTTGTATACTTTCCGATTTAAAATCATTTGCTATTTTTAATTAATTTTATAATTATTTTTTACCATCTATTTTCAGATTGGTCCAAGAGGAATGTTAACCCCGGTCAACTACCCCTCCCGGACCTCCCCTCGTGCAGATCCGAGTTTTGTTCTTGTTTCTCCCAATTATCCCGACCGGATCCTGCACCCTCTTGCTCCGATTTTGGCACCCGCATCTCCCCAGTGGATTGATGATCCTCGCGGATCCCTAGGGAGTTGCGGATCGACCTCGGTTCGCGTGCGTGATCCGATTCTTCCAAGATTCCTTTGACATACTATAAAGCTCCTCATTTTCTCTCCCAGCCTCTTAGCTTGCGTCGCACACCCTTCTAATACCCTAGAAAGGTCCGCCTTGGTGAGAGCAACCGGAGACCACCTTTGGTCATCGCAAAGTTGATGTGTAGTCACAGCTCGCCTTCCGTGGTCGGAGCACCGCCGCGACGAGCCTCCTCCGCTAGAGCTCAGGAATCTCCTAGGACCATCACGTAATCTTTCCATATCTCATAGCTTCTTTGTTCGTCCAATCTTTCAGTTGCCATCTTTCGCCGCTCCGCCAGCTCCGACCCGCCGGTCGGAGCCTCGCCCCCTACATCTATCCATTTCGATCGAAGCTCCCGCTCATCGTCCACCTTCCCATGCCCTCTGGTCATCCTAATCTTGGCTCGGATTGCCAAGATCATGCCATCGGTCTCATCTATCGCCTCTGTCGAAGACCCCCCTTTGTTCACTTCCTCTTCTCTTTATCTTAGGTCAAATAACACCGACCGGAGCCTTGCTCCAAGTCCAAGCTTATTTTGCAATGCTTAGCACGCATGGAACGACCCAGATCGCCCTTGACCACCCTCGCCGGAGTTCGCCCAGGTCCCAGCCATCGTCATGAAGATTCGACCATCAGCGACTCCATTCGAGCCGGCCATTCGACGTGGAGGGACCTCACAGTTCTGTTGGCACCGACCGATTGTTCATCGGAGTCTCCGATCTCCCTCGGTGCTTTGGCGATGCTCGCACAAGCGTTATTCTTCCAGAGATTCTCTCCACCATCCTATAGCCCACACCTGCCAGATACCATCCTCGTCGTCCATTGCCTAGAGCTGTCAGGCCATTAGATGTCAGATCTAACGGCCCCCATAACTGCCACGTCCCTAACATCTGATAGCCATCAGATCTGATCCATGACCACTCCAGAGCCGCACGTTCGCACCCAGTAAGCGGCCGCCACCTTTCTAGCCACGCGTAGCTCACGTGCTGCATGGGTAATTTGCTCAGTCTACCCTGTCTTTATTTGATTTTTTATTTTAGTCTGTAAAATAAAATCATTGTTAGACCATTTTGCATTTTAGCACCTATAGTTTTTTTTATTTGCTTTTTAATCCGGTCTATGTGGACCCACGTGCTTCTTCACGTGTTATTTGGGATATTTGCAGTTTGTACCATGGATTTCTTTAGTATTATGATTTGATGTTTTAGTTTTCATATTTGCAAGTATACCCATGTACGTGCGGATTGGGGACATGTGTTGATATTACGGAGAAATTGCAGTTTGGGCCCTAGACTTTTCCCACGTGTTATTATTTAGCCCTAGAACTTATTTTCTTTGCAGATTTGTCCCTGTGTGCTGTGATTTTTATTTTTAATTAAATAAATAGCATTTTAGCTCCAACATTCATGAAATTTTGACACGTGGCTCCTACCACTGTGTAGGAATTTTAATGAATTTTTGGCTTTATTTTGCTTTTATGTACTATTTTAAAAAATTAAAAAACCATAAAAAGTGTCACTGTTTGTTTTTAAAAATCAAATAAAAACATTAAAAAGCCTTGAAAAATTCTAAAAATTTCCTTATTGTGTGTTTTGTTGTGTTTGAGTCTCTATCCAATTTTCGTTTCATTCTCAATTATAAAAAGCATAAAACTTAAAAAAGAGTGAAAATCTCATAAAAATCATTAAAAATTCCTAAAAATTCAAAAAATGTGTTTTCAATTGTTGTAGTTTGGTTTTATTTTGTAGTTTATCATAAAATTCCTGTTAGGATTTTATAGGCATTTTTAGTAATTTTAATCCGCCTTTAGATCCTAGTTGTACATCGTTTTGTATTTTTGGTTTTATTTCATTTTCAAAAAATTATTTAAAAATCAGAAAACCCCCAAAAAATCCACAAAAACACTTTTATATTTTAAAAACACAAAAATATTATTATTTTGAATTTTTGAGTGTTTTTGGTGCTTTAAATAATTGATTGAGTGTTGAGTTTTGAGTTTCTTGTTTTATTTACTTATATTAAAAATTCTAAAAAAATATAAATTCCACTTTTTCTTTGCTTTTCTTGGATTCCCGATTACTTCGTAGCTTTTGCATCACGTGCTCCTTGTGTTCGACCCTGGTAGCTATATCAGGTAAAATAAATTAACGAGACCTCTTGCTTTGTATTGATTGCTTGATTTGTCTATTGGAGGTCTTCTTTTCTTGATTAGCTGCGCTTTGTTGTTTAGGTCACAACGACCGTAATTACTCCTTAACCCCATAGCAAAAGCCTTATCATCACTAACCTCAGAGGAAGAGGCTGCTACGACAGTGAAGAAGCCTCGGATCTCGCCAAGGATGGTCGGTCGGTGCTGTCACATCTTTTAGGAATAGCTGCTTCTTAATAGTTGAACAACGGATGAGGGGTTTGGATCGACGATGGGTTTTAAATAACGGAGGAGGGCAGTGCTTGATTTGGAGAGAGAGAGAGAGAGATTAGAGATTGAAGGTGGGTGTGATGAGTATTTGGGAATGGGTTCGATTGGGAGGAGATCTGGGAAGAGGCGATTGGGCGAATTGGATTCGAGACAAGGGGCGATCGAGGATTGATTGGAATCGGGAGATCGACGATGAATGCGAAAAATGGTGTGGCTCCAGATTGGGTAAGGCATCGAGAAGAGCAGGCAAGCGGGACTAGAGCCAAATGGGGAAGCATTGGTCGACGTTGAATAGAGGGAGGAGAAGGACGCGGACCGTCCGATCGGCCAAGATAGGTTGGCCCATGAAGAGCCATGTGGCGGGGAAGAAATAAAAGGGAAAGAGTGTAATCCTAGCCGTTGAACGGATACCCCTTCATCCAATGTCCGGAAAAAGAATGAGTAAGTGAGGGAGAAGGTGGTGACACATGGCAGCTCTAAGAGCTGCCACATGGCGCGCCTAGACAAATCAAAAATAAAAATCAAAAATCAAAGAAAAATAAAAAAGAAATAGTATAGTATATGATCTCTGATCAAAAACTTTTCTTCCCAAAAGTTGCTTGTATCGATAAGATCTACAACTTTCATGAAGAAATAAAAATCAAAATAGGTCATTTGCACAAAGTGATATTTTTGGTGGCACTCTGTGTGCATAGAATACCTTTTTTGGGTTTTGTATATTTTTAAATTAAAAAAATGAAATAAAATATAAATAAAAAATATTTACATATTAATCTATTTGTTTGGATTTTTAATAAACAAGAATATAAGGAAATAAAATAAAGAGTTCTTATTGTACAGACTATTTGTGAAGACTCGGACTCAGTCAGTTTCTTTGATTTCAATCTTATTTTAGATTTGGAATTTAGGATATTTTAATAAAATTTTTGAAAAAGAAATAAAATAAAAAGTGCTAAATATGTATATAAATTGTCTAAAATATACAATGTACAAAAGAGGCCCAAAACCCACTTTTCTCACACGAGCTTTGATTCACTTGAACTTGGTCTTGTTTTGATCGTAATTGAACGTACATTAGTTCAAAAGTGAGTAAGATCAAATCAGACACTATATGAAGAAGATATCATTGTTTTAGTCTGACAGATCTGAAATTAGGGTTTTGATTTGTGAGCCACATATTTATGTTCATGATTTTTTCCTATTTTTCATTTATTCTTGTTAGTAATACGTACACAATGGAAGTGGTATCAGGTGATTTGGAGTTAGCACGAAGGGAACTTAGCTCATTTTACATGTCAATTGGGCGAGGATTTTTGGCTTCTTTTTTTATGCAATTATGCATGATAAAATGTAATTATTATTTATACAAGCATGAATATTAATAATGTGATTTAAATGATGAAATGCCAATGAATTTTGGGGAACCGAGTTTAATTAATCTCTTTTAGAGTGATGAATCACATATTCATCAACGAGTTAAACATATGGAACAAAAGATCGGATATGAAGCCAATCATACGGGGATTGACGTCAAACCGAATAAGGCAAAATTGTTGTTCGAGAATAGAATGATTGTGAATCGGACCAAGAATACAAGGGTGATATGCGTAAAAAGAAGCAAGAAGATCCTGCTAAAGAATAGAGTGACCCATAATCATGACACAGACTGTGATAAAAAGAAGGAAAAAAATAAAATGACTTGAAAACTCTAAAACTGCTAGACTTAAAGAAGGGTGAACGCAACATATCCAAATCACATTCAAGCACAAAGCACCTCCCAATTCACCTGCTCAAGATAATGATGATTGTAAGATTGCAGTCATTATATTTTTAATTTTAGAGTTTGGTGATATCAAGTAGATATATTAATCAGACTCACATGTGTAGTCTCATATAGTGATTCGTGTCCGAGTCAGTGTTGCACCACTACTTTAACACAAGATCACTTCATCTACAGTCTGAGGCAAGTGCTTGCAGCAATAACAGAACCCAAGAGTCGGCCCAAGTCCTTAGGGCACAAGTGCAAGGTTGGGGGCTCTATTCCTTAAGTGTATGTGCCTCATTCGGTCTAGAGAGTACCTACGTCTAATGTAGGATTTGCTCTTCCCAAATCAATGAATCCAATTACATTTATTTTTAGGTCAAATAGAGTTAGCAGCTGCAGTTTTCTTTAGGTTATCACTTCTTTTGGCTATTTTTCGTGTAAGAGGCCTAATTGAAGTTTTCAATTCCTTAAGTATCCTGAGTGATCAAAATCAGAGGGAGAGGGTGGAAAAGTAATGCAAGACAGAAATCAATGATGAATGTTAGGTCAAAAGTGCTCACTTTGCTTCCTAGCTCTCTCCATGCAGATTACTAGACATAAATTGAAACTACGCCATATGAATGCAAAGATGAAATCGTCCTAAGTAGGAATTGCTATTACACAAAGAACCATTTAATTTGTCTAAGTCCAAACATAATGAACTATAGGAACATGATATAGATTGAGTTATGGACCTAGTTACTCAATCAAGCATTCATAAAACTAAGGGCTCAATGACACAAAAAAATAAAAATAAAAATGAAAAATTCAAATAAAGAGAAACAAATAAATAAGTCAGAAAACAAATGAAAATAAAGTCGACAAAAAACCATGAGTGAAAATCAGAATAAACGATGGGGGAGCTTATGCTCCTAAATGTACAAGTGTCTAAGTTATGCAACACAAGCAAGATCCCGACAGAGATCCATTATAAATATAGTCGGTACAAAATATACAAATGAAGATGCAAAAATAATTCCTAAGTGATATACTTTATCCCAAAACATTCTAGATTGTGGCTCCTTTATTTTTTTTCTCCAACAACCGACTTTCTAAGAAATCTATCCTTTGTTTTCGTGTAGTTGCTCAGGCTATGAAGATCCTGCTCCACTCCTTGGGCCCTACAAAATGCACAAAGGATTCAACAATATTATAGTTCTAATAAGTAGTTCGATATGTAAATAAGATAGATGCTGAAATGAAATAAACACACAAAGAGTGAGATCAATACATGGTCTAAAAATTGACATAAAAGTTGTGCTCCCCGGCACCAATGCTATTTTGATAACGATTTTACGCAGTATTCTATGTGTCAAGTGTATTACCCACTCATGATAGTAGCAAAAAAAATATTTCAACTTCTTTTCGATTAACTAGGAGTAAGTAATATCGGATCGAATACAAGGAGCATTAGCTAAGAAGTTTCTTTTCATTCAATTTTTATATAAGGTTGTAATTCACTCACAAACAGACAATGAGAAGAAGTAAAGAAACAATCATAGGTTTATATGCATCATAAGTTAACAAGGAAAATGCAGCAGAGAGAAAGAGAATAAAAGACACAAAACACAAGAAGCCAATACAAGAAAAATCAAGAAAACTAAATAAAATATGGAAAATATCTTTTTGATTTTTTAGAAGATATTCAAATGATTTTGGAATTTTTAAAAATAAGAAAATTCAAATAATAAAATGAAAAGGATAATCCTAACCATAGAAAAATAAGGTAAATTGGACAATCAGAAAAATCCTATAAATACCTCAAAATGAAATCCTAAGATTATGCATATAATTTTCGTAAATAGATAAGAATATAAAGATGAAAACAAGATCTTTTTTTTTGGTTTTTAACACTATTTCTGGTTTTTATGATTTTTACAATATTATACGTATTTTTGGATTTTGTACTCTAAAGACAGTAACATTAACTGTCCTTTGGATATGAGATAGACATTGACAAGCTACAATGTATATTAGTATTTTCTGAGATGCAATTAATAAACTGAAAATAAAAGAAAATAGGAAGGCTAAAATAATGTTTTTATTTTTTTAGACTATTCATCCAACAAGATAAAAATACAACAAAAATCACGATTATAGAGAAAGATCTGAGGCATATGAGTATTTTTTTTAAATTTCAAAAAGATTAAAGACTCATGAATAAATCAATCACTCAAAAATATTGTAGAAATTATACATGCCACAAATCAAAAGATCTTCTGATAAAACTTGGAAACATGTTCGTCCTGATATAGTTCTACAACATATCAAAAAATGAGCAAGATATATTAGAAATTCAAAGAGTCATTAACAAAATAAGCCAAACTAGTACCCTCAATTCAAATATTAACCATTAATTATCTATGCATCAATAATTCATGAAACGTTAATACAACGTAGATATTTAGATCATCTTTCTAATAAAATAAATTTCATGAAATGGAGTTCAAATGAACGATTAATAAATGTTTAAGTGTAGGAGTACATATGAAAAATGAAATAGCGAAAATGCATATCAAAAAGCTGCTATGGAACTTTTGTAGATCCCCAAAATGTGAGGGTATAGTTACGGATTTTGCCACTAATCTATGCGGTGTTCAACTGCTCTTAGATGGCTGGAGCACATGTATAAAATGCCAAAAGTAATATGGTACATGCACAATATTCCTACCCCTTCACTGGACGGCTAGGATTAGAAGGAGAGTGGTGGATCCATTGGTGGATGCTATCCTTCCCCTCTCTTCTTCTTCCATGTATTTGCAACAACCTGAATTGCACAGAGGTATTTCCGCAAATATCCCTAGCATGGTGGTGAGGGACAACAACGAGGGATAGCTCTTGTGGATCGACACGATGGAGGAGCAGCTGTCAGTGACCTGTAAGAGGGAAAAGAGCATGAGTATAGACTCATCTAGACATTAGAGATCCACAAAAAATTAAAGGTGATGGCATCTCTTGACGTGTGGAGAAAGGAGGGGCTCTCTGGCCACTGTGTGTGGTCGGAGTTGGTGAGGCTACGAAGAAAGGTATGAAGAATCGTGGAGGAGGGAGACGATGGATGAAATTTGAACATGATGGATTGTTGCACTACAACAAGAACAAAAATTAAATCTAAAGTTACCTACAAGAAGGAAAATGTAGCATGTGAAGGTAGTCGCATGTGGTGGTCGATTCTCCGATGAGAATGACCGGTCATAACCTCGATTTCGGTGGAGAAGAGGCTTGATAAGCTAAGTTCTTATGAGACAATGGTGTTGAGATGCCAAGGGATCACATCAAGGAGTGAAGTGGCTTCATCTCCGTCCTTTACTCTGTCATAGTGGAGGTAGAGGAGATGGAATGGGACTACTAGTAGCGGATTATTTTAAAAATGGGTTATGGGTTTTCTTTTATTGGGTGGTGCAATGCAGGGTGAAGGAGGTTATCTTGGAAGGCTTTAATTGTAGTGGAGAAGGTGCAGTAAAGTGTGGTTGTCGAGGGATGATGGGGGAGGCTCGAGGTTGATGAGGGTGTAAGAGAGGTTGGTGGGTTGGTGAATGGAAAAGTAAGGGGAAGGAGAGAGGGATTCTAGTTGACTTGTGGTAAACAAAACAAAAGGAGAAGAGGTGATATAAAGGTGCATTGATCGGTGGGAGTGGGATCTTTTTTGAAATTTTTATCCTTTAGTGGATGTCAAGTTAGCCCATGTGGACCAATCACAAAAAGAGAGGTTTTCGCAATGAAAATATGCTTGAAATATATAGTAGGAAACCACAAAATAAAAATTCAAAACATAAAACTATATCAACATAAATTTATCTAAACATTCCAGAATGTTTTTTCCAAAAAAAAAAATGTTTAGAATAACAGATACAAATTAAAATCCTATTTTTATGTGTAAAGTACCCATTTTGGAGCTTTATGATCTTTAGTTTTATTTTATTGTTAATTATACTACTATATCATATGTTATAATAATAAATAAATAGTATAAGATAATCATCAATATTTTTGTTGATTTTTAATTTTAGGAATTAAAAAAATAAAAGTACTAAAGATAAAATACAAGTCAAGTCGACTTGTATAGAGAAGACATATTTTTGCATCTTTTAAATTTTGTACTTTTTAATTGATTTTATATTTTTAATAGAAAGTAGAATATACAACTAAAAAATAAAAATAGAATCAAAAGAAAAGGAATTAAAATGAAATCTATACAAAAGAAAGAAAAAGCCTTAAATTATTGTACTAATGAGCACAAAAGTGATTTTTCACAAATGAACCTCGACCACTTTCAAAGTATTTTTAGAATTTAAAGATTTCCAAATGATGAACTTCAAAAGTGAGTTGGGGTAAATTGGTTCGTATGCTCCATATATAAAATTTGGATTATGCATGTATGGAAACAAGTGAAGTTGACCCATTTGCTAATTATTTACGGTGACATTTTTGTAATTCTTTTGTATTTTTATATACATTTTTATCGAATAAATGCAAATAATATCATTTGAATCAAAGTTGTATAAAAATACTTACAAATGTTTGCAGTTTGAATATATTTGTGTGTATTTATATTTATATGAATTTCTTATTCCTTCATTTACTTTTGGATTTCTTTAAATGTTTTAAATTATGTTTATATTTTTAATGTATTTTATATAATATATACATGTATTAAAAATGTAAAAGGAATAAAAATGAAAAGAAAATAAATAAATAATATTATATTTAGATGATCTATTACAAGGTGCCATAGAAAGCCAGCTTTTGTTTCTTAACTCTATTTCAAATGCAACCACCTTCATTAGTTTTATGATTTAATTTGAAATAAAATGGAGGTGAGTTTGATTCAATTTGAGTTCATATGGAGTAGATATTTATCAATGAAGTTCTATTTGCATCTTTTGGGGACATTTTCTGAGCATATGAAACCCTTCGTTAAATTTTGATGCTATCATGTAAGTGTCATATTGGAAAGAATTAAAATAAGACTTGAATGTGAGATACACAAATTAACAACAATATAGCTCAAATGGTAATATCTCACAAGCGACATAGATATTATTGACTTCAATACTAAAAATATAATAGTAGAAGTTTCTATTTAATAAGGCTTCTCTTTTAATCAATGAGAATGTATTTTTATTCGTTACCTCATTTCTAGAAAAGGTGAAGTCGAGTATTTGAAAGATTGGGAATATTTGATTGAGCCTAATATAATTAAAATCGAAATGTATTGAAAGTAATGGAATATCCATTTTGCTTTGGTCATGTAATGTAAGATATTTATTGATTTTTAGAAAGTTACTGCGTGATGAATAGTCATTCATCTACTTTTATCCGTCCATTTTGTCTTTCAATCCCTATCAAAGCACTTGTAACTAATGTTAAACTGTGCAAATTAACATTCATTATTTATTTGTAAATAATACATAACTATTTGTATTCAAATCTAAAATAAAAGACTAAAGAACGGGAAAATATATGAACTATCAAAGATACTGAATGACCTTGAACCCCGAGATCAAGTCAATATTGACTTGGTCACCAAGAATAAAGGGGAGATAAGGGATAAATACACTATATAGAAATTCTTATTTTTATTCAGAAATAGACATTTTTAAACCATTTTATTATTTATTTTAGACACTACAAATAATAAACTATTCAATATAAAATTTCTACATATTAATATATATATATATATAATTATAAAAATAATTATCAATAAAATAAGGCACTGTGCAATGTTGGACACCAGAACATACCACATGTATGTGTATTAACGTAAGATTAAATGTTTGCTTGATTAATGCAAACATGTAAAATTTATTGGCATACATTTTTCTACAAATATGGAAGTTGATTATTTATGTTAACACAAAACTAATCGATCTAGAGTTTATATACATGTGTTGGTATTCATAGAAAAAAAAACGATAGCACCATTTCATTCCTCTTGGAAAAAAAGAGACCTCAATCATGGCCTCAACAGAAAATAAGATTTAATGAATTCCACATGCATAGGAGTCAGTTCATCCAGTTTCACAAATACTACATGCAGGCTCCTGACTAGGCACCACAACAGCCATCATAGTAGATTGTTGTCTACCAGCCTGAGCCCTAGTCCCCATCATATATTGATCCATTTCTTCTAACACCGCCCCAAATACAAGAAGTGAACAACAAATGGAATAATGATGCGTAATTCGCTCGTCCAGGTGAACAACAACATGGCCAATCCTCTACTATCATGCCATATCACGAACCTTCTGGAAGGAGGTTTGTCCAGAACAACCACTTTCTGCAGTACCATTCTTCGCTATATAAGAACTACTTGAGACAATATCATAATTATCAACAGTTGTCGTACCACTAGTATCGTCCGCATCACAATTACGTGGTTGCTCATCAGAAATAATACCGCCCTCCTCAATTTCATCAACAACAACTTCCTCCTCGCTACAATCATCAGTTTTTTCATTCTCAGCCTCTACAGAAGTATCATTCCCAATGTGGCCAACACACTTAACCTGAGGTAGCTTTAGTAAATCCACTTCTTGACTACTTGGCCCAAATATTCAAAGGCATAGCTGAGATGAGTCAGAAGCTCGATGACCTCACTACCATGAAAACTCCTATTTCTACGTAGGTCGAGGCCATCCCCAACAACTTCAAAAGGAAAGAGTAAGTAGTTTGTGATGAACCGTTCGATCCTATAGAGTCAAGTATTTCAGATTTTATGTTGTCTCATGTAGTGATTCTCAAGAGTGGCAGAACATTGCAGTCGTCTTCCGCATAGAGGGTGATGAATAAAGCATTTATGGTGAGTCGTCTTCTTCATCATCTGAATCAGCAGCAAGAGCCTAGTGAAGAAGAAGATGATGAAGGAGCAACACCAGTAATCCACCACCACCGCCAAGAGCAAAAATACCAAAAACACAACAAAATGAAAATTTGCAAAAAGACCATAAGAGTTGAAGCCAAGCCGTACCAAGAGCAGCCAACACCAGCAACACTTCCAGCATAGTCCAACGAAGCTGAAGCTCATATGGATTCATTTTTACCTATTTTGTATGGTGTCCCACCTTCTATCTAGAAATTTGTAAATAATGATGTAATTAAGAATAATGTATTTTCTTATGTGAATATTCCATTTCCCCAAGCAATGAAAAATTCCAAAAAATAAAAAAATTGAAAAATATGTTGTCTGACCCTAGCATTGTTGAAATTATTGAAAATCTTATTTTAAATATGTCACTGATGAAAGACATGGAATACATGCCATCAGTTAAGAAATGTTTGAAAGATGCATGTACCTTAAAGCGTTAGAGCTGCAAGAATAGACACAGTAGAGGAGAAATACACATCCTAACCATGTACAATGTGAATGCTTCGATGATCTGTCACAGAAAAAGAAAGACATGGGAGCACCTTTAATTAGATGTCAGATATTTGATAATACTTTCAAACGGACTCTACTTGACAGCGGATCTTCTATAAATCTCATTCCCTCCTCACTGCTTCAAGAATTTGGGCTTAAACCACTTAAAGCCACACAAATGATCATGCAGTTTGTGGATCGATTTATCAAAAGATCCAGGGGTTAATTCAAAGATGTTATCGTGACTGTGCAAGACATGCGCTTTCTAATGGATTTTGTCATCCTAGATATGGACTCTCCTACACCGTTACTTCATACCCATATTATTCTTGGTTGAGTTTTCCTTCGAACTATCAAAGCGGTCGTCGACTACGGGTCTATAATGATTACATTCCATTCTTGCATGATTAGCAAGCCAAAAGACACATTTGATGAAGGCAAGCAAGAACCAGATGAAGACTATGATATTGTTGATATCATTGATCAACAAATTTCTCTTAATGATATTTTGACGCAAGAAGTCCTCTCTTCAGAGGAGGACCTAGAAAGCACATTCGATCCTTGCTCAATTGTCAACTAGGTGACATATCCAAAATCTGAATCACCGATTAGCTTGCACGAAGAGAATTCATGCCAGAACAAACATGAAGAATTCATTGTAGATATGTTCGGTATATTTTTATTAGACTCAGTAGTGACAGAGGTGGACAACACATCATTAATTTCAACAAATCATTCACTTACCAGCATAGCTTCTGAAGTGTCCCCGACTCAACAGGTACCTGAAGTCAAACAACTCTCGATAGGTCTAAAGTTTGCCTTCCTTATAGGCGAAGAGCACATGTACCCGGTCATCATCAACAATAGGTTGACTCGGATTAAGAATCTCAACTTCTCGAGGTTTTAGAGAAAAACCGCAAGGTTCTTAGTTGGAAAATATCGGATCTTCAAGGGATAAATCCAACCTTGTGTTTACCCCATATCTATCTTGAAGATGATTGCAAATCATCACGAGAATTCCAGAGAAGATTGAACCATAATCTTCGGGACATGGTTATGAAGGAAATATAAAAGTGGTGTGAAGCAAGTTTTATCTATCCCATATAAAACTCAAAATGGGTGAGCCCTATGCATGTTGTTCCAAAGAAACGAGGGCTTACTATGATTAAGAATGACCAAGGAGAAGAGATTCCTACTCTATTACCAACATCTTGGCGCACATGTGTTGATTGGTGTCGTCTAAATGCAGCTACAAAGAAGGACCATTTCTCACTATCACTCATCGATCAAGTGCTTGAAATATTAGCTGGAAAAAATTCTTCTTTTTCTTAGATGGTTACTAGTGGTAGAACAAGATGGGGATCACTCATGAGGACCAAGAGAAAGCAACATTCCTCTGCCCATTCTGAAAAATGCCATTTGGATTGTACAATGTTCCTGCCACATTCCAAAGGTGTACAACCAGGTAGAGATCACCCCTGAGGACCAAGAGAAAATAACAATCACTTGCCCATTGATACTTATTTTTTCAAAAAATACCTTTTGGATTGTGCATTGCTTCTACCGCATTCCAAAGGTGTATGCTTGCTATCTTTGCCGATAAGGTCAGGAGTTTTCTTGAAGTTTCCATGGATGATTTCTTAGCCTAAGGTGATAGCTTCACTTCATGTCTCGTGCACCTAGATAGAGTACTACAGAAATACCATAAAGTTATCTTGGTACTATCATGGGAAATGTGCCACTTCATGGTCACTGAAGGTATCGTGCTGGGCCATGTCGTTTCCAAGCAAGGCATGAAGTTGACCCGACGAAGGTGGATGTCATTGCCAAACTATAATCACCTCAAAATGTGAAGCATGTGAGGTCATTCCTTGGGCATGTGGGATTTTACAGAAGATTCATCAAAGACTTCAGCAAGCCTGTCTGACCTCTAATTGAGCTTTTATACAAGGAGACTGAGTTTATTGTTGATCAGCAGGTTCTCCAATCTTTTTAGCTGCTTAAAGATCTTGTCACTTAGGCTCCAGTCCTACATCTACCCGATTGGTCTCTTCCATTCGAGATTATGACGGATGCATCCGATTTCATAGTTGGGGTTGTCTTATGATAAAGAAGAGAATTTTTTCCATTTGTCATTCACTATGCCAGCAAAATATTAGAGTACAAAGAAATTATAACATTATAGTGAAAGAATTGCTAGTAGTTGCTTTCTTCTTAGAGAAGTTTAGATCCTATCTTCTAGGATCTAAAGTTATCGTTTTTACTAAACACTCTACTATTGGATACCTACAACAGAAGAAGGATGCCAAATCATGCTTACTTTGATGGATCCTTCTCCTCCACGAATTCGACTTGGAAATTAGAGATAAACTCGCAGTTCAAAATGTGGTAACAGATCACCTATCCAGAATTGAATGCCCAGTTACTCACATTAGCAGTGCACCGATAAGAGAGACCTTTCCTGATGAATCCATCCTCAACGTTGCATCTCTCCCATGGTATGTTGATATTTTGAACTACCTCGTCTCTGAGGTGGTTCCACAAGATTGGACAAGAATCAATAATGATAAATTCATGTTCAATATCCACTTCTACCAATGTGATGATCCATACTTGTTCAGGGGAGGAGCAGATTGCATATGGCATCGATGTATTCCTAAGGTGGAGTACACATGTGTCCTCGAGCACTAGCATAAGCTCGAATATGGTGAACACCATTCTGGAAGTAGAACGACAGTAAAGATACTACATTGCGACCTCTGGTGGTTGACACTGTTCAAGGTGAAAAGGAGTACGTCAAATCTTACAATGATTGTCAGAAAATGAGAAAACCCCTCAATTTGGAAGATTCTATGCCCCTCAAATTCATTCATATATCTCATATGTTCGATGCATGGGGTATTCATTTATGGGTATGTTCCTAATAGTCAGGTCTATTAATCCATCATGCTTACCGTGGATTATGTGAGTCGATGGGTGGAAGCTATCTCTACTCGAACTGCTGATAGTCGTACCATGTGCTGGTTTCTGAAAGAGAACATCATCTCATGGTTTAGGATACTGAAGATATTGATATCAGCCTAGGGTAGCCACTTCATAAATAAAAATTTTAAGAAATTAGTGAAGGAGTACAACATTAATCACCGAATCGCTTCTCCTTACCAACCTCAATACAATGGCCTGGCTGAATTATCAAATAAAGAAATCAAAATGATCATGCAGAAGCTTTTGAGGTTGGATAGAAGGAGCTGGTCACAACTTTTGGACTCAGTTCTCTGGGCTTACATAACCACATACAAGTCTCCCTTAGGCATGTCTCTCTATCATCTTGTCTATGGAAAGCCATTCCATTTGCTAGTGGAAGTCATTCACAAATCTCTCTATGTAGTGAACATATGTAGCCTCGACTCATAGAAAGGTGGTGAGAATAGAAAATTGGATCTGAACAATCTCCTGGAATTCAGAAACTATTCCTAAGACAACAACTTGATGTACAAAGAGAAGGTCAAGCGCTGGCATGACAATCATATCAAAAGAAAGACCTTCGAACCTGGATAGAAAGTGTGATTATTTGATGTGAAGTTCAATATTTTTCCAAGCAAATTAAAGAGTAAATGGATAGGGCCATACGTTGTGGGGGTTGTGAGTGATAATGGAAGTATTCTCATATCTGAATTATCAGCTGGAGCACAACCATTAATCATCAATGGTTAGTTGCTGAAGCTGTATTTAGAGCACAACACGTTCCTGACTATTGTCGATTTGATTCAACTAATTCTTGATGAAGATTTCACAACAACAATAGTGGAGCCGGACAATTCCTCCCAAAATATCTTTAATTGATCCCGTTCTTTTCTTCTTTTCATTTCAATTTTTCCAATTCGTTCATTCCCTCATGTGGCACTCATCACATTCATATGTGCTATACTTAAGATATGTTTCATCCTAAATATAGAAGGGATGAGTGTATTCAGGTTATTCATTATCCATTCTCTCTTTTATCTCTCAACTTGTTGATACTTTGTCTATACTTAAGGATATTTTACCATAAGTATAGGGGGATAAGACGAGCCCATTCATTACATAAATTTAAATCCTTGATCATCCTCATTTTGTATACAGTCTTCTATATTTAGGATTATTTGATACTAAGTATGGGAGCACGATCGACTTTTCATTCTCTTAGTCATTGTAGTATAGACTTTCCTATACTCAACACGAGTTATGTCTTACTTATTCACTTTGATCACTATGAGGACATATCTTAAGCAAAGTATAGGGGGTCATATATACATTGTATATACTTTAGCCATAACTCATACTTTCCTATTTTTAAATAATATGGACAATATACTATATGTGTAAGGATATAAGATTAATCAATTATAAAGAATACACCTTATTTATGTATAACATTTTCAAAAATCTTTATAAATATGAT
This sequence comes from Ottelia alismoides, assembly GCA_037367405.1. NCBI lineage: Eukaryota > Viridiplantae > Streptophyta > Magnoliopsida > Alismatales > Hydrocharitaceae > Ottelia > Ottelia alismoides. The sequence continues at coordinate 197,902 of JAZKJV010009907.1, forward strand.
TTATAAATCAGTTTCAAAATATTTTGCAAAAAAAATTTAAAAACAGTTTGAAAATATCTTTAGAAATCGTTTGAAAATCGTTTGGAAAAACTTTGTAAAAATATTTTGTAAATATTTGCAAAATTTAGTTTCATTTGTTTAAATAAAATTTTTGAAAATTCAGTTTGCAAATGATTTGGAAAATTATTGTAAAAATCTTTTGAAAAATCTATATATACTGTTTGAAAAATCTTTACAAAAAAAATTTTAAATTTTGTAAAGTTCTTGTAAAATAGTTAGTAAAAACTATTTACAAAATAAAGTTTCTAAAATATTTGCAAAAATATTTTCAAATTATTTTTAGAACTTTGTACATAATTATGATGAATAACAACCCTAATAAAACTCGATATATACATAATCCTTGTATAAAATTAGTAAATAACAACTAACTTAACATTTGTAAATACGAAGTATAAATCCTACACTTAATTCTTGTAAATAAGAATGTACTCCCTTGTAAATATCTAGATATACATTTCATTAACCTTTATCAAAAATCCCTATAATTTTCATAATTTTCAAAACCCATAAAATTTGCAAAATGATTTCTAAATTACATAAATTTTTGCAAAAAAAATCAAAAATAAATAAAAATTCAAAATAATAAAATGAGCTTCACAAAAGATTTTTCTTTGTATGTGCATTCACATTTGCATTTTTCAGAATGATGATGATAATTGAACATGTTCAAATAAAGTCTGAAGATTAGAGCTTGGTCTAGACTTTAATCCACATAATTTCAGAAGAACCCATTAAGGACTATAATTGAGATGCTTTAGGTCACCTTGACTTAATTCTTTAGGTTCCATGAGACTATCTTTATGAGTCAATTCAGTGTGTTTAACTAGAACCCTTCATGTGATCCATATGACTCTAGAGATAGTGGCTTCACTAGAAACCTTACACATAACACTTAGCTCAACTCAGATGGATTGCTGAAAGATCTTGGATTCTTAGTCAGGATGATACTAGGCCGCTTCATCAAGGGTGGCTCCGGAACCATTCTTGAGGACTGTCGAAACCGGTACTTCAATCCACTTCCTCTAGTAGCATGGACATCTAACTACTGGAGACTAGATTGAAATAATGCTTCAGATGGGAAATGGCCTACAAGCACAATTTTTTCCAAGACCCCAAACATGGGTGGACCAATAGATTCTATATCCATCAGGTAAAATAAGAATGCAGAGAAATGTTATATAAAGAAAAAAATTCGAAAAGAAGCCTATACCAAAAGTTCCATGTAAATAGTAACTTCTAGAAAAAGCATGCTTCTTGGTGAAGACTCAATTTCACTGACCGAGCTTCACAAGGAAATGAGACTGCACCGGTCTATTTCCACATCTTTTCTCATTCTTCTAGAGTCTCCCCTTTCGATTGTGAACTAGCACATACATGACCTTAGAAGGAAATATCCATCTCCTTGAGGATGAGTTTCCAGAGGAGGAGACTTCATGTTAATTCAGTAGTTTGTTTGGGAAGAGCTAACATATTTACACACATGGTTCAAGTAATTTCAAGGTTGCGAGAATGTGCGACTGAAAGGATGATTTTGACCAGGATATTTATTGAACTGGAGGGAGTATTATGGAACCTAAGGCTTGTTGTGTCACATTTCCTAACCTCAATGCAGATCCGAATAAACCAAGAATTTAAAAGTCTTAACTAAGTTCCAAATTTGATTTAATTGAGACAAAATTAAAAGCTAAAAACTATTCCAAGTTCTTTCTTTTTCTTTTCTTTATTTTCTTTTTCGGCACACATTAGCATAAGTGTGCTAGGGACTAGCAATGGCAAGTATAGGGGTTGAGGAATCTACATTTCATTACATTTATTCTTTCAAGTTGGCCTTAAATCCCTATCTAAATGCATGTATACAACATTAATTTGTATGAAATAACACTCAATAAATGATATACAAACATTGTATAATTGTGCATATTTAATTCAAAAATAAAAGAATAAAAGAATAAAAGGAAAAATGAAATGTCAAAGATACTAAGTGAACCTATACCTCAAGATCACGTTATCATGATGACTTGGTCGACAAGGAATAAAGTAGGGGGAGATAGAGTGGGTATTTGTACAGAAAACACTACACTAAAATCCTAATTCTTTAGCTCAATATATTTCTTTTGGGACCTATTTTATTCTTTATTATTTATACCTCAAATAATAAAACCCTCTACATGAAAGTTTTACATAAAAATACAAAGAAAAATACAAAATTGATTTCACTCAAAAATAATACACAGTGCACCCCAGACCTATATCTCCTCCATACAGACTTAAAATTGACCAAACTCATATTTATTGTTCATAAAATTTAATTATATATTTAATGAATATAGTTTTATTTAATTTTGAGTTGAGATGCAAAAGTTGGCTTTTGGGTCTCTATTGCATCGCATACTTGTATATTTTATTCAATATAATCATTCTTCGTATTTTTACATTTTTCATATTTTTATATACTTGTAAATATTATTTTAAATACATGTAACTAATAAACATAGAATAAACACATTAAAACTTCATTATAATAAATAAAGTAATATATATATATGTAAACTATACCTATATAATACATGTACTTATTTATTAAAATAAACAAATAAATTAAGAAAAATAGAATAGAAATATGTAAACGTGTAATTAAATAAGTTGTAAATATATAAATTTTGTAAATATCAAAATAAAATCCAAAATACAAAATAAAAATAAAATATACCAAATACATGCATAAATACATATGTATATACATTGAAATATTAGCATGTAATAAAAACTTTATAAAAATAATTAAAAATTAGGAAAATACTACATAAAAATACAAACATATTTTATGTTTTTAACTAAAAATGATAAAATATTTTATTATTTTAAATCTAATTAATAACGGATTTTATCCCATCTTTTTCTTCGTTGGTCCATGTGAACAACCAGGGAGCTTGGACCAATGACCCAGTAGATCAACTGTCCTTGCACCCCACCCCTTCTTATCAGACCTCATGACTCCCTGACTTCGTCCCATTTCCATTCCTTATCCATACCATCTTCCTCGAGACTTCCACCTCCCTGCAGCCACCATAACCCTAGCCCACACGTGACCACTAGCTTTTACCTATCTCCTTCCTTCTCTACACAATCGCTTCATCTTTTTGCTCATAATCTCTTTTTATAAATAAACTCTCCGAGCCCCTTTCTCTTTTTGAATCACCTCTGCTGCTTCATAACCCCAATAGGACCTCCAGACTTGAGCTCATAGTGAAAGCGTCAAGTTCGTCTGCCTTGTTGGCGCGAAAAAGGAGTAGGAGAGGCGAAATCCCCATTATTGGAGCTTCTCTGACGAAGGTCTCTGCTCCTTGGCCTCGATCAGGTTTGAGTTGTTTCTTTACGCATTTCATATCTCATTTTCAATCCTCGTTTGAGTTTAGGTTTTAGTTTATGCAATCAGTTCGTATCTTAGCTTAATTTCAGTTTTTTAGATCGTTGGAAACTTAATCTCTAGCTTTATTTCACATGTGTTTTTACTATAATCAGACCCATATTCCCTGTCACCTTCATCCATTTCGCTTGCTCAATCATATCCCTTCACCGACCACCTTGAATCTGTAGTATTCAGGTCGATCAGAGCTCCACCCTTCTCCCCTTTGTCGAAGCACCTCACCTCCTTCACTTTCTTGCTATTACAGCTTTAATCAATGGTCGAGGATCTTTTCCTTGAGCTAGGGATCGTTTTTGCATAGGTTTGAGCCTCCAAGGACCCTTGGAGTGTGGAATCAAGGGTACACAGGAGCTTAAGGTGACCCCATTTTCTATCGAGCTTTAGGACCTAGTCGTTGGGTCTTGGAACATCTAGAGGCTCCCAGCAAATGCGAGGCACTTCCCTAAAGCCAGAACACATGTCGAAGGAGGAAATGATGGTCGGGATGTGAAGATCTTGTCGATTGAAGGAGCCCTAGTCTCGAGTTCCTGCTGTCTTCCACTAGGCCTCCGAACCGTCTGATTAAGGGGTGCCCCAGATCTAATCCTAGCCGTCGATTAAAGGCAAACCATTGATGATTCTCTGCCATTAATCAAGCCACATGCTGCAAGGAGAGGTGCTCGATCTAAGCAATTAAGTGGTAAATATCATGGAGCCCTTGCTGCCTTTTGTATTTTAAGTTAAATCATGTAATTATTAAGTAACGTTAAATTTTTTATAAAAAATGCAGTGGACCTCTCGTGTTTATTGAATATTACAAATAGGTCTACACCAGGTCACCTCATGTGGTGATCCACATGAGGTGAACAAATTGCAAGGATACCCTTCTAGGTTCTATTATTTATATTTAGCCAAATAAATTGTAAATTAAGTGTAAAACTTCTAGGATATTTGCAAAGAGACCTTTGTATTTATTTTTTATTGCAAACATGCCCCTACCAGCATTGTAATATATTTAGGTGATTTTCTATTTTTAGTAATTAGCTCATATGCTCTATAAATTTTAGGAAAATTATTGTAGATGCTTAGCATGATGTCGTTCACATTATAAGGTCTATTTAGCATTTTACTACATTTTCATATTTATCAAAAATAGAATAGGAGTTATTTACCCCATGTTTACCCATAAAAATGCATATATATAATCACTTTTAAAAATTCAGACAAATTAGAGTATATATTATTATATATAATAACTCTAGTCTAAAAATCATAAAAACAATAAAATAAAAGTATTAAAAAATAAGAAATCTTAAAAACCCATAAAAATAAGTAAAAAATCTATAAAAATCCAAAAAAAAAATTTATTCCGTATTTTTATTTATATAAACTATATATTAAAAATAGTTTGGGATTTTTTCGACTATCAATCTATTTTTAAAACCCAAAACAACTTGGCCTATTATTATATTTCATGGTTTATGTATTTTATTAAATTAAAAATTCCTAAAAATTTGCAAAAAGTTATAAGAAAAATCACAAAATAGAGAAAAAGTTAAAAAAACATTTTATTTTCTAATATTTTGACTATATATAGTTATATTTAAATTATAATAACTTGTATAACCTATATATACTATATATTACATACATACTTACTATTATTAATACTTATAAGTACTTAATATATAATTAAAACCCTTATAAATAAAAGTACTTTTCTTGTAGATATTTCCTTAATTTTTATATTTATTTATTGTATGTATTCTATATATAATATTTATAATATACATATTATTAGTATAGATATATATACATATTATATCTTAAAAGGAAAATGAAACTAAAAATGTAAAATATAAAAGGAAATAATAAAATTTCTATAAATAAAAAATATGAAACACAAAAGTACATAAAAATCAAATATTATAAAAAACCCATAAATAATCTAGAAATAAAAAAAGTACAAAATATAAATTGTTATTTATTTTTATTAATTGACAATTATTATACCTATACATGATTTGCTCTCAATGGTTCGCCCCTACACTTGTTGTCTATACACAAATTTATGTAAGGTATAATAGATTTCACACCTCATTCCAATTGTTTTATCATTATTTTGGGTTGACTGTTGTCATATTAGTTTATTGCGATACGGGAGCCCAGATAGGTGCCCATACAATGATTGTTGGATCCGACATGTTGGACACCGTAGGCCCTTCAAGATTAGATGCTAAGATTATTGTTCTACCTGATAAATACCTCTCTTCCCGCTGTCTTGGGTGGTCTTTTCCTCCTCGAAGGCCTTTTCAAGCGTGGGGCTCCTGATGTTGAACAACCTCCAAGACAGCATCAGAATTACAAGGGGTGCGGCATCAGATCGGGCCTCGGCAAGATCGTCGGGAGGGGGCTAGGCGGAGTTGGGTGAGGCGGTATTAGGGTGAGGAGGATGGGCTAGAGGGGGCAGATTGGGGAGGAGGGGGTGGAGGAGGAGGTGTGGGGCGGGCTGGGGAGGAGTGAGGGCGGAGGGACAGAGGGAGAAGCAGGGGTGGGGGTGAGGGGGAGGAGCGAGGGCTGATGGGGAGGCACATGGCGGATTGAGGAGCAAGGGGTGGGGGGGGAGCAAGAGTAGGTGGGGAGGTGCGGGGTCGGAGGGATGAGCATGGTGGTGGCGGTGAGGGGGAGGAGCGAGGTTTGAGGGAGAGGTAGGGGGCGACGGGAGGAGCGGTGGCGTGGGGGAGGAGCTCGGGGCGAAGGAGGATGCAGAAGAGGAGTGAGGGCGGAGGGGGAGACATGGGGTAGGGGGAGGAGTTGAGGGCGAAAAGAGGAGTTGGAGGTGAGGGGACGAGGCGGTGGTGGGGAGGAGGAAGAGGAAGAAAATTGGGGGTAGGGGGGGAGGGGTAGGAGGAGAAAGAGGATGAGATGACCTTCCAACCCCTTTAAAAAAAATTAATTTCCCCTTTGTCCAAAAGTTGACGTTCGTTTGCATTGGATATGGACGGCCACTAACATGATGGGCACATGCGATAGAACAACAAGAAGTCAGAAGCACAACTGGTATTCTCATAAAATAAGCCGCATAATTGAAATTGCAATATTTCATAGAGGCACAGTTGATAAAAACCCAAAAAAATTAAGATAACATCCAATTCCATGGGAACAAGTTTTAAACTCCCAAGGTAAAGTAATGTAGTAAAGGCCTACAAACTACTTTTCAATATCGAATTTTATGCGTATTAATGATCACGAAGAAAAAAATCAATGCTCTCTAAGCCAAATATAGAGATGTACATGTTAGAATGCGTACGTACATGTAATACGACTTGACCACCAAAAAGTCGGAGCAGCCACTCATCATAAATTCACTATTTTTATAAATCAATATATTAAGCAGTTGTCTACAATCAATGTTCCTATCTCATCCGCACTAAATAATATAAACTTATATTTGAACAAAATGACAAAGCAGACCCTAGATTTATGTGATCAAAAACTTTGAAAAATATATTTTTTAGTTATATGTCGTTATCATACATGATAGATATTCCTGCAAAATTTTCATGACAATAATAGCACCAGTATCATATAGCTTATCGTGCACTATCTACTAAATAATTAGATTAGGTCGATTATAATGCAAGGTTACTTTTGCCATTTTAATGAAAGATATTGCCTCTAACAAATTGTTTTCATACCAAAATGTCAAGCTACATAATGCCAAAATTTTACGATGTAATTCCTTTTAATATTTAGAGTAAACTACACAAAATTCTTGAATTATACATCCAAATTCAGTGTCGCACTTAGCATATAGTGGTAGAATTGTGTATTTGTGAAGCTTTTGTGTCGTGAATATCTAGGGATATTTGCATTGCAAGGTTTGAATGCATTGGGGATATGTTTGGATTTTCAATTTCAACAGTTGATTAAATATGCAAGTCAATCATGCAACTTTTAATTCTGATATAAACTATAAATCCAAGTGTGACCTCGAATTTTATTTTGAATTTAATAGGAACACTAATTGAGTTGATAACTTTTGCTCGAAATTGGACTTTTGGCTTATAAGTTATAAGATGTGGTCACGAATCACTTATGCAGTTTATCTGGGAATACTTATTTGGATCTTTATTTCGAATTTTGCTTATTATTCTAATGACATATATAAACATATGCAATGTGTTGGAAAACATCCATTTAACTATCTATGCTTCAAGGAAACTTGATAGTCTCCTGAATTTGTCGTTTAGTATTTGTTTAAAAAAATTTCAGATTTTCCCCAACATTCCTTAGGTAGACGATAAACATCGAAACTATGGAACTATAAACTAAAATAAGTATAGTATTCTACGATGAACAAAAATGTGCAAAGATAAACGAAGTGTCTGCTCATGTTTGGATTAATTAGGTTTGTATGTGCAACAAAAATTGAAAATAATGTTGCTTCTTGATTGGAATGGCATCATCCTCGGAACATAGATAGAAGTTGAGAAATTTAAACAACACACATAATGATTTTGACATGATTTTGACGTACAAACTCAAGTAGGGTGAAAACAAACTCTTTTTTAGGATTCCTCTAGCGTTACTTTAAATTGTGGGTAGCACAATCTCTTGTACAACATGCACTCTTCCTTGAACAAAATTCAAAAAAAGATTTCATCTATCACAGAGAAAGGGATACACAACTAGATATTCAGAGGAATATATAGTCAGGGGACGAAGCGTCACATTGTCGAATGAGGAGGCTGAGGACATGTCTTCCCTTGTCCGTATCCTCAATAGGTGTCTTTGTTCATCTCCCCTGGGAAAGGACATGCATGTAAGAGGTGATCACTGGTGTCCTAATTTACCTCAAACCTGAATGTTTGTGATTTTCCCTGGGGAAGTCTCATCATGCATGAATTCCTAATCCCCATGTTTCCTTACTAGGAAAGAAGGCTAGGTGGTTTTCCTATGACAGAGCTCCGCCTAGTAGAATTCCTTAGGGGTGCCCATCAGGAGACCCTTGACCCTGCTGCAAGGAAGGACAGATGGAGACCTTGTAGATAATGATGTCTAGGTGGTGCTAATGCTAGATATATGGGCCTCAATCACCAAAGGGGATTATGAAAGCATAGTGAAGTTGGGGTTTGGAATTCCATCTATAGCTACAACTAGACAGATATCATCTACACGTCCGTAATAGAGCATCGAGCTAGGTGAAGATGCCTAAATTCATGAACACAATGTATAGATCAACCCTAGTCCCCTTTAACTTTCCCGCTCCACTTCACTAACCAAAAGATAACGAAACTTTTACCATGGAATTGCTCGAGAACGATGATGATCACAATTGAATACAAAAAACATAAAGAGCTTGAGTAGGATTGAAGAGAGCTCGAGAATGTATAATCGTAAATAGAACTTGAATATCACATAAGATAACACTCTATTTTTCTTTTGATAGTAGAGAATGTTTCTCTTTAGTTTTGTTTCTCAACACTGATCACCTGGGTCCTATTTATATTGATGGGCTCAAAGAGCTATTGGTGAGAAAAAATAGAAATTCCAATATCTTAATATTAAAAAATCAAAGATAATCGATCATAAAAATGGTCATCAAAGTGATTGATCATTTTGTGACCATTAAATGATCATTGAGATGCAATTTGAAAAGTTGCCGATGTAGACGATCAGGTTTGCTCAATCATGTCTCAAAAGGATTGATCGATCATGATAAAAAATTGATCGATCAAGGGTGATCGATAAGGGTGTCAAGATGATCGATCATATGCTCAAAAAATGATTCCGTGAAATTAATGTTTCGAGCTTATTTTTGCTTGTTTATCAAGAACAAGAAAAAACTACAATACAAATTCAATATAAATAAAACTATGTAAATCATTTGTTTCGATAAAACTTATAAAAGTTCCCCAAAGTCTTAAAATCTCATCTATAAATGCATCTATTTTTTGGAATTGTGTCTAAAGCTTTTTAGCCTTTGCGTCTGAGACTTGAGCTTTTCAAAGCTAGCTAGTTCAAACTGTTTTCCGAATTCATGTTTTATGCTTTGATTCAGTTTCATAGCTTTCTCTACACTTTTCATTATTAAGCTTAGATTACCTTCAAATTCAATTAAATTACAAAAAAATACAATAAAGTCATTAGCAAAATCTAAGTTACTAACAATCTTCCCCTTTTATGAAAGACTTGTATTTTTTTTCAAACTTATATTTTTTCAAGCTTATAATTTTCCCATCCAAACTTATATCTTTTCCAAACTTTTTACTTATATTTATTTTTATTTGATTTAATCTTTTCAATCTATGTTATTTCAAGTTTTATCTTCCCCTTAATTTTCCTTTTTAGAATTCTCTTCATGAGTTCTTGCTAACCATTAATAAGTAAGTATTCGTACATCTTTTAATGAATGTTTCTCTCCTCCTTTAAAAAAAGTTCTAGTAGATGTCAATAGGTTAGCATAAATCCAAAGTGTCTTCTTAGATAAGAAAATCTATAAAGGTTAAAGGGTTTGGTAAACATATAGTCCAAGGAAACTTCTCCTTTTAAATATAGTCTCTAAGGAAGTTATGTCTAATCAATTTGTTTAGTTATTGAGTGTAATACATGATTTTTAGAAAGGTTGAGAGCACTTGTATTATCACACAAAAATTTAACTTTTCAAATTTTAATTGAAAGTTATTTAAGGTTTGCTTCATCATAACACTTTCGAAAAAGAAAAAAAGCAAATATTTATTCAGCTTCTATTGTTGATAGAGCTACATATGTTTCTTCTAAGAGAACCAAGAGATCAGCAAATTTCCAAGGAAATGACATGTCCTCTAGCACTCTTCCCATAAGTTTTACTTCTAGTATAATGAGCATCATTATAAGATTTTAGTTTAAGATTTGGTGATCTCAGAAAAACAAGACGCAATTATATGTTTTTCAAGAGTTTTAAGATACCTTTACAACATTTAAGTGACTTTCTTTAGAGATTGATTGAAAACTAGCACACAGATAACTACTAAAAAGTATGTTTGGCATATTACCATTACGATACAATAATGAACCAATCTTACATCTATATTGAGTCAGAACAATATCCTTACCCTTTTCATATCCATTAAGCCACACTTGAGATCTCATTGGTGTTGTATGAAAAACATGATCGATCGAGTCGTCTAACAGTAGACAACTATCTCTATAGTAAATGGTTCTCTTGAACCGACAGTGGTGATGATAAAGAATAGGAAGAAGATGGAGCGGGAGAAGAGCTTCCAGGGTTGGAGTCATGCCTGGAAGATGGAACATGATGAGATTTCGATTTGAGAAGAGGGATATCCCGAACCGACCTAGATGGATGGGCAGGTGCGCTAGAGAGCGGATCAGTCAGAGTCAACCGAAGTTATCACCTACCCATTGTTGGACATGCGAGCCCACGACGAGCCATTATGCAGTAAATATTATTGCAAATATCATTCACTGATCTGAAATGAAGAATAACTAAGCACAATAGGTCCCCTTAGTACAATTAGGGTTATGTACCATGGACATCTTAATTATCATACATTTATTGATTCAATTATTGAATCATAGAGGTTCGTGCTTGGATGAATATCTAAAGAGTTAGATTGAGGACTCATCAAGCACCCTTAAATGATTGTTAAGAGAGGATCTCCAACCTGAGTAGGAGATGTCAATCCTTTCTCATAAGGCTGATATCTAACCAACCTCTTGATGTAGGTCCTCTGCATAGGAATAGAGATTCGGAGGTGTTAGATAAGTTAAGTCAAAGAGTTGACTTAATGAGATCAAGATAACCAAAGTCCTATGTCGTATGCTAACACGATATAGGCACGGATCCTCTGACCGGAGACAGATGTGTTACTGTATGTCTGAGTATGTACATTTTGTAGAACAATAGGTTGATGACCTAACCAAGGTCTATACACCGGTGCGCTAGTGTGCATGCAAGGGCATATGAGTAGTACGATCTCTCAAAGAGATCATACAGGTTCATTTACTGAACTGAAAGACATGCTCACTCATGAGATATTGGAAAGAATCAAATTCCGTGCACAATCGTCTGTCTTTGGAAGCTTGAATGAATTTGTTGATTTGATATATGCTTTTGGAAAGTTTATGATCAACACCTGGGTATGATATATGCTTTTGGAAAGTATATGATCGATATCAATTCCTAATGATCAAATGAGAAACGTAATGATAAAACCCTGAAGGAGATAGTCTAAAAGAGATCTAAAACTTCGGGTTTGTTCTGGGTCTTCCAGTATGCAGGATGTACATGTATTAGGAATACCTAGTGGGTTATGAGATCATAAATGATTGTATAACCATGATGCTTCCATTACGAGGGAGTGATGTAACAGGTCTAGATTTTAGTGACTCCTCTCATAGAGAAGTAATCTGATCTTAGTCTAAATGTTGGACCTTAATCTGAATGTGATTCAGATGCAATGAGAAGATTAGATCTATGAACTTGATTTAATCAAGCATCTTTGGGAGGTCCGTAATATCTAGATTTGAGATGTGATCTCAATATACAAGTCACTATACGTGGAACAATACAATCGCCCTGTCCTTATCTCCAAGTATCTGCAGAGAAAGCGAATTATCCTTGAAAGAGTTCATGGATAATTTCATTGTTGATACATATATCCGAGCATTGAGAAAATGGATAACTAAATGTAATTTGATTATCATGAATAATATGAATTGATTCATATTATAAGGAGAGTTCTCTTAGATAATTAAATGTTATTTAATTATAAAAGATGTAAATAATGTGAATGTGATTCATGTTATTTGGACACATGAGAATAGAGATCCAAGATGACTAAATGTGATTTAATTATCATGGATATGTATAATTTGGATAGCACTATCCATATTAATTAGGTATATTATAAATGTGATTTATAATATATTCAACTACCCTAATCAAATTATTTGGTCCTACTCATTATCAGTGGGATTAGGGAAATGTCATGCAAGAAATATATCGAAGAGTTGACGTTGGGTTAGCCGAAAATCATAGTGAAAGCATATTGTGCTTTATATTTGTTTATTATCTATTGATGTGAATTAGATTCACATTGGATAATTAATTGAAAATATAATTTACATTTTATTTTAGGTTGTGAATGTGATTCACAATTTTCCGTTGGCATGATTGAAATATTCACAAATTAATTTGGAATTAATTTGGTGAATATATTTTGAATAAAAGTTATTGCAAATATTTAAGAAGATTATATGAGATATTATATCTCACATAAAATAGAGAAAAAGGATCCACCTTGATGGACGGTGGACGACCACCCTTGAATTGTTCAAAAGTATTCGTCACCCCTATTTTAAGGGTTAACTCTCTCTCTATCTATCCTCTTATCAAAAATGATTTAATTAAATTATGTTGATGATAATTCATTGTATATTTAATTTAATTTAAATTATTTATTACTGCATTCCCACAACAAGATCATGACCACTGAAAGAAACACAAATCAATTTCATCCATTTATTTTGTATTGTCCATGTGTTAAGATCCATGAACTCCCAAAACATTATATAAGAATAGGCACCCCAAGCTCTTCATGTTACAACTTCGACACTGAACATATGCTCTCTCCCTCTCTCTCTACACGTCATGTCTCTCTCTCATTGTGGTTGTCCACCATGGAGCCATTGAGAGAGCTACCATCGCTGCAACATTTTCGTTATGCTGTAGGAGTATTTGCTCGTAGATCTCCATCTCCTTCGGTGCACCTCACTCGTGAGGAAGATGTTGGATCTCGTGTGACGAGATCTGGAGATTCACCGCTTAGATCATCAACATGGATTGCGAGGAGCACACATCTCATCAACGCGCTCGCAAGCATCTCCTCCGTCGGATCGGACTTGAGAAAGGAGGTCTCTTCGTTTAGAGACTCGATCGCAGCCACACTTTAAGAGGTAAAACTAGTACTTATTTGTGGTTTAGATGAAACGATCCGGGAAGTGTTCTTGAATCATGTGGTTTCATCTTAGAAATTTGTTAAATTCTACTACCTCGAGTGACTAGTGTGACTAGTCGCTCCCGATCGCATACGATACGATCCTCACATTTACATGATGCACTTAAGGATCTTAGCATATCCTTCAAGTGGTATCAGAGCCAGGTTGGAGATTTTTGATACAATCCCTGAACATAGGAAGACTTGGGCTCATTAGGGATTGTGAAATTTTATCGCATTTCATTTTCATAGACCTATTTTGTGAATATTTTAGGCCCTATTTAATTTATTTAAATACCAAATTATCATTTGGATAATGTTTCACATTAATTAAGGAAAGTTTGAGATTTGAGTTTGCATGATTTGGAATCCGATTTCTCAAGATATGATCATTTTAATGAACATATATCCACTATTTCGGGGATGACGAATCATGATATAATTAAAGAGTTGGTTACTGTTTTTAAACACCTAGAAATTCATGCCAATCACTTTTTATTTGTTGTAAATAAAATTAGCAAACTTTGAAAACTTATTTTGCTTGATTTGGACGTAAATTGATTGAGATATGCTAATTTTAGTGAGGGTCACTGCTGGATATTATCATCCTAATCAAGAATCTTGTGATTGTCTTTTAATAAATTAGTGAAATTAATGGTTAATTTCCTGGAATATTATAGATATATATTTTAGAAATATTTTATGATAATTGTTCCCTTAAATGACATTGCTTTAACCAATAATTGATTAGATATGATCTAGATCACAAATTGGTTACATCATACACTTTCCAACAAACATGTTGCTTGAATAGATTTGGGAATTTATTTAGAAAATTTCCTTATAATCAAAATGATTTTGATTATTACTATATGGTATAACTTCGGTTTAAAAAATGATTATCATCTCAAGTACAAAGTGATCTATTTGGTATTATCTTTTCCCGAGGCGGATATGGTGTCTAGTCGGGGAGCGTTGGGGTAGCAGATTGCACCGTGTTCGGTCTGTCCCCCTCCCGTCGGTACTGGCCATGACAGCGGGTAGGGAAGGGATAATGCTTGAGAAATCATGATGTATTTTTCTAATTATTAAAATATGAAATAATATGTATTTTGATATTATACCATCCTTCAAGTAACAATTAAAAAAATATTTGTTGATTGATTGAATTGGATTGATAATTGGCTTAATATGATTAAATTAATTATGTCCAATTAAAACACTCTATTACAAATAGAGATGTTATTTTCATCGTAAGAATTAATTATGTGAATATGATTCATAATAATTAATTAGATTTTAAACATGATATGGAGGATCACATAAGTGACATCTATGGTCTCCCGTCAAGGTGAAGAGTTCCGTCGCCAAGGATTGTCTGTAAGAGATGCATGTCCGAAGTGACAGCTCCTGCATACAAGCGCATATGGATTGGGCTCTTTTCTTCTTGAAAGAGTAAGGCCGTATGCGTAAAGACCCCAATATCGGGTCCTCATATTATTGGGACGATATTGGACTACGCATATTGAGTTCTATTCCTGTTGACGGTTGGTTCAATTAGCGACGGGTACACATCACCATAGGGGTGGTGGGCCTGAGTGTTAAAGACCGAATTGGGAAATGCAAGTTGGACTTACAAGGTGGAATGTGTTCCTGCTTCCTTTTATCCGAGTTACATGTTCTCATATTATTGGGATGTGACAAAAGATAAGAAAGGAGATCGCATATCTTGCTTGAGATGTAATGATAAATATATCTCTTACATTGAAAGTGATTAAGGGAATTAACTTTCAGTGTTGATAAGGCAAGATAAATTTGATATAAAAATTCCTAAATCAAAGTAAAATATGTATATATATTTATATATATTTATGCAAATTTCTTATTTCAGATAATGCTTCATTAAATCCACTCAACACTATACTCAATAATAACCAGTAAAATATTACGAATTGGATTCATGGCCAAGATATTGTACTTGCAGTTGGGCAAATATTGTGTGTGGTTGCAAGGTGCAAGTTTCCTCATAATAATATGGAATGACAACTAAATAGACAACATGACAATAACCTAGGGTTTGTGTGTCTCTATAATCTTGATCTCTCTTTGAATGTACTTTGAAAGTGACATGTCGATGATGATCACAATTGTCAAACAATTCTTATAAAATCTAAGAAGATGTTCTGGCATATATATGTGCTCTCAGAATTTAATAATGAATGGCATGGTTCACTGCATCATGCAGAATGGTGGCTCTATAAGAGATGATGTATTCAAAATATTTGAGTACCTACCTGAACCTAAGTCTTTAAGAGTTAAGATGTATGTAGATTTGATGAGTATCATCACTCTATTGTCTATACTCTAGTCATTCATGAAGATTTATAATATTTATATTGTATGAATTAAATGAAACATGTATAAGTATTGAAATACTCTTATATTAAAGTCTTTTGAGTTCAACATAAGAGATCCTTTGTCTTAAGCAATGGTTGCTTATAGATGAAGAGAGCATAGTGGAAGCATGGGTCAGACTAAAGTAAGAAGGAAAGTGAAAGAGTTGACTGGACCTTTGTGACTTCCATATGACATCCAAAGAGCTGGATAATGCCAATACTGCAATAAGTTGATATACTGAAAGTATGACTATCTAGACTATCTAGGATCTTTAGAGAAGGACTATAATAGTGCATCGGAATAATCTATATTTAATCATTGAAATTGAATTTCTTATTTGATAAGATCAAAATCGAATCATTGTATCTCAATCTTCTAATGACACTTGCAATTAGTTGCAGATGTTTTAGAAGACTAGAAAAATGGATCTTATGGATTTATAGTCATCCACATATATATTGATGCAATTGTTGCAACAATCTCTATTGGATATATAGACTTCATATTTTTAGTGGGAGTGCCCTTAGTCTTAGAGAATGTCTCTATGGCGTAGATATTAGAATAAACACTTTGTTTATTTCTAAATGTTGGAAATAAACATGAACTTTAGAATAGATAATCATAAAGAGTTATGATGGATATATTTCAGATAGTAATCTAATAGACTCTACTAAATTAGACAATTAATGAATGATTCATTAACATTTCTAATACTGGAAATTAAACCTTAAAAGATCAATAGGAGGATGAAGATCATTTGACAATGATCTGGCATCAAGCCTTGGACATATGTCTGTTGATGAGATCAATGGATTAGTAAGAGATGATGCTTTAGATTGTCTGAAATTTCAAATCTTACATACTTTTTAATATTGTATTCAAAGTTGAAAATATCTAGTTCACTATTCTCTGGGAATGGTGTTAGATGTCAAGTTATTCTAGATCTCATACATATTGATATATGTGGATCAATTGTATCACAATGAACATTGATGATATGTGATATCATTTGATGATTATTTGTGATATGGGTTTTCTTACCTTCACTTTAGAAACCTTTGAAATGTTCAAAGATTTCACAATTTTGGTTTAGAACCAATGTTTGAAGGATGATGAAATGAATTTGATCTAATCAAGGTAGCAAGTACCTATTAGATGAATTCAATTAATACCTTGTGGAGAAAGGAATATCATTCCTATCTCAATCCTCCTGATGCACCTAAACTCAATAGAGTTGTAGGGAGATACAATTGGATCATGTGTGACATGATTTGATCAATGATGAATCTTAGCATAATTACCAATTAGTTTGCAAGGTATATATGTATTAGAAACTACAATATATAACCCTAATAATACTCCATGCAAATCTAAACCCGAACATCCTCATAAGCTATGGTTTGAAACCTAACCTAGTGTTGGACACTTGAGGATTTAGGGTTGCTTGATTCATAACTTTGTCATGAATGCAAGTAAGCTGGAATCTAGTACAAGAGAGTGCTACTTTATTAGGAAAATAAAGGATGGTATTGGATACCTACTTTATGACCCTGAGATTCTTAAAATATTTCATCTCTAAGAATGTGATTATTGGAGGATGACTCTCTTGAGAATCAAGATGAAAATGAAGTGAAGGAACTCATTTAATCTTGATACAACAATGAGGTTCCTAAAATTGGAAACATAAAGGACAATTAAAGATGAAACACTCATATCTTTTCAAATGAGTTTGATGATGGATTCCATGTGTCGGTTAAGTCTGACATTGATCGGACTTCATATGATGAGGCTTTCTGAAGATCATGACATGGAGAGATGGATGTTAGCAATAAAGTCTAAAGTAGACTTCATATACAAGTGTTGTGTATGGACTCTTGAGGATCCACTTATATGGGGAAGACTCATTAAGGTGTAAATGGATCTTCAAGAGAAAGATGGGATCTAATGAGAAGGTAGGGACCTTCAAAGCATGGCTCGTAGCCATGAGCTACACACTGAAGAGAAGACACTTCTTGCAATGAGACTTGCTCTTCAATAACCATGCTTAAACCCATTAGAATATTGCTAACTATAGCTACGCAACTTGACTGTGACATCTTCAAGATGTGAGTCGAGATTACATTCCTCTATGAATACCTCTCTGAGGATATTCATATGAAGTAGCCCCAGGGCTTCATAGTTGAGGAAAGCAAGGTGTGCATGATGAATAACTCCATTTGTGTACTCAAATAAGCTTCTTGTAGTTGGACTCTGGATTTGATGAAATTATAAATGTTATGATTTCAGATAGAATCTTGATGAGCTATGTGAAGCTTAGTGGGAGTGCCATTGTGTTCATAGTGCTAAATGTAGATAATATCCTAATCATTTGGAATCATATAAGGATGATAATAATAAGTATTGTATATATTGGATATTCCATACCTTGAGATATGATCTCAAGGATACCTCTTAGGTCTTAGTTCAAAAAGTGTTCAAAAGCAAAGAGAAGAGGGTATTGGGACCGTAACATTAGTGGTACACCTTGTACATTTTCATTTTCTGAAAAATTCCAAGAAAGGCTTCTTTTCTTTAAGATATTGTACTGACCTATCTAAAGGGTTAGCACCTCAAAGAGTTGAGGAAGTAAATGCTAGAATTGCTAGCCCTTGTGCATCAGTTACAGAAGCTGAGTGTATGCTAAATGTGTACAAAAGCCATTTGTCTACCATGTAGTGGGAGTGGTAAAATGTTACTAATTCTACTATGGAGATAAAACACTTTATTACAATAATAACAATATCTTCAAAGATGTCAAGACTTTAGAGATAGTGATCTCAAAGTCTTATCTTCTAGAAATTAAGACTTTATAGATAGAGATATAAAATGTATTAACTACGAATATCTTAGGAGATGGAGATCTTCGGGAATAAGGGTTTTCTGATAAGGATAATGGAAATTACAAAATGGTTATAATAATTATTGAGCTGTTGTGTCAAGGACACTATAACTGACAAAATTGAGTATCGATTGCATAAGATGAAACATTCGCATTGGTTGCGGGCACTGTTACTAGGAGATATGCAAGTGTCGAAAAAGAACTTGGCGTAGTCTTTTGGGAGCAGAGTGACTGATAAACTTACCTAGCTATTTTTCGAAATAGCCTATGATTGTCACATGAGTGCTGGTTTAAATGATTAGCCCATTAATGGCTCTTTGGGCTAGTGGGAGATTGTTGGACATGCGAGCCCACTGCGAGCCATTATCTAATAAATGTTATTGCAAATATCATTCCCTGATCTGAAATGAAGAATAACTAATTTGCATAATAGGCCCCTTAGTACAATTAGGTAAGGTGCCATGGCCATCGTAATGATTATACAACTGTTGATTCAATTATTGAATCATAGATGTTGGTGCTTGGTTGAATATCTAAAGTGTTAGACTGACAACTCATCAAGTACCGTCAAATGTTTGTTAAGAGATGATATCCAGCCTGAGTAGGAGATGGCAATCCTTTCTCATAAGGCAGATATCTAACCAACCTCTTGATGCATGTCCTCTGCATAGTAATAGAGATTCATAGGTGATAGATAAGTTTAGTCAAAGAGTTGACTTAACGAGATCGAGATAACCAAAGTCCTATGTCATGTACTATCAAGATATAGGCACGCATCCTCTGACCAGAGATAAATGTGTTATTGCATGTCTGCATATGTACATTTGGCAGACCAATAGTTGATGACCTAACCAAGGTCTATACACCGCATGCAAGGGCATATAAGTAATATGATCTGAAAAAGATATCATACAGGTTCATTTACTGAACCGGAAGACATGAGCTCACTCATGAAATATTGGGAAGAATCAAATTCCGTGCACAATCGTCTCACTTTGGAAGCTTGACTGAATTTGTAGGTTTGATATATGCTTTTGGAAAGTATACGATCAATATCTGGGTATGATATATTCTTTTGGAAAGTATATGATCGATATCAACTCCCAATGATCAAATGAGAAACTTAATGATAAAACCCTGAAGGAGATAGTCTAAAAGAGATCTAAAACTTCAAGTTTGTTCTAGGTCTTCTAGTATGCATGATGTACATGTATAGGAATACTTGAGGGTGATGTAATCACAAATGATTGTATAACCATGGCGCTTCCATTCTGAGGGAGTGATGAAATAGGTCTAGATTTTAGTGACTCCTCTCATAGAGAAGTAATCTGATCTTATGTTGGACCTTGATCTGAATGTGATTCAGATGCAATGAGAAGATTAGATCTCCGACCTTGATTTTAATCAAGCAATTTTGGGAGGTCCGCGAGATCTGGATTTGAGATGTGATCTCAAAATCCATGTCACTATACATGGAATAATACAATCGCTCGGTCCTTATCTCCAAGTATCTACGGAGAAAGCGCATTTTCCTTGAAAGAGTTCATGGATAATTTCATTGTTGATACATGTATCCGAGCATTGAGAAAATGGATAATTAATGTGATTTGATTATCATGGATAATATGAAATTGATTTCATATTATAAATAGAGTTATCTGAGATAATTAAATGTTATCTAACTATCAAATATGTGAATAATGTGAATGCGATTCATGTTATTTGGGCACATGAGAATAGAAATCCAAGATGATTAAATGTAATTTAATTATCATGGATAGAATAATGTGGATAGCACTATCTATATTAATTAGGTATATTATTAAGTATGATTTATAATATATTAGAGAGGCCATATTATGATTTATATTTGTTGATTAATTATTGATGTGAATTGGATTCACATTGGATAATTATATGAAAATATAGTTGATGAATCTGTGATTCATGACTCTAAAAGTTGAAAATAGAGCTTTGTTCCCGAGTAATTAGCTGCATATTTCTACTTATATTGCATAATTAGCATTCATGCATGCATTGATAACATCTGCATTTTAGCATTCACATTTGCATAAAATAAGAAGCCAATTTCACTTGTAAATATTCACCTGTATATTAGCTAAAAATACCCTATTTGTATATATTTTATACTAACTTCAAATCCAATAAAATCAACTCCATAGTGTATATATGACTAACACTAATAAAAGAAAAATATCCAAAAAATACTGACTTGTAAAATTGACCAATAAAACCCCAATCCATGTTTGAAGCCATGAACCTTAAAATAGGCATATCTCTCTCATACAACCTCTGAATGAGGTCTACTCACTTTTAAAGTAATATACATTCAAAGACCTTAGAAACAAGACCAATTTCATTAAAAATCGGAGCTCGTATGCAAAACCTGGGTTTTGGACCCCTTTTGTATATTGTGCATATTGACTGTTTTAATCCTGTATTTTATCCTTTTATTTTCTTCATTATTAAAAATCAAAAAAATAGATTAATTTGTAAATATTCTTTTCATATTTTTTCTATTTTTATTTTGAATTTTCTCTTATTAAAAAATGACAAAAAAATTACAAAAGATAAAATGCGGTATTTTATATCTATAAGGTACCACCCAAAAATACGTTTTTGTACAGATGGCTTCTTTTGATTTTCGGCCCTTCACGAAAGTTGTAGATCTCGTCGAGACGAGCAATTTTTGTGTTGACCACTTTTTGATTTAATCCCTTTTGTTATTTCTTTTTTATTTTCTTTATATTTAATTTTTGCGACATGTGGCAGCTCCTGGAGCCGCCACATGTCACCCCATTATTTTATTATTTTCGGATTTAATTCATTATTTTCGGATTTATTTTTATTATTATTTTATTATTACTATTTTAATTATTTTAAGTAGCCTACTTATATTATATTATTTTATCTATTTTATTTTTTCTTTTTACCACTTCTCCCCTTACTTTTCTTCCACTCCAAGCTAATAACCCCCCACTACTCCACTCTCTCCATCTCTTTTCCAACTCCCTCTTCCTCTTTATATTCACATCATCAATCCACCATTTTTCTTCATCCGCCATTTCTTCAATTGAGAGGGAGAGACCACCAGCCTCCTAGTGTTGCCGGTGACATCATCAATATTCTCGGTCGAGCAACGATGGTTTTGAAGGCGTGATCCACGAGGACTCCTCCTTGTGTCGTTGTGCATCATTTAAGGTCACAACCGAGCTTCTTCGATTTTTTGTCGAATCGAATCGAGGCCACAACCGGAAGCCACACGACGCGACTCCATTTTCGGCAAATCACAGGTAAGTATTTTCTATAATTCCCTTGTCATTTCATTTTTTTATCTAACAGATGTTTATCTTGTTCATCACAACAACATCATCTCATTTCTATCACCTCATTTTCCACCACACAACCATCACCACATTTACACACAAAAACCACAATCATATACCATTACCATCATCATCACCATCCTAATCATCTATATTTTCACATATCCATTCACTGTAAAAAAACAAAAAAATCAAAAAATCAAATACAAAAAAAATAAATTTTGCAGGTCATGCTTGGCCGCCCCTGCCGGTGTAAGCCCACGCCAGCGGCCAGCACCACCCCGCCATTCATCACCGATCGCCGCAGCAAATCAGCGGCCGCCGCCGCCCTCAGCTCCAGCACGAGCGCCGCCACACGCTGCTGCGGCCGAGCTCGCCGCCTCTACACGGCCCCCAGGTCGTGCCGACCCGACGCAGCCCCTCCGCCCGCTGTCGCACGGCCGCGCCCCGCTCCAGGCCGTGCGCCCTCTCGCGCGTGCGCCTTCTCCCTGAGCCCAGCCGCCCGCTCCAGGACTGCCACCCCGCGCCTGGCTGCTCCGCCGCACCAGCCCCGTGCGGCACCACCCACCACACGTCCTGCTCGAGGCACTCGAAGTCGCCCTTGTGCCCCAGCCGTACGCCTCCAGCCCATGCTCAACGCGTGTCGCCCCGCTCCTCCCTCCAGCAGCTTAGGTCTGTTAATGCGTCGCCGTCAACCAATCGCGCTGTCGCGTAGTGCCCAGCCATCCGCCGCAGGCGTCGCCCTTCCACCGCCCCGCGCAGGCGCTCCGCCACGCGTCCTCAACTTCAAGCGGCGCCGCCCCTCTCCGCCGACCCCCTCGTCTTCCGCGCACAGATCTCCAGACCGTCGCCCGTGCGCCACCTCTGACCTCCTCCTCACGCGCACTACCGCCATCGCGCATGGCCACCGCCTTCCCGACCGCCGATTGCCCCAGTCAAGGCTGCGGCCTCCGCACGCGGCGCATGCGTGCCTAGGCTACAGCCCCTCACCTGCGACCGCCCACTCACCGCTGCCACCTCGTCCTCATCACGCGGCCTCCGCCTCTTCACCGACCGCGCGCCGCCCTCACGGCCGTGCACGGCACGGCCGCCGCCCCATGCGTCGCCTCCCTGCCTCATGGTGAAGCCCTAGCTGCCAAGCTTGTGCGTAACTTGCACGAGAAGAAACATAAAAGGTCCATTTGTTTTTTTATTTTATTATATTGTGAAAATTGCATATGGTTCATTTCAAGTTTTAGAATTTGCACAAGTGCCCCTATGCATAGTTTGTCAGTCTTATTTCAATTTCTATTTGCTTGACACCCCTAGCTTTGAGCGTTAATTTGATATTATTTTTGCATCAATTTTTAATACGAAAATAACATGTTGTTGACTGATTAATTCTGAAAATTTTGGCTATTTATTTATTTTTGTGAGCATCTACTAATTTACTAAAATTCAGAGAGTGAAAATCAGTGATATTTTGCCTAACTATGATCTGAAATTCGCACATGCCTAAATCTTGCACCAAAAATTGTGAAAAAATTGTGAATGATGCATCTACTAATTACTGTCCAAATTCGTCCAATTAGGAGTTGTCTTTTGCCTAAATTAAATTCTAGAGTGATTTCTTTAGATGATTTTATTTAAATCCACAAATAAGTTTTTTGAGAAATTTCAAAGCTCCTGAATTCCTTATTAAAATATCTATTTGAGATAAATAGGTCTTTGGATAATTTAAGATCGTGGATTTATTAGAAATTAAATACTCACAGTTGCTCTATTTTCAGTAAAATATTCATAAAAAAATCAAAAAGTATCAGAAAATTCCAAAAAATATTAGTGTAGCTTCATCTCATCATTTTAACTTTTAATAAATTTTTCATAATTTTTGCATACCATTTGCATGAAAATTTGCATAAAAACCCTAAAAAAGTTTGTATTTTTCATTTGTGCATTTTAAATCCAAAAATTCCAAAAAAAATACATTTGCATTCGTTGTTGGTTTAGGTTTATAAGAAAAATACAATTTGGCCAATTTGGACTAATATCACATTTAGATTAATTTGACTAAGTGATCGTTTTCTTAATAACCTAGTTCATCCGCATTAGTGCATTTGGCATTTTTATTGCATAAAACAATACCAAAAAATCCCACTTGGAATAACCGCGGTCTAATACCTCTAACTTGATCCCGAGTTGTTCCTTTGCCTCCTTGAGTCGAACCATGGGGTTTGCCCAGGCTAAATAAACATAAAATCGTGCTTAATTCATTCGACAATTCATCGATTTGTGCAGTTATTTTTTTGATCGACGCGGATCTATCCGACTGCAACGCACTCATCAATTATACGACATTAAAAGGGTAGGTCCGCGGCCTGTCAGTGCTTGGCGTTAAGCTTGGACCTGTTCGTGAATAAAAGAAGCACCGAGGTTTGTCGCGCAAAGTTACCAAGTTGCACGTGATCTCTCACGTGGCTTCTCTTGATCGGAACCTGTTCAAAATATTCAAAAATTCTGAGGGAAACTTTGCAATTGTTCCCAAAATATCAGCTCCTCACGTGCTATGGACGTAAGGGAACTAAGCGGTGAGTGGTACGGTTGAAACTGTTGCGACACATGTCTTCATTTCATGCGTCGGATCACATCATGTCCGGCGGTTCTTCTCGGCTCTAGGAGAACGGTGTTGTTCTTCCCCTTTTCAAGTTCTATAAGAGATGATGATGGAACTCAATCTAAATCTCTAGATGTTGCTTGCGAATTGCTCATTCAAATCTCCAACACCATGATCGTTTCTTGTAGTGGTCCCATCTCCAAGAAAGTGATGATTGCTCTTCTATTTTATTACTTATCAAATCCAGGAAGTGCAACTCTATTGCGATTCTAATTATATTCAGATCTCAGATTCAAGTTGATGTCTGTTTGAACAATGATGAATTTAGTTGATCTGTGGATCTATAAATAATTAACTGACTCGAGACATGAAGTCTCGGTACTAGCGAATATGTGAATATTAATGGAATTAGGATGATCTATTTAGGATGGAATGGGAGAATGGATGCTTAGATCGGATCTGATCTGAGATGGCCAGAAGGTGAGGAGAAGTTACGTAGAAATGGCAGTCGAAATCAAATGAGGTGATCTAGTGAAGTAGAATGAAATCGCGAAGGGCATCGGATGGATCGAATCAAAATCATGGACAAACTAAGAGGATTTGAGGAAAAAATAAAACTAAAAAAGGAGAGTAGGAAGAGGAAGATAAGAGAAACAGAGATGAGGGAGGGAATATATCTAACCTGGAATGATGAACAGAAGGTGCGCCCGGGGACAGAGCTCAGCGGATCTCGGTGTCTTCGCCTGCAATGGACGGCATGGCCGGAGCCCGACGCACGATAGGAGCTGGAACTCTAACGGCGCTGGATCTTGACAAACCTCCTCGATCTCAACCTCTCTCAACATCGGAGCTACGTCGTTGTCACCGACCTCTCTCTAAATAGAGCTCTGTAGATCCTGAAATGAAGTGGTGAAAATGGCGGATAGTTTGAATCGGAGGGAGAGACAGGTATAAATAGGCACCGAAGAGGGGTGGTTAGAGGAACGGTCAGCCGTTGGGACGGTTGACGGTTGGAGACAGAGGCGGAGGTGGATGAAGATGGTTACGGAGGAAGAAGAAGAAAATGCGTAAGAGAGAGAGAAGGGGAAGAGAGGAGAGAGAAAAAAGTTCAAAAAATAAATAATACAATTAGCTAATATAATTAATATAATTAATGATAGTTTAAATTAATTATAAAATTAATTTACTAAGTATAATTAAATAGATAATTAAGTAATTAATTAAGGGAATATTTAAATAAATAATTTGTTTAATAATTAATTATACAATTAAATAATTACTTAAATAAATAAATAAATAAATAATAGATTAATAATTAAATAAATAAATAAGTTGAATAAATAAATAAATAATAAAATAATAACATAAATACGGTATATTGTAAAATATTCCAATACGGACATGAAAATGCATTTTTTCGTATTTACTCCGATTTTACCGAAACCAGTGTCATTTTGTAGATAATTTAATTATATGATTTTAAGACTGAGTTTGCTCAATTCGGAGTTCATACGACCGAGTTCTGAGGTCTGGAAAATTTAGGTAGTGGCTTCGAGGCTTTGGGTTTTCTTAGTATTTTGACTTGGTTATTTAATTAAAAATCCGCAAGTTTCTACATATTATACAAATATACAACGGTTCCGAAACGCCAAAACACACCGGTTTGATTCGAATATTTTTTTGATATTTATAATAACTAGTATTAAGTATAAAACGGAGTTTAAAAGTGAGTTTGGTCCGTTTGGAGTTTTCTATAAATAGTTATGAACCTTGGAAATCGGCTTTTGCGTCTTTTACAGTTCATTGTGGTTAATTACTTTTGTGTTGAATTATTCTTCTGATATTTTTTTATAAAATAATATATATCTTTGTGATCAATTTTTATATAAGAAGTGTTTTGATTTGAGGTGATACAAGTGATCAATAAAATATGTGAAATGTTTACATTGTGTAAAATGGGTAAATTATATTTTTAGTCTTTGTTTTTTGAGTATTTTTATAGATTATGATCATTATCTCCCTCTACTTATTTATTTTGTCGACCTGGTCAATATTAACCTAGTCTCATGGTTAGGATCAGTCTGTATCTATTTCATATTTACATCCTTCTTTTC
This sequence comes from Ottelia alismoides, assembly GCA_037367405.1. Lineage (NCBI taxonomy): Eukaryota > Viridiplantae > Streptophyta > Magnoliopsida > Alismatales > Hydrocharitaceae > Ottelia > Ottelia alismoides. Next base: position 224,704 of record JAZKJV010009907.1, read on the forward strand.
TTTTATTTTTGTTTTTTTATTTTTATTCTTTTATTTTGGATAAAATAAGTGTTAAATATATATTATTAATATTTTTGGTTAGAATGATAATTAGTTAGAATAGTGATGATTTACATGTATTTTACCAAGGATTTAGCCAAAAATGAAAGAATAAAGACGATGAATTATGGATTCATCATCCCCTATACTTTTCCTTTGCTAGTCTCTTAGCAAACGCTATTCTATAAATAAGTGCAAGAAAAAAGAATAAGAAAAGGGAAATAAATAACTTAGAATATGCTTGTTTCTTTAAACCGAATCTCACTTCACCCAAGTTCTAGAGTTTGGATTCAGATATTTGGATTGATAGTTTGTCGGCTCTCTATTAGAATTAGGATTTAAGCCTCGACAACCCTCAAGTTCCACACAATCCTTATCCAGTTTTACCTTAACAGCCAGCTCAGATCCATCTATTCATCACGCAAACTTTTTAGCTTTGAAAGTAATTTGTATTGTATGTGAAAGGTGTTAGCTCTTTCTGCTTAGAGAAGCGAAGAAACCGTCCATCCAGTTACACACTCCCATTGGGCCCTTACCAAGCAACTCAATCCTCGAGGAGGGAGGTATTTCCTTTTGAGGTCAGGTCGTACTGTATCCACAATTGAGTAAGGGAGAAAAAAGAAGAAGCGGAAGAGGAACTGGAATGTGATCAGTGTAATCACATCTCCTATGAAGCCTGACCAGTTTAGCCAATTCTCCACTAAGGCATGTAGGCTTTTCTGAAGCTCGGACCATTATGATCATTTTGGTATTTGGTGTATTTGGCTTCTTTTTGGTAGCGATGATTGTTGCACTGCATAGGTATATTGTACCCGGACGGATATAGAATCTTTTCATTTCGTCCATTTTTTGGGGTCTTAAAAAAATTTGTGCCAGCAGATCCTTCCATCATCTGAAGCTTTATTTCAACCACAATCTCTCCCGTCTTAAGACATCATCACTGCCAGATAAGGATGGAAACGCACCACCGAAATGGATTACCCTTCCCAGCTCCATGCAAGTCATGTTAAGTGCAGAGTGCAATAGTTCAAAATTGGTTCAAATGGTGAATAGTTAAACGGATGGCACAAGGTGTCCTACTTAGGCACTTTCAAGTTGAATTCCGAACACGGTCTCATGGAACCCAAAGAATTAAGTCTAAAAGACCTGAAGAGTCTTAATTCCACTTCCTAATAAAATCCAATTATAATTAAGTGGATTATGGCCTAAACCAAGCTCCATCTCTCGAACTTAGATCCATTTGGTTCAAGAAAACAACTTGTTCTGGAAAATGCGAATGAATGCAACAAATTTTTTAATGAGGAAAATTTTTTGATTTAAACTTTTTTAATTGATTTTTAAAGAATTTGCAAATTTTTGTTGGATTTTAAATCTTCTCAATTTTTTGGGGTCTTTTTGAAAGAGTTAGTGGATTAATTCCATTTACACAAATTTTAAATGAATTTTGTATATTTTTATAAAGAATTTTTATATACATTTTATACGTAAGATTATATGGATTTTATACAAGATTTTACAAGGGATTTATTTTTCAAGTTTTTAAGGATTTTATCCAAGAATTTTACAACATTTTTTAATACAAATTTTAAGCCATTTTTTAATAAGTCATATTTACGATTTTCTTGCAGCTTTTAAAACTCCAAAATATACACCATACTTTTAAAGAGCCATATTATTAAAAATACAATAAAATACGAGTTATGGCTACTAAAGTATATATAGCATATATATACGACACCCCCCTATACTTGGCATGAACTAAGTCCTCATAGTGACCAAAGAAGCGGCAAAGGAAGACATAACTCAGGCTAAGTATAGATCGATGAAAAGAATCCTATACTACAATGACTCAAAAAAATAACGAATAAAGAATAGAAGTCCATCATCTCCTCTATACTTAGGATCAAGTAATCCTATGGATAGCTGACTCAAAACCGAAATGATCGAGGTCAAGAGAATATACACACTCAACGGCTCGGCTTGTCCCCCCTATACTTAGGGTAAAATATCCCTAAGTATAGAGAAAAAGATCAAAAGGGTGAGGGACAAGCGAGGGAGCAAACGATACAAAAACAACGATGATCAAAAAAGGAAAAAGAACAAGATTACCCTCCCTATACTAAGGGTAAAGCTCACCTTAAGTATAAGCAACAATAGGGGTAATCGAATAGAACGATGTGAAGAACAAATCGGTGTCTACAACCTCCTATACTTAGGATAAAGCACATCCTATGTATAGAAAAATTCTAGATCAACCTAAGGGTGTTAGACAAACGGAAGATGGAAAGAGTAAAATCAAAAGTATATACAAGTGATCTGAAAAATCAGGTATGAGATGCCGAGTGTAAGGGTGAAAAGATCTCTCATACAAAATAGATGGGGCAACTTCAACAGTCTGTGGTTCATGATCAAGAAAGGGTTTCAACCGTTGACTATTGACCCGATAAGGTGGAATCAGACGACAACTCAGATATATCGATGCTAACATTGTCGGACACCTATCTTACCATATACAAGCCTATCCAATTGCTCTAGAAGTTTCCCTGAAAATAATTTCAGTATCACATCGAATAGACATACTTTTTGATTTGGCTCAAACTGCTTGTGGCTGATTTGAGAATCATGCCACTGTTTCATCTTCTCTTTATAGTGTAGGATACTCGTGAAGGCTTCGTCTCGCAACTCTTTGAGGGCTGCCAGATCAGCCTGCCTCTGATCTCCCGAATCATCCAGGCCAAAGATCACTTCATTCACTACCCACAAGAATTTGTACTTGATCTCAACAGGTAAGTGGCATGGCTTGCCATAAACGAGCTGAAAGGGAGAAGTGCCCAATGAAGTTTTGAAGGATGTTCTATAGGCCCAAAGAATCGAGTCCCAAAGCTGCGACCAATCCTTCTGTATGGGAAAACAAACTTCTACAAGATCGTCTTAATCTCCCCATTCGAGACCTCGGCTAGACTATTCTTTTGAGATGATACGGAGTAGCAACTCGATGGTCTATACCGAACTCGTTAGAAAGTGCTCTTACCTTGTCGTTGATGAAGTGGCTACCCCCATCTGAGATCAGAACACGAGGGATCCCGAACCGCGTAATGATATGCTTTCTCAGGAACTTTCGAACCGTGTTCGCATCAGCGACTTGATAGCCTCTACCCAACGATTCACATAATACACAACTAGAAGGACATACTTGAACTCTGACTTTACGAAACGGGCCCATATAGTCGATACCCCATGCATCAAACACTTCATAGAAGTTAATCGATTGCATCGACATGATATATCTATATCCACAAGTGCCCATTTTCTAGCAGTCAGTACATATCTTTTACGAATGCATGGGCATCCGCAATGAGTGTCAGCCACCAAAGGCCCGACTGAAGCACCTTCTGTGATGTCCTCTTCCATGAATGGTGTCCTCCAGATTCTAATCGATGATAATACATGAGGACACTCTGATATTCCTCCTAAGGAATACACTTACGCCAGACGGAATCCGCTCCTTCATGATAAAGGACTAGATCCTCCCATTGGTAAGACTTGGCTTTCGTGAGGGAAGTCTCAAATCTCTATCTTGACCAACCTTGTGGGACTTTCTTAGCAACAAGAAAGTTCACAATGTCAGGCATACCATTGCAGCGAGGCGACAATAAGAATCGCCTCATCGGGGAAGGTCTCGGTGATGGTGCATCAAACTCAGAAGTCTCGGGTGTTTCTAACCTGGGTGAGGTGATCCGCCACCACATTCTTGACCCTAGACTTATCCCTTTATATTGATGTTGAATTCCTGGGAGTAGAAGGATCCATCTAGTCAGACATCGTTTCGAATCCTTCCTGTCCATTAGATACTTGATGGCAGTATGATCAGTGAAGATTGTGACCTTCAATCCTATGACGTGGGATCTAAACTTATCTAAGGCAATACTATGGCTAGCATCTCTTTTTCTGTAATGTTGTAATTCCTTTATGCGGAATCCAAAGTTTTGCTAGCATAGTGTATGGCAAATCCCCCATCCCTCCTCTATCCTAACACAACCCCAACGGCAAAATCAGAGGTGTGTGTTATGATCTCGAATGGGAGAGACCAATCGGGTGGCTGAAGGAAAGGAGTCTCTACAACCATATTCTTAAGATTTTCAAATACCGAAAGACACTTATCATCTATGATAAAACTTGGTGTATTTCACGAGAAGATCAGACAACGGTCAGATAATTTTGTTGAAGTCTCGTATGAAATGGCGGTAGAGATCGACATGCCCGAGGAAAGACCGTAACTGCTTCAGATTGGACGGTGGATTGAGTTTGTTTAATGATATCCACCTTGGTCGAGTCCACCTCCATGTCCCGGTTGGAGATTATGTGACCAAGGACTGTCCCTTGAGTTATCATGAAATGACTCTTCTCCCAAGAAAGTACAAGGTTAACCTCCGTGCACCTCTGAAGCACGCGGTCTAGGCTAGAAATACGGTAATCAAAATCCTCACCGTAGACCAAAAATCATCCATGAAGACCTCCAAGATATCTCCCACCATGTCCGTGAATATCGAAAGCATGCACCTTTGAAATGTAGCCGGAGCATTACATAGTCCAAAGGGCATCCGTTTGAAGTTCCGACAGGACAGGTAAATGCCATCTTTCTTGGTATTATGGAGCAATGGCCACTTGATTATATCCCGAATACCCATCAACATAGCAATAATGGCTCTTCCTGGCTAACCGTTCGATGATTTGATAAACGAACGGTAGCAGGAAGTAATCCTTTGTGGTTGCCTGATTCAAACGTCTGCATTTCACACAGACATGCCAAGAAGTCGGTACTCGGGTAGCGATCTCCTCCTCATTAATCACTGTAGTGATACCCGTCTTCTTGGGTACCACATGCAAAGGACTAACCCATTTCAAGTCGGATACAAGATAGATAAATAAGTGCTCCATCACTTGGATATTTCATTCATAACCACCTCTCGAAGATTCGGATTCATCCGGCACAGAAACTCACGAGATGGCTTGGCATCATCCTCGAGAAAGATGTGGTGGGAGAACAGAGCTGGACTAATCCCATGGAGATAAAGTATTGACCACCCTATCGCCTTGCGATTCTTTTCAAGAATCTCCATCAGACGAGATTCTTGATCTTCGGTCAGATTAGAAGAGATGATGACCGAAAACATTTTAGATTCGCCAGCAAGGAATCAGTATTTCCTGCTCTAAGGCAACAGTTTAAAGCTCAGGGGGAGAAGGACCAAGGAGAGCGGGTTTGATTAGGGCCTGGATATAGGCTGCTAGATCGGTATGCGTAAGCTCTTCCTGCTCTGACTCAGAAAGATCCGGAGAATGTTGAATATTATGTTCTGATTCGGTCTCCAGACTAGTTGTAGGCTCTGTAGAAGAAGTCTGAAGTGATAGAAATTCGACAAAGCACTGCTAATCAACATCTTCGGAATCTGAATGATCTGTGGGTGACTGACAGTTTGGATAATTCACTTCTGACTCGGAGGGATATATAATGTCTGAATGATCCAAAAATATCTCAGAATTGTCTCCATCAAGATTTTCATTATTCGGTTTTAGGATTGTGCTCTCCAATCTCCCATTCTGGGATATCTGAATCTCGGCTTCGAATGAAGGTGTGATGAAAGATTGGGTGTTAGGTTCGGCCCAGAAGGCCTCATCATCTATTTTTATAAAGTTACAATCCTGATGACTATTGAGTTCATCGTCAGATGCTCGCACTGATTCAGCTTATATTGATTGCTGGTCTTGGATCGTCTCTATGTGTATACTTTCATCCTGGATGCGAAAGTAAACCTTTCCGGTATCATAGTTGGAAACGGCCTTCGCTGTAGTCAGAAAAGGTCGTCCTAGTATGATCGAGGTATCGGTCATTCATTCAGGGACCGTCATGTCCAACATGATGAAGTCCATAGGGAATTTCAAACACTGAATGATGACGGTAACGTCTTCAGTTAAACCCTTAGGCCTCTTGACCGATCTATCAGCAATTGCAAGACCGTTCGGCTTGGTCGAAGAGGCCCGAACTCGAACTTGTCGAGTAAGGAAGAAGAAAGGAGATTAATCGACCACAATCTCTCCCGTCTTAAGACATCATCACCGCCAGATAAGGATTGTAAAATAAAATCATGTACAGATTACAAATAGTCACACTCAGAAAAAAACCATAAAGAAATAATGAACAATCAATTCCGGCTCCTTACGGACTTAAATTGAACCAAACTCACTCCATTATACTCTAAATTAAATTATCTTTCAAATGGCTTAGTTTCATAATTGTTGGAGTTACGGTTGAAAAGTCAATTTTCTTGGGTGTTTTGTGCAGTTTTACCACTTACATATTTGTATATTTATTCATATTTTATTTTTTATATACATAATATACATAATTGTAAATATTATTTTCATTAAAAAATTATAAATAATAAAATAAAAAGTATTATTTAAAAATAATTTCCTTATTTGTATATTGTATTACATGTACATAATACTTGTATACAACTAATTTTCTTAAATAATAATCACCAAAAATAAATAACTAAAATTAATTAATTTAATTTAATTATGAAATTTAGATTTAATTATTTAATTTATTCATTTATTTGATTTGAAAACTTACCTTTTATGTAAAGATTTGATTTTATACCTTAAATAGCCACCATTAAGGTGGCTAATTAATTTTGTAAATTAATTAATTAATTAATTAAATTCCTAAATTCATTTTAATTAATTATTTTACTTTAATTTAATTATTTTTTTAATTCCACCACTAAATACATTCCTTAAGTGTATATACCTTCCTTTCTTATTTTTTCTTCTCTTTTTATTGGCTCCTTCCTTCTCATTCATTCTTTAATCAATCTTTGGTGGAAAGTGATGAAACTCAATTTCATCATCTTAATTTGCCTATTTTAACCCCCTTGATTAAATGTGTGTCAATAAAAATCAGATAAAGTCTTGTAATTATCAAAGTCATTGAATAATTTAAAAACAAAAAAATGACAAAATTGGAATCCGTGGTGTTTTTAGCCTTTCAAATACACTCAAAAATATTTTCTGCCTTTATCTGACCTCATCTCCATTAGGGTCAACATGAAACTTGTAGATCTCATTGACATCTACAACTTTCATGTTTTGAGTTTTTCCAAATTCGGCAATCTACCCCTCAAAATTCACTTTCTAACTTCGAATAATCTGATTGGGCCACATGGCTCTTTCTGGTTGAGCCACGTGGCCCGACCCCTTTGCCCTTGCCGCCCTCTCTCCCTACTGTGGATCTCTTCTTGATCCAACGGTCCCACTACCTCCACATGCACGCTTTGACCCCCGCTATCTGATCATACTCAAACTTTATCACAACCGCCCGTTGATGCCTTGTGCTCCGCCCTCCATGTGGCGTTTGTGCGCCATTCGATCTCGCCTTCATCTCTTAATCGCCACTGTTCTTTACACCCCAGATATCAACCATCTGATCACATACATGAATCCATCACAGCCGCTCGCCAGCGCTGCACTCTTAGCACGACACGTGGCGCGCCCATCACTCTTTGATTCAGCCGCCCACGATCTAATCACGACCACTCGTCAGTGCCCTCTTCTCGACCGTCGGATGGCAAGATCCCAGGGTTGAATCGTCGTCCCCTACCTCCCGTCTACCCTCTCTCCCACGTTCTCAACCTCGCAAACCACCTTCCCCCTTCTATTTCTCCCCGAGTCCACGTTCTCCATCTCCAAGCTCTAACCTCCCCACGATGTTCCCTGATCATCCACGACCCTCACGAGCTACCACTCACTCCACATTTCCCCTCCGCTCGCTCCATATCCCTCAGTCAATCCACGTCCCCACTCATCAGAATCGCCATCTTCTAGCTTCAAATAATCCTCCTCCACCACCAGTTGACCCTGTCCACCTTTACGTTGGGGTGCTACCCAACCCTGTCCTCCTCCCCGTGACAGGGGGAGGACAGATCGAGGACCGACGATGGTAGTCACCCCCGGTGTTGACCCTTGGCTGAAATCGGCCAGGCATGCGGTGCTCGACCACCACCAAGCTACTCAAAGTCGCCGATGGGGTCCAGCAATGACCACAGCACCTTGCCGGGGCTCGCGCACAGACCTACGCTTCTCCATAGCCAGGTAAGCTTCTCCGACTTCTCTTATATTTTTTTATCTTTTTCTCGCAATTAATTAGGCCACCAATCGACGTCCTACACTCCAGTGACCATCTCGTTAGCTTCATCACATCACCACCATTCATGTGCTACCTTCAGACCCCACCTCTTCTTCCTCCATACCCCTGATCGCCTCCGACCCAACTTCTCAACCATCCACGGTGGAGGAGCTCCGAGCTGCCGCCTTCTCCGTTCATAGAAGCTCCCCACTTCACTCCATCTCACACAAGCACCTCGCACCGCACTCTTCGTCTATGTAATTAACCATGCAGGTATTTGATCCTTCAATGGTCGGAAGTCATCGCCGGAGCTTCTTCGCCAAGCTCGTTTCTGGCATACTTGCTTCGCTAGCCTCCTCCAGACATCCCAGCTGCTTCGCCGAGCTTCAAGGTTGCTGTCCAGGTAGTCAATAGCAGCTGGGGGCTTGCATCAACGCCAGAGAAGAGCGGCGGAGCTTGGACCACTTCGCCAGAGTCCTAGTTCCACCGCCAGATATCAAAACTTTTAGCATCCCGAACCTAGCAATAATATGGTCTCTCACAAACTTACAGACAGTCTTGTTGTCTGCGGTTCGGGTTGGGATAGCCTCCACCCACCTAGATAGATAATCAACCGGTCAACAATATGTACTCATGTCCTTGGCTGTTAGGAAAGGGACCCATAAAATCTATGCCCCATGCATCAAAAACATCACAAATAATCATCGGTTGCATGGGCATCTCATCTCTCTCTCCAACTGTCCCTCCCATCCTTTGATAGATCAGGCACGACCGAACAAAATCAATAGCATCTCTAAACAAGGTCGGCCAATACAATCCACATTGAAGTACTTTGTGAGAGGTTCTCTTTTCTGAATGGTGTCCTCCAGCCTCAAGTGAATGACAATATGTGAGGACACTCTGGTACTCCTTCTGAGGAATACACCTTTTCCAAACACAATCCGGCCCTTCGAAGAAAAGGAAAGGATCGTCCCAGTGGTATCTCCTTAAATCTGACTTAAGTCGATCAATGTTGCTCCTTGTCCAACCATGGGGAACCTTCTTGGAAACAAGGTAGTTCACCATGTTGGAATACCACGGGAGTGAGTCAATTACACAAATTGACTCGTCTGGGAAGGTCTCTCTAATCCTCTCATAATCAGGAGAATCCTTAAGTTCAATCCGAGAAAGATGATCAGCCACAACATTCTTCACTCCAGGTTTATCTTTTATCTCCAAATCAAATTCCTTGAGGAGTAAAATCCACCTAAGAAGACGCGCCTTCGTGTCCTTCTTTTCCATTAAATATCGAATGGCTGTGTGATCAATGTAAATTGTCACCTTAGAGCCCAAAATATATGATCTTAACTTTTCGAGGGCCCATACTACAGGGAGCATTTCCTTTTTAGTCACTGTATAATTCTTCTGCGTAGGATCTAATACTTTGCTCGCGTGGTGGATCGCAAACAGGATCCTCTCTCACCGTTGTCCTAACACAGCTCTTATAGCGAAATCTGAAGCGTCAGTCATGATCTCAGAGGGGAGAGACCAGTCGGGAGCTTGTAGAATAGGGAGGTACAAATCTTCCTCTTCAAGAGCTCAAAGGCCTCCAGACACCTGTGATTTACAATGAACTCTGTGTCTTTCCCTAAGAGCCCAGTCAGTGAGCGGGCATACTTATAAAAATCCTGAATAAATCTCCTATAGAATCCAACATGTCCTAGAAAAGATCTCACTGACTCTACGTTGGTAGGTGGATCGAGTTCTTGATCACCTCCACCTTGGCAGGGTCAACCTCCATTCCCTTTTGGAGATGACATGCCCCAACATGATACCCTCCATCATCATAAAGTGACTCTTCTCCCAGGAGAATACCAGATTCACCTCTCTACACCTTGTGAGGACTCGGTCCAAGTGTGATAAATATGTATCAAAAGAATCACCATGGATCATGAAGTCATCCATGAATACTTCCAGGAAATCTCCCACCACCTCGACAAATATGGCGATCATGCACCGCTCAAATGTGCCCGGGGCATTGCAGAGCCCGAATGGCTTACGCCTGAAAGCATAAGTGTCGAATGGACATGTGAATGTGGCCTTTTCCTGGTCCTCACGGGCTATGGCCACCTGGTTGTAGCCTGAGTTCCCGTCAAGAAAACATAAGAATTCTTTCCCTGCGAGTCTCTCCAAGATCTGACCAATAAAAGGTAAGGGAAAGTGATCTTTCTTTGTCGTGGCATTCAAGCGCCTGTAATCGACACAGACGCGCCATGACGTGGGTACTCGTGTCACAATCTCTACTCCCTCCTCGTTGGTGACCATCTGAATTCCCGACTTCTTCGTGACAACATGAAGTGGGGCCACCCACTTTGTGTCAGAAATAGGGTATATAAACCCTGCCTTGCACCGTTTTTCAATCTCTTTCTTCACCACTTACTCACGGGAAGGTCTCACATTATCGTCTGTAAAAATGTGGTGCGAGCAGGGAGCGGGGTTGATCCCTACGAGATCCGACACTGTCCAGCCTATTGCTTTGCGGTTCCTCTCTAAGACCTCTAACAACCTAGACTCCTCTTCTAAAGTTAAGTCTGAGCTAATAATGACAGGATATCTCTCTTTGGGTCCCGCAAGAAAGGCGTACTTGAGTGTAGGAGGTAGTGACATCAGTTCCGGTAATGTGGTATCATCAAGCAAATCTGGCTGAGCTGAATCTGAATCTGGTTCCGTGCTGCATGAAGGTGGGCTCAGCTGTGTAGGGATCTCCACCAAATCAGAAGTATCGGGAGTCAGATCATCAAAAATATCCAAACAATTGGCAAAAGCCATGCCCGACTCGTCATCTATGTCCCATGATTATTCCGAAGAGGATGGAGCTGATAGATCCAGATGGATCTCTACGTCATCATAGGAATAGGTAGATACATCTCTAACAAGATCAGAAAACACCTGGCAAACTACATCATCTACTATGCCCTTTCCAGATGAAAGGGACTTGCTCTGTCCTGAAGGAATCTGTCCCCAAATCCCAATTGTGCTAATCATACTGCAATCTGCCTCTGAAGATGAGCACTCTGTGCTACTCTCTGATTCGGGTCACTGTCACTTGGTTTGCTTCATCTCAAGGTTCACTTCTCTGCCTTGAGAACAGAACTTCATCATTCCTGTATCATAATCGAAAGCTGCGCTTGCGGTCCTAAGGAAGGGTCGTCCGAGAATGATCTGAGATTCTCTCTAATGATTGGGGGTCTCCATGTCCAAGACTGTGAAGTCAACCTGATAGTTCTTCCCCTCAATCGAGATAACTACGTTCTTCACTTCTCCCTTAGGTCTCTTCACTGAGCGATCTGCGAATTGGAGTAAAGATCTGGATTTGCGAAGTGGTCCCAACTCCAATTTCTGATATAATGCTAAGGGAAGTAAGTTGATCGAAGAACCGTTATCTGAGAGTGTGCGTGCAAACGCAATGTCGTCAATACGACTCTCCACATAGTGAGCATCCATGTCTCTCTTTTTCCTTGGCAAAGTCTGATTCTTGAGATAATAGGTTGTGGCTACTGATAAGACATGTGTCTTTATATTTCGGTTATCTTTCTTCCTGCTAACCCTGTAGGTGTGCATGTCAACTTAAGGTATTTTTGAAATGCAGGATGGTTAGCCACATATTCATCAAATGGCACCTTTACAATGATATTTTCTTTACAAACCCGTACCATATCGGGGTCATCTTTCTGAATCTTTTTGACGTGCTTTCCTGTCGTAAGAGCACAAGGGAAAAGGATTGAAGCTAGAGAAACAGAAGATGAAGAGTCTGAATCATGGAATGAAAGATCATTCTTGGCATTAACTTAAACAGAGTTCTTCACACATGAATATTTTTTATGCAACGTGGACGCAAAATCTAGACCATCTACTAAAGGTTGTAGGATAGAAGCTGGAGTGGTATCTGCCACAATCGGAGATGCAAGGTCCTCCGTAGACTCAGAAGAATATCCATGCTGCCGATGCTGCATACGTGCTCTCCTTCTCCTCTCGGTTCCCTGAGTAGAAATCCTTAAATGGTGCTAATGAGGCTCCGAAATATGATGCCTCTCCTCCTTGTCCTCTGAAGACTCCTCAGGTAGAGCTCCAGAGATGCCCCTCCTCATGTCCCTCGCCCGATAAGGTACGGTCATGGTCCTTCCGCTCCTGAGTGACATGTGGTTAGCCACGTCAAATGAAAGAATCTCATGTTCAGATCTTGAAGATGCTAAATAGTATACCTGACTAAAATGCTGCTGAGAACTAGATCGGTTAAGGCTATTGGGGTTAGCCTGAACTTAGGCGGGAATCGAGGTAGAAGGTGCAGTCTGCTCGTCTCGCCATCTGGACAGGTGGTTGTCATCCACCCGTAAGTCATGAATTTCGTTCCTGTAGGAACAGAGCTCGTCGAGTATCTGCTGCCGAATGTCCATGGGACCAGACGATGAAGGAAGGGGATAAGATTAGGAAGAAGAATGGGAAGACTGGCCCTACTGGCCAGGGTACTGCCTCTGCTGCTGTTGGGGTATCTGCTAAGATTGCGGGCCCTGCTGGCCCACCTGGTAATGGCCTTATCGGCCATACTGCTGGTACTGCTATCGCTGCTGCTGGGGTGGCTGGAATCCAGGGCTCAGGTGTGAAGGCGGTGGTGCGTAGGTGAATGTGGTGTTGTGAAAGGTCGGGGGACGCTGGTAGGTATGTCGGTCTCCCGTACTTCCCTGCCTGGCAGGGTCCTGAGTATACCATATCCCATTCACCTCCCAAACTGGTGGAGGCTCCTCCTGAACTGTCTCTGCTAATGGAGGTGGTTGCTGGAAAGAGTGGGAATAGGATTGGTCCTGCTCCTACGGCTAGGGTTGCCCTGACACCAACTGCTCCTGAACATGGTGAACTCGGTAAACGGGAGTAGCAGGTGCAGTCACGGCGGGTATCCTTATATTAGATACCTTCTCAGTCAACTCCTCCATCTGTTTTGGAAGTTTGGAGACGCTCCGGTCTAACTCATCAATCCTTTTGTCAATCTTCTCGACTACTGTAAGCTTGTCCGCTAGGAGTCCCATGCAAGGGATCACGTCCGGAGAGAGATCGACTACAGTTGATTTTCCCCCGCCAAATGAGAGTGAACTGGGGGACGATATATAGGCCCTGCTGTCCATCTCTGAACGGCTAGTTTCAGCCATCTGCTCGAATACCTTCCAGACAGTATCCGCTCCTCGTGATGTATAACTGCCTCCACAAGCAGCACTCGCTAAACCCTTCATCTCAGGGTTGAGACTAGTAAAGAATGACTGGACCAAGATATTATCATCTAAATTGTGACAGGGACACTTCTGCAGGATGTCCTTGAATCTTTCCAAGCATCACAAAAGGCTTCATGGGGTAACTGGGAAAAACTCATAGTGCGCTTCCTCATCATATTAGTTCTACTCAACGGCTAGAACTTCTTCACAAATAGGTCCTTGAACTGGGCATAAGTGGTGACTATAACTCTCAAGTTCTTTACCCAATAGTCAGCTTTGCCACCCAAGGCAAATGGAAGGGCTTTGAGCCTAATATAATCCTGACTAACATTATGATGTTTGAGGTTAGCACAGATGAGCTTAAAGTCCCTTAGGAACGCATATGGCTCCTTAGAAGCATTCCCATCAAAGTGTGGCAGCAGGTTCAGAAAGTGTGGCTTCAACTCAAAATCAACTGTGGGTTCTTCCGGAATCAAATAGTTCCGAATTTGGTATTGTCTAGGGTAATACACCGCATCCATTGGTTGTTCGACCCCAACATTGAGTTGTCCTACCTGAGCTCGGAGTAGTGCGTGTTGCTGCTCAGATGCAACTAATCTGGCAAGTACCATTCTCAACGGGTCTTCATGGTTCTCTTCTTCCTCTTCTTTCTTCTTTGGAGGCATTTTTCTTGTATCTTCTTTACGTCCTACATCAACAATGTGATCTTGATTAGAAGAGGATTTATGAATCAAGATATTCTCACAGAGATGAAGGTCTTCCTCGGTGAGGTGGGAAGAGAGAAAGGGGATGGTTTGAGAGTAACCATCCCGAGAGTGGGTGATCCTGGGCTCAATAGTGTCATGAGTCCAGGTTGGTCCAAGTTGCGTTTAGACCTTTGAAGACGTACTTTTTGGAGGGTTTAATGAGAGATTCGCAAAGTCCGAATAAATATCCCCCCAATCGGTCATCTATGATGTCAAAAGAACCGATTAGAACACGATATTCAATGAGGTGCTAGTTCTACGATGCACATAAATGTGTGGAGTAAACTCACACAATACAAACTCAATTCAAACCCTCAATTTCACCAACTCAACACGTGATGGCCGTAAGGGTTCGGCCGAATTATCTGGTCAATTTTAGTTGGTGAGAATATAATCTTGGAAAGATTAACGAGCTGTTAGGTGCCCGTATTTTCCTACAGACTGGTCCAGTTCTTACGACTAGTTTGACCTACTTTCAGCAAGTATAGGAGTAAGTACGGACCGTATAAATACGGCTACCCGTTCCTTGAGAACTAAGGCATCCTCTAAATTTCCCACTCTTCTAAGGAAATCCGGATCATTTACCGACTACCCGTAGATCCTCACTGAAAAGTAGCTAATCGCCTAAAAAATAAAGAACCAGTAGTAAGTAAGAAATCCAGAGTTGGCTCTATCCTAGGATCATCTCTCTCTCACTTGCAAGTAAAACAAACAATGAGAGCTTTATGCACCCAGGAATAGGGGTTCTTTTTATTCCAATTTTTTTAAATCGACCTGCTCAATTCAGTCCTAATTTTAGAGTTAGGTTATCACTTGAAAATTAATCTGAACACACAAACACGTCTACCATTCAGTCCCAATTTCCTTTTGACCTTAAGTTGTAAAATAAGAGGAGAATCGAAAATCAGAATGCAAACGAGAAACTATGATGCATGCTCAAAAGAAGGTATAGATACAGTGAATCCCAGCACTCTCCATGCGTTATGCAAAACTGAACCCAAAACCCAACTTCTGCAAATGAGCTCCAATTTTAATGAAACCACTTCCTTGGATAGATAATTTTCTAACTTGAACTCTGAAAGTGAGTTTGATGAATTTGGAGTTTATACGGAGCGGGAATTTGGCATGGAAGTTGGTCTTTACAGCTTTTTCTCTTTGTGATCTAGGAGCATTTATTTGAGTTAAAATTTATTTTATATTTTTATATTTTTATATACATTTTTAAGGACAAGTGAGAGAAAGAATTATCCAAAAAAGAGTTGAAATGAAATTATTAAAAATACAAGAAATTTTGGGCTTTTACTGGTGAAAAACTCCTTTATTTTGCGGTTTTTTCTTGTTAATTTATTTTGTACAGTCTAATATACAATAATTATGGTGTTATATTTACAAGAATCATTTTATTAATTTAATGATTTTATGTACATTTATTTGGGATTTTACTCGGAGATTTGCTAAGATCAAGATATTGAGATGATGAACCGCGAATTCATCAGAGAGGAGCCCGATCTCCGAGAGCTGTCTTGTTGAAGAAGGGTGTCCAGCCTCTGAGTCGTCCGATGATAGCGCGTCGGCCTTCATCGAGTCCATCATAGCATATCCGATACCGAGGTGAAATCCATTTTCGTTTCCCTTCATTTCTCTTAGATAAATTTTAGATTCTATTTTTGCTTCTAAAATTTAGACCTTGAAAATTCCAAAAAAAACCATATCACATTTCCGCTCTGAATCTGATTTTCACCTCATTTTATCGATCTCTACACATTTCCATTTGTACCTCACATAATCTATCACCTCCGACCACGCACGATGGTCGGAGATCCGGATCTATCTCTCATCGCGTCAAGAACCTCCCTCGTTCACATCTTTATTTGTTTATAAATAGAATGAATATATATATATATATATATATATATATATATCTACATATATATTGTTTTTTTTCTTCCTAACATTTGTTTTGCAGGAAAAAAATAAAAAATAATACAAGAAAAAAGGGGTTTTTCTTCATTTCTATTTACATAAACGAAAAAATATTTTTTTACTTCTGTGTACAATACAAAAATAAAAAAACAAGAAAAATAACTCCATGAACCATCGTGTGGCCTCCACCAACCACAGGCAGCCGATGCCTCGCCAACCACAGCGGCGCCTCCCCGCCTGTGTACGGCTGCCCGCGGCACCGCAACTTCAGTAGCCCACACCCCACAGCATCGCGTAGCCCCCGTCGTGTGAGTCGTCATTGCTGCAGCGCTCCACGACTGCTTCGACTGCCTTTCTGCCCTCACCGCGCCCAGCCGAATCTCGTGCGAGCTGCGTGGTGCTCCAGCACTTCCGCTAGCCGGCCCTCCTTCCAGCTCTGACATGCGGCCCGCGCCACGTCACGCGACCACCGACCTTCACAACCCAGCACCGCGTGCACCTCCACGTGGGAGAAGAATGGCGACGGCCACCTTCCCCATCCTTTCGAAGAGAAACAGAAAATTTTGCAAAGATTGCGAATATACCTCAGAAGATATTCAAAGTTTCAAAGAAGCCCCTGGCTCAGGAACGGCACATGTGTTGCATGTGATATGTGGGTAAACTTCACTTTTTCTCTCTCAAGTTTATTATTTTTGTTATTCATGCAAAAACTTTCAATATTTGCACTTTAGTCCCTATATTACAGAACTTGAATTTGCATGTTTTTTATTGTTGAATAAATGTTTTTATTGTTTTAATTCTCAAAATAATTGTTTATACTCTTGCTGTAGCGTTCTTCATTGTATAAAATATTCATCACATTTTGTTTCTATTTAATATTTTTAAAAAATCAAAATCAGTGTCTTATTCTCTGCCCAAATTCGGAAAAATCATAAAATTTCGAAAATTTTCCTAAAAATTCAAAAAAAATTCTGTAGGTGTATTTTACTGCCCTCTAATTTCTTTTCAAATTGTGTGCATAGATCATTTATAAAACTCCAAAAAATTGCGAAAAACTAAAAATCTTAAATAATTGTGGAAAATTGTAGAAAAATCAAAAAAATCTGATTTCAGTCTCCGTGTGTAGATAATTATTTATACTTTAGCATAAAAATAAATTATAAGAGCTTTAGGCACTTAATGTATTTTTAAGTTGCAAAATACTCTTGGTTGTGTAATGTTTTCTCTTGTTTCTACTATTTGATTTTTATAAAATTACAAAAATATCAGAGAAATTTGAAAAAATTATCAAAAATATATAAAAAAACCTGTAAAACATAAAAATTTTCTGAGAATTTTTGTATATTCTGAAAAATATGAAAAGAGTGTGGTGTTGTGTGTTTTTATCCCTTGTGCATATTTTGTGACTTGTTCTTCATTTGAAAATATAAAAATTAAAAATTCAAAAACCACTAAAAAATTATCTTAGAAATTTGACTACTTGTGTTTGACCCTGGTCGCTATACCAGGTAAATTGAATAGCGAAATCGCTTACATTACATTGCCTGAAATCTCTGTAAAGTGGTTGATAAATATTTTTTCTCGTTGAGTTAGCCGATTAGTCGGGGTCGCAATGACCATTGACATATTTGCATACTTAACCCTAGTTGATCGGTCACTCATCAATTTATTTTGTAAAATATAACAAAAGATACTTCATGAATTTTTTTGTAGATTTTTTGAGAGAGGTTTTTATATTTTTAGGAAGTTTTAAAGTTTGTTATGTTTTTTAGTGTTTTAGAATGATTTATTAGAAAAGAAGAAAAAGTTTTTATTTTTTTAAAACATTTTTAATACTGCATATAAAGTATTATAAGGTATTTTTATATATTTTTATTACGTTTTTATATTTTGTATTTTTTATTTCTTATATGTATAGGGTGTGTATAGTGAGTTATATATAGTTACAGGGGTAGATCTGTAATTATAAAGAATGATAAGGATGTGCGCTAAATCTGCATAAGAGGAGGGTGTTATGCGTAAAACATCCAGCACTGCATGTGCTGCTCACGTGCCTATCGTTGAGCCTGGAATTGGTCATGAATAAAAGAGGCACCGAGATTTGCTGCGTAGAGTTACCAAGTTGCACGTGATCTCTCACGTGGCCTCTCTTGATCGGAACCTGTTCAAAATATTCAAAAGTTCTGAGGGAAACTTCGCAATTTTTCCCAAAACATCAGCTCCTTTCATGTCGTGCACGTGAGGAACTAAGCGATGAGCGGTGCGGTTGAAACTGTTGCGACACCTGTCTTCATTTCGTGCGTCGGATCACGTCATATCCGGCGGTTCTTCTCGGCTCTGGGAGAACGGGGATGTTCTTCCCTTTTCAAGTTCTATAAGCGACGATGATGGAATCTGAATCTCTAGATGTTGCTTGCGAATTGCTCATTCAAATCTCCAACATCATGATCGTTTCATGCAATGGTTCCGTCTCCAAGAGAGTGAGAATTCTCTTCTATTTTATTACTTATCAAATCCCGGATGTGCAACTCTATTGCAATTCTGATTAGATTCAGATCTCACATTGGAGTTGATGTTTGTTTGAACAATCAGAGCTTCAGTTGATGACTATCTCCATGATGAACTCAGTTGATCCATAGACCTGTTAGTAATCAACTGCCTCGAGACATGAAGTCTCGGTCCAAGTGAATATACGAATATTAATGGAGCTGGATGATCAATCCATGGTGGAATGGGAGAATGGATGCTCAGATCGGATCTGATCTGAGATGGCCAAAAGTCAAGGAGAAGTTGTGTAGAACTGGCAGTCGAAATCAAATGAGGTGATCCGGTGAAGTAGAATGAAATCGCGAAGGGCGTCGAACGGATCGAATCAAAATCATAGAGAAGCAGAGAGGATTTGAAAAAAATAAAACTGAAAATGGAGAGTAGGAAGAGGAAGATAAGAGAAACAGAGATGAGGTAGGGAATATATCTGACCTGAAACGATTAACAAAAGATGCGCTTGGGGACAGAGCTCGGCGGAACTTGACGTCTTCGCCTGCATCGTACGGCGTGGCCGGAGGCTCGACGCGTGATGGAGCTGGAACTCTAACAATGTTCGATCTCGTCAAACCTCCTTGATCTCAACCTCTCTCAACACCGGAGCTAAGTCATTGTCACCGACCTCTCTCTGAATAGAGCTCTGGAAATCCTGAGATGAAGTGGTGAAAATGGCAGATAGTTTGAATTGGAGGGAGAGACGGGGATAAATCGGCACCGAAGAGGGGTAGTTAGAGGAGTAGCCGGCGTTGGGATGGTTGACGGTTGGTGACGGAGGCGGAGATGGAAGATGGGTTGGAGGAAAATGGTTATAGAATGAAGAAGAAAATGGGTAAAGTAAGAGAGAGAAGGGGGAAGAGAGGAGAGAGAAAAAGAAAAGTTAAAATAAATATATAATACAATTAGTTAATATAATTAATAAAATTAATGATAGTTTAAATTAATTACTAAATTAAATTAATTAATTAATTAAGAATAATTAAATAGATAACTAAGTAATTAATTAAGGGATTAAATAAATAAATAATATACAATTAAATAATTACTTAAATAAATAAATAATAGATTAATAAATAAGTTGAATAAATAAATAAATTAATTAATAATAAAATAAGAACATAAATTACGGTATATTATACAGTATACCGATACAGACCTGAAAATCGCATTTTTTGTATTAACTCTGATTTTACCAAAACGAGCGTCATTTTGTAGATAACTTAATAATATGAATTTTAAGACTGAGTTTTCCCAATTCGTAGTTCATACGGCCATGTTATGAGGTTCGGAAAATTTCGGTTGCAGCTTCGAGACTTCAGGTTTTCTTGGTATTTTAACTTGGTTATATTTTTATATTTTTCTATACATTTTTAAAAGATTTTAGGAAAAGAAATTAAGTTAATCGAGTTTACGGTTATTTAATAAAAAATCCGGGAAGATTCTACATATAATACATATATACAACGGGTCCAAAACGCCAAAACTCACCGATTTTATTGGAATACGTTTTTTTAATATTTTTAATAAATAGTATTAAGTATAAAATGAACTTTTAAAGTGAGTTTGGTCCGTTTGGAGTTTTCTATAAATAGTTATGAACCTTGGAAGTTGGTTTTTGTAGCTTTTACGGTTCGTTGTGGTTAATTATTTTTGTGTTGAATTATTTATGTGATATTTTTATAAAATAATATATATTTTTGTGATCAATTTTTATAAAAGAAGTATTTTTATTTGAGGTGATATAAGTGATGAATAAAATATGTGAAATATTTACATTGTGTAAAATGGGTAAATTATATTTTTGGTCTTTGTTTTCTGGGTATTTTTACAGATTATGATCCTTATCTCCCCGTACTTATTTATTTTGTCGACCCGGTCAATATTAATCTGGTCTTGGGGTTAGGATCAGTCTATATCTACTTCATATTTACAACCTTCTTTTCTTATTTTTCTTTTTTTTATTCTTTTATTTTGGATAAAACTAGTGTTAAATATATAATATTAATATTTGTAGTTAGAATGATAATTAGTTAGAATTAATGATAATTTATGTGTATTTTACCAGGGATATAAGCCAAAATGAAAGAATAAAGGCAATGAATCGTGGATTCATCAGTGGATCCTTTCAAAATCAAAAACATCACCCACCTTGGCCTACATGTTAATATAAAAGGAGTTCGGTCCTTTTTAGGTCTTGTTGGTTTTTATCGATGACTTATCAAGGATTTCTCAAAAATTAGATGCCTACTCACCAAATTACTTGAGAAGGACCAAGATTTTACGTTCACCAAGGAAGCATTTGAGTCTTTCACTCTTATGAGAAAAATCATCACTGAGGTACCCATATTACATCCCATGATTGGACTCTTGATATTGAAATCATGTGTGATGCTTCTAATTATGCTGTTGGGACAGTTTTGGGACAAAGGAAGGATGAAAAGCCCTATGCCATCCACTATGCTAACAAGACCCTTGATGATGCCCAAAGGAATTATACTGTGACTGAGAAAGAATTGCTAGCCGTTGTGTTTTCACTAGAAAAATTTCAATCTGACATCTTAGGGTCCCACATCATAATTTACACGAACCACTCTGCTCCGAAATACCTCTTCAAAAAGAAAGATGCCAAGCCTAAACTCATTAGGTGGGTGTTATTACTCCAAGATTTCGATCTGGAAATTCGAGACAAAGCTGGAGCAAAGAATGTCATAGCCGATCACTTATCAAGGCTTCCTTCGTCACCTTTACCAATCAATAACATGGTCCTAATTTTTGAAAATTTCCCAGATGAGAATATAATGTATGTCTCTCAATCCCTTGGTATCCAGATATCGTCAATTACCTCGTTACTTCCACATTACCTGATAACTGTCCAAGACATAAGAAAGAAAAAACCAAATCCCAAGCTCGATATTATCACTGGGATGACCCTATACTCTTCAAAGAAGGCACTTATTTGATATGGAGACATTGTATCCCTGAATCTGAAGTTTCTAGTGTCGTATCTCACTGCCACACCTCTGGGTGTGGAGGACACCATTCGGGGAAGCGTACAACTGCTAAAGTACTACAATGCGGTTTCTATTGGCCTTCGCTGTTTAAAGATGCCTATCATTTTGCTCAAGCACGTCTCATCTGTCAAACCAATGGCGACGCAACATGATGCCCCTCCAACCGTACATGTAGTAGAAATTTTCGAAACTTGGGGTATAGACTTCATGGGACCTTTCACCACATCACACGGCTACCAACACATCCTTCTTGTCGTTGATTACATCTCCTGTTGGGTTGAAGTCATTTCCACTCGTGTTGCTGATAGTGCAATTGTTGTCAAATTCTTGACCAACCTCTTCTCTCGATTTGGATTACTTAAGTTCATCATTAGTGATAGTGGAACCCACTTTTTGAATGCATTGGTGAAAAAGCTACATAATAGAATGGAGTTGAACACCGTATCTCGACCGCCAACCACCAACAAACAAATGGAATGGCGAGCTCTCAAACTGAGCAATTAAAGCCATACTCTAGAAAATTGTTTGATCTGATCGCAAGGACTGATCCCAACACTTGCCATCTGCTCTCTGGACCTACCATGCATCCTTTCGCACACCTTTAGGAATGAGCTCATACCGACTTATCTATGGAAAATCATATCATTTACCCATTGAGATCCACAGCAAGTAACTCTGGACGATAAAGAAATGTCATTTGGATTATGATGAGACTGGAAAAAAAGGATAACTACATTTGACTGAATTGGAAGAATTACGATCACAAACCTATGATCACAACTTTATCTACAAGGAGAAAATCAAAATATGACATGATGCCAATATTTCTAGGAAAACATTTCCGGAGAATCAAAAAGTATGGCTATTTGATGCAAAATTAAAACTATTTCCAGGAAAGCTGAGATCAAAATGGAAAGGACCATACATAGTAACCCAAGTTTTTAATAATGGTTCAATAGAAATATCTGACCCAAACAGTAAAGCCACTTTTAGAATCAATGGTCAAAGATTGAAACCCATTGTTGAACCCTCTGATCCCATGTTAGTTTATGCAACCTACCTTCTTCAGGAACAGTGAGCAGTACACATCGTCGAGCTGAGGCGTTAAACCATGCATTCTCGTGAGTCTCTGTTGACAAGATTTTTTGCGGTTTAAAAAAGTAATTTTATCAAGTCATTGGGTTACCACGAATAATCAAGGTCAAACAAATGATATTACAACTACAAGAATGATGGAAATATATGAGGTGTACAGTACAAGTAGAGGTTCGTATCCGCAGGGACTAAACAAACTCATAATTTTTGTTCTTCTTTCAAATTTGATTCAAATTCTAATCTATTGCGATGAAAAAAATTGTTAAAGAGACTTCGACGATAAAATGTAATCTACTGTGAAAATATTTGGAACTTGAAGTAAACGAAAGAGTGTATGGGTGCAAATAAATAAGAAAATGAGGTGCTAGATTGCAAACCAATATATATAACACTTATAATATTTAAAAATATAATAAAAGAGATGAGAGTTGTAATGCATATCAGAAATAAACTTGAGTAAATAAAAAATATTACCAAATAAGTTTTCCATCTTAAACAAGAGTAACTAATATAACAGAATTCAAGAGAGATATAAAAATGAGAAAGGAGTTCTTCTCTCTTGGAGCTTTTCGAATCCAGATCGGAGATGACGACGGCGACGTCGATGATGGAAATGAGCACGAAGACGAGCACGGAGATGCGTACAGATGCGGATGTGTGGGTTGGTCGCACACATGGGGACGGAGCCGGAGCGAGGGGTTGGAGTGCGCGAGGAGAGGGTGCACGTGGGCTGGTTGCTGTTAAAGTTGGATGCGCAAGGAGATGCACAAGATACACAGCTCGCGTGAGGATGACGAAGATGCTGGAGGGTCGCTGCTAGGCGGAAGGAGAGCTCGTCGTAGTTGAGAACGGAAGCGATGGACGTTGCATGAGAAGAGGATGCCATTGAGGAAGAATACGGGGAGAGAGAGTCGTCTCCTTGGGCCTTGTGTGCCTCCACTTTTATAGGTGCCATATGTGTCTCCTCAAATTCTCATGCACATAAAGACAAAAATAAATAAATAAAAACATGCATGGGAAATTGAATGGGCAAGAGAGAATACGTGGGGAAGGGGTGTGTGTTGGAGGCTAATGCATGGGAATTGAATGGGTGAGAGGTTCTATACATAGGAAAAGGTTTAGTGAAATAGCAAAAACCAACCTCCCATTTTCTTATCAACACAAAATGTTAAAGGCAATAGAGATTTAAAAAGTGATTTGAACAATGATCAACTTTAATGTGATAAATATGTAAATCCAAAGTGATTTAATTTCTCCCTTTTTATAATAAATATAAATATGATTTGTTACAGAGAATTATTTTAGTTATATTATGGTAATTAACATTAATGATCATTATTATTTTTTTAGTATAACAACATAATCTCACCATATGGTTCATAAATAATAAGTAAATTGAGATTTTTTGAGAATATTTTATCCGGATATATCACCATGAATTGTCGATTTATGGCATGAATTCATCAATTCTGTGTAATTAAGGTGGTTTTATCCGTTGTGTGTATAGAATAAATAAAATGTGAATTGTATGCAATTGAAGATTATATGTCAAATATTAAGGTTGTTCTTCATATAATTTGATCATATTATATCAATATATAATGTAATCATCACACCTCTATGCTTAAATCTTGCTAGTATCGAGCAAGAATAAGATAAATAATAAATGAAGTTGAGGGAAATAATCAAGATGGACCGGGTGAGGGTTTGCAGCAGACACACCCACAAAGTCTTGAGTTTCCAGCTCCCAACTACACAAATACACAAACTTTAGTAGAGTCGGCCCTTGGATTAAGGAGTTGTTCGAATTATCAACTTGACTCGAGTTTGTAGTTTCAACAGCCTCTCAGTTCTGACAAAATCAAAATGCTTTCAGAAAGTCGATCAAGTCAGATAATTCTAATCAACAAGTATTCTCGTTGTCCTTGAGTGGATATAAACGGTATTTGTGATGTTTTAGCTTTCGTGCGTCAAGAGAACGAGCTGACAACACAATCGATCAAGGTACCGAATGATTCCCTACACATATAGTCTTAGTCCTCACCTGAATTTAGGCATATTATCTTTTCACCCAAGTATGTCAGCATAAAAAATAGGTCATAATACATATGGAGAATGAGATTAATTTTTGAGGTTTTCCGTAGACCGCTTTGGTCTGTTGCTCTCATTCTTTTCCTTTTGCAGATCATAACTTTGGGCCTCCTCGGGCCTCTTTTAAGAAATTAGGTAGCATCATTGGACTGCTACCACAGCTTGTTGAGGGAGAACGGTTATTTGGTGGTCTTCTTTCGTTGTTTTTGCTTCGCACATTTTTGCATGATTGGTGGTTTTCGGCATTCTTTTATATTGTGATATGCCTTTTTGTGGTGTTTTTGTTTTGGGTTTGGCATCAAAGGTAGTATCGGATTAATATTGACTTTGGAGGCATGATACTGGCTTATTTGTTGACACACCTAGACTAGAGAGATCACGTTGCTCCAGAATCAAGTTCCTACACTGACTATAGAAAGGGTTCAGGCATTGGCACAACCAGTAGGACAACTCCTCACCTCAACTAGTTTGTAATTGTATCACGTAAAATAAACTCAATCAAGCTAAGTGAAATGTGCAGTTGCTTAATATCCAATGAAGAGTTTAAGAGTGCTACTAGTTTATTAGGTGATCTAGTTGGATACAAAAGTCCATTCACCAGTAGGACCTGAAGAAAGCTTAAAACTCATGCCTAGTGAAATTCTGATGGAATTAAGTGGATCAGGGTCAACTCAGCTTCAGTATATGATCCATGCAATGAAGAGCTGATTTCTCAAAAATAGGATAAAAATAAGGAGGAAGGACATATTTTTGGTGGTTTTTAAAAAGAGATTTTTTTTTTGAGAAAACATTTTCAAGATAAGAAATGCATTTTTGAAAAATATGCAGACACCCCCATGCTTATTAGAAGCCATGTCCTCATGGTGAAGTCAATAACTTAGAGGACCAACAAATTTAGGCAAGTGTTGTGGAAACATATTTTTGTGTTTTTATTGTTTTTTTTCATTTTTTCTTTTTTTTTTAAAGTAAAGAGGTGTACCCCCATGTTTATCTAATGTAATGAAGTAAGAATAAACATGTGATAAATAAGAAGAAAAGAAACATGCGAGAGATACTCACAAGAATGCATGGTTTAATGCCTCATCTTGGCGATGTGTACTGCTCATTGTTCTTGTAGAAGGTATGTTGCACAAACAGGCATGGGACCAGAGGGTTCAACAACGGGTTTCAATCTTTGACCATTGACTCTAAAAGTGTCTTTAGTGTTCGGATCAGATATTTCTATTGAACCATTGTCAAAAACTTGAGTTACAATGTATGGTCCTTTACATTTTGATCTCAGATTACCTGAAAATAGTTTTAATTTTGCATCAAATAGCCATACTTTTTTATTATTCAGAAATGTTTCCCTCGAAATATTAGCATCATGCCATGTTTTGATTTTCTCCTTGTAGATCTAGTTGTTGTCGTAGGCTTGTGATCATATTCTTCCAATTAAGTTAATCTAGTAATCTCCTTTTTCAGCCACATCATAATCCAAATGGTATTTCTTTATCGTCCAAAGAGATTTATGGTGGATCTCAACAGGTAAATGACATGGTTTTCCATAGACTAGTCGGTATGGGCACATGCCTAAAGGTGTGTGAAAGGTTGTTTGGTCGGTCCAAAGAGCAGATAGAAAGTGTTGGGACCAGTCTTTACGATCGGATCGAACAATTTTCTAGAGTATGATTTTAATTTCTCGATTAGAAAGATCGACCATTCCATTTATTTTTGGGTGATAGGCGATCGAGACACGATGTTCCACTACATTCTTTTTAAGTAGATTTTTCACCGATGCATTCAGAAAGTGGGTTCCACCATCACTAATGACCATCTTTGGTAAGCCAAATCGAGGGAAAAGGTTGGTCAGAATTTGACGATAGTCGCACTATCAGCAGTGCGAGTGGGAATGGCTTCGACCCAATGGGAGATGTAGTCAACGGCAAGAAGGATGTGCTAGTAGCCGTGCGATGTGGTGAAAGGTCCCATGAAGTCTATGCCCCAAGTGTCAAATGTTTCGACTACGTGTACTGGTTGGAGGGGCATCATGTTGCGTCGGGTCATTGTTCCATTGGTTTGATAGGCGGTACAGGCTTGAGCAAAATGATGGGCGTCCTTAAACAGTGTAGGCCAGTAGAAACCCCATTGGAGCAATTCAGCAATTGTACACTTTCCTGAGTGGTGTCCCCCATACCTAGAGGTGTGGTAGTGAGATAGGACGCTAGAGATTTCAGATTCAGGGATACGTCATTTCCATATCAAATCAGTGCCATCTTTGAAGAGTAGAGGGTCATCCCAGTGATAATATCGGGCTTGGGCTTTGATTTTGTCTTTCTTATGTCTTGGCCAGTCGTCAGGTAATGTGGAAGAGACGAGGTAATTGACGATGTCCGCATACCAAGGGAGTTGAGAGACAGACATTATATTCTCATCTGGAAAATTACCGGAAATTGGGATCATGTTATTGATTGGTGAAGGAGGCCTTGATAAGTGATCGGCTACGACATTCTTTGCTCCAGCTTAGTCTCGAATGTCTAGATCGAATTTTTGGAGCAATAATACCCACCTAATGTGTCTAGGCTTGGCATCTTTCTTTGTGAAGAGGTATTTCAGAGCAGAATGGTCTCTGTAAATTATGATGTGGGACCCTAAGATGTAAGATCGAATTTTTTCTAGTGAAAACACAACAGCCAGAAATTCTTTCTGAGTTACAATATAATTCCTTTGTGTGTCATCAAGGGTCTTGCTGGCATAATGGATGGCATAGGGCTTTCCATCCTTCCTTTGACCCAAAACTGCCTCAACAGCATAATCAGAAGCATCACACATGATTTCAAATTCAAGGATCCAATCAGACGGTTGTAATATGGGTGCATCAGTGATGATTTTTCTCAGAAGAGTAAAAGACTCGAATGGCTCCTCGGTGAACGTAAAGTCTTGGTCTTTCTCAAGTAACTTGGTGAGTGGGTGGGCAATTTTCGAGAAATCCTTGATAAACCGTCGATAAAAACCGGCATTACCTAAAAAGGACCGAACTCCTTTTAAATTAATGGACGGGCCCAGGTGGGTGATGGTCTCAATTTTTGAAGGATCAACTTCCATCCCTTTCTTTGATACAATGTACCCCAACACAATCCCTTGTCTCACCATGAAATGTGATTTTTCCCAAGATAATATCAGGTTTACTTCAATACATTTCTGTAGGACCTTATCCAAAAATCCAAGTGTTTCCTCAAAGGAGTCACTAAAAATAGAAAAATCATCCATAAATACTTCCATAAAATCATTGATCATATCAATAAAGATTCCCATCATACACCATTGAAAAGTTGTTGGGGCATTACATAATCCGAATAACATGCGTCGAAATGTATAAGTCCCAAAAGGACAGGTGAAGGTGGTTTTATCTTGATCCTCTGATGCTATGGCCACTTGGTTATATCCGGAATATCCATCCAAAAAGTAAAAGAATTCATTTCGGGCTAGTTTCTCGATGATTTTGTAAATGAATGGTAGTGGGAAGTTGCCTTTTCATGTAGCCTTATTGAGTTTTCTATAATCGACACAGACTCTCCAAGATGTTGCTACTCAAGTAGGTATGTCCTCTCCTTTTTCATTTTTCACAATTGTTAATCTGGCTTTCTTGGGGATGACCTAGAGAGGACTGATCCAAGGACTATCAGCTATTGGGTAAATGATGCCGGTACTCGACCATTTGTATATTTCATTCTTCACAACCTCTTGTAGATTAGGATTTAATCGTCTTTGCACTTCTCGAGAAGGTTTACTATCATTTTCCAATTATATGTGGTGTGTACAGAATGTCGGGCTTATTCCTTTCAAATCGGTTATTTTTCATCCAATAGCCTGAGAATTCATCCTCAAAACTTCCATGAGTTTGCTTTCCTGAGTGTGATCTAGATTGGTGTTAATGATGACTGGTAAAGTGTGTGCATCATCGAGAAAAGCGTACTTCAGATCTTACGGTAAGGGCTTCAGTTCGACGATGGGGATTAGTGGGGAGAGAGGGGATGTTTCTTCTGTTGTATTGATCGATGAAATAGTCTCAAATGGTGTCTCCATCATGGGCATATCATATTTGAAGTCAATGCAAGTTCAATGTCCAGTGCGTCCCAGGCTTCATCTAACTCAAAAATTTCCTAACATGTGAGAAGGCATGGTGGAGCTTCGAGTGCAGAGTTCATATTATAAGTGGCAATTTGATGAGACATGTCCTTATTGGTGGATCAGGAGGTGTTCAGACTAACCTCCAGAGGGTATTTGGAGATATAGACAGGGGCAAAATCATTTTGTATATCAAGTACTGCGCAATTTTCTATCCAACCACAGTCTTCAGTCTCAGAGTCCGTGGATGTGGGAATGAGAAGATCAATAGGGATGATCTTGCCATTGATATTAAATTGTACTTTTCCATCTTCAAAGTCAAAGTGTGCCTTAGTAGTAGCTAATAATGGTCGTCCGAGTATGATGGGTGTCTCACTCAGTGTATTGGCTGGATCCATATCCATTACAACAAAGTCAACCAGAAATTGATGTCCTTTAACAGTAACTATTATATACTCTAGTAGTCCTCTCAGTATCTTCATAGAACGATCAGCCATTTGTAGAATCATTGAGACGGGTTTCAGTTTTTCTAAGCCAAACTGCTCCAGAATAGTAGTAGGGATGAGATTAACCATTATCTAGCAGAGTGCGCTCGAAAGTCAATTCACCAATTTTGCATTTAACAAGAGGTGCTCTCGGATCTTTCTTCTTGGTAGGAAGGAATTGGGAAATAGCATTGGATGTTGCTTATGGGAGCACGTATTTTTCAATATTTTCCTAATCTTTCTTATTCTTTCCCTTTGATTTCTGCTTTGGTGTGCATTTTTCCTTCAAAAAGTGGGAGAAGGCTGGGACTTGTTCGAGTGCTTTTAAGAGTGGAATCTCAATGATAATGTTCGAAAATAATTTTTCCAACTCCAGATCGATAGTGGACGATCTCATGTTTTTCCTACAAAGAGCTTCAGGAAAGGGGATGGTTATGGTCGAGGAGAAAGTAGGAGGGGTGAGTATATTAGTTGGTTCCTCTTCGTTATCGATGTCCTCGTTCTCTTCGATTTGCCTCTCAGCAGTTTATGGTGTGATATGAGCAGATGTGATTTTTCCATTTCGAAGAGTCACGATATTAGTGGATTGGTTGGAATGGGATGGTATTTTGAAACTTACATGAGTCCTCGGAGGTTGTTGTTTGTTCCCTGGGTTGAATTTTTGTATTTTTGGGGTGGGGTAGAAAACTTGATATTGTGTTTGGGGTGTGGAAAATACTTAACTATGATTCTGAAATCTAGGGGGTGAAGTGAAAGACCCATCAGGTGGTGGAGTTTGGAGTAATCCAGATGAGGTAGCCTTGTTAGTGATGGGATTAGGTAGTGGGTAAGGTGATAGTGCTAGGATGTAAGACCTGATCTCGGCAAGCTGTCTAGCATTTTCAGCGTTGGCTTGTTGTTGGACTTAATTTTCTTGTTGTTGTGTTGCAGCAAGTTGTTGAATAGCTTGGGTAAGAGCATCAAAATTCTGTTGCTTAGGCTGGTTGTGATTTTGAAAATGGTAATTGTGTTGTCCATTCCACCCAGTATTTGATTGTTCTCTCCATCATGAATTTTGGATGTTTGAGAATGACCCACCTTGATTTCTTTGTATCCAATTTACCATTTCATGAGTCATTTCTTGATCATGGGTGAATGGTATGTGGCCAAAGTCTTGAATATTGGGATTAGAAGTAACCCCACAGATGTTATTCAGGACTTTATTCAGAGTCAAGTTACCGATTGCCTGGGTCATGAGATCCATTTGTTTGGAGAGGATTTCCCATTTATCATGATTTTGCTTGGATGAGTCACTAGTGGATCTCTCCTGATCAACTAAATTAATTGGTCTCACGTGCCCACAATATTGTTCAATGGAGGAACTATTCACCGAAATATCTATCATGTTTTCAAATAAAGTCTACACGAAATGTTCAGCACGACTAATAAAATTCCCGTCACATGAGCCGTCTATAACTGTTTTGAATGATGTGTTTATGCCCTCATAAAATATTTGAACCAATTTCCATTTGGGGATTGCATGATGATGGCATTTTCTTTGCAATTCCTTAAAATGCTCCCATGCTTCGTGAATGGGTTCTTTGTTCTTTTGGGTGAAAGATGATATAGCTTGTCTCAGGGCATGTGTTTTTCCTATTAGGAAATATTTCTTGATGAAAGCTTCTCTTAAGGCGTCCCAGGAGGTGATAGGGTTTCCATAATTTCGGATCCATTGGAGTGCTCCTTCCTTCAGAGAGTGAGTGAAGGCTTTCATATAAATGTATTCCTTTCCTACCCCGGGGATGCTCATTGTGTCACAGGCAGATCGAAAGTCTTGTATGTGCACGAAAGGGTCTTCACTCTCATTTCCATAGTATTTTGGTATAAAGGAGAAAGATGCTGGCTTTATTTCAAAGTCTCCTATCTCATGTGTAATCTGGACCCAATGGAATAAGTCTTCCGTCGTAGGGTTATAATGTGTACTAATGGGTGGTAGCCGGATGAGAGGTGCTATGGTGTGGTTAATTGCGACATTTTCTTCTCTCAATAGTTCTAATTATTGCAGAATGAGGTCCATGGGGTTAGGTCGGTGCTCTTCTCCCATGTCTCCTAAATCATATGAATTCTCATACTTCTCACTTGAAAAAGATGGGTGGGGTTTTGTTTTATAGATCGGGTCGTAATCTAGCGGTTGTTGCAAATGATTTCTCAAAGATCTATGACCTAGCATACAGAACACAAATGCAAAACAATTTGTTGATTCACCTACTCTACATAAATTACAGCAGATGTGGTTATCTTTTCGATTTTAGAATTAGTTGCTCAACAAATATTATCAAAGAATTATTGGTCCTCAATGAAGAGGTGTTTTTGGTAGATTGTGAAAAATCGATGTCCTCATCTGGCTGGGGGATCCAGGGTGGGTACTCAGATCGAAGATCTGTTCTTCTCTCAAGAACATGTGCCCAACGCATCAAGGAGTTATGACTTCTCTCTGCAATCCCACGTGGCACCAGGGATTTTTGTCTCTATCCTAAGGATCTATGTACTCGTGAGTTTGTGTCAATCACCACGTGTGATCATACAAGCATTTAATTTTATCCGCTTTCGCTCGGATCACTGCGGTGATCTTTGAAAAACTCAAAAATCCTTGGTCTTAATTCTTCAGAATCCTGCAAAGAAGGAAACAGAGGAAAGTCGTGGATCGTTGTATCAACCAGGTGAGTTTTACCAGAAAAGATTAAATTTTTGGTTTAATCTTCTTTTGTTTTATTTATACTCCTAAACTTAAATGCATAGCTGTGAAGCACGGGAGTTTTGAACTCAGTGAGGCAAACTGTTATAAACTAGGGCTAGACTATAGACAACTAAGGTAAACGGGTTTCCAAATTTTTATTTTATTTTTAGGAATTTTTCTGGATTTTTATTTGAATTTTAAATTATTTTTTGTCATTTTTAAAGTATTTTAAGAATTTTTTATTTTTTATTGGTTTTAATATAGGATTTTTATTTTATTTTTTAGTTTACTATGCGAAATATAGTAAAGTAGGCTTATATTAAAATTTTTAGGATTTTCAAAACATTGTTATATGTTTTTATGTGTTTTAAATGAGTTATTATTATACTGAAATATTTTTTATTTTTTTATCCAGAATATGCACGTGTTGTATCACGTGGCTAGACTAATTCAGGACCTGATTGTGAATCAATGAATGTTTGGGGGCACCTGTGCAAAAAGGCTAAGAACCATGTGATCAACCACGTGATATCAGCTTGGCAAGTCATGTTTGAGAATACGGAGAAGTCTGGAAGCTTATATGTAAAATTGTCAAAAATATCAGGCGCATGTGCATAGCACGCGCACAGCTTAAGAGGCGGGGCAGTGGGATCGGTCTTGTGCCGACACGTGGCTCGATGGTGTATGCTTGATAGAGCCTGATCGAGCGGCTTCATTTTGTTTCTATGTTGTAGCCGTGCTATGGACTTGACGCGTGGCAAAATGAGGGCCGTGATTGCAGTTGATCGTGCGGATGTGGATGGATCTCGATTGGTTTCAATTGGACATCTACTTTAGTCTGATTTTTATCGTCCGAATGATTCGAATCAGACGGTTGATATACTTCCAATTCATCCCCAAATGTTGTGATGGCTCCAAGCTTTCCTCGATCAGGTGAAGTCCAGGTGATGCTCGATCTGACTACTGCGGTTTTCCATCCGTTGAATGCTGCAACGGATCTGATCGATCCTCAACTATTCTAAGGTTCTATCACTCAGTGGTTCATGTGTGCTAGTCACTTCGATGTGAAGCTTTATATCAGATCTTGCAAATGAAGTTCCGAGATTAATATGACGTTTCCAATTATGTTGTTCTTTGTGGCGAAATCTCGAAGGTCTCCAGGTCTTATGCCCAAGCTACAGGTGATGGCTCCGAGCTTTCCTCGATCAGGTGCGGGCTTCAGGACCTGGAATGGATGCAACATCGCGAGCATGAAGGGCTCAGTCCAAATAAAAAATTAGAAGCGTGAGCAAAAGGAGATGCTCCTAGCGGATGCGATGGGAAAGGAGTGGACCACCAATCATCGTGTTCGATCAAAGATGGGAGGCTTGGGAGGATTATGGAGAAGTGGAAGGACGAAGATGGCTGGAAATGAATGTGTTGTCTCGATTTGCAGAGAATCAAATAGAGAAAAGAATACTATCGGAGGGGGAAGAGAAACAGGAGAGAAAATTAATGATGAATAGAAGGGATCTAGGAGATCTAACCTGGAATGAAGTGGGTGATGAGCCGCCCGATAGACTCAGGTAAAGATATCACTAAGGTCGTTGCGACCTCAGTCACTCGGGACTCAGAGCTCAATCAAGAAACAAAATCAGACCACCAATCGAAAGGATAAAAAGCAATGAAAACCAAAATAGCGGTCCTGCTATGTGATTAACCTGGTATAGCTCCCGGGGTCGGTCTCAAGGAGCACGAGTTGGCCTCGCGGCCTACGAAGTATTCGGGCAATAAAATAAAAAAACAAATATTTCTGGTGGTTTTTAAATATTTTTATATTTTTTTGGATTTTTAATACTAAGGAAAATAATAAAAAGATAAATACAAGCAACTTCAACCAATTATTTAAACACTCAGAAATGGTCCAAAAATTCAAACAAAAATATTTTTATGTTTTTTAGATTTTTTAATGTTTTTGGTAAATTTCTAAGGTTTTTATAATTTTTATGTAATTTTCTAAAAATAAAAGAAGGCAGAAACAGTGAGGTATTGTCCAGGCAGGCTTCAAAGACCAATTTAAAATATCAAATGGTCCTGTAAAAGCCTGGAGGTATTTTTTTTATGAAAAATAGAAATAATAAAGAAAATTCAGGAAAAGAATTTATTAATTTTTGAATTTTCTATAAATTTTTAAAATTTTTATGATTCTTTAAGTGTTTTTTAATTTTTATGGTTTTTCTATATTCAAAATTCGCCAAAAATGTAAGAAAATCAAACACACACAGACAAAACTTAATTTTTTTGGAATTTTTAAAGGAGTTTCTATATTTTTTATGATTTTATAATCTAGACAAAGGCAAAAATGATTGTTTTTAAATTATAAATATAGAAAAATGCCTCAGAAATGTGCCCAGTTTTTGGTGAAAAGTTTACACAGTGGCAGGAGCCACGTGTCCAATTTTCACGCAATTTGGACTTGATTTGATATTTTATTAAAATCAAAAATAGGCTCACAGTGCACAGGGACCTATATGTCATAAAAACATGTCCGAGAGCCAATCAGTCACACGCGGAGAAAGCTCAGGGCCAAAAGCGCAAAAATCCTAGAAAATCACGCGCGACGCACGTGTGTCAGATTCAGAGGGGCATATGTGTCATTCCCATTTTAAAACATTCAAAGCATAACACACAGAAAGAACGGGGGATAAAATGCAATTTAACCAAACCCCTCACGTGTCGATGCACGTGGGCCACATATAAAAGGACTAAAAAGCAAATAGAAAGAACATAAAGGTCTGATGTGTAATTTGTCCAAAATAAAAACAACTACTTAAAATATTTAAAGGACTAATTAATAAAAACAAAAAGAAGAAGGGCCTACGGGTAAATTACCCTTTATTAACACGTACGGCAGAGGGGGTGCCACGTGGCTGATCTAATGGTGATGGATCAAGGGCACCCCTTCGCTGGCTTGAACAGTCCTGATCAACCCAAGCAGATCTAACGGTTGTTGGGTCCCTTTAAATGGACGGTTGGGATCGAATCTGGGACATCGGGGATGATCGGACGGTGAGGATAGATGCTCCAAGAACAGGTCATCGGCGAAGTTCATCGGCTCGATACTCGCACTGGGGTCCTCCTCTGTTGCTGCTGAGATGTGAAATAGAATCGCCCAGGTCCTCCGCAGTACTGAGCTCCTCCGATGACGCTGGGAAGCTCCGAGGAGCTCCGGCGACGCAGGCGGAGTTGGAGCTCTGTGCCTAGATGTTCAGACCCTCAGATGGGTCTCCTTAGCCCTGCAAAATAGCACGAGAAGACTCCTGGGTCGAGGGCAAACTGCCTCGACCCGGTTAGAGGTGGCGTAGGTGGCTAGATGAGGCGCGACAATGACCTCCGGCGAGGCGACGGCGATGGAGGTCGAGCCTTGGCTCCGAGGCGAGCCAAGGTGGGCGAGTGGGCGAAGAATGTGGAGGGAAGTCTCACGAAGATGTTGGTCGGGTCGGTCGATGAAATGAATGATCGGCGTGGTCGGAATCGATAAGCGATGGCGGCGGAGCGAATTCGGGGTAATCAAAAATTAAAGGAAATGAAGGGTATTCAAGGTTACCTGATGAGTGGAATCGACTGGGGACGAGCTAAAGAAGCTCTGGTCGTCGCCTCGAGGGTCGTCGACAACCCGAGGCTCGGGCACTACTCACGACGGTGTACGGCGGTCAGATGACGCCGGATCAGTGGTGGAGGGCTCCTCTCCTCTCTTCGACACCACCCTCGCACTGCTATCACTCAGAGGAAGGGGATGGAGGTCCTGGGACAATGGAGTAGAGCCAATAGTGTGAGGGGTCCGACAAGAAGGGAGTCGGGCACGCACGACGATGCACGGATCCCTAGAATGGAGGTCGGGCGGAGGTCCCAGATCATCAGGCTGCAAATGGAGCCTAAGGTTTAGTCAAATGGAAGGCGGATCAGATGGGGAAAATTAGAGAACTCGGGTCAAAAACCTGATCCGCCTGGAAGGGGGTCCGCGGGGGAGAGTTGACCGGGGGTCAACAATCCCCCGTGGACCAATAGGAATTCAGCCTTTATTAATTCTTTGAAAATTCAATAAAAATTATTAAATGATTTATTTTCGAAAAACTTAAAACATGAAAATTGTTTATTTATTTTTAAATTTTTTTTGTTTTTTATTTATTTTTTTGAAATAAAAATAATGTATTTACAATATAGTATTAATATATACAGGTATATACATATGTATTTTTTATTTTTGATTTTTAATTATTTATTTTTATACAATTTATTCCAATTTTATATTTTATTTATTTATAGAATAACATTTGGAATAAAAGTGTATTTTTATTTTCTTTTTATTAATTATTTACAATGGTAAAACAAATACTTTAATATATCTATATACATGGTATATATACAAAGTTGGGAATTGATTTTATTTTATTTCTTTTTATTCTATTTTTAGTTTTGTGATTTTTATTTTATTTATTTATATTATGAAATATGGAATATGTACATATTTTTATGGGATTTTTAATTATTTATTTATAAGGAGAAATAAATAGATATGTGATTTTTATACACAAGGTCTATGTACAAGGATGAAGGAATTTTATTTTTATTTTTGTTTTTCCATTTTTATTTTGATTTTATATTTACAAATATAAACACCCAGTTGTATTTTTATTAAGAGGAAATTTATTTTATTTATTTACAGGTATATATACAAACACATGGGCTTCCCTATCTCTCTCTACTTGGGTTCTTTTGCGGTCAGGCCCATGTTGAGCCCTCCCTTGGGATTAGGTCCCTCAATATTTATTCTAAATATCTCCCTCTTTTTCTTTTATTTCTAAATTCTTTTATTTATGCACAAAAACATGCTAATTATTCATTTTACATAATGCATGCTGAATGGTAGTTATTGCTATTTACACCTATCTACATGTGTTTTGCATAGGTTTTGTAGCTAAAATAAAAGAATAAAGAGTGATGAATGGGTACTCATCACCCCCCTATACTTAACTTTTCTAGTCCCTTAGTGAACACTTATTTGAAGAAGAAGTGAAAAAGAGAAAGAAAAAGAAAAAGAAGAGAAAATGCATGGATTAATGTTGAATATTAAACTTGCCTTCATTAAATTGAAATATGGAGCTCGATCAGATCTTTGGATTATTAATGTGTCGGAACCTTATTTGGACTTAAGTTTAAAACTCAACAGCCTCTAAGATCCACTAATCTATAGTCAAGACTTCTCAACAATCCAGATCAGAACAAGTCTACATACACAAACCCTGAAGACTATGAATCTTTCCTTGTACAGTGTATGTGAAGTATAGCTCTCCACCTCAGAAGTGGCAACTTGACAACCCTCCCCAACAAGATAACTCTATGACCCTAGTCTGGCCACTCTTTCCTCGAGGAGCGGGGTATTCCCTTCTAAGTTCAAGTTCAACCGGCTCAAGAAGAGGGGGAAGAAGAGAATGGACCATGGACAGTGTAGCCATGTATCCTTGGGAGCTCAGCCGGTGTAGTTAAGTCTCCCTGCTGCAAGCTACATAAGATGGAACATGTGTCTCAAGCTTTGCTTATTGCACTATATACATACTCTGGTGGGATTATCATTTTCTATCAGACCCACCACTTTTTTGGAGTTATTTTCTTTTTGCATTTTTTTCAAGTGCATCTATACAACATATTTACAAGGTGCAACATATGTACATAAGGAGTTTTTCCTCTTGAGCCAGTAGACTATCCCTCTTTTGAAGCATTATTGCAACCCACAACTCCTGTCGTTAGACCTCATGGAAACCAGACCAAGTTGAGACGCACTTCCTTCACTAAAAGAAGAAGAGAGGTTCCGCCTAGAAGTACTACCCTCATATGCTACCCCAAGTCAAGGAAAACTGCCTCCTTACCACCTCATCCGTAGAGAGCTCGGTGTAAAGTGTGGGTCCAAGTCAAGCCATTGTCTATATGAGTCATGTGTGTATTGTTAAGTGCTCTACTTAGGCTCATTGAGATGACATGTGATCATAGCCTAGTGGACTCAAAGAATTAAGTCACCATGGACCTAAAAAGCCTTAACCCAAAGCCATATAAGGTTCCTCTTATGATTGAGTGGATTAAGATCTCAATCAAGCTCCATTTCCCAATTTAATTCCAGGCTAGTTTAAATGTCAACTATAATCCAGGAAAAACTATACAAGTATATACAAAGATGCTATTTACACAATATTTACACATATGCAAAATTTTTGAAAAATGTTTTGAAATCATGAATGTGTGCATGAATGCATGTTTTGCAAAATATTTACACAAATTTATACAAGGTTTTTGCAAACTTTTGTTTTTCAAAACATTTTGGAAAACTTTTGTACTGTATACATAATTTTGATATGCACATATTTACACACAATTTACATAAAAAGTTTTTGAAAACATTTTTACAAAAATAATTTGTACAATAGCTATGTTAGTGCAATAAAAGAATGTTTATTTACACGTAAAAGTTTTTTAATTTTTATGGATATTTGGGTTTTTTAGCCATTTTTATTTATTAACACACTCACACAAAGTATGAGTTATGGCTAAAGTATATATGAAATATATACACCCCCTATACTTAGCTCGAACGATGTCCTCAGAGTTAAGAGCGATGAAGAAGACATCACTCGTGCTTAGTATAGGGAAGTGAAAAGGAAGGCTATATACAAAGATGAATGAAATAATAGAAAATCAAGAGGGTCTCGGCTTTTCCCCCTATACTTAGGATCTAATAATCCTAAGTATAGCAGGTTGTACACGAAGGGAAAACTAAGTGAAGAATGTACAGGGACTACCCCCCTATACTTAGGGTAAAATGTCCCTAAGTATAGGCAGCAAAAATAGAGGTAGAAATGAATCAAAAGAATACCCGAGAGTCCTACATCCCCCCTATACTTAGGGTAAAGTACACCCTAAGTATAGCATAATCATAAGATGAGAAAAGGGATGTGGGACTAAAGAATAGAATGATATGGACATCTGGATCTATACAAGTCGGGAGAACATTGATAATCAGGTGTGAGATGCAATAGATGTGAGTCAAGAGACCACATCTCACGCAAAGTGAATAGGGGCAACATCAACGACCTACGGCTCATGATCTAGAAATGGCTTGAGCTGCTGGCCGTTCACTCGAAAGGTACTCTCAGAAGACAACTCAGATATGTCAATACTCCCATTGTCGTGTACCTTTCTCACCAAATACGGTCCCTTCCATTTTCTCTGTAGCTTCCCTGGAAATAGACGAAGCCTAGCATCAAACAGCCATACTCTCTGTCCAGGCTCAAAATGCTTGTGGCTGATATGAGAATCATGACACTCCTTCACTCTCTCCTTGTACTGTAGGCTGTTTGAGAAGGCGGTATCACGAAGCTCCTCCAAGGTTGCTAACTCTGCCCTCCTCTGATCTCCTACACTATCTAGATCCAAAAGTATATCAGTGACAACCCAAAGTGACCTATGTCTCAACTCAACAGGTAAATGGCACGGCTTACCATAAACGAGGCGAAAGGGAGATGTTCCCAAAGGTGTCTTGAAAGACGTCCTGTATGCCCACAAGACCGAGTCCAAAAGCTGTGACCAATACTTTCGGTCAAGGTGGACGACTTTCTGCAATATAGTCTTGATCTCCCTGTTCGACACTTAGGCAAGACCATTCGTCCGAGGGTGGTAAGGAGTGGCAACTCGATGGTCTATGCCGAACTCGCTAGCAAGGGCCTTTACCTTGTCGTTGACGAAATGAGACCCCCCGTTAGATATCAACACTCGACGTACCCCGAACCGTGAAATGATATGCTTCCTCAAAAATATGCAAACAATCCTAGCATCTGCGGTTCGGGCGGGGATGGTCTCAACCCAACGACTAACATAATCTACGACCAACAAAATGTACTCGAATCCCTGACTCATAGGGAATGAACCCATGAAATTGATGCCCCATGCGTCAAAAACCTCACAGAAGTGAATGGGCTGCATCGGCATCATATCACGCTGTCCACAAGTGCCCATCCTCTGACAATCAGTACACCTCTTCACGAACTCATCGGAGTCCTTAAAGAGGGTAGGCCACCATAGGCCGGATTGGAGCACTTTCTGTGCCGTTCTCCTCCCAAAGTGATGTCCTCCTGCCTCAAGCTTGTGGCAGTAAGTGAGGATGCTATGGTGCTCCTCCTAAGGAATGTACCTACGCCAGACGCTATCCCCTCCTTCATAGTAAAGGATGGGATCCTCCTAGTGGTAGGATTTGGCCTTCGCAAGGAAGGTCTCAAGTCTCTACCTAGGCCAATCTTATGGAAATTTCTTAGCAACAAGAAAGTTCACAATATTGGCGTACCACGGGAGAGAGGCGATAGCAAGGATCGCCTCATCTGGGAAGGTCTCACAAATAGGCTCAGTCTGCTCAGAATCCTCAAAATGCTCTAATTAGGAGAGATGATCCGCCACCACATTCTTGAGTCCAGGCTTATCCTTAATCTCTATGTCAAACTCCTGGAGTAGAAGGATCCATCTGGTCAATCTGGCCTTGGCATCCTTCTTTGCCATGAGGTACCTGATGGCGGTATGGTCAGTGTAAATGATCACTCTAGATCCGATGATGTAAGATCTGAACTTATCTAGGGCAAAAACTACGGCTAGCATCTCCTTTTCAGTGACTGTGTAGTTCCGCTGCGCGGCATCCAATGTACGGCTAGCGTAGTGAATGGCAAGTGAGGATCCATCCCTCCTCTGTCCCAGCATGGCCCCTACGGCAAAACCGGAGGCATCCATCATGATCTCGAATGGGAGAGACCAAATAGGCGGCTGGAGAACAAGAGCCTCTACAACACATCTCTTGAGAGTCTCGAACGACAAAAGACACTTGTCATCGACAAGGAACTCGCTGTCTTTCATCAGCAGATCAGTCAACGGTCGGGCAATCCTACTGAAATCATGAATGAAGCGCCAGTAGAAACCGACGTGCCCCAGGAAAGATCGTAACTGCTGCAAGTTGGACGGCGGTGCGAGTTTTCTAATGACATCTACCTTGGTCGGATCAACCTCCATGCCCCTGTTGGAGATGATATGGCCAAGCACCGTCCCTTGAGTCACCATGAAGTGACTCTTCTCCCAAGACAGTACAAGGTGAACCTCAATGCATCGCTAAAGGACTCGGTCTAGGTAGTCAAGACAGGAGTCGAATCTGTCGCCGTATACCGAGAAGTCATCCATGAGGACCTCCAAGCACTCCCCCACCATGTCCGAAAAGATAGACAACATGCATCTCTGAAAAGTTGCAGGGCATTGCATAGCCCAAATGGCATGCGTCTGAAAGCATATGTGCCGAAGGGACAGGTGAAGGTAGTCTTGTCCTGGTCCTCGGGCGCGATGGCCACCTGATTGTAGCCGGAGTACCCATCCAAGAAATAGTAGTGGCTCTTCCCTGCCAGTATCTCAATGATCTGATCTATAAAGGGCATGGGGAAATGATCATTCTTGGTGGCCTGGTTGAGTCGTATGTAATCCACGCAGACCCGCCAAGAAGTGGGTATCCAGGTAGCGATCTCCTCCCCAGACTCGCTGACAACTGTGATGCCTGTCTTCTTGGGCACCACATGCAACAGACTGACCCACTTGGAGTCAGAGATGGGGTAGATAAAATCGGCGCTCCACCATTTCGAAATCTCCTTCATGACAACCTCTCTCAGATTCGGGTTCAGCCGCCGCTGGAACTCACGCGACGGCTTCGCCTCCTCCTCGAGATAGATATGGTGGGAGCACAGGGCCGGACTTATCCCCTGGAGATCGGCTACGCTCCATCCTATCACCTTGCGGTTCTTTTCAAGAGCCCCCATCAGACGGGATTCCTGCTCTCCAGTCAAATCGGCGGAGATAATGACTGGGTACATCTCATGCTCACCCGCAAGGAACCTATACTTCAGCGACACAAGAAGTGGCTTCATCTCTGGACAACTGGGTGCTGGCGGGTCTGGCCTCTGAAAGATCTGAGTGAATGCTGCCAAATCCGCATGGGAGAACTGAGAACTGAAACTCTCGCTCACAATCAGACTCTGGAGAAGGATGCTCTACTGGATTGTCTCTACTCTGCATGGCATCTACCTCCTCCCTAGCTGCAGGCTCAGTGGAAGTCAGATCTGGTATGAAATCATCAAACTCTGCTCAATCAAAATCTGACTCCGAGGGATCTGTATCGGACTCACTGAAAAACTCTGTCTCGTTGTCAAGAACCGGCTCTGCCGACTGAAAAGTATCCTGGACTAGGAATGCGCTCTCTAAGCTCTCCTCTACTGGCGTCTCTGCATAGCGGACTCTAAAGGTGAGAGGATGGCTTGTGCATCGGGGTCTGCCCAAACTGCCTCGTCATCTGTGATCACAAAGTCGCAGTCCTGGTGGATGTCTGACCCTGCATCTGTCATCTGCTCTGAATCAGTGGTCGGCTCTGAGCATGCTGAATCTCTGACTCTGATGTCCTCAACCGTCTCTATTTGTACACTTTCGCCTTAGACGTGAAAGTATACCTTCCCGCTATCATGGTCGGTCACTGCCTTGGCTGTGGCCAAGAACGGGCGACCTAGAATGATGGGGGTATCGGTCACTGACTCAGGGATCTCCATGTCCAACACAACAAAGTCCACGGGGAATTGCAGGCCCTGAATCGTGACGACAACGTCCCTCAGCAACCCCTTCGGCCGCTTGACAGATCGATCAGCAAACTGAAGGACTGTCCTACTCTGTCGTAGAGTGCCCAACTCGAAGCGGTCGAGAAGGGCTGTCGGAAGTAGGTTGATCGATGAACTGCTGTCTAATAGAGTGTGGTCGAACCTCTACTCTCTGATATGGCATCTGACATATGGGGCTCCTGAATCTGGCCTCTTGGCCGACAGACGGTTCTGAATTGTGAAACATGTGGCTCTGGTCAGCACATGGATCTCAGACTGGTGGTTCCTCCTCTTCCTCCTAACTGTGGTCCTGTCTCTGAGTGATCTCTGGAGTAGAGGGATATGCTGCAAAGCCTCCTGAAGAGTCAGCTGAATGTGGAACTTGTCGATCATCTGCTGGTTGAACTCTTCCTGTTGCTTCTTTTTTGGATTTTCTATTTTCTTTCCCTTTCCCATGTAAAGTGCTCTAGGGAAGGGGATTACATGGTCCTTCTCAGATGAAGGACTAGGAGAGGGTCTAGGCTGCTAAACAGAAGAATCCACACATACATCAAGCACCATAGGTGGATCAGAAGAAAACAAATCCTTTCCTTTATTGCCAGAAATATCCTCAGATACATGAACAGAAGGAAAGACTATAGGACTATCAGAAGTAAAAATGGTGGCATCAGCACTACCCTCAGCATGTCGACTCGCGGCATCAGCACCGCGCTCTGGCTTGGCAACATTGGTGGCGTCAGCACCACCTCCTCCATCTGGTGAAGCGACGACATCAGTACCGCCAGTGGGATCAGCATCCATGGTGGCATCAGTACAACCGTCATCATCTCTAGCGGCATCAGCACCGCTCTCCTCCTCGTCTGGCGCTCTCAAAGTAGCCTGGGGTCGTCGCTCAGACGAGGCACCGCCTGCTGGCATCCTACCGCTCCTAAGTGTGAAAAAGTCAGTATCAAAAAGATAGGCAGACATATCACCAAATGAATCACTTAGAGTGGCATACTCTATGAATTCTACCTGCTCAGACTTCCTCTTGAGGTTGTTTGGGTTCGGCTCGATCTGGGCAGGTATGGCGGCCTTCCCTCTCACGATCTCCCGCATCTCATGGCAGAACTCATCCATCTCCCGTCTAAAAGTTGCCTGCTGATCGGTCAGGAGGTAGGCTATGTCGTCTAAGGCGGGGTTCTCATAGGCTGTCCCATGAGAACCTGACGGGTGGCCTCGCTGGTAGTGAGGCTGCTGCTGTGTCTGGTGCTGCAGGTGAGAGGGGTATGACTGGGGATGATACTGCTGCTGCTGAGGCTGATCTCGCCTCCAAGAATGTCCCTGCTAATAGGGACGAGGACCATACTGGGATGACTGTT
Organism: Ottelia alismoides; assembly: GCA_037367405.1. Classification (NCBI taxonomy): domain Eukaryota; kingdom Viridiplantae; phylum Streptophyta; class Magnoliopsida; order Alismatales; family Hydrocharitaceae; genus Ottelia; species Ottelia alismoides. The sequence continues at coordinate 268,935 of JAZKJV010009907.1, forward strand.
GTTGTTGTTGCTGCTGGTACACTAGGGGTTGCTGCTGCTGGTGATCTCGCTGATGGCCGTACTGGCCACCCTGACCTGAAGGCTGCTGCTGGGAACTGGCACCTCCGGCCGACCAACGGAATCCGGGATGGTCTCGTCGGATACCGGGCTGGGGTCGATCGTACCAAATCCCGTTGACATCCATCAACGGCTCTGACTCGTAAGGGGGTGGCGGGAGTACTGCCAGAGGCTGATCCGGCTGGTAGACCACCATCTGCGTGTTTGGAGATGGTGGCGACTGGTAGTGTGGCTGCAGCTGCTGGTACGGCTCCGCATGTACAAGGTGAACCTGTCTAGGCTGCGGGGAGTGCTAGGACGAACTACCGCTGCTGCTCGGATCTCCTCGCGACTGAAGACAGGGCTGAGAAGCCGTTTGTGCCTCCTGGAGACACATGAGTTGTGTCTTCAAGTCGCTCAGCGTCTGTGCCATCTGCTCCATCTGCGTGATACCCTGGCACTGCTTCTTCTCTATGATCTCCATCCGGTCCAGCTTCTCGCTGATAATGCCCATGTCAGCGGATGTGGACTCGGCCTGTGCTGCTGCCGCTGATGAAGTGAAAGGACCGGCGTCGACCCGTGCGATCCTCTGGTACTGCACGGTCTGTGGCTGGGGGCATCCCTATGTGTAGAGTCGGGTCTGGGACATCACGGTATAGTTCTCGGCCATCTCCTCATAGATGGCCCAGACCTGATCCTCATCCTTGGCGAAGTAGGACCTGCCACAAGAAGCATTCACCAGGCCCTGTACCTCTGGTGTCAGCCCGCAGAAGAAGCTCTGAACAAGGTTCAGCTTCGAAATCTCATGGTGCGGGCATCTATCGGTCAGCTCACGAAACCTCTCCCATGCCTCGTGGAATTGCTCATTGGGGAGCATGGAGAAGTTGCTGATCAGGGCCCTCGCTGCATTCGTCCGCCCAAGTGGATAGTACTTGTTCAAGTACTCGGTGCGGAGCTGCTCCCAGGTGTAAACGAACTTCCCCAGATGCTTCAGCCAGGTGGCTGCTCTATCGGCCAGTGAGAAGGGGAAGGCAATCATACGGATGGTATCCTCGTCCACCTGTCTGTCGAGGACTGTGCTGCAGATCATCAGAAACTCCTGAAGGTGGAGATGGGGCTCCTCAGTGGCGAGCCCATGGAATTGGGGTAGAAGCTGCAAGGTGTTCGGGGGGAACTTGAAGTCCCCGACGATAGGTGGTAGTACGACCCAACGGTGTGTCAAAGTCGATCCGGGGTTGTGCAACTCCCGCATCGGTCTCGGCTGGTCTGGTGTTGCCGCTGCGGCGGCGGCTGCTGCTGGGGCTGCTGTTGCGGCTGTTGCTGCGGCTGTTGCTGCATCGTCAGGTCTCCTCGGCCCGTCTCCTGGCCCGCGCTGATCGCTGTATGCTCTCATCTGCTCCATCTCACGCCTCATCTCTATCATGAATGCACCCTGATCCCTCAGCTGTTGATGTACTGTCTCTAGTGAGGCGATCAGGGTGGAGTTGATCGCACCCTGGTCCAAGATGAATGTCTGCTCTGGTCGGGGATCTACGGTGCGATCATCACTGCTGTCGACCATGGTCTCTGCAAAGGCAAAAGACCCAAACTCAAGTGCCGATAAATCAGTCTGCGGTCTCTCATCTGGCACTGGCATCTCAGAAATAGAAGAAGGGTGGTCGAGGGGAAAAAGGGTGGAGTCGAACTCGGGTTCGGAGAGCGGGTCTCGGCTCTCGCGAACCTACCTAGATGAACGGGCTGGAGTGCTGGAAAGCGCTGCAGCCAGAGGCTACCTAAGGAACCTCCTATCCATCATCTTGATCTGGCGAGTTGGGCGGATGGGATCTGGAAACAACAATGATCAGCAAACAATCCCCTAATTCACCTACTCAACGCAAGCTGAAGACCGTAAGAGTTCGGTCAATTATCTTGTCAGATTTTATTAGGTGATCAAGTCAAGATAGCAGAGCGATTACGTGACCCGTTGGGAATCCGGTTCCCCCAGGAGACTGGCCCGATCCTGAACTAGATCTTTCCCAGCCAGTACAAGCCACGGACCGTTTACCGGCTACCCGATCGGCTCGCTCTGTTAAGGATATCGCGGCCCGCTTTACCGGAGACTGGAGCGATCCTCACTGGAGAACGACTAGTCAGAAGCAGTAGTCTGAAGGAGGTCCAGATGTGGCTCTATCCTAGGGTGTGGGTCACTCTCTTGCACATGCAAACCAGACAAGGAGGGGGTTGCTCTCCCCAAGACAAATTTTTCGGGTGAGTGTCTTTTAGGGTCAAATAGAGTTAACAGTCCCAATTTTATGGTTTGAATTTTTAGGTATTTTTCAATAACAAACAATCGCCTAACGAATTTTTTGGTTCTCCTGGTTATTTAAGTCCAAAACGGGGGGAGAAGTAGAAAAAGGCGATGCGCGAGAAATCAATGATGCATGCAGAGTAAGAAATGCGTACCTGACTCCAGCAGTCTACATGCAAGATGATCCGCGTAGAATTGAAAGACAGAAATAAAACTACCTAAATGATGCAAGCGGAAATTCGGACCCTAACCAGCAATACTACTCGAAAGAACAATGGCTAAGTGGTCAATCAAGAGGGGTCGGTGTCCGGTCTCGGATGTCGATCGGTGCCTGCCACAATGGGTCCTGCCAGCGCTGTATACGACCTCTAGCAGCGCGTGACCCCTCAGGTGACCAAATAGTCTTTTTATTAATATTTTATTTTGGTCCAATTAACGGTTTATAGGTACATGCAAGGTTATTAAGTGTGTGGACCCTACTATTTATGGCGCAATCAAGCAAAAATCCTAAGCTAAGGCTGAAATCCGTGAGAAACCGAATAAGCAGGAAATAAACGACAAAAACCACGTAAAAAGCCGTGAAAAACCGAGGGGTCCCCTGAGCACACCGGTGCTCGGCGAAACAGACCTCGAGAGTCTCAAAAATCCAAGGTCCTGTCCAGTCTCTATATTATTACAACAATTCAAATGAGCAGGAAATAAAACTAGTCTAATCTAACTACTCCCGCACTCTGCTGCCTCCTCGTGCTCTCCTGCGGCTCCGTGCAGAAGGGAGACGCCTCCGATTCCCACGGTTGCGTCAGCTCCTCGATAGGAGCTGCCTCGGTCCTCGGGCCCTAGCAAGTAAACAACAAAGTGTATCACAGACCAAGCAAATAAAGAAAATAAACAAAACAAGGTATATGTGCAAAAATGGGAAATGAAAATAAACACTCAGAAACAATCAAAAACAAAAGAGAAAAAAATAAAAGAAAAAAAATAAAAGAAAAACAAAAAGCCGCGAAAAGCCGCGGACGAAGAAAAAGCCACGGAAAAGCCGCGAAAATCAAAAGAAAATAAAACGAAAAGAAATGCGACTACTAAGCCGTGCTCCCCGGCAACGACGCCATTCTGATGAGCCGCCCAATAGACTAAGTTAAAGATATCACTAATATTGTTGCGACCTCAGTCACTCGGGACTTAGAGCTCAATTAAGAAACAAAATCAGACCACCAATCGAAAGGACAAAAAGCAATGAAAACCAAAATAGCGGTCCTGCTATGTGATTAACCTGGTATAGCTCCCAGTATCGGTCTCAAGGAGCACGAGTTGGCCTCGCGGCCAACAAAGTAGTCAGGCAATAACATAAAACAAAAACAAATATTTCTAGTGGTTTTTAAATATTTTTATATTTTTTTGGATTTTTAATACTAAGGAAAATAATAAAAAGACATATACAAGAAACTTCAACCAATTATTTAAATACTCAAAAATGGTCCAAAAATTCAAATAAAAATATTTTGATGTTTTTTAGATTTTTTAATGTTTTGGTGAATTTTTGAGGTTTTTATAATTTTTATGGAATTTTCTAAAAATAAAAGAAGGCAGAAACAATGAGGTACTGTCCAGCCAGGCTTCAAAGACCAATTTAAAATATCAAATGGTCATGTAAAAGCATGGAGGTATTTTTTATGAAATATAGAAATAATAAAGAAAATTCAGGAAAAGAATTTATTAATTCTTGAATTTTCTATAATTTTTTAGAATTTTTATGAGTCTTTAAGTGTTTTTTTAATTTTTATGGTTTTTCTATATCCAAAATTCGCCAAAAATGTACAGAAAATCAAACACAAAAACAAACAAAACTTAATTTTTTTTGGAGTTTTTATAAGAGTTTCTATATTTTTTATGATTTTATAATCTAGACAGAGGCAAAAATGGTTGTTTTTAATTTTTAAAAATAGAAAAATGCCTCAGAAATGTACCCAATTTTTGTTGAAATTTTTACACAGTGGTAGGAGCCATGTATCCAATTTTCAAGCAATTTGGGCTTGATTTGATATTTTATTAAAATCAAAAATAGGCTCACAGTGCACAGGGACCTATATGTCATAAAAACATATACGGGGGCCAATCAGTCACACGCGGAGAAGGCTCAGGGACAAAAGTGCAAAAATCCTAGACAATCACGCGCGACGCACGTGTGTCAGATTCAGAGGGGCATATGTGTCATTCCCATTTTAAAACATTCAAAGCATAACACACAGAAAGAACAGGGGTAAAATGCAATTTAACCAAACCCCTCACGTGTCAATACACGTGGGCCACATATAAAAGGACTAAAAAGCAAATAGAAAGAACATAGAGGTCTGATGTGCAATTTGTCCAAATACAAACCACTACTTAAAATATTTATAGGACTAATTAATAAAAACAAAAAGAGGAAGGGCTTACGGGTAAATTACCCTTTATTAACACAGACGACTGAGGGGGTGCCACGTGGATGATCTAACCGTGATGGATCAAGGGCACCCCTTCGTTGGCTCGGACGGTCCTGATCAACCCAAGCAGATCTAACGGTTGCTGGGTCCCTTTTAATTGACGGTTGGGATCGAATCTGGGACGTCGGGGATGATCGGACGGTGAGGACGGATGCACCAAGAACAGGTCACCGGCGAAGTTCGCCGGCTCGATACTCGTGCTGGGGTCCTCCTCTGCTGCTGCTAAGATGTGGAATAGAATCGCCCAGGTCCTCTGCAGCTACTGAGCTCCTCCGATGACGTCGGGAAGCTCCGAGGAGATCCGGCAACGCAGGCGCTGCTGGAGCTCTGTGCCTAGATGTTCAGACCCTCAGATGGGTCTCCTTAGACCTGCAAAATAGCACGAGAAGACTCCTGGGTCGAGGGCAAACTGCCTCAACCCGGTTAGAGGTGGCGTAGGTGGCTGGATGAGGCGCGATGATGACCTCCGACGAGGCGATGATGATGGAGGTCGAGCCTTGGCTCCGAGGCGAGCCAAGGTGGGCGAGTGGGCGTAGAATGTGGAGGGAAGTATCACGAAGATGTTGGTCGGGTCGGTCGATGAAATGAATGATCGGCGTAGTCTGAATCGATAAGCGATGACGGCGGAGCGAATTGGGGGTAATAAAAAATTAAAGGAAATGAAGGGGATTCGAGGTTACCTGATGAGTGGATTCGATTGGGGACGAGCTAAAGAAGCTCAGGCCATTGCCTCGAGGGTCGTCGACAACCCGAGGCTCGGGCGCTGCTCACGACGGCGCACGGCAGTCAGATGATGCCGGATCAGCGGCGGAGGGCTCCTCTCCTCTCTTCGATACCACCCTCGCACTGCTGTCACTCAGAGTAAGGGGATGGAGGTCCTAGGACGATGGAGTAGCGTCAAAGATGGCGTGAAATTGCGGCCGAAGGTTCAGCTATATAGTGTGAGGGGTCCGACATGAAGGGAGTCGGGCACACACGTCGATGCACGGATCCCTAGAATGGAGGTCGGGCGGAGGTCCCGGATCATCAGGCTGCAAATGGAGCCTGGGATTTAGTCGAATGGAAGGCGGATCAGATGGGGAAAATTAGGAGAACTCGGGTCAAAAACCCGATCCGCCTAGAAGGGGGTCCGCGGGGGAGAGTTGACCGGGCGTCAACAATCCTCCGTGGACCAATAGGAATTCAGCCTTTATTAATTCTTTGAAAATTCAATAAAAAAATATTAAATGATTTATTTTCGAAAAACTTAAAACATGAAAATTGTTTATTTATTTTTAAATTATTTTTTGTGATTTTTATTTATTTTTTTGAAATAAAAATAATGTATTTACAATATAGTATTAATATATACAGGTATATACATATGTATTTTTTATTTTTGATTTTTAATTATTTATTTTTATACAATTTATTCCAATTTTATATTTTATTTATTTATAGAATAAAATTTGGAATAAAAGTGTATTTTTATTTTCTTTTTATTAATTATTTACAAGGGTAAAACAAATACTTTGATATATCTATATACATGGTATATATACAAGGTTGGGAATTGATTTTATTTTATTTCTTTTTATTATATTTTTATTTTTGTGATTTTTATTTTATTTATTTACATTATGGAATAAGGAATATGTACATATTTTTATGGGATTTTTAATTATTTATTTATAAGGAGAAATAAATAGATATGTGACTTCTATGCACAAGGTCTATGTACAAGGATGAAGGAATTTTATTTTTATTTTTGTTTTCCCGTTTTTATTTTGATTTTATATTTACAAATATAAACACCCAGTTGTATTTTTATTAATAGGAAAATAATTTTATTTATTTACAGGTATATATACAAACACATGGGCTTCCCTATCTCTCTCTACTTGGGTTCTTTTGCGGTCAGGCCCATGCTGAACCCTCCCTTGGGATTAGGTCGCTCAATATTTATTCTAAATATCTCCCTCTTTTTCTTTTATTTCTTTATTCTTTTATTTATGCACAAAAACATGCTAATTATTCATTTTTACACAATGCATGTTGAATGGTAAGTATTGCTATTTACACATATCTACATGTGTTTTGCATAGGTTTTGTAGCTAAAATAAAAGAACAAAGAGTGATGAATGGGTATTCATCAGTGGGTGAATCGCTTATGGATGGAGGTGCGAACCTCCTGGGTGATAGCCTTGAGAAACGACGGATCTGAAGGATGGATCGCGGCGGAGAGAAGCTCACACCGACGAGAACTCGCCTTCTCACTCCTCAATGTCACTCGACACGAGGCGGAGACCTCTGTCACCGACCGCACTCTCTCGCGGAGCTCTGGAAGATGAAGGTTGAAAATGGCGGGATAGATCGCCGGTGGGGGGTATCTAGGGGCCCGTAAATATAGAGATGGGGATCTGGTCACCGTGGCGGTGACAAAAAACGGGGGCAGTTGGGCAACGGCCGGCCGTTTGGACGGTTGAGGAAGTTTAGGAGGTTGGCAGCGTGTGGAAGACGAAGGGAAGGAGCTTGACCGGGGAAGAAGGGGAAAAGAGTAAAGTTGGAGAGAGAACAAAAGAGAGGGAGAGAGAAAATAAAAAATTAAATTAAATTGAATAAATAAATAAATAAATTTCGTAATTAAATAAATAAATTAAATTTCATGTTAATTAAATAATTAAGTATGTAATTAAGTAACTACTTAAATTAAAAAAGTAATTAAATAAATAATTTAAATAAAGAAATGAAATATTATTTATTTTAATTAAAATATTTAGACAAATAAATAAAGTATTAATGTATTAAATAATAATATAAGTTACGGGTTATTGTACAATATACCAATACGGACCAGAAAATCATGTTTTTCGCACTAACTCCGATTTTAGCGAGTGTCATTTCATAGATAATTGAAAAATATAACTTTTGGGATCGAGTTTACTCAATTCAGAGTTCATACGGCTGAGTTATGAGGTCCGGAAGAAAAAGGCAGCGACTTCGAGGCTTCGGGTTTTATTAGTATTTTGGCTTAATTATATTTTTATATTTTTATATTTTTATATACAATTTTATAAGATTTAAAAAAAATTAAGTTAATCAGATTTACAGTTATTTAATTAAAAATCGGAGAAGACTCTACATATATTACATATATACAATGGGTTCAAAAAACCGAAACTCACAGATTTTATCCGAATATTTTTCCGAGATTTTTAATAAATAGTTGTATGTACAAAACAGATTTTGAAAGTGAGTTTGGTTAATTTGGGATTTTCTATAAATAGATATAAACCTTGGAAGTCGGCTTTTACAGCTTTTTTTGGTTAATTGTGGTTAATTATTTTTTATCGAAATATTTTTCTGGAATTTTTATAAAATAATATATATTTTTGTGAACAACTTTTACAAAAGAAGTGTTTTGGTTTGAAGTGATTTTGATGATAAATAAAATAGGTGAAGTATTTACAAGTTGAAAATGAGTAACTTATATTTTTGGTCTTTGTTTTCTTGATATTTTTATAAGTTATGGTCCTTATCTCCCCGTACTTGTTTATTTTGTCAACCCGGTAGATATTAACCTGATCTCTGGGTTAGGATCAGATTGTATTTATCTCATATCTACAGCCTTCTTTTCTTTATATTTTTAATACTTTTATATTTGTAAAAATAAGTGTTAAATATATAATATTAATATCTATAGTTAGAATGAAAATTAGTTGAAATTAGTGGACATTAACATGTATTTTACCAAGGATTATAGCCAAAATGAAAGAATAAAGGCGATGAATCTTGGACTCATCATTCCCCTATACTTTACCTTTGCTAGTCCCTTAGCAAACACTTATTCTATAAATAAAAGCAAGCAAAAAGAAAAAGAAAAAGGAAAATAAAAGAACTTAGAACATGATTGTTTCTTTCAAACCGATTTTCACTTCACCCAAAATTTGGAGCCTGGATTTAGACCTTTGGATTAATAGTGTGTCGGGACTCTATTAGAATTAGGATTTAAGCCACGACAACCCTCAAGTTCCACAAATCCTTATCCAGATCTACCTCAACAGCCAGCTCAGATCCACCTATTCATCACACAAACTTTTCATCTTTGAAAGCAATTTTTACTGTGTATGAAAGGTGCTAGCTCTTCCCGTTCTAGAGAAGCGAAGAAACCGCCCATCCAGTTACACACTCCCATTGGACCCTTGTCCAACAAGTCAATCCTCGAGGAGGGAGGTATTTCCTTCTGAGGTCAGGTCGTGCTATGTCCACGATCGAATATTGAAAGAAGTAGGAAGAATGGGAAGAGTACTGGAGTGTGATCGGTGTAATCACATCTCCTGTGAAGGTTGTCCAGTTTAGACAAGTCTCCAAGAAGACATGCAAGCTTTTCTGAAGCTCAGACCATTGTGGTCATTTTTGGAATTTGATGTATCCGGCTTCTTTTTGGTAGAGATAAATGTTTCACTGCATAGGTCTTCTATGCCCGACGGATATACAATCTTTTCATTCCGTCTATTTTTTGGGGTCTTGGAAAAAATTGTGCCAGTAGATCCTTCCCTCATCTGAAGCTTTATTTCAACCCTAATCTCTCCCGTCTTTAGATATCATCGCCAGACAAGGATGGAAATGCACCACCGAAATGGATTGCCTTTCGCAGCCCCATGTAGGTCAAGCTAAGTGTAGAGTGCATGAGTTCAAAATTGGTTCAAATGGAGAAGAGTTAAACATATGACACCAGGTGTTCTACTTAGGCACTTTCAAGTTGAATTCCGAACATGGTCTCATGGAACCTAAAGAATTAAGTCTACAAGACCTGAATAGTCTCAATTCCAGTTGCTAATAAAATCCCTTTAGGATTACGTGGATTAAGACTTAAACCGAGCTCCATCTCTCGGACTTAGATCTATTCTATTTAAGAATCAAACTTGTTCTGAAAAATTCTAATGAATGCAACAATTTTTTATGAAATAAATTTTTCAGCTTAAGTGTTTTAAGTGATTTTAAAGATTTTGCAAATTTGTATTGAATTTTAAAACTTTTCAATTTTTAGGGGTCTTTTTTGAAAGAGTTGGCGATTTAGTTCCATTTACACATATTTTACATGGATTTTGTACATTTTACAAAGGATTTTATACAAATTTTATATACAAAATTATACGACTTTTATACAAGATTTTTATAAGGATTTTATGTTTCAATTTTTTTAAGGAATTTATCAAAGAATTTGACAATATTTTTAATACATTTTTTAAAACAAATTATAAGACATTTTTACGGTATTCTTGCGGTTTTTAGAAACCCAAAATATATACCCATACTTTTAGGAAGCCTTATTATTAATAAAACAATAAAGTATGAGTTATGGATCCTAAAGTATATATACCATGTATATACGACACCTCCTATACTTAGCGTGAACTATGTCCTCATAGTGACCAACGAAGCGGTAAAGGAAGACATAACTCGGGCTAAATACAGATTGGTGAAAAGAATCTGTACTACAACGACTCGAAAGAATAATGAATGAATAAATAGAAGTCGATCATCTCCTCTATACTTAGGATCTAGCGATCCTAAGAATAGCAGACTCCAAACCGAAGATGATCGAGGTCAAGAGAATGTACACATTCAACGGCTCGGTTTGTTCCCCCTATACTTAGGTAAAATATCCCTAAGTATAGATATGAAAATCAAATGGTGAGGGACAAGCGAGGGAGCTGACGAGATAAAAATTGAAAATGATCAAAAGGGAAATGAGAGAGATCACCCCCCCATACTTAGGGTAAAGCACACCCTCGGTATAAGCAACAACAGGGGTGATCGAATAGGACGAATGAAAAACACGGTGTCTACACCCCCCTATACTTAGGGAAAAGCACATCCTCAGTATAGCAAAAATCTAGATCAACTTAAGGGTGTAAGATAAGAGAAAGAGAAAAGAATAAAAACAAGAATATATAAAAAATGATCGTTGAAAATCAGGTATGAAATGCATAGTATAAGAATGAAAAGATCATCTCATACAAAATAGATTGGGGCAACTTCAACAATCGGTGATTCATGATGAGAAAGGGTTTCAACCGCTGACCCTTGACTCAAAAGGTGGATTCAGATGACAACTCAGATATATCAATGCTACCGTTGTCGTACGCTTTATGACAATGTAAGGGTCTTTCCATTTACTCTGAAGTTTCCTGGAAAATAATTTCAGTCTTGCATTAATTTTTGATCAGGCTCAAACTGCTTGTGTCTGATGTGAGCATCATGCCACTCTTTCATCCGCTCCTTGTAATGCAGGCTACTCATGAAGGCTTGGTCTCTTAACTCTTACAGGGCTGCCAGTTCAGTCTGCCTTTGATCTCCCGCATCATCTAGTCCAAAGATCACTTCTTTCACTGCCCAAAAAGATCGATGCTTGATTTCCACTGGTAAGTGGCATGGCTTTCCATAAACGAGTTGAAAGGGAGATGTGCCCACTGGAGTTTTGAAGGATGTCCTCTATGCCTAAAGAACCGAGTCCAGTAGCTATGACCTATACTTTTGGTCTGGATGAACAACCTTCTGCAAGATCGTCTTAATCTCCCTATTCAAAACTTCGGCTAGACCATTTGTCTGAGGATGATACGTAGTGGCAACCTGATGATCTATGCCGAACTCGTAATCAAAAGCCCTTACCTTGTTGTTGATGAAATGGCTACCCCTGTCTGAGATCAGAACTCGAGGAATCCTGAATCGCGTAATGATGTGTTTCCTTAGAAACTTGCAAAATGTGTTTGCATCCACGTTTCAGGCTGGAATAGCCTCTAGCCAACGACTCACGTAATCTATAGCTAGAAGAATATACTCGAATACCTGACTCTTAGAAAATGGGCCCATAAAGTCGATGCCCCATTGATGATCCTCATTCATTACTCTTTATTCTTTTATTTTAGCTAATTATCTTGGCAAATCATCATGTAAATAGTTGTAAATACAATAACTTAGCAATAAGCATGCATGTGTTAATATATCGAAATTAGCATGTATTTGTGCATAAATAAAAGAATAAAGAATAAAAGAAAAATAAGGAAGTATTTAGAATAAATACTGAGTGACCCAAACCCAAGAGAGGGCCAAGTATTGGCATGATCGCCAAATAAAATAGGTAGAGAGAGATGGGGCCACTTCACATTGTATTTATGTACCATATGTAGATAATTTATTTTTACAAAAATAAATATAAAAAGGTGTTTTAAATTCCTTGTATAGATTTCTAACAATAAAATAAAAAATAAAAATTTAATAAAAATATAATAAAATTCTCTCTCTTACTTTTATATAATACATGTATATGTGTATCCTTCCCTATTTCTTTTACACTTGTAAATAAATAATAAAAATAAAACAAAAAAAAATTTATACTCCAAATATTATGTTGTAAATAAATAAAATATAAATTAGGGTATTTGTTTAAAAATAAAAAAATAAATGTACAAAACACATAGGCATTTTATACATGTATATATTACATTATAGTGTATTTACAATAATTTATTTTTCATAAAAAAATATAAAAATCACAGAAAAATAGTTCAAAAAATAACAAATATTTTTTATTTTATATACTTTTTAATTTAAAATCATTTGATTTTTTTAATTGAATTTATAAATATTTTTGTATATCCTTTTTTCTGATTGGTCCACGGAGGAATGTAAACTCGGGTCAACCCCCTCTTCCAGGGCTTGACCCGGCCCGATTGTTCCACCGGACCCATTTCTTCCATTTACCTCGGCCGGATCTTGCGTCCCTTTGCATCGAATTTCTACACGTGCCTTCCTAGTGGATCTGTGACCTTCGCGGATCCCTAGAGATGCACGGATCATCCTCGGTTCGCACGCTCCAACCCGATTTCTCTGGCTACCTGGGACTGTGCTATAAATGCTTCATTCATTTCCCCAGCTCATTAGCTCGCGTCGCACCCCTTTTCAATACCCTAGAGACCTTCCTCGTAGTGACAGCCGTCGAAGGAAACCTTCGGTGGTCGGATTGGAGACGTGTAGTCACAGCTCAACCTTCATGGCCAGAGAACCATTGCGAGAAGCCTCCACAACCCCGCAGTCCACCTCTCCTGGAGCTCAGGATCGTGCTCAGACCCTCAAGTAGCTCTTTGATCATTCCTAGCTCAGTCGTTTATCTAATCTTCCATTTTCCGACATCTCCAACCAGCCGGTCGGAGCTCAGTCACCCTCATCTACCCACGCCGATCGATTCAAGCGCTCACCCTCCATCTCCTTACGCACCCTGATCACCCCGAGACTTGATCATCACGTCGAGATTAGGCTCGAGGTCTCCATCTATCGTGACCGCCGGAGACAAACCTCATCCACCTTCACTTCTCTACCTTTCAGTGCTAATAAACCCGACCGGAGAGTAGCTCCGAGTCAGAGCAATCCTTTGCAGGTCTTGACACACGTGGAGAGTCTTCATTCACCCTTGCCCATCCTCGCCGGAGCAGCTCCAGGTCACTTGCGCCGCCTCGCCGATCCGACCGTTGGAGCTTCCATCCATGCCATCCATCTGACGCAGAATAGGCTTACGATTCCACCAGTGCCTTCAGATCCTTCATCGGAGTCTAGGATCGCATCCTTGGGTCCTACGAAGTTCGCCCAGGCTCAGTTCTTCCAAAGGTCCCCTCCGTTGTTGGATCGTCGCCTCCTCCCAGTCTTCATCCCAACCATTCATCCACTAGAGGTGTCAGACCGTTAGATGTCAGATCTAACGGTCCCGTACCAGCCACATCCCCGACCAGCAGACACCATCAGATCTGACATTTGACGCGTCCAGGGCCGCACGATCTCGGTTACCAACGGCCGCCACGCGTCCTCTCACGTGCCTCTCACGAGCTCCATGGGTATATTGCTCCTTTCATCCTGTGTTTGCTTTAGTTTATATTTTAGTCTGTAAAATAAAAATCACAGTTAGACCATTTTGCATTCTTGCCCTTGTAGTTTTCAGTATTTGCAGTCTAGTCCTTTTTATTTGGAACCACGTGCTTCGTCACGTGCGTAGTTGGTTAATACCATAGTTGGTCATGGATTTATGGTTGTTAATGAAAGAATCTTTTTAAGAGGATTTGCATTCATACCCCTGCGTGCATGGTTCACGTGTTGTCTACGTGTGAATTTGGACTTTTTGCAGATTTGACCATGTGCTTTTAGTGCTTGTTATTGTTTGGTCCTAAAACATAAATAATTTGTGTTCTGGTCCCTGTGATATGTGTATTTTGTTTTTAATTAAATAAATAGCAAACTTATTCCAAAAATTTTGAAATTTTGATACGTAGCCGCTGTTACTGTATAGAAATTTTGTTAATTTTTGTGATTTGTTTTGATTTCATTTTATATTTTCTAAAATCAAAAACTTAAAAAACTATCTCTATTTTTTTAAAAATCAACTAAAAATATAAAAATGCCTTGAAAATTCCAAAAAATGCTTGAGTGTTTATCTTGTTGTGTTTTAATTCCTCTGTGATTTTTGTTCTATTTCATTTTATAAAACCCCTAAAAATTAAAAAAAGACTAAAAGTCTCATAAAAACATTAAAAATTTATATAAAATCAAAAAAATGTGTTTTCAGGGACTGTAGTAGGTTTTCTTTTATAGTTTCAAATAAAACTACTGCTAGGATTTTATAACATTTTAAATAATTTTAATTTACCTTTATATCCAGGCTGTACATTGCTCATTGTTTTTCACCTTCTTTTATTTTTAGAAAATTAATTAAAAATTAGAATAACCCTTTAAAATTCAAGATAACATTTGAATATTTTTACAACATAAATTTTTTTTGTTTTGATTTTTTGAGTTATTTTGGCCCTTGATTTAATTGCTTGAGTTTTACTTTTGGTTATTTTCTTATTTCTTTTCTTATTAGAAAATCATAAAAAATGATAATTAAAAACCACCAAAATTTCTTCATTTTCTTGATTACCTGACTACTTTGTAGACTTGTCATTCTGTGCTCCTTGTGATCGACCGTGGTAGTATACCATGTTAAATAAACTAGCAAGACCGCTTGCCTTGTGTTTGATTGTTTGATTGATTTCGTTGGTGGTCTGATTTTTCTTGTTGATTGCACCTTGCGATTCGGGTCGCAACGACCCTAGATATTCCTTAACCCGAGTTGCATCTGCACGTCAACACCCATGCGTTGAAAACCTCACAAAAGTGAATTGGTTGCATCGACATCATATCTCTATGTCCGCAAGTGCCCATTTTCTGACAGTCAGTACATCTCCTTACGAATGCGTGGGCGTCCGAAACGAGAGTAGGCCAACAAAGATCGGACTTAAGTACCTTCTGTGCTGTCCTCTTCCTTGAATGGCGTCCTCCAGCTTCGAATTTTTGACAATAAGTGAGGACACTCTGGTATTCCTCCTAAGGAATACACCGACGCCAGACGGAATCCGCTCCTTCATGATATAGGATTGGATACTCCCAATGGTAAGACTTGGCTTTCGCAAGGAAAGTCTCAAGCCTCTGTCTGGAACAACCTTGTGGGACTTTCTTAGAAACAAGAAAATTCACAATGTCGGCATACCATGGCAGTGAGGTGACAACAAGAATCGCCTCATTGGGGAAGGTCTCCGTAATGGGTGCATTAAACTCAGAAGTCTCAGGGAGTTCTAGTCGAGAGAGGTGATCCGCCACCACATTCTTGACTCCAGGCTTATCCTTAATAACGATATCGAACTCCTAGAGTAGAAGTATCCATCTGGTCATACACGGCTTTGAATCCTTCTCATCCATTAGATATCGGATGGCAGTATGATCAGTGAAAATCGTGACTTTCGAGCCTAAGATGTGGGATCTAAACTTGTCTAAGGCAAATACTACGGCTAGCATTTATTTCTTTGTAATAGTATAATTCCTCTATGCGGAACCAAAGACTTGCTAGCATAGTGTATGACATACGACAAGCTATCCCTCCTCTGTCCCAACAAAGCACCAACGCCAAAATTGGAGGCGTCCGTCATGATCTCGAATGGGAGAGACCAATTGGGTGACTGAAGGATAGGAGCCTCTACAACCATGTTCTTGAGAGTATCAAAAGCCTAAAGACACTTATCATCAATGATAAACTCGGTGTCTTTCACGAGAAGATCAGACAACGATCAGGCAATTTTGTCGAAGTCTCGTATGAAACATCGGTAGAAATCGACATACCCGAGGAAAGACCATAGCTGCTTTAGATTGGATGGTGGATTGAGTTTCTTTATGAAATCCACCTTGCCTGGGTCCACCTCCATGCCCCGGTTGGAGATGAAGTGATCAAGGACCGTCACCTGAGTTATCATGAAATGACTCTTCTCCCAAGAAAGCATGAGGTTAACTTCCATGCACCTCTGAAGCACGCGATCTAGGCTAGAAAGGCAGGAATCAAAATCATCATCGTAGATCAAGAAATCATCCATGATGACCTCCAAGATATCTCCCACGATGTTCGTGAAAATCGAAAGCATGCACCTCTGGATTGTAGTTGGAGCATTACATAATCCAAAGGGCGTCCGTTTGAAAGCATACGTTCCGAATGGACACGTGAATGTCATCTTTTCTTGGTCCTCTGGAGCAATGGCCACTTGATTGTATCCCGAGTACCCATCAAGGAAGCAATAATGGCTCTACATGGCTAACCCTTCAATGATCTGATCGATGAACGGTAGCGGGAAGTGATCCTTCTTGGTCGCTTGATTCAAACGTATGTAGTCCACATAGACGCGCCAAGAAGTTGGTAGTCGGGTAGCAATCTCCTCTCCGTCCTCATTGATCATTATAGTGATACACGTCTTCTTGGGTACCACATGTAAAGGACTAACCCATTTAGAGTCGGAGTTGGGATAGATAAAATCGGCACTCCACCACTTGGATATTTCCTTTATAACCATCTCTTGAAGATTAGGTTTCATCCTGCGCTGAAACTCACGAGATGTCTTGGCGTCATCCTCGACAAATATGTGGTGATAGCACAGAGCTAGACTAATCCCATGGAGATCAGCTACTGACCACCCGATTGCCTTGAGGTTCTTTTCAAAAATCGCCATCAGACGGGATTCCTGATCTTCGGTCAGATTAGAAGAGATGATGACCAGAAACATTTTGGATTCACCCGCAAGGAATCGGTATTTCATGCTCTGAGGTAACAGTTTTAGCTCAGGGGGAGAGGAATAGAAAGAGCGGGTTTTATTAGAGCCTAGGTGTAGACTGCTAGATCGATATGCGTGAGCTCTGGCTGACTTAAAAAGATATGGAGATTGTTGGATATTCTGCTCTAGTTCGGTCTCCAGGCTGGTTGTAGGCTTTGATAATGGAGTCTGAAGTGATAAGAATTCAGCGAAGCACTACCAATCAACATCTTCATAATCTAAATGATCTGCGGTTGACTGACAGTTTTGATGGTTCCCTTCAAATTTGGATGGATAAAGAAGATCTGAATGATCTGAAAAGTTCTCAGAATCGTCTCCATTAAGATTTCGCTTTTAGGCTCTAGGATTGTGCTCTCCAATCCCATTCTCTGATATCTGAATCTCGGCTTCGACTGAAGGTGGAATGAAAGATTGTTTGCTAGGTTCGACCCAGATGGCTTCATCATCGGTTTGTATGAAGTCACAATCATGATGACTGTCGGGCTCGTCATCAGATGCTCGCTCTGATTCAGCTGATCTAGCATTCTGGTCTTGGATCGTCTCTATATGTATACTTTCACCCTGGACACGAAAGTACACGTTCCCTGTACCATAGTCGGGCACGGCCTTTGCTGTCTCCAGAAAAGGTCATCCTAGTATGATCGGGGTGTCGGTCACACATTCAATGACCGCCATGTCCAACACGACGAAGTCCACGGGGAATTGCAAACCCTGAATGCTGACGATAACATATTCGATTAAACCCTTAGGCCTCTTGACGATCTATCAACAAACTGCAAGACCACTCGGCATGGTCGAAGAGTCCCGAACTCGAACTTGTCAAGTAGGGAAGATGGAAGGAGATTAATCGAAGATCTGCTATCTAATAGAGTCCGATCAAAAGTCTGATCGAGGATCTCGCATCTGACATATGGCACTCCTGAATCTGACCTCTTGGTTGGGAGTCGATTCTGAATAGCATGACATGTATCCTTTGTCAGCACATGGATCTCAGTACAGTGATTACGCTGCTTCATCTTTCTGCGGACGGTGATTCATTCTTTTAAACCTTTCTGCATAGGAGGGATGTGTGCCAAGTCTTCTAAAAGAGTGAGTTGAATCATGAATTTATCGAGCATCTCTTTCGTCAGATCATTCATTTGGATCTTTTTGGCATTTTCTTTTTAGCACTTTTTCCTAAGCAAAATGCTTTGGGAAAAGGAATATATACATCCTCCAGGTTAGTCTGTACAATCGAAGGATGAGAAGAAGAAGAAGGAAAAGTTTTTGTAAAATTGGGACTTGATTTCCTCAAATCATCATAAAGAGAAAGATCTTGATCAACAATCTTTTTATTTATTTCTCAAGTTCTTCTCTTTTGTACTTTTTTTGCAATTTTCTATCATCATCACTATTTACAAAGAAAGGTAACGCATCTACATCGATGTTCATCTCTCGCTGCTCTTCAGTCTGGGTGGCTTTAGCACCACCATCTTTATAGCTAAAGGGTAAGACAGCTTCAGTACCGCCGTCAGTGTCTTCTATAGGCTTACTTGTGTTATCCAAAATATCCTCCTCAAGCCTAGAAGAGTCTCCGCCTACCGGCATCCTACTGCTCCTAAGAGAAATAAAATCAGCATCATCACAGAAAAAATAATTGTCTGGAAATACCTGTGACTGGAGGGTAGGCTCGGTCAAATCTACTGATGATCTGACAACTGAGCGACCAAGGTAAGAAGGTATCAATGGTCGTTGCGACCTCAACCTCTCGGATCGGGCTCAATCAAGAAAATCAAGACCACCAATATAAAAATCAAGCAAGCAAATCAAATAGCGGTCTCTCTATTTTATTTTACATGGTATAGCTACCAGGGTCGAACACAAGGAGCATGGTATGGTAAACCTACGAAGTAGTCAAAAATCCAAATAAAATAAAGAAATAAAATAAAATTGTGGTTTTTATATTTTTCAATTTTTTTGTATTTTTTTAAGTTAAGAAAAAGGTGTAAAGGAAATTAAAAGGCACAAACAAGCAATTATTTAACATGCCAAAAATGATCAAAAAATTAAAATAAAATTTTTTTTGGTTTTTATAAATATTCAAGTATTTTTGCATTTTTCTTGGATTTTTCTGACTTTTAGTTAATTTTATAAAAATGAAACAAGACTAAAAATATAAAACAATGTGTAGCCAGAATCTAAAGGCACTTTAAAAATAATTATAATGCCTATAAAATTCAAGCAACAATTTTATTATAAACTAAAAAAAGCTAACTACAGAAACTGAAAATGTATTTTTTTTTTGAATTTTTTTGAATTTTTAATAATTTTTTTAATTTTTTAAGTGTTTTTTAATTTTTAGGGTTTTTATAAATCCAAATGCAATGAAAATTGGATAGAAGTGAAAACACAACAAAACAAATAATTAATATTTTTTGGGATTTTTTAGAGGATTTTTAGTATTTTTAGTTGATTTTTAAAACTGGATAGAAGAAAATTTTAAGGTTTTTGAATTTTTAAAAATAACAAATGGAAACAAAATAAACCCAAAAATTTATAGAAATTCCCACACCATGGTAGGAGTCGGTGTCGAAATTTCATAAATTTTGGACAAAGATTGCTATTTATTTAAACAAATCAAAGAGGCACAGCATACAAGGACCTAGATGCAATGAAAATATCTTCCAGGGACTAAATAGTAACAAGCATGAAACATATAGGGTCATGTATGCAAGTTTTCCACGAATTCTAGCACATGTTCAATATCCGCACGCACAGGGGTAGCAATGTAAATAAAGAAACTATATCATCAAAGCATAACATCCACTAAATCCAGGACCATACATGCAAATATCCCATCTATACATGTGACGATGCATGTGCAACCATACACGAAGGACAAAACTATAAATATGAAAAGTTGCAGGTGCACATATGCAAATAGTCCACAGTGTAACTTTTATTTCACAGATTAAACTATAAAAAGAAATAAACACAAGGGCAAGGGAGCAAATTACCAAGGCGGGTAGTGCGGGTCACGTGGGTGACAGGTGGCGCTCTCTGAATGGCTGGCGACGTGTGGCTCTGGCGCTGACAGCTGGCGAATCCAATGGCCTGACGAAGAAGCGAACGTGGGGCGTACGGGGGCTGTTAGATTTCAGAACTAACGGCTTGACAGGCACAGCCAATGGACGGCTCTGATATGAACTGGAGGAGAGGCGAGATCCAACGGCTGAGGAGGAAAAGCTCCGACTCGTAGGAGTACTCCGGTCAACATTATTTGACTGAAAATAGAAGGAAGTGTCAGGGGATGGCGAAGGGAGGTTCCGGCAAAGCGACGGACGGAACCTAAGCCTAATCTTGGCTCGTACAACCAAGATTTGGATGATCAGGCTGCGGAGGAATGATGACGGTGAACAGAGCAATCGATCAGAGCGGGAAGATGGCTGACGAAGCTCCGACCGTCGATTCAGAGCTGGCGGAGGGGCAGATGGGAGAATCAAAATAAAAGGAACTAGGATCGAGATAGAGTCTACCTAAAGGTCCAAGTTGAATCCTTACCTCCAGGGGGTGAAGTCGGACTGGGTCTTTACCTCGACCTCGCTGCGGAAGGCGTGGGAGGCTCAACACGACGGAGGTCCAGCCACGTAGCTTGAGCATCGGCTGCAGCTGCCTACTCCGAACACCAAAGGCTCCGGCCGAATGCTGTCACCAAGGGGAAGAAGTCTAGGGTAGAAGGAGAGTGTGCGGAATGAGCTACTGCTCTGGGGAAAGGAATGAAGGCCTTATAGCAAGTCCCAGGTGGCGAAGAAGAATCGGAGCCCATGCGCGAACTGAGGTAGATCCGTTCTTCCCTAGGGATACGCAAGGGTCGTGGATCCAAGGGAAAGGAGCGGGCGAAGAAATCGGGGCAAGGGAGGCCAAGATCCGATTAGGAAAATTACGAGAAGATGGGGGCACAAATCGGATCCGGGCGAAGACTGGTCCAGGAGGGGGAGTTGACCGGGGTGAACAATCCTCCTGGACCAATCCGAAAAAAGATTGGTCAAAATTATTTGAAAAATCATTAAAAAATCGAAAATGATTTTATTTTAAAATATGTTCAAAATGAAAAATGTTTATTAATTTTCAAACTGTTTTTTAGTTATTTTTATTTATTTTTATGAAAAATAAGTTATGGTATATACAATATATTCTGTTATATACAGGTTTACAATTCCTAGGTATTTTATATTATTATTTTTATTTTCTTATTTTTGTAGAAATACCCCAATTTTATATTTTATTTACTTACAATATAAAATTTAGAGTATAGAATAATTTTTATTTTATTTTTATTGGTTATTTACAAGTGTAAAATAAATAGAAGTATGATACATATATACATGTAATATATACAAGGTTGTAGTGAGAGAAATTATTTTTATTTTTATTTTAATTTTTTTAATTTTTGTTTTATTTTTAGTAATATATACAAGGGATTAGAAAGATATTTTTATTTTTATTTTTGTGAAAATAAAATATATAAATATCAGAAGGAATATTCACAAGGTTGAGTGGCCCTATCTCTCTCTGCTTATTTTATTTGGCGATCAGGCCCATATTGGGCCCTCTCTTGGGTTTAGGTCAATCAATATTTATTCTAAATATTTCCTTCTTTTTATTTTATTATTTATTCTTTTATTTTTGCACAAATACATGCAAATTATTAATACTTAACAAATACATGCTTAGTGGTAACTTATTGTATTTATAGCTATCCACATGGTATTTTGCCAAGAAATAAAAGAATAAAGAGTGATGAATGAGTATTCATCACCCCCCTATACTTTACTTTTGTTAGTCCCTTAGCAAACACTTATTTGAAAAAGAAGTGAAAAAGAGAAAGGAAAAGAAAAAGAAGGTGAATCAATGCTGATTATCAAACTTGTCTTCATTAAATTGAAGTATGGAGCTCAGTCAGATCTTTGGATTATTAATTTGTTGGAACCTTATTTAGACTCGGTTGAAAACTCAACAGCCTCTAAGTTCCACCAATCTATGGTCAAGACTTCTCAACAATCCAGATCAGAACAAGTATACATACACAAACTCTAATGACCATGAATCTTTTCTTGTACAGTGTAAGTGATATGTATCTCCCCACCTCAGAAATGGCAAAGCGACAACCCTCCTCAACAAGGTAACTCCAATACCCTAGTCTAGCCACTCTTTCCTCCAGGAGTGGGGTATTCCCTTCTAAGTTCAAGTTCAACTGGCTCAAAAAGAGGAAGAAGAAGAGAATGGACCATGGCCAGTGTAGTCATGTATCCTAGGGAGCCTAACTAGTGTAGCTAAGTCTCCCTGCTGCAAGCTTCATGAGATGGGTATGGGTAATATAAGATTTGATTTATTTGACTATATACACTCCGGTGGGTATTTCATTTTCTATCAGACCCACCACTTTTTTGGAGTTTTTTTTCTTTTTGCACTTTTTTATTGATGTGCTTATGTACAACATATCTACATGGTGCAACATATATACATGAGGAATTTTTCCTCTTGAGCCAGTAGACTATCCCTCTTTTGAAGATTTATCGCAACCCACAACTCCTGTCTTTAGACCTCACTGCTACCAGACCAAGTTGAGACACACTTCCTTCACTAAAAGAAGAAGAGAGGTTCCACCTAGAAGTACTACCCTCATAAGCTACCCCAAGTCAAAGAAGACTTCCTCCTCACCACCTCATCCGTAGAGAGCTAGGTGTAAAGTGCTTGTGCAAGTAAAGCCATTGTCTGTAAGAGTCATGTGTGTGTTGTCAAGTGTTCTACTTAGGCTCATCAAGATGACATGATCATAGCCTAGTTGACTCAAAGAATTAAGTCGCCATGGACCTGAAAAATCTCAACCCTAAGCCCTATAAGGTTCCTCTTAGAAATTAGGTGGATTAAGATCTTAACCAAGCTCCATTTTTCAATTTAATTCTAGGCTAGTTTAAATGTCAACTATGATTCAGAAAAACTATACATATAATTATAAAAATGCAATTTTTGCAAAATGTTTGAAATTATGCAAAATTTTTGAAAACATGCAAAATTTTTGAAAATGTTTGAAGACATGGATGTATGCATGAATGCAAAAGTTTTGCAAAATATTTACAAATATTTAAAAAGATTTTTTGCAAACTTTTTCTGTTTTCCAAACATTTTACTAAAATTTTGTACTATATACATAATTTTGGTATCAAAATATTTACAAACTATTTATACAAAACATTTTTACAAATATTTTTACAAAAATAATTTTGTAAGTAGCTATGTATGTGCAATAAATTTTTAAATTTTTATGATTTTTAGATTTTAGCCATAAATTTATTAACACACTCACACAAAGTACGAGTTATGTCTAAAGTATATATGAAATATATTCGACACCCCTATACTTAGCTCGAACGATGTCCTCAAAGTGAATCAAGAGCGATGAAGAAGACATAACTCGTGCTTAGTATAGGGAAGTTAAAAGGAAAACTATACTACAAAGACGAATGAAAGAATAGAATGGAAAAGAACTCTCGGTGTTTCCCCCTATACTTAGGATCAAGTAATCCTGAGTATAGCAGACTGTATGCAAAGAGAAATCCGAGTGGAAGAATGTACAGGGTCTACCTCCCCTATACTTAAGGTAAAATATCCCTAAGTATAGGCAGCAGAACAAAGATAGAAAAGAATCAAAAGGAAATCAAAAGTCTCACACCCCCTATACTTAGAGTAAAGTGCACCTTAAGTATTGCATAATCAAAGATACAAATGGGGTGTTGGACTGAACAATGGTGTGATATGGACATCTGGATCTATACAAGGCAAAAGATAGTGATAATCAGGCGTGAGATGTAATAGATGTGAGTCAAGAGACCACATCTCATGCAAAGTAAATAGGGGTGACGTCAACGACCAGTGACTCATGATCTAGATATGGTTTGAGCCACTGCCCGTTAACACGAAAGGTAGACTCAGATGACATCTCAGATATATCAATGCTTCCATTGTCATGTACCTTTCAGACTAGGTATGGTCCCTTCCACTTGCTCTGCAACTTCCTTAGAAATAATCTCAACCTAGCATCGAACAACCATACTCTCTGTCCTGGCTCAAACTGCTTGTGGCTGATATGAGAATCATGCCACTCCTTCACCCTCTCCTTGTACTGTAGGCTGCTCGAAAAGGCTGCATCTCTAAGCTCCTCCACGGCTACCAACTCTGCCCTCCTCTGGTCTCCTACACTCACCGGATCCAAAAGTATATCTGTGACTGCCCAAAGTGACCTATGTCTCCGCTCAACGGGTAAATGGCCGGGCTTGCCATAAACGAGGAGAAAGGGAGATGTACCCAAAGGAATCTTGAAGGACATCTTATATGCCCACAAGACCGAGTCCAAAAGCTGTGACCAATCCTTTCGGTTAGGGTGGATGTCCTTCTGTAATATAGTCTTGATCTCCATGTTCGATACTTTAGCAAGACCAATGGTCTGAGGATGATACGGTGTAGCTACTCGATGGTCACTGCTGAACTCGCTAGCAAGGGCTTTTACGTTGTCGTTGACGAAATGAGACCCCTCGTCAGATATCAATACTCTAGGTACCCCGAACCGTGAAATGATATTCTTCCTCAAGAATCGGCATACAGTCCTAGCATTTGCGGTTCTGGCGGGGATGGCCTCAACCCAACGACTCACATAATCAATGGTCAACAAAATGTACTCGAATCCTTGAATCTTAGGGAGTGGACTCATGAAATCAATGCCCCATGCGTCAAAAACCGCACAGAAGTGAATGGGCTGCATCAGCATCATATCACGTTGTCCACAAATGCCCATCCTCTGACAGTCAGTACACCTCCTCACGAACTTGTCAGAATCCTTGAAGAGGGTAGGCCACCAGAGGCCGTATTGGAGCACCTTCTGTGTCGTTCTCCTCCTAGAGTGATGTCCTCCTTCCTCAAGCTTGTGGCAGTAAGTGAGGATGCTATGGTGCTCCTCTTGAGGAATGCACCGACGCCATACGCTGTCCCCTCCTTCATGATAAAGGACGGGATCCTCCCAATGGTAGAACTTGGCCATCGCGAGGAAAGTCTCAAGTCGCTGCATGGGCAAACCTTGTGGAACTTTCTTGGCAACACGATAGTTCACAATGTTGACGTACCACGGAAGAGAGGTGATAGCAAGGATCGCCTCGTCTTGGAAGGTCTCAGAGATAGGGTCAATCTGCTCAGAATCCTCAAGATGCTCTAATCGGGAGAGATGATCCGCCACCACATTCTTGACTCCAGGATTATCCTTAATCTCTATATCAAACTCCTGGACTAGAAGGATCCATCTAGTCAATCTCGCTTTGGCATCCTTATTTGCCATGAGGTACCTGATGGTTGTGTGATCTGTGAATATGGTTACCTTAGATCCAATGATGTATCATCTGAACTTATCAAGGGCAAAGACTACAGCTAGCATCTCCTTCTCTGTGACGGTGTAGTTCCGCTGAGTAGCATCCAAAGTACAACTAGCGTAGTGAATGGCAAATGGTTCTCCATCCCTCCTCTGTCCCAGCATGGCCCCTACGGCAAAATTGGAGGCATCCGTCATGATGTCGAATGGGAGAGATCAATCAGGCGGCTGGAGGACAGGATCCTCAACAACTACTCTTAAGAGTCTCAAATGATGCTAGACACTTATCATCCACAATGAACTCGATGTCTTTCATCAGCAAATTAGTCAACGGTCGGGCAATCCTGCTGAAATCATGAATTAATCATTGGTAGAAATCGACGTGCCCCAGAAAAGATAATAACTGTCGCAAGTTGGACGGTGGACTGAGTTTCCTAATGATATCCACCTTGGCCGGATCAACCTCCATGCCCCTGTTGGAGATGATATGGCCAAGAATCGTCCCTTAAGTCACCATGAAGTGACTCTTCTCCCAAGAAAGCACAAGATGGACCTCATTGCATCGCTGAAGGACACGGTCTAGGCAGTCAAGACAAGCATCAAACCTGTCTCCATAGACCGAAAAATCGTCCATGAAGACCTCCTAGAACTCACCCACCATGTCTGAAAAAATGGACAACATGCACCTTTAGAATGTCACCAGGGCGTTACATAGACCAAAGGGCATCCGTTTGAAAGCATATGTCCGAAAGGGACAGGTGAATGTGGTCTTGTCCTGGTCATCGGGAGCAAGGGCCACCTGATTGTATCCGGAGTACCTATCCTGAAAGCAGTAATAACTCTTCCTGGCTAGCCTCTCTATATTTTGATCAATAAAAGGCAGCGGGAAATGATCCTTCCTAATGGCCTGGTTCAATCGTCTGTAGTCCACACAGACCCTCCAAGAAGTGGGAACCCGGGTAGCGATCGCCTCTCCAGACTCACTCACAACTGTAGTGATGCCCGTCTTCTTGGGCACCACATGCAATGGACTAACCCACTTGGTGTCGAAGATGGGGTAGATAAAATCGACGCTCCACCATTTCGAGATTTCCTTCATGAAAACCTCTTGAAGTTTCGGGTTCAGCCGTTGCTGGAACTCACGTGATAGCTTGGCGTCCTCCTCGAGATAGATATGGTGGGAGCACAGGGCCGGACTTATCCTCTGGAGATCGTCTACACTCTATCCTATAATCTTGCAGTTCTTTTTAATAACCTCCATCAAACGAGATTCTTGCTCTCCAGTCAAATTCGCTGAGATGATGACTGGGTGCATCTCATGCTCGCCCGCAAGGAACCTATACCTCAGCGATGACGGCAAGGCTTCAGCTCTGGACAACTGGGTCCTGGCATATCTGGCCTCTGAAATGTCTGAGTGAATGCAACCAAATCTGCATGGGAGAATGAGAACTCTCGTTGAAAATCAGAAACTGGTGAAGACTGCTCTGCTGGTGTGTCTGTGCTCTGAATGGGATCAGTCTCCACCCTAGCTGTTGGCTCTGTGGGAGTCAGACATGGAATCGTATCGTCAAACTCTACCCAATCAATATCTGACTCCGAGGGATCTGAATCTGTATCAAGAGAAAAATCAACTGCCTCGCCCTCCTGAACACTATCTGCGACCAGAACTGTATCCTGTACCAAGAATGTGCTCTCCAAGCTCTCCTCTACTAGCATGTGTGCATCAGCAGACTCCGAAGGTGAGAGGATGGCTCGTGAAACTGGGTCGGACCAAACGGCCTCATCGTCTGTAATCACAAAATCACAGTCCTGATGGATGTCTCTCTCTGCTATGTCATCCGCTCTAAATTGTGAGCGGCTCTGAGCAAGCTAAATCTCTGGCTCTAGTCTCATCGATCATCTCTATTTGTATACTCTCTCCCTCGATGCGTAAGTACACCTTCCCGCTATCATGATCGGACACTGCCTTGGTTGTGGCCAAGAACGGGCGTCCTAATATGATGGGGGTATCGGTCACAGACTCAGGGATCTCCATGTCCAACACAACGAAGTCCACAGGGAATTTCAGGCCCTGAATTGTGACGACAACATCCTTCAGCAACCCCTTCGGCCTCTTGACAGATCGATCAGCAAACTGAAGGACTGTCCTGCTCTGTCGAAGAGGGCCAAACTCGAATCAATCGAGTAAGGTTGTCGAAAGTAGGTTGATAGAAGAACCGTTGTCTAATAGAGTCCAATCGAACCTCTTCTCATGAATATGGAATCTGAAATAAGGGGCTCCTGCATCTGGCCTCTTGGTTGGCAGACGGTTCTGGATGGCAAAGTAGGTGGCGCGAGTGAGCACATGGATCTCTGGCTGGTGGTTCCTCCTCTTCCTGTGAATGGTGGTCCTCTCTCTAAGGTTCCTCTTGAAGAGGGGGATGTGCTCCAAGGCCTCCTGTAGAGTCAGCTGTATGTGAAATCTGTCCATCATCTGCTGGCTGAACTCTAGCCGATGAGATTTTTTGGATTTTCTTTTTTAGTCCCCTTAGCCAAGTGGAGTGCTTGGGGAAAGGGGATGGTTGGGCCCTCCTCAGATGGAAGGCTAGGATCGGGTCCCTGCTGATGTGGCAAAGTAGAATCCATACAAATATCTCCAATAATCACAGATGGACTCGCAAATGAAGAACCCTTTCCTTTATTCACAGAAAAGTCCTGAGATACATGAACTGAAAGAAATGCAACAGGAATGGAAATGGTGGCATCAGTACCACCCTTGGTATAAGGAATTGCAGCTTCAGTACCGCGCTCTGGCTCAACATCATCTCTGGTGGCATCAGCACCAGCTCCTGCATCTGGTGAAATGACAGCCTCAGTACCATAAGCTCGATCAACGTCCTTGGTGGCGTCAGCACCACCGTCATCATCATCATCATTACGAGCGGCATCAGCACCGCTCTCCTCCTCTTTTGGCGCTCCTGAAGCTGCATGGGGTCGTCGCTCAAATGAGGCACCACCGGCTGGCATCCTACCACTCCTAAGTGTAACAAAGTCAGCATCAAAAGTGTATGCAGAAATATCACCAAGTGAATCTCTAGGAGTGGTAACCTCTATAAACTCTACCTGCTCAGACTTCCTCTTGAGGCTGTTCGGGTTCGGCTCAATCAGGGCAAGTATGGTGGCCTTTCCTTTCACTATCTCTCTCATCTCCTGACGGAACTCATCCAACTACCGTCGGAAGGAAGCCTGATGCTCGGAGATGAGGCGGGCTAAATAATCTAAGGCGGGGTTCTCATAGGTGGGCCCATGAGAACCTGACGGGTGACCTCTCTAGAGGTGAGGTTGTTGCTGGGAGTGAGAGGGATACTGGGGCTGAGAGTGCTACTTTGGAGGTTGTTGCTGCTGCCTCCAAGACTGTCCCTGTTGGTAGGGACGAGGACCATGCTACTGGTAAGACTGTTGTGGATGTGGCTGCTACTGGTGGTGTGGGAACTGGGGCTGCTGCTGTTGCTGCTCTTGTTGTTGGTCGTACTGGCCACCCTGAACTGGAGGCTGCTGCTGGGAACTGGTACCTCCGGTCGACCAACGGAATTCGGGATGGTCTCGTCGGATCCCAGGCTGAGGTCGGTCATACCAAATCCCGTTGACATCCTTCAACGACTCCTGCTCGTAGGAGGATGCGGGAGTACTGCCAGGGCCTGGTCTTGCTGATACACCACCATCTGGCTATCCTGAGATGGTGGTGGTTGAACGTACTACTGTTGTTGCTGTTGGAACTGCTCCGTCTGAATATGGTGAATCTATTTGTACTGGATGTAGGGCTGGATCGAGCTGCTACTGTCGGTGTTTGCCAATGACCTGAGTTGGGGTTGAGAAGCCATCTATGCCTCCTGGAGACACATGATCTGGGTCTTCAGGTCATTCAGCGTTTGTGCCATCTGATCAATCTGCGTCATGCCTTGGCACTGCTTCTTCTCAATCAACTCTATCCGATCCAACTTCTTGTTGATAATCCCCATATCAGCGGTCGTCGACTCTGCCTGTGATGCAAAGATTGATGAAGTGGATGGATTGGCATCTACCCGTGCTATCCTCTTATAGGACACATCCTACGGTGTGGGCCTCCCCTGAGTATAGAGTCGGGTCTGGAACATCACAGTATAGTTCTCGGCCATCTCCTCGTAGATGGCCCAGACTTGATCCTCATCCTTGGCAAGATACGAGCCCCCACAGGATGCGTTAACAAGCCCCTGCAACTCCGGTGTCAACCCACAAAAGAAACTCTAGACGAGATTGGGCTTTGAGATATGATGGTGGGGACACCGGTCTGTGAGCTCCCTGAAGCAATCCCATACCTCGTGAAACTGCTCATTGGGGAGCATGGAGAAATTGTTGATCAGGTCCCTAGCTGCATTGGTCCGACTGAGTGGATAATACTTGTTGAGGTACTCGTTCTGGAGTTGTTCTCAAGTAGTGAGAATCTCCCTAAATGCTTCAGCCAGTTGGCTGCCCTTTCTATAAGGGAGAAAGGGAAGGCCATCATCCTGATGGTGTCCTCGTCCCAAAGGGGTCATGGACGGTACTATAGATAATCTCAAACTCTTGGAGATGAAGGTGCGGCTCCTCTGTGGCGAGTCTGTGGAAGCGGGGAAGGAGCTGAATCGTCTGAGGTGGGAGCTTGAAATCTCCCAAAATGGTTGGCAGCACTATCCATCTGTGGGTGTGAGTTGCACCAAGGTTTTGCAACTCCCTCATCGGTCTCACGGCTGCTGCTAGCTGTACGGGCTGCTCCTCATGTTGTCGGTCATCTGGGCCATCTCCTCCTCCTCCTCCAGTGGCTCTCCGCTGCTCTCTATCTGCTCGCATCTGCTCCATCTCCCTGCGCATGTCCACCATGAAGGCTCCCTGATAACGGATCTGTCTCTGCATCGTCTCAAGGGAGGCTAATGATGAATACCCATTCATCACTCTTTATTCTTTTATTTTAGCTACAAAACCTTTGCCAAACACCTGTATATTCCTGTAAATACAAATAATTGTCAATCAGCATGCATTTTGTAAATATGCATAATTAGCATGTTTTTGTGCATAAATAAAAGAATAAAGAAACAAAAGAAAAAGAGGGAGATATTTAGAATAAATATTGAGCGACCTAATCCTAAGGGAGGGCTCAGCATGGGCCTGACCGCATAAAAACCCAAGTAGAGAGAGATAAGGAAGCTCACACACTTGTACATATAACTGTAAATAAATAAAAATATTTTCCTCTAAATAAATATAAAAATGGGTGTGTATTTATTTGTAAATATTTGTAAATATTAAATTAAAATAAAAATGTGAAAAACAAAAGAAAATTAAAAAGAAAATAAAAATACCTTCACCCTTGTATATACACCATGTACATAAAACCACATATATATTTATTTATCCCTATAAATAAATAAATAAAAATCCCATAAAAATTGTATATATTCTATATTCCATGTTGTAAATAAATAAAATAAAAATCATAAAAACAAAAATAAAATAAAAAGAACAAAAATAAAAATCAAAATAAACATTGTATATATACCATGTACATATGTGCATATAACTATTAATTTAACCCTTGTAAATAAATAATAAAAATAAAAATACCAAATTATTCCAAACTTTATACCTAATTTTTAGTTCAAAAAAATAAATAAAAATCACAAAAAAATAGTTTATAAATAAATAAACATTTTTTATACTTTAACTTTTTCCTAATTCGGCCATTTGCTATTTTATATTTAATTTCCAATTATTTCTGACGTGGCCGCTTCCCATTGGTCCACGGGGGATGTTGACCCCCCCGTCAACTCCCCCCCCCCCAGACCACAAACCCACGGATCTGCACGCCTAACCCGATTTCTCCATTTTTTTGCCGCTTGATCCGATCGCCAAAACCCTATACCTCGGGCTCCGTTTGACCCTGCTTCATCCCTGATCCACGCCCGGGGTGGGTTACGGGGTCCGAGCTCCGATAAGCTCGCCCGACCATCCTTTAGCCGGACCCCTAACCATACTTAACCTCAGCTCTGCCGTACATTTCACTCATCTTTGGCTCCGCATTTCCCTACCCAGGACCTCCACCACCTCCGCCTGAGTGACAGCTAGCGGCCGGTGGTGTCGCAGTGAGGAGAGAGTGCCCCGGCCACTGATCTGGCAGCCTTCGCCGTCGTGCGCCGCCCAGGAGCAACGCTCAAGCCTCGGGCATCGACGGCCCTCGAGGCAAGGACCCAGAGCTTCGGAAGCTCGTCCACAGTCGACCTCGACCATCTGGTAAGCCTAGTTCATTCTATCTTTCGCCAATTTCCGTTTACGCCCAATTTCATATCTCGCCGATGACCATCGATTCCGGCCGTCCCATCCGTCCATCTTGTCGATTGACCCGACCAGCACCTCCGCCTCACTCCCCCGCGCGTTCTTCGCCCCTTCATCCAACCCAGTTCACCAAGGAACTGGGGGTCGAACTCCTTCGCCATCGCCTCGTCGGAGTTCATTCGCCTCGAGGCACCGTCCACCTCCCTCACCTATAACCGGGTGGAGTCACTTTGCCCTCGACCCAGGAGCTTGTTGCACTGCTTTTCAGGTTAGAAGGACCCCATCTGGGGGTCTTCACGTCCGAGCACCAAAGCTCCAGGCCCATACCATCGCCGGAGCGTCTCCGACGTCTCCAGCCTCATCGGAGGCATCCACGAGCTGCGGGACTTCACGGCGGAGCCATTCCGCATCTCAGGAGCAGCAGAGGAGGACCACTGCGTGCGTATCGGGCCGGCGAAGTTCGCCGGCCACCTGTTCTTGGTGGACCCTCCAGAGCCGTCCGTTCAGCCTTCACCTGCCAGATCTTATACGGACCGTTCGATTCAGGCGAAGAAGAGGCATACAGTAGTCGTCGGATACACCACGTGTCCTCTCCTCCGCCCTCCATCCAGCGAGGGTTAGCCACGGCATACAACAGCCGTTGATCTTCCATGTGGCGAGCCCTCCACCATCTGATCATCCCCGAGGACCTTCGTTGAGGAGCAACCCCCTTGTAGCCGTCAGATCACCACGTGGCGCATCCTCAACCCTCGGATGAATAAGTGCGGTAATATCACTTATCCCCCCTTCTATTTTATTTTATTGTTTAGTCCTGAAAATATAGAATCTAGTTCTTTTATTTTTGTAAAAATTGCACTTAGGACCTACTAGTTTATTTTAATTGCATCTCTACCCCTGTATATTGTGGACACGTGCTTCGTCACGTGTATTTTGGTGAAATTGCATGTTATGGGCCTGTAGTTTCTGGTTGTTACTGATTGAAATATATTTTTGGATAATTGCACTTATGCCCCTATGAGCATTGTATTTCGACATGTGTTGAATATTTGTGGGCTTTTTATAACTTAGCCCCTGGACTTTTAGCACATGTTGCTAATAAGTCCAGGAACTTAAGTTATTTGCATTTGGGTCCCTGAGTGCCCAGTGCACGTGCATTACGCGTGCCTCCGTGGAATTTTTGCACCAGGACCCCCTGCATTTCTATCCTTCTAAATTTTAGGCCCTCTGAGCATATTTTTATTACAAACAGGTCCTTGTGACTGTGGGCTTTTGTTTGTTTTAAATAAAATATCAAATTGTATCCAAATTAAGTTAAAATTTGACACTTGGCTCCTGCCATTGTGTAGAATTTTCATTAATTTTTGGGAAAATTTTTGAGCCTTTTAATTATTTTTAAAAATTCAAAAACACTCAATTTTCTATCTGTCCGGTTTTAAAATTCATAAAAAATATTAAAACCTTTCCAAAAATTCTAAAAAATTCAGATTGTTTGTTTAGGTGTGCTTGATTTTCTGACCAATTTTGGTCATTTTTGGATTCATAAAAACTATAAAAAATTGAAAAACACTGAAAAACTCATAAAAATTCTAATAAATCACAGAAAACTCAAAAATTAATAAACACTCTTTCTAATTTTTCCTTTTTGTCTCTATTTTCAAAAAAATACCTCCAGGCCTTGAAAAAACCATTTAGTATTTTTAGTTGGTATTTGAAACTTGGTTGGACAGTGTCCTTTGGTTTCTGCCTTATTTTATTTTTATAAAATTCTATAAAAATCAGAAAATTATCAAAAATTCACCAAAAATAGTAAGAAATATAAAAAAGCTTAAAAATATTTTTGTTTGAATTTTTGGATCTTTTTAGAGTAATTAAATAATTATTTGAATTTGTGTGTTTTCATGGTTTTCTGATTTTCTTTATAATTAAAAATTCCAAAAAAATAAAAATATTAAAAAATCCACCAAAAATAATTTGTTTTTTTATTTTTATTTGTTTTTGACTACTTCGTAGGCCGCGAGGCCAATCCGTGCTCCATGAGTCCGACCCTGGGTGCTACACCAGGCTAATCTCATAGCCAGGGCCACTAGTTATTTTTCTCTGATTTTATCTGTGTTTGGTGGTCTGCTCTTATATCTTTCTTGTTGAGCTGGATTTCTCGAGCGGCTAAGGTCGCAACGACCTTTGCTATATTTTATCCACCATAGTCGCTCATCAGCTAACAAGGTGTTGTTGATGACAATCTGATCCAATACGTATATCTGTGCTCCACTGGGTCCATCAGTGCGCTCCTCGCTGCTGGCCATGGTCTCTGCAAAGGAAAAAGACCCAAACTCAGGAGCCGATAAATCAACTAGTTGCTAATCTCTGATCAAGCATCTCAGGACTGGTAGAAGGGTGATCAAGGGGGAACAGGGCGGAGTCGAACTCAGGTTCGGAGAGCGGGTCTCGGCTCTCACGAACCAACCTAGATGAACGGGCTGGAGTGCTCGAAAGCGGTGCAGCCAGAGGCTGCCTAAGGGACCTCCGACCCATCATCTTGATCTGGCGAGTAAAGGTGGATGAGATCTGAATAGCAAACAAGATCGGTCAAGCAAACCCCCGATTAACCTACGCACTCAGAGCTGATGACCGTGAAGGTTCGGTCTTTTATCTTGTCAATTTTATTAGGTGATCAAACAATCTTCAGAGCGATTAAGCGAGTTGTTGGAAATCCAACACCTCCAGGAGACTGTCCCGATCCCAAGCTAGATCTTTCCCAGCCAGTACAAGTCGCGGACCGTTTACCAGCTACTCGATCGACTCGCTCTGTTAAGGATATCGCGACCCACTTTACCGGAGACCGGAGCGATCCTCACTGGAGAACGACTAACTCAAAACCAGTAGTCTGAAAAAGGGTCGGATGCATCTCTAGCCTAGGGTGTGGGTTGCTCTCTCGCTCATCCAAACCATACAAGCAGGGGATTGCTCTCCTAAGACAAATATTTTTGGTGAAGTGTATTTTAGATAAAGTTTGCTTTAAACAGTCCCAATGTTATAGCTTTTGTTTTTTTAGATCCTTTTCAAAGCAAACAACGCCTAACGAATTTTTCGGTTCTCCTAATTATTATTAAATCCAAAAACATGGGGAGAAGACGAAAAAGTCAATGCGTGACTAAACACTATGATGCATGCCGAGTAATAAATGCAAACCTTGCCTCCAGCTCTCTACATGCAAAGTGATTCGCGCATCAATTTAAAGACAGAAATAAAACCTATCTATATGATGCACGAAGAAATTGGCCTTAAGCAGAAATTTCTACTCGCGAAGCACAATAGCTAACGGGTCAACGAGACGGGTTGGGGTTCGATCTCTGATGCCGATAGGTGTATGCCACTTCGGATCCTGCCAGTGTTGTATACGGCCTCTAGCGGCATGTGACCCCTCAAGTGATCAGGTTAACTTTTTATTAGTGATTTAATTTATAAGGTCCAATTATTCGATCTATAATATTAGGCAAGGTAATTAGGGTTGGGCGTTAAGAATTACGTCACATAGCAAGAGAAAATCCTAAGCTAAGGCTAAAATCTTCGGGAATAAAATAAAATAAAAACAACAAATGTAAAACCGGCGAAAATCACGGTGAGGTTCCCCGAGCGCACCGGTGCTCGGTGGAACTGACCCCGAGAAATCACCAAGTCCAAGAGAGTCTGTAAGTGTCTTGTATTATTACAACAATAATAATATCTACAGAAATAAAACTAAGCTACTCTACTCAAACACTCCCCACACTCCTGCTCTCCTCCCTTGCGCTCTCCTGCTGCTCTTTGCAGAAAAGAGTCGCCTCCAAGTCCCGCGGGTGTGTCGGCTTCCCGAAGAAAGCCGCCCTCGATCCTCAGGCCCTCGCAAGAAAATTGAAACAAAAGGGTGTCAGTTAACAGTTATTATAATAATAATAAATAAAATAATATAAAACAAATGTAAACATAAAAACAAATAAAAAGAAAAGAAATAAAAACAAAAACAAAAACAACAATAAAAAGAAAACAACTAAAAGGAAATAAAAGAAGAAAAAGAAAAGCCGAAAAATAAAGAAAGCCGACTACTAAGCCGTGCTCCCTAGCGGTGCCATTCTGATGATCCGACAACCGAGCGACTAAGGTAAGAAGGTATCAATTGTAGTTGAGACCTCAACCTCTCGGATCGAGCTCAATCAAGAAAATCAAGACCACCTATATAAAACTCAAGCAAGCAAATCAAATAGCGGTCTCGCTATTTTATTTTACCTGGTATAGCTACCAAGGTCGAACACAAGGAGCACGGTATGATAAACCTACGAAATAGTCGAAAATCTAAATAAAATAAAGAAATAAAATAAAATGGTAGTTTTTATTTTTTTTAATTTTTTGTAGTTTTTTTTAAATTAAGAAAAAGATTTAAAGGAAATTAAAAGGCACAAACAAGCAATTATTTAAAACATTAAAGATGATAAAAAAATTAAAATAAAAAAGTTTGGTTTTTATAAATATTCAAGTGTTTTTGTATTTTTCTAGGATTTTTTTCACTTTTAGTTAAATTTATAAAAATGAAACAAGACCAAAAATACAAAATAATGTGCACCTAGAATCTAAACGCACTTTAAAAATACTTAAAATGCCTATAAAATTCGAGCAAGAATTTTATTATAAACTAAAAATAAAAATCTAACTACATAAATTGAAAATACATTTTTATGAATTTTTGTGAATTTTTTATAATTTATCTAAGTTCTTTAGTGTTTTAAATTTTTAGGGCTTTTATAAATCCAAATGAAATGAAAATTGGATAGAAGTGAAATACACAGCAAAACAAACAATTAGTAATTTTTTTGGGATTTTTAATATTTTAGTTGATTTTTAAAACTGGACAGAAGTAATTTTTAAGGTTTTTGAATTTTTAAAAATAATAAAGGGAAACAAAATAAACCCAAAAATTTATAAAAATTCCTACACCATGGCAGGAGCCATGTATCCAAATTTCATAAATTGTGGACAAAGATTGCTATTTATTTAAATAAATCAAAGAGGCACAACACACAAGGACCTACATGCAATGAAAATATCTTCTAGGGACTAAATAGTAAGAAGCGTGAAAAGTATAGGGTCCTGTCTGCAAGTTTTCCATGAATTCTTGCACATGTCCAATATGTGCACACACAGGGGTACGAATATAAATAAAGAAACTATATCATCAGAGCATAACATCCACTAAATCCAGGACCATACATGCAAATATCTCGTCTATACACGTGACGATGCACGTGCAACCATACAGAAAGGACTAAACTGTAAATATGAAAAACTATAGGTGCACAGATGC
This sequence comes from Ottelia alismoides, assembly GCA_037367405.1. NCBI lineage: Eukaryota > Viridiplantae > Streptophyta > Magnoliopsida > Alismatales > Hydrocharitaceae > Ottelia > Ottelia alismoides. Next base: position 305,953 of record JAZKJV010009907.1, read on the forward strand.
AAATAGTCCACAGTGTAACTTTTATTTTATAGATTAAACTATAAAAGGAAATAAACGCAAGGGTAAGGGAGCAAATTACCCAGGCGGTTCGTACGGGACACGTGGGGTGACAGATGGCGCTCTCTGAATGGATAGCGACGTGTGGCTCTGACACTGACAGCTGGTGAATCCAACGGCCTGACGAAGAAGCGAACATGGGGCGTATGGGGGTCGTTAGATATCAGATCTACCACCTGACAGGCGCAGGCGATGGATGGCTCTGATATGAACTAGCGGAGAGGCGAGATCCAACGGATGAGGAGGGTACTGACAGAACTCCGCCTGGACGAAGATCACCAGAGCACCGAGGGAGATCGGCGGCTCCTATGAACGATCGGACAGCAACAGCAGGATCGTGTGGCTCCTCTGCGTCAGGTGGCGGGGTCGGATGAAGTCGTCAATGGTCGGATCTCCTGGAAGGGTGCTGGGACCTGGAGAGCTTCGTCGAGGCTGGATGAAGGTGAACAGCGACGTAACCATGCGAGCGAAGACCTGCAGGGCAAAGCTCCAACTCGGAGGAGTACTCCAGTCAATGTTATTTGACTGAAAATAGAAGGAAGCATCGTTGGATGACGAAGGGAGGTTCCGGCAAAGCGACGGAGGGAACCTAAGCCTAATCTTGGCTCGTACAACCAAGATTTGAATGATCAAGCTGCGGAGGAAGGGTGATGGTGAACAGGGCAGTCGATCGAAGCGGGTGAAGATGGCTGACGAAGCTCCGACCGTCGGGTTGGAGCTGGCGGAGCGGCGGATGGGAGAATCGAAATAAAAGGAACTAGGATCGAGATAGAGTCTACCTGAAGGTCCAAGTTGAATCCTTAGCTCCAGGGGGTGAAGTCGGACTGGGTCTTTTCCTCGACCTTGCTGCGGAAGGCGGGGGAGGCTCAACGCGGCGGAGGTCTGGCCACGTAGCTTGAGCGTCGGTTGCAGCTACCTACTCCGACCACCAAAGGCTCCGGTCGAATGTTGTCACCAAAGGGAAGAAGTCTAGGGTAGAAGGAGAGTGTGCGGCGCGAGCTATGGCTCTGGGGAAAGGAATGAAGGTTTTATAGCAAGTCCCATGTGGCGAAGAAGAGTCGGAGCCCCCGCGCGAACTGAGGGAGATCTGTCCTTCCCTAGGGATCCGCGAGGGTCGTGAATCCAAGGGGAAGGAGAGGGCGAAGAAATCGGGGCGAGGGAGGCCAAGATCCGATTGGGAAAATTATGAGAAGATGGGGAACGAAACGGATCCGGGCAAAGACTGGTCCGGGAGGGGGAGTTGACCGGGGTCAACAATCCTCCTGGACAAATCAGAAAAAGATTGGTCAAAATTATTTGGAAATTCATTTAAAAATCGAAAATGATTTTTATTTAAAAATATGTTCAAAATGAAAGATGCTTATTAATTTTCAATCTATTTTCTAGTGATTTTTATTTATTTTTATGAAAAATTAATTATGGTATATACAATATATTCTATTATATATAGGTATAAAATACCTAGGTATTTTGTATTATTATTTTTATTTTCTTTTTTTTATAAATACCCCAATTTTTTTTATTTATTTATAATATAAAATTTAGAGTATAAAATATCTTTTATTTTATTTTTATTGGTTATTTACAAGTGTAAAATAAATAGAAGTATGATACATATTTACATGTAATATGTACAAGGTTGTAGAGAGAGAAATTATTTTTATTTTTCTTTTTATTTTATTTTTCTAATTTTTTTTATTTTTAAGAATATATACAATGGATTAAAACATATTTTTTTGTGAAAATAAAATATATACATATAAGACGGAATATTCACAAGGTTGAGTGGCCCTATTTCTCTATACTTATTTTATTTGGCGATCAAGCCCATATTGGGCCCTCTCTTGGGTTTAGGTCACTCAATATTTATTCTAAATATTTCCTTCTTTTTCTTTTATTATTTATTCTTTTATTTTTGCACAAAGACATACTAATTATTAATATTTAACAAATGCATGCTCAGTGGTAACTTATTGTATTTATAGTTATCTACAAGGTATTTTGCCAAGATATTAGCTAAAATAAAAGAATAAAGAGTGATGAATGAGTATTCATCATCTACCTGCTTTGATTTCCACTTCAGATTATTCAGGATGGGCTCTATTTGGGCAGGCAAGGCGGACTTCCCTTTAACAAGATTTGTGACATGGGTTTAAAACTCATCCATTTCTCGCCTAAAAGATGCCTATTGATCAGTGATCAGGTTGGCGAGATACTCTAAAGCTGGGTTGTCATGGAAAGGTCCATGAGACCGGGATGACTCGCCTCGATGGTACTGAGGCTGCTGCTGAGCTGGCTGCTGTGGAGAGTACCGTTGCTGATATTGATTCCGATACGCGCTCTGCCTCCACTAAGGTTACTGATATGGACGATGACTAGAATGATGCTGTTGCTCTCTGCTTTTCCCCATTGGTGCATGCGGTGGCTGCTGGGAAGAGGCACCTCCTGTCGACCAACGGAAGCCATGGTGATCACGACGGATCCCTGGTTGCTGTGGACGGTCGTACCAAATCCCATTAACCTCTGTCAATGGCTCAGGCATCTCTGAGTATGCTGGGGGCATCGATGCCAAGGGTTGATCGCTCTGATACACCACAATCTGAATGTCAAACGATGATGTCTGCCGGAGTTGCGGGTATGTTGAGGGGTGATGTGATGGATCAGAATGTACATGTTAGATATGCTATACTTGAGGCCTCGGAAATATGCCTCAGTCTCGGCTACCTGAGTCAGCTTGTGATCTCGAAGACCGGTTGGAGTTTGTTTGTAATTCTTGAAGGCACATAATCTGTGTCTTCAGATCACTCAGGAATCATTCAAGCTCGTCAATTTTATCGAGCTTGTCTAAATTCTGGCACTTCTTCTCAATGATGTCCACTCAATTCAACTTCTGGTAAATGATCCCCATATCAGCTGATGGAGATTCGAGAGGAATCGAGACAAAAGAAGATGGATTATCTTCTATTTGTGCCACTCAGGAATGCTGGTGATAGGTTGGTGGTTTTGTATGATTATATACTCGAGTCTGAGACATTGTAATGTAGCTTTCTGCCATTTTCTCATAAATGGACCAGACTTGATCCTCGTGCATTGAAAAATAAGATCCACCACATGCTACGTTCACCAGTCCCTGTAATTCTAGTGTCCGCCCACTAAAGAAACTCTGTACAAGAGTCAGCTTGGAAAGCTCATGATGGGACACCGATCGATGAGCTCTGTGAATCTGTCCCATGCTTCATGGAACTGTTCGTTCCCGATCATGGTGAAATTGCTAATCATGGCTTAAGCAGCATTTGTTCGACCGAGAGCGTAATATTTATTCAGATAAGTGGTTCTTAGCTGCTCTCATGTCGAAACATATCTCCGTAAGTGTTTCAGCCAGTAGACTGCTCGATCAACAAGGAAGAAAGGAAACGTGATCAATTTGATCGTGTCCTTGTTCATATGCGCACCGTGCACAATGTTGCAGATCAGCTCAAACTCTTGAAGATGCAGATGCGGCTCCTCAGTAGAAAGCCTGTGAAACTTGGGCTGCAGGTGGATCGTCTGAGGTCGGAACTCGAAGTTCCTGTTGATGACAGGGAGACGAATCCACCTGTAGGTTGTAGTAGCTCCATGGTTGTAGAGCTGTTGCATCGTGCGGTTTGGATCGCATGTCGGTCTCTCTTCTCCATCTTGCTACTCCTGATCCTCAGGTCTTAGATGATCAGCTCTGGGATTCTCAGCTTCCGGATTATTTCGTTGGGCTCGCAGCTGAGTCATCTTGGCTCGAACATCATTCATGAGTCTACCTTGCTCCCTAATCTGATTTTGCATCGCCTCTAGGGAATCAAGCAGACCTCTATTGATTGCGGCCTAATGAATGACTACAGATGTGCTCTGCGGTCCTTTTCCAGCCATGTTTTATGGAAAGGAGAAAGAGTCTAAGTCAGGCTCTGCCAGATCAATGTGTAACTGCAGATGAATTTCTGTAACTAGATGTGATGATGGCAGAGAAGGAGAAGGAGAAGAAATTGACGACGGGCTTCCAGGGTGAGAGTCATTCCTGGAAGTAGTAACTCGTTTTGATTTCGGTTTGGGATGAGAGTCATCAAAAACCAATCTAGATGAACGGGTAGGTTTGCGAGAGAGAGGATCGGTCAGAGTCGACCGGAGCAATCACCTTCCCACCATCTTGAAAGAATTTATTGATCAGATCTCAAAGACTGGACTCACACTGCAATCAAACGTAAAGCATACCCCGAGTTCATCAATGCAACCTTGGTGATGACTGTAAAGTTTGGTTGTTTATCTTTTCAGTTTTACGAAAAAGTTGGCAAATAATCTTCTCACAGATTAGCGAGATCAGATAGGTGCCCAAAACTTCTACGTCGTATTATCCCGAGTTCTCACCAGAAATAACCTAGTCTCAGCCAGTATGGGAGTAAGTACCGATCATTTTCGGCTACCCGTGTTACTTGAGGACGGAGCCTTACGCAGTGTCCTCTAAACCTCCCACTCTACTAAGTACACTCGGACCGTTTCTGACTACCTGAGAGCACCCACTGATGATAAGGTGAGTAAATGTGTGAACTAACTAGTACTTCGATAGAAGCCAGACTCTGGCTCTACCTTATGTGTCGTCTCACACTCACTGAATCTGGAGATAGTACCTGCGATGCAAGTTTGGGGGTTGCTCTCCCCAAGACAAGTGAGTCCTTACGTTTTGTTTTAAGTCCGATAGAAATTACAGTCCCTATTTTAGTTTTCGGTTTTCACTTTTTTTGATATTTTCAAAGAAATTTATCTAACGTATTTTTGTTTTCGGGATTGGCCCTAGATACAAGCACATAGGTGTGTCATAGCCTAAGCAAGCATCTAGGCTACGTTGCGCAGAGAAGGGGGAAACCGCAAAAATCCTAACAAGCACCTATTGATGAGCAGCCCGAGCAACTAAGGCTAAGTGATATCAAAGGTCATTGCGACTTCAACTACTCGAACCAGGTTCAACGAGAAAATATAGACCACCAACAAAATCAGACAACAATAAAACCAAGGCAAGCGGTCTTGCTAATTATTTAACCTGGTATAAACACCAGGGTCAAACACAAGGAGCACGGGATGATCCTACGAAGTAGTCGATAAATCAAAGAAATAAAAGTATTTTTGGTGGTTTTTAATTTTCAACTTTTTTTATAATTTTCTATTAAGAAAAGAAATAAAAAATGATAAAAATCACGCTTAAACAATTTTTTAAAGGTCTAAAAATACTCAAAAATTCAAAACAAAAATGTTTTTATGTTTTTAAAATATTCAAGTGTTTTTGGTTATTTTATGGGCTTCTTCTGATTTTTGTATAATTTTCTAAAAATAAAAGAAAGACAACAATAGCAAGCAGTGTGCAGCCTAGATGAAAAAGCACATTAAAAATGTCTAAAGAGCATCTAAAATGCTAGCATCATTTTTTTATAAAAATATAAAGTAAAATCTACCTACAGAAGTTGAAAACATATTTTTTGTTTTTTAATGAATTTCTATTGATTTTTATAGGGTTTTTAGTCTTTTACAATTTTTAGGTGTTTTATAAAAGATAATTGAATGAAAAAACATAAAAATTAAACAACACAAAACAAACACTCACAAATTTTTTTGGAATTTTTAAATGTAATTTTCTATTTTTTATGGATTTTCTAAAATAGACAGGGACACTTTTTAGGGTTTTTTATTTTTCGGAATTTTTGGAGTATTTTTTATATTTATTTAATTAAAAATAATACACACAGGTCATAGGGACCTAGATGCAATTATTTTAAGTTTTAGGACCAAATATTTAGCGTAAAAAGCCTAGGGTCTAAAATGCAATTTATCCAATTAAATCCGCACATTCGCCAAATCCACGTTCACAAGAGTATAAATGCAATTTTAGAAAATATTCATTCAAACCATAACACAGGAAAAAGTCCGTTTAAATGCTGCAAATACACCTCTATGCACGTGACCGAGCATGTGTCTCAGACAGGGAGGACTAAAATGCAAATATCCAAAACTACAGGGACTATTGTTCAAATAAGTTCAACTACACCTTTTATTTTACACTAAAACATAATCTTAAATAAATGCGGGGTGAAAAGAGCAATATACCCTCGCTACACGTGAGTCGCGTATAGGAGCTATGTGTCATCCGCTGGTGTGGCGTGATCGTGCGGTTAGGGGTCATGGCGCGTACGTGGTTGTTAGATCTGACATCTAACGGTCTGACATGTCGGCTAGATGGACGCTCAGGATGTAAATTGGAGGGCGATGGTCGATCTAATGGCGCAGAACATGTCTGGAAGAACAACGCCTGGGTGAACTTCCCCAGAGCCAAGGACGAGATCCTCAGCCCCGATGGAAGATCAGGAGGCACCGGCGTGATTGTCAAACGATTCTGCATCAGTTGAACGGCTCGAATGGGAGCTCCAACGGCTAGATAGACGTGACGGCGACGGGCACCTGGAGCTGCTCCGGCGAGCTTCGAAAAAGATGGTCGAGAGGCTCTCAACGCGCGAGCGGACCTGCAAAGGGCACCCCTGACTAGGAGCTACACTCCGGTCATGGTTATTTGGACTAAAAGTGAAAGAAGCGACGGGGGATGCTAGTCGATCTTCGGCAAAGATGAAGGAAGAGATCTCAGACCTAATCTTGGCTAGATGGGATGAGATTAGGGGGATTAGATTGCAGAGAGAGATGAAGGGTGAGCATGTGGTGATATCAGAATGGAACGGATGGGGGAACGGGGCTCCGACCGGCTGGTCGAATATGGCGGAGCGACAACGGCAGCTAATGAAAGATTCGATCGAATGGACCAAGGCGAAGGATAAGGGAGTTACCTGAAGGTCGGAAAGTGTTCCTCAGCTCCAGGCGAAGAGGTCAACGGGGTAATGGCATTGACCAAGCGACAAAAGGCAAGGGAGGCTGCTCGCTACGAAGGTCCGGCCACGAAGGGGGCGTCGGTTCTACTTCACCAAATCAACCGCCAGATGGCGCTCAAAGCAGCTGTCACTCAGCTGGAGATGGCTTGGGTTTCCATTGGGAGCGAGGCACGAGCTGTTGACCTGAGGGAGCGGATGAGAGATTTTATAGCGTTCCCAGGTGGTTGGAGAGATCGGGTGAGGGCACGCGAATCGAGAAAGATCTGCGCCTCCCTAGGGATCCGACGGGATCTTGGATCCATGGGGAAGACACAGGCAAAGATTCGGGGCGAAAGGATGCGCGATCTGCCCGAGAAAATTCCAAGAAGAAGGTTCGGGAAAGGCAACCGGGTCGGGTCAAGCCTGGAAGATGGCGTTGACCCGGGTCAACATTCCACCGTGGACCAATCACGAGAGGTGAGAAATGTGGACAAAATAGGCTGCAGGACAAAATAACAGAAAAAATCAAAAATAAATAGATTAAAAATAATAAATGAATTTAAATTTAAAAAAGGAATAAAATGAAAATTGTTTATTATTTTTCAAGGGATTTTTCATGATTTTGATTTATTTTTATGAAAAATAAATTACTCTATATATAGTATATTGTATTATATGCAGGTTTATTATGCCTATGTATTTTGTACAATTATTTATAATTTATTATTTTTACCAAAAAGACCCTTGTTTTATATTTTATTTATTTACAATATAATTTTTGGAGTATAAAATATTTTTTGGTTTTATTTTTATTGTTTATTTACATGTATAGAATAAATAGGGAAGGAAACATATATACATGTATTATGTACAAGTGAGAGAGAGAATTGTATTCTATTTTTACTTTATTTTTCTTATTTTTATTTTATTTTTATAAATACATCTAAGGAGGTAAAAAGAATATTTTGTTTTTATTTTGACAAAAATAGTTATTTATTTATACACATGATATATACATAATATAGAGTGGGCCCTATCTCTCTCTACTTATTTTATTTGGCGATCATGCCAATACTTGGCCTTCTTTTGGGGTTTGGGTCACTCTGTATTTATTCTAAATATTTCCTTCCTTTTTCTTTTTCTTTATGCTTTTATTTTTGCACAAATATATACTAATTATGTAATATTAACAAATGCATGCATATTGCTAAGTTATTATATTTACACCTATTTACATAATGCATTGCCAAGATAAATAGCTAAAATAAAAGAATAAAGAGTGATGAACAGGGATTCATCATCCCCCTATACTATACCTTTATTAGTCCCTTAGCAATCACTTATTTGAAAAAGAACTGAAAAGAGAAAGAAAAAGAAAAAGAAAAAGAAGGAGAATCAAGATTTATTATTAAACTTGTCTTCATTAAATTGAAGTATGGAGCTCAGTCAGACCTTTGGATTATTAGTTTGTCGAAACCTTATTTTGGACCTAGGTTTAAAACTCAACAGAATCTAAGTTCCACCAATCTATGGTCAAGACTCCTCAATAATCGAGATCTGAACAAGTCTACATACACAAACTCTAATGACCATGAATCTTTTTTTTTTCGGTGTAAGTGGTATGTAGCTCCCCACCTCAGAAATGGCAAAGTAACTGCCCCCCTCAACAAGGTAACTCTAATGCCCTAGTCTGGCAGCTCTTTCCTCGAGGAACAGGGTATTTCCTTCTAAGTTCATGTTCAACAAGCTCAAGAAGAGGAGGAAGAAGAGAATGGACCATGACCAGTGTAGCCATGTATCCCTGGGAGCCCAACCAGTGTATCTAAGTCTCCCTGCTGCAAGCTTCATGAGATGAGAATGGGTAGCATAAGCTTTGCTTTATTTGTCTATATACACTCCAGTGGGTATTTCATTTTCTATCAGACCCACCATTTTTTTGGAGTTTTTCCTTTCTTTTGCACATTTTTTTGTATGTGCATATGTACAACATATCTACATGGTGCAACATATATATACATAAGGAGTTTTTCCTCTTGAACCAATAGACTATCCCTCTTTTGAAGCATTATTGCAACCCCAACTCCTGTCTTTAGACCGCAATGCCGCCAGACCAAGTTGAGACACACTTCCTTCACTAAAAGAAGATGAGAGGATCCACCTAGAAGTACTACCCTCGTATGCGACCCCAAGCTAAAGAAGACGGCCTCCTCACCACCTCATCTGTAGAGAGCTATGTGTAAGGTGCTGGTGAAAGTAAAGCCATTGTCTGAGAGAGTCAAGTGTGCCTTGTTAAGTGTTCTACTAAGGCTCATGAAGATGACATGTGATCATAGACTAGTGGACTCAAAGAATTAAGTCACCCTGGACCTGAAAAAGTCTTAACCCTAAGCCCTATAAGGTTCCTCTTAGAATTAGGTGGATTATGGTCTTAACCAAGCTCCATTTTCCCATTTAATTACAGGCTAGTTTAAATGTCAATCTATGATTCAAAAGAATATAAATATATACGAAAAGCTTTTTATGCAAATTTTTGAAACATGCATAATTTTTGAAAAATGTTTGAATGAATGCATGCATGGATGCAGAAGTTTTGCAAACTTTTTACACACATTTACACAAGGGATTTTGCAAACTTTTGTTTTTCAAATATTTTACAAAAATTTTGTACTATATACATAATTTTGATACCAAAATATTTACAAACTTTTTACTCACAAAGCGTTTTTACAAACATTTTTACAAAAATAATTTTTATAAATAGCTATGTATGTGCAAGAAAGAATTTTATGTACAAGAAAATTTTTTAAATTTTACGTTTTATAGATAAAGGATTTTAGCCATTTTATTTATTAACACACTCTCACAAAGTATGGGTTATGGCTAAAGTATATATGAAATATATACGACACCCCCCTATACTTAGCTTGAACGATGTCCTCAGAGTGGATCAAGGGCGATGAAGAAGACATAACTCGTGCTTAGTATAGAGAAGTGAAAGGAATGCTATACTACAACGACGAATCAAAGAATAGAATGAAGAAATCTCGATGTTTCCCCCTATCTTAGGATTAAGTAATCCTAACTATAGCAGACTGTACATAAAGGGAAATCCGAGTGAAAGAATGTACAGGGTCAACCTCATATATACTTAGGGTAAAATATTCCTAAGTATAGGCAGCAAAACAGAAGTAAAAAAATCAAACGAGAAATCAAAAGTCTTACACCCCCATACTTAGGGTAAAGTACACCCTAACTATAGCATAATCACAAGATGCAAATGGGGTGTTGGATTGAAGAATGAGCGGATATGGACATCTGGATCTATACAAGGTGGAAGAAAGTAATAATCAGGCATGAGATGCAACAGATGTGAGTCAAAGACCACATCTCATGCAAAATAAATAGGGGTGACATGACCGACCAGTGGCTCATGATCTAGATATGGTTTGAGACGCTGCCCATTAACACGACAGGTAGACTCAGAAGACATCTCAGATATGTCAATACTCCCATTGGCATGTACTTTTCAGACCATGTATGGTCCCTTCCACTTGCTCTGCAGCTTCCCTGAAAATAATCTAAGCCTAGCATCGAACGACCATACTCTCTGGTCTGGCTCAAACTGCTTATGACTGATACGAGAATCATGCTATTCCTTCACTCTCTCCTTGTACTGTAGGCTGCTCGAAAAGGCTGAGTCTCTAAGCTCCTCCAGGGCTGCCAGTTTTGCCTTCCTTTGATCTCCTACACTCACTGGATCCAATAATATATCTGTGACAACCGAAAGTGACTTGTGCCTAATCTCAACAGGTAAATGGCAGGGCTTTCCATAAACGAGGCAAAAAGGAGATGTACCCAAAGGAATCTTGAAGGAAGTCCGACACGCCCACAAGACGGAGTCCAAAATCTGTGACCAATCCTTGTGGTTTGGACGGACTACCTTCTGCAACATCGTCTTGATCTCCCTGTTCGACACTTCAGCAAGACCATTCGTCTGAGGATGATATGGAGAGGCAACTCGATGGTCTATGTTGAACTCGCTAGCAAGGGCCTTTACCTTGTCATTGACGAAATGAGACCCCCTGTTAGATATCAAAACTCTAGGTACCCCGAACCGTAAAATGATATTTTTCCTCTAAAATCTGCAAATAGTCCTAGCATCTACGGTTCTGGCAGGGATGGCCTCAACCCAGTGACTAACATAATCCATGGCCAACAGAATGTACTCAAATACATGACTCTTAGGGAATGGACCCATGAAATCGATGCTCCATGCGTCAAAAACCTCATAGAAGTGAATGGGTTGCATCGACATCATATCACTCTGTCCACAAGTGCCCATCCTCTGACAGTCAGTATACCTCTTCACGAATTTATTAGAATCCATGAAGAGGGTAAACCACCATAGGACTGATTGGAGCACTTTCTATGTCGTTCTCCTCCCAGAGTGATGTCCTCCTATCTCAAGCTTGTGGCAGTATGTGAGGATGCTATGGTGCTCCTCCTAAGGAATACATCGATGCCACACGCTATCTCCTCCTTCATGATAAAGGATGAGATCCTCCCAATGATAAAACATGGCCTTCGCAAGGAAAGTCTCAAGTCGCTGCCTGGGTCAACCTTGTGGAACTTTCTTGGCAACAAGAAAGTTTACAATGTCAGTGTACCACTGGAGTGAAGCGATAGCAAGGATCGCCTCATCTAATAAGATCTCAGAAATGGGATCAGTCTGCTCAGATTCCTCAAGATGCTCTAATCGGGAGAGATGATCCACCACCATATTCTTGACTCCATGTTTATCCTTAATCTCAATATCAAACTCCTGGAGTAGAAGGATCCATCTAGTCAATCTCGCTTTGGCATCCTTCTTTGCCATGGGGGATGTATGATCAGAAAAGATAGCCACAATGGTGTACGACCTGAACTTGTCCAAGGCAAAAACTACAGCTAGCATCTCCTTCTCAGTGATGGTGTAGTTCTGTTGTGCTGCATCCAATGTACGGCTAGCGTAGTGAATGGCAAAAGGCACTCCATCCCTCCTCTATCCCAACACGACCCCTATGGCAAAATCGGAGGCATCCATCATGATCTCGAATGGGAGAGACCAATCAGGCGGCTGAAGGACAAGAGCCTCAACTACTAGACTCTAGAGGGTCTCGAATGATGCAAGACACTTATCATTTACAATGAACTCAGTGTCTTTCGTCAACAAATTAGTCAACGGTCGGGCAATCCTGCTGAAATCATGAATGAATCGTTGGTAGAAATTGAAATGACCTAGAAAATACCATAACTATCGCAGGTTTGATGGTGGATTGAGGTTTCTGATGATATCCACCTTGGTCGGATCAACCTCCATGCCCCTGTTGGAGATGATATGACCAACCACCGTCCCTTGAGTTACCATGAAGTGACTCTTCTCCCATGATAAAACAAGATGGACCTCGATGCATCACTGAAGAATGCAGTCTAGGCAGTCAAGACAAGCATCAAACCCATCGCCATAGACTGAAAAGTCGTCAATGAAGACCTCCAAGCACTAACCCACCATGTCCGAGAAGATGGACAACATGCACCTTTGGAATGTCGCCAGGGCATTACATAGACCAAAGGACATTCGTCTGAAAGCATATGTCCCAAATGGATAGGTGAATGTAGTCTTATCCTGGTCTTCAGGCGCAATGGCCACCTAATTGTAACTGGAGTACCTATCAAGGAAACAATAATGACTCTTCCCAGCTAGCCTCTCTATAATCTGATCAATAAAAGGCAGCGGGAAACGATCATTCTTGGTGGCCTGGATCAATCATCTATAGTCTATTCAGGCCCTCCAAGAAGTGGGTACCCTGGTAGCTATCTCCTCTCCAGACTCACTCACTACTGTAGTGATGCCCGTCTTCTTGGGCACCACATGTGATGGACTAACCCACTTGGTGTTGGAGATGGGGTAGATAAAATCGGCGCTCCACCATTTCGAGATTTCCTTCACGACAACCTCTCGAAGGTTTGGGTTCAGCCATCACTGGAACTCACGTGAGGGCTTGACATCCTCTTTGAGATAGATATGGTGGGAGCACAGGGCTAGACTTATCCCCTAGAGATCAGCTACACTCCATCCTATCGCCTTGCGATTCTTTTCAAGAACCTCCATTCAACGCGATTATTGCTCTCCAGTCAAATCTACTGAGATAATGACTGGGTGCATCTCATGCTCGCCCGCAAGGAATCTATACTTCAGCGACTGCAAAAAGGGCTTCAGCTCTGGGCAACTGGGAGCTGGCAAATCTGGCCTCTGAAAAGTCTGAGTGAAGGCAACCAAATCTGTATGGGAGAACTCTCGCTGATCATGAAAATTTGGTGTAGACTGCTCTGCTGTTGTATATGCACTCTGTATCGGATCAGTCTCCACCCTAGCTGCTGGCTTTGTAGGAATCAGACACGGTACCAACTCATCAAACTCTTCCCAATCTATGTCTGACTCTGAGGGATTTGAACCTAAATCACAAGAAATATCAACTGCCTCGCTATCCTGAACATGGTCTGCAGCCTCGAATGTGTCCTTTGCCAAGAACGTGCTCTCCAAGCTCTCCTATGCTGAAATATATGAATCTGTGGCATTTGAATGTGAGAGGATGGCTCATGAAACGGGATCAGACCAACTGGCTTCATTATCTATAATCAAAAAATCACACTCCTGGTGGACGTCTCACTCTACCTCTGTCATCTGCTCTAAATCGCTGAGCTGCTCTGAACAGGCTGAATCTCACGTTCTAGTCTCATCGATCGTCTCTTTTTGTATACTCTCACCCTCGATGTGAAAGTACACCTTCCCGCTATCATGATCGGACACTGCCTTGGCTGTGTCTACGAACGAGCATCCTAGAATGATGGGGTATCAGTCTCAGACACAGGGATCTCCATGTCCAACACAACGAAGTCCACGGGGAATTTTAGGCCCTGAATTGTGATGACCATGTCCTTCAACAACCCTTTCAGCCTCTTGACAGATCTATCAGCAAACTGAAAGATTGTCCTGCTCTGTCAAAGAGGACCAAACTCAAACTGCTCGAGTTGGCTATCGTAAGTAGGTTGATGGAAGAGTCATTGTCTAATAGAGTCCGATCGAACCTCTGTTCGTGGATGTGACATCTGACATAGGGAGCTCCTGCAACTGGCCTCTTAGCTGGCAGTTGGTTCTGAATAGCAAAGCAGGTGGCACGAGTGAGCATATGGATCTCTGCATATTGGTTCCTCTTCTTCCTGCGAATAGTAGTCTTCTCTCTAAGGTTCCTCTGGAAGAGAGGGATGTGCTCAAGGGCCTCCTGTAGAGTCAGGTGAATCTGGAATCTGTCTATCATCTGCTGGCTGAACTCTAACTGATGGGATTTTTTGGGTTTTCTTTTTTATTCCCCTTAGTCAAGCGGAGTGCTTGAGGGAAGGGGATGGCTGGGCCCTTCTTAGATAGAGGGCTAGGAGCGGGTCCTTGCTGCTGAGGTGAAACCGAATCCATACAAACATCTTGAGGCATCGCAGATGGACTCGAAAATAAAGAACCCTTTTCTTTATTAGTTTTTTTGGATTTTTCTAAATAGTCCCAAGATACTGAAACAGAAGGAAATGCAACAGGAACAGAATGGGTGGCCTCAGTACCACCCACGACATATGGACTTGCGGCATCAGCACCACTCTCTGGCTCAGCATCAGAGTATCTGGTGGCATCGGCATCGCCTCCTACATCTAGTGAAGCGACGGCCTCAGTACCGTCGACTGGATCTACATCCTTGGTGGCGTCAGCACCACCGTCATCATCATGAGCGGCATCAGCATCGCTCTCCTCCTCATCTGGCGCTTCTGAATCTTCATGGTGTCGCTGCTCAGACAAGGCATCACTAGCTAGCATCCTACCGCTCCTAAGTGTAACAAAGTCAGCATCAAAAGTATAGGAAGTAATATCACCCAATGAGTTACTAGGAATGGTAACCTCTATAAACTGTACCTGCTTAGACTTCCTCTTCATGTTGTTCAGATTCAGCTCGATCTGATCGGGTATTGCAGCCTTGCTCTTAACAATCTCCCTCATCTCCTGACGGAACTCGTCCATCTCTCTCTTAAAGGTAGCTTGTCGCTCGGAGATAAGGCGGGCTAAGTCGTCATGTGTTGGTTTCTCATAGGCAGGCCATGAGAACAGGACGGGTTGCTTCTCTAGAAGCGAGGATGTTGCTGAGACGGATGAGGGGGATACTGCTGAGAATACTGTTGAGGCTATTGTTTCTGCCTCCACGGTTGCCCCTGCTGGTAGGGACGAGGACCCTGCTTGTAGTACAGCTGTGGCTGTGGGAACTGAGGTTGTTGTTGCTGCTGGTTGTACTGCCCAACATGAATTGGAGGCTTCTGTTGGGATGAGGCACCTCCGATCGACCATCAGAATCCGGGATGGTCTCGGCGGATCCCAGGCTGAGGTCAGTTGTACCAAATCCCGTTGACTTCCATCAACGACTCCTTCTCGTAAGGGGGTGGGGGAAGGACTGCCAGGGGCTGATCCGGCTGGTATACCACCATCTGAGTATCCTGAGACGGTGGTAGCTGGACGTACTGCTGATGCGGCTGCTGGAACGGCTCCTCCTGAATATGGTGAACCTGTCTGTAGTGGGCGGAGGGCAAGGTCGAGCTACTGTTGCTGGGGTCATCCCATGACCTGAGACAGGGCTGAGAAGCCATCTGTGCCTCCTGGAGACACATGATTTGGGTCTTCAGGTCACTCAATGTCTGTGCCATCTAATCGATCAGTGACATACCTTGGCACTGCTTCTTCTCGATGATCTCGATGCGGTCCAACTTCTCGATGATAATACCCATATCAGCGGCCAACGACTCTACCTGTGCTACGGCTGCTGACGATGTGGACAGACCTGCATCGACCCGTGCTATCCTCTGATAGGACATGGCCTGTGGTGAGGGCTTCTCCTGTGTGTAGAGTCGGGTCTGGGACATGACGGTGTAATTATTTGCCATCTCCTCGTAGATCACCCAGACCTGATCCTAATCCTTCGTGAAGTATGATCCTCCACAGGATGCATTCACTATCCCCTGCAGCTCTGGTGTCATCCCACAAAAGAAGCTCTGCATGAGGTTGGGATTAGATATATCATGATGTGGAAATCGGTCGATAAGCTCTATGAATCAGTCCCATGCCTCATGAAACTGCTCGTTGGGAATCATGAAGAAGATGTTAATGAGGGCTCGTGTTGCATTCGTCCGACCGAGTGGATAGTACTTATTCAAGTAGTCATTCCGGAGTTGTTCCCAAGATGTCACGTATCTCCCTAAATGCTTCAGCCAATAGGCTGCTTTGTCGACGAGGGAGAAAAAAAGGCCATTATCTTGATGGTATCTTTGTCCACGAATCTATCGTGGACCATGCTGCTGATCATGTCGAACTCCTAGAAATGGAGGTGCGGCTCCACGGTGTCTAGCCCATGAAATCTAGGCAGTAACTGAATGGTCTGAGGAGGGAAATTGAAAACTCCCAGAATAGCAGGCAGCTGGATTCAACGGTACGTCAGAGTTGCACCTGGGTTGTGCAACTCTCTCATCAGGCATGCTGGTCGGACTGGCTCCTGAGGCTCGTCTGGATCTCGTCCCTCTCTTCCTCCTAGCTCTGGAATGTCTCCTCCTCCACCGGCTCTATTCTTCTCTCCTCTGTCTGCTCGCATCTGAGCCATCTCCCTGCGCATGTCGGCCATGAAAGCACTCTAGTCTCTGATCTGACGTTGCATGGTCTCCAACGAGGCTAACAGGGTGTTGTTGATGGCACCCTGATCAAGAACATACGTGTGAGTCTGGCCGGGTCCATCAGTGCGCTCCTCGCTGCTGGCCATGTCTTGGGTCTCTGCAAAGGCAAAAGACCCTAACTCAGGTGTCATCAAATGAATATAGATCTGTTGCGGTCTCTAATCGGGCACCTCAGGACTTGTAGAAGGGTGGTCTAAGGGGAACAGGGTGGTTTTAAACTCGGGTTCAGAGAGTGGGTATGGGATCTTGCGAACCAACCTAGATGAATGGGGTGGAGTGCACGAAAGCGGCACAACCAAAGGCTGCCTAAGGGACCTCCGGCCCATCATCATGATGTGGAGAGTAAGGCAGATGAAATCTGGAAAACACACAAGATTAGGAAAAAGAAACCCCCAATTCACCTACTCAACGCTGAGCTAATGACCGTAAAGGATCGATCTTTTATCTTGTCGATTTTATGAGGTGATAAATCACTCTATCAGAGCGATTGAGCGAGATGGTAGGAATCCGATGCTCTCAGAAGACTGGTCTGATCCCAAGGCTAGATCTTTCCTAGCCAGTACAAGTTGCGGACCGTTTACCGACTACCCGATCAACTCGCTCTGTTAAGGATATAACAGCCCGCTTTACTAGAAACCAGAGCGATCCTCACTGGAGAATGACTAACCCGACATTAGTAGTCTGAAAAGAGGCCAGATATGGCTCAAGCCTAGTGTGCGGGTTACTCTCTCGCTCATCCAAACCAAATAAGGAGGGGATTGCTCTCCCAAGATAAATTTTTAATGAGGTGTCTTTTATGGTCAAGTATGTCTAGCAGTCCCAATTTTATGGTTTTTGTTTTTAGGTATTTTTCAATTACAAACAACGCCTAACGAATTTTCCGATTCTCTTGATTATTTTAAGTCCAAAACAGGGGGAGAAGTCGAAAAAGCCGATGCGTGGTCAAACACGATGATGCAAGCAAAGTCAGAAATGCATACCTAATGCCAACACTCTACAGATAGAGTGATCCACGCATAAATTAAAGACAGAAATAAAACTAACTATATGATGCAAGAAGAAATCGGCCTTAGACAGAAAATTTCTACACGCGAAGAACAATAGCTAATAGGTCAAAATGAGAGGTCGGAGTCCGGTCTCTGATGTCGATCAGTGTTTGCCACAACGGATCCTACCGGCGTTGTATATGGCCTCTAGTAGCACGTGACCTCTCAGGTGACCAAATAAGCTTTTTCTTTATGATTTAATTAATTAAGTCCACTTAACGATCTATAGGTGCATGCAGATAATTAGGGCTGGAACCTTAATTAATTACATCACAATCAGGTATAAAATCCTAAGTCTAGGGGCCAAAATCTTCGATAATCAGAAATAAACTAAAAGTCAAAAAATCAAAACTGATGAAAAACCGTGGTGAGGTCCCCCGAGCACACCAGTGTTTGGCGAAACAGACCCCGATAAGAAGCCAAGTCCAAGAGTATTTGAGTCCTATATTATTACAATAATAATAGACTAAAAATGAAAATAAACTACTAAAAATCCTCCAAATCCTTCCAATCCCTTGCTCCTCTTCTCCTATGCTCTCTTGCAGCTCGATGCAGAAACGAGCCGCGTCCGCTTCGCTCGGGTGCGTCGGCGCTCCTAGGAAAGCCGCCTTCGCCTGTCGGCCCCTCGCAAGAAATAGAGAAACAAAAGCTTGTCAGATCATAGTTATGAAAATTTAAAAATAAAAATAAAAATAAAAATAAATATTAAAACAAAAATGAAGAAAAATAAATAAAATAAAAAGCAAAAGCAAATACAGAAAAGAGAAAAGCAAATAAAAAGAAAAAGAAAACAAAAACAAAAACAAAACAAAAAATCGACTACTAAGTCGTGCTCCTCGGCAACAGCGCCATTCTGATGAGCAGCCTGAGTGACTAAGGCTAAGTGATATCAAAGGTTGTTGCGACCTCAACCACTCGAACCGAGCTCAACGAGAAAATATCGATCACCAACAAAATCAGACAACAATAAAACCAAGGCAAGCGGCCTTGCTAATTATTTAACATGTTATATCCACCAGGGTCGAACACAAGAAGCATGGGATGATCCTACGAAGTAGTCGAGAAATCAAAGAAATAAAAGTATTTTTGGTCGTTTTTAATTTTTAATTTTTTTATGATTTTCTATTAAAAAAAGAAATAAAGAAATGATAAAAATTACACTCAAACAATTATTTAAATGTCTAAAAATACTCAAAAATTCAAAACAAAAATATTTTTATGTTTTTAAAATATTCAAGTGTTTTTAGGTATTTTATGGACATTTTCTGATTTTTATATAATTTTCTAAAAATAAAAGAAAGACAACAATAGCAAGCAGTGTGCAGCCTCGATGAAAAGGCACATTAAAAATGTCTAAAGTACTTCTAAAATCTTGGCAACTTTTTTATGAAAATAAAGTAAAATCTACCTACAAAAGTTGAAAACATATTTTTTTTAATGAATTTTTTATGATTTTAAAAGGGTTTTTAGTCTTTTGTAATTTTAAGTGTTTTATAAAAGATATTGGAACGAAAATAACAAGAAATTAAAACAACACAAAACAAACACTCACAATTGTTTTTGGATTTTTTAAAGGTATTTTTCTAATTTTTATGGATTTTCTAAAATAGACAGGGACACTTTTTAGGGTTTTTCATTTTTTTTAAAATAACAAATAAAATCAATATCCATATCAAAAATTACCAAAAATATTACACAGTAGCCAAAGCCACGTGTAATTTTTTTGGAAATTTTTGGAGTAGTTCTGGTATTTATTTAACTAAAAATAACACACAGGTTATAGGGACCTAAATGCAATTATTTTAAGTTTCAGGACCAAATATTAACAAGCATAAAAAGCCCAAGGTCGAAAATGCAATTTAACCAATTAAATCTACACATGCGCCAAATCCACGTTCACAGGGGTATAAATGCAATTTTAGAAAATATTCATTCAAATCAAAACATAGGAAAAACTCCGTGTAAATACTACAATACACCACTATGCATGTGACCAAGCATGTGTCGCAGACAGGGAGGACTAAAATGCAAATGTCCGAAACTACAAGGACTGTTGTTCAAATAAGTTCAACCACACTTTTTGTTTTACAGACTAAAACATAAACTTAAATAAATGCGGGGTGAAAAGAGCAATATACCCTCGCTACACGTGAGTCGCACGTGGGAGCCACGTGTCGTCCGCTGCCGTGGCATGATCGTACGACTATGATGGTGTCAGGCATCAGATCTGACGGTGTCAAACGGTCGGGGTCGTGGCGCATACGTTGCCGTTAGACCTGACATCCAACGGTCTAACATGTTGGTTGGATGGACGCTCAGGATGTAAACTGGAGGGCGACGACCGATCCAACGGCGTAGAACACATCTGGAAGAACAGTGCCTGGGTGAACTTCGCTGAAGTCAAGGACAATATCCTCAGCCCTGATGGAAGATCAGGAGGCACCGACGGTGAATGGCTCAGATGGGAGCTCCAACGGCTGGATAGACGTGACGGTGACGGGCACCTGGAGCTGCTCCGACGAGCTCTGGAAAAAATGGTCGGGAGGCTCTCAACGCGCGAGCGGACCTACAAAGAGCACCCCTGACTCGAAGCTATCTCCGGCCCTGGTTATTTGGACTAAAAGTGATAGAAGCGACGGGGGATGCGGTTGATCTCCGGCGGAGGCAAAGGAAGAGACCTCGGACCTAATCTTGGCTAGAGGGCTGAGATTAGGGGGATTAGATTGCGGAGCGAGATGGAGGGTGAGCGTGCGGTGATATCAGAACGGAAAGGATGGGGAACGGGGCTCCGACCGTCTGGTCGGAGCTGGCGGAGCGACGGTGGCAGCTAATGAAAGATTCGATCGAATGGACCAAGGCGAAGGATAAGGGAGTTACCTGAAGGTCGGAACGTGTTCCTCAGCTCCGAGCCAAGGGGTCGGCGGGGTAATGGCCTCGACCAAGCGGTAGAAGGCAAGGGAGACTGCTCGCGGTGGAGGTCCAGCCACGAAGGGGGAGCGTCGGCTCTGCTTCACCAAATCGACCGCTAGATAGTGCTCCAGGCAGCTATTACTCAGCTGGAGGTGGCTAGCATTTCCAATGGGAGTGAGGCACTAGCTGCCGACCTGGGGGAGCGGATGAGAGATTTAATAGTGTTCCCAGGTGGTGGGAGAGATCGGGTGAGGGTGCGTGAACCGAGAAAGATCCGCGCCTCCCTAGGGATCCACGGGGATCTTGGATCCATGGGGAAGACACGGGCGAAGATTCGTGGCGAAAGAATGAGCGATCTGCCCGAGAAAATTCTGAGAAGAAGGTGAAGCGAAGGCAACCGGGTTGGGTCAATCCTGGAAGATGCCATTGACCCGGGTCAACATTACGCAGTGGACCAATCATGAGCGGCGGGGAATGAGGACAAAATAGGATAAAGGACAAAATAGTAGAAAAATCAAAAATAAATAGATTAAAAATAATAAATGAATTTAAGTTTAAAAATGAACAAAATGAAAAATATTTATTATTTTTCAAGGGATTTTTCTGTGATTTTTATTTATTTTTATGAAAAATAAATTACTCTATATATAGTATATAGTATTATATACAGGTATATTATCCCTATGTATTTTGTACAATTATTTTTAATTTATTATTTTCACCAAAAATATCCCAGTTTTATTTTTTTTATTTATAATAAAATTTTTGGAGTATAAAATATTTTTTGTTTTTATTTTTATTATTTATTTACAGGTATATAATAAATAGGGAAGGAAACATATATACATGTATTATGTACAAGTGAGAGAGAGAATTTTATCTTTTTTTTATTTTATTTTTCTGATTTTTATTTTATTTTTATAAATACATCTGAGGAGGTAAAAATAATATTTTGTTTTTATTTTGGTAAAAATAGTTATCTATTTATACACATGATATATACGTAATATAGAGTGGACCCTATCTCTATCTACTTATTTTATTTGGTGATCAGGCCAATACTTGGCCTTCTCTTGGGGTTTGGGTCACTTAGTATTTATTCTAAATACTGTTGGACATGCGAGCCCACGGCGAGCCATTATGCAATAAATGTTATTGCAATTCACTCCTTAATCTGAAATAAAGAGTACATAGTTTGCATAATAGGTCCCTTAGTACAATTAGGGTTATGTACCATGGCCATCTTAATGATCATACAGCTGTTGATTCAATTATTGAATCATAGAGGCTGGTGCTTAGATGAATATCTAATGAGTTAGATTGAGGACTCATCAAGCACCGTCAAATGATTATTAAGAGATGATCTCCAGCCTGAGTAGGAGATGGCAATCCTATCTCATTTAGGTTGATATCTGACCGACCTCTTGATGCAGGTCCTCTGCATAGGAATAGAGATTCGGAGGTGTCGGATAAGTTAGGTCAAAGAGTTGACTTAACGAGATCGAGATAACCACAGTCCTATATCGTATGCTGTCACGATACAGGCACACATCCTCTGACCAGAGACAGATGTGTTACTATATGTCTAAGTATGTACATTTGGCAGACCAATAGGTTGATGGCCTAATCAAGGTCTATACACCGGCGTGCTGGTGTGCATATAAGGGCATATGAGTAATACGATCTCTCAAAGGGATCATACAGGTTCACTACTGAACCGGAAGACATGAGCTCACTCATGAGATATTGGGAAGAATCAAATTCCGTGCACGGTCGTCTCGCTTTGGAAGCTTGACTGAATTTGTTGGTTTGATATATACTTTTGGAAAGTATATGATCAAGACCTAGGTATGATATATGCTTTTGGAAAGTATATGATCAATACCGACTCCCAATGATCGAATGAGAAACTTACTGATAAAACCCTGAAGTAGACAGTGTAAAGTTGATCTAATACTTCGGGTTTATTCTGAGTCTTCCAGTATGCAGGATGTACAGGTATTGGGAATACCTGAGGGTGATGTGATCATAAACGGTTGTATAACCATGACGCTTCCATTCCTAGGGAGTGATGAAACGGGTCTGGATTTTAGTGACTCCTCTCAGTAGAGAAGTAATCTGATCTTAGTCCAAATGTTGGACATTGATCTGAATGTGATTCAGATTCAATGAGAAAATTAGATTTGCGGTCTTGATTTAATCAAGCATCTATGGGAGGCCCGAGATCTGGATTTGAGATATGATCTCAATATCCATGTCACTATACGTGGAACAATACAATCGCCCTGTCCTTATCTCCAAGTATTCGCGGAGAAAGCGCATTATCCTTGAAAGAGTTCATGGATAATTCTATTGTTGATATATGTATCCGAGCATTGAGAAAATGGATAATTAAATGTGATTTAATTATCATGAATAATATGAATTTGATTCATATTACAAGGAGAGTTATCTTAGATAATTAAATGTGATTTGATTATCAAAGATGTAAATAATATGAATGTGATTCATATTATTTGAGCACATGAGAATAAGTTATCCAATATAATTAAATGTGATTTAATTATTATGGATAAGAATAATGTGGATAGTAATATCCAATTATTCATAATATATTATAAATGTGATTTATAATGTATTGGAGAGAGTTAAATATAATTTATATTAGTATATTAATTATTAATGTGTATTGGATACACATTGTCTAATTAATTGAAAATATAAATTACATTTTGTTTTGGGTTGTGAATGTGATTCACAAATTTCCAATGGCATGATTACAATGTTCACAAAATAAATTGGATTTATTTTTGTGAAATAATATTCAACAAAAGTTGTTGAGAAATATTAGAGAGAATTATGAGATAATGCAATCTCATATAATAGGAGAGGCATCCACCTTCCATATAGGAAGAGTGGACGGCCACAATTCCCACAAGGAATGTGGTGGCCGTCCACCCCTCTTATGGAAGGAGGCTTGCCTCCTTTCCTATTTCTCTAATTGAGATTGATTTAATATAAATCAAATTATATTCTACATATATTTGATTTTTATTAAATTAATTGTTGTTGGTTTTTACCAACATAAATCTTAGCCATTGAAAGAAACACAATCAATGAGAACCATTGGATTTGTGTTGTCCCATGGATTGAGATCCATGGATCCCAAAACCCTATAAATAGAGAGGCATACCCATGCTCTCTCTTTACACATAATGCTTGAGAAGCATCCCTCTCTCTCTCTTTCTCTCTAGAGGTCAGCCCTCTCTCCCTCTCATGGCCGTCCACCATGGATGCCATGGAGAGGTTCTCCATCGCCGCGGCATCGTCGTTACGCTGCCCGTTCTTCTGCTCGTGGATCTCTGTCTCCTTCGGTGCGCCTCGCTCGTGAAGAAGACGTCGGATCTCGTGTGTCGAGATCAGGAGATCCGCTGCTTGGATCATCAACATGGATTGCGAGAAGCACGCGGTTCATCCCCGCGCTCGCAAGCGTCTCCTCCGTCGGATCGGACTTGAGACAGGAGGTCTCTTCGTTTAGAGACTCGATCGCAACCACGCTTCAAGAGGTAATCCTATTACTTGTTTGTGGTTTAGACGAAACGATCCGAGAAGTGTTCTTGGATCATGTGGTTTCGTCGTGATAAAATTTTTTAAATTCCGCTGCATCGAGCAACTAGTGCGACTAGTCGCTCCACGTCGTATTCGATGCGACGCTCACGCTTCCGTGATGCGCTTGAGGATCTAACCATATCCTTCAAGTGGTATCAGAGCCTTAGGTCGACGGTTTCGAATAGTGATTCGCTAACCGAGGACGACTTGGGTTCGTTTAGGTCGCGAAAGTTTTCATCGCATTTGATTTCGCAGATCTGTTTAATAAATAAATTCGGCACTGTTTAAATTGTTTAAACACGAATTTTATAATTGGATTATGTTCCCCATTAAATAAGGAAACCATAGGATCTGAGTTTGCGTAAATCGGATTTCGTATGCTCGAGATATGGTCGTTTTAATGGACATGTATGCACTGTTGCGGGAACTGTGAATCTGAACGTGATTAAAATGTTAATTACTGTTTAGACTTGCCTCGAAATGCGTGAAACACCACTTAGGTTCTGTCCTAAATCAAATTAGCAAACTTTAGAAATTGACTTTGCTTAATTTGGATTTAATATGATTGAGATATGTCAATTTTAGTAAGTAGGGGTCACTGCTGAAATTGCTTTCCTAATCTAGAACCAAGTGATTGTCAATTAGAGAAATTAATTGTTAATTTCGTGAAATAATCTTGAAAAATATTTATGAAAAATTGAAACATGATTATTTGCCTAATTGACTTGGCCCCAACCAATTAGTTGATTAGATTTGATCTAAACCTTAATTGGAATTGCAATCATCAAACTTCTTGCTTGAATAGGACTTGGGAATTTGCCTAGCAAATTTCCTTAAAATCAAAATTGTTTTGATTACTATATGGTATAATTTCGGTTGAAGAACCGATGATCATCTCAAGTACAAAATAATCAATTTGGCATTATCCTTTCCCGAGGTGGATATGGTGTCTAGTCGGGGATCGCTGGGTCAGCGGGTTGCAACGTATGTGGTCCGCCCCACTCCCGTCGGTACTGGCCATGACAGCGGGTAGGGCCGGGATAATGTCCGAGGGATTATGATGTATTTTTCTAATTATTAAAATTCGAATTAATACGTACTTTGAGAATAATATCATATATGTATATTCAAGCATAAAATTAAGTTTGATTGATTAAATTGGATTAATAATTAATTTAATATGATTAAGTTAATTATATCCAATTAAGAATACTCTAATATGATTAGAGTTGATAATTCCCTTGGAAGAATTAATTATATGAATGTGATTCATAGAAATTAATTTAATTTGAATAAGATATGGACGATCACATAAGTGACATCCATGGTCTCCCGTCAAGGCGAAGAGTTTCGTCGCCAGATATTATATGTAGGAGACGCCTGTCCGAAGTGACAGCTCCTGCATATGATCCATTTGGATCGGGCTCGTCGCTTCTCGAAAGAGTAAGGACGTATGCGTAGTGACCCCAATATCGGGTTCTCATATTATTGGGGCGATATTGGATTGCGCATAGCGAGTTGTATTCCTGTTGACGGTTGGTTCAATTAATGACGGGTCAACATCACCTTAGGGGTGGTGGGCCCGGGTATTAAAGACCGAATTGGGAGATGCAAGTTGGACTTGCAAGGCGGAATGTGTTCCCGCTTCTTTTTATCCGAGTTGTAGGTTCTCATATTATTGGGATGCAACAAAGATAAGGAAGGAGATCCCAGATCTTGCTTGAGATATAATGGTAAGTATATCTCTTACATTGAAAGTGATTAAGGGAATGAACTTTCATTGTTGACATGGCAAGACAACTTTGATATAAAAAATTCCTAAATCAAAGTAAATTAAATATTTATATATATTTATGCAAGTTACTTATTTCAGATAAATCCTTCATTAAACCCACTCAATGTTATACTCAATGATAACCAGTAAAATATCATGGATAGACTCTTGATCCAGATATTATACTTGCGATTGGACACATAATGTATGTGGTTGCAATATGCAAGTTTCCTCATAATAATGAGGAATGACAATTAAATAGATAATAGGACTTCAAACCTAGGGTTTGGATGTTTTTATGATCTTGATATCATAAAATGTGCTTTGGAAGTGACATGTTGATGATGATCGCAATTGTCAAAATTAATCCTTATAAAATCAATAAAGATATTCTGGCATACATATGTGCTCTCAACATTCAATCATGAATGGCATGGTTCTCTGCATCATGCAGAATGGTGGCTCTATAAGAGATGATGTATTCAAATTGTTTGAATACCTACCTGAACCTATGTTTTAAGAGTTTAGATGGATGTAGATGATGAGTGTCATCATTCTACTGACTATACTCTAGTCATTCATGAAGCTTCATAATATTCATATTGTATGAACTTAAATGAAGTTTGTGTAAATGATGAAATACTCTTATATTGAAATTTTTGATTTTAACATAAGAGGTCCTTAGTCTTAAGCAATGGTTGCTTATAGATAAAGGGAGCGCAGTGGAAGCATGGGTTGGACCCAAGAAAGAGGTATGGTCAAAGAGTTGACTGTACTTCTGTGACTTCCATATGACATCCAAAGAGTTGGATGAATGCCAATACTGCAATAAGTTGATGTGTTGATAGTATGACTATCAAGGCTGTCTAGAATCCTGAGAAAAGGACTCGGATGGAGCATCAGTATAATCTACATGTAATCATTGATATTGACTTACTTATTTGATAAGATAAAGTCTAATAATTGTATCTCAAATTTTCTAATGACACTTGCAATTGGTTGCATATGTATTAGAAATTTGATCTTAAGGTTTATTGGTCATCCATGTTGAAAGTAATGCAAGTGTTGCAACAATTTCCATGAGATCAATAGACTTCATATTTTCAGTGGGAGCCCTTAGTCTTAGAGAATGTCTCTATGACCTAGATATTAGAATACACTCATTGTTTATTTCTAATTGTTGGATATAAACATGAATTCTGTAATAAATCTATCATAAAGAGTTATGATGGAAATATTTCAGATAGTAATCTAAAATCTAGTGGACTCTATTAAATTAGAAAATTATTGAATGGTTCATTGAGATTTCTAATACTGAAAATTAAACCTTTAAAAGATCAATAGGAAGATAAAGACCATTTGACAATGATCTGACATCAAATTTTGGACATATGTCTGTTGATGAAATCAATGGACTGGTAAGACATGAAACTTTAGATTGTCTAAAGATTCAAATCTCACATACTTGTGAATATTGTATTCAAAGTAAAATGTCCAATATACCCTTCCTCGGGAAAGGTGTAAGATTAAGGTATTCAAGATCTCATACATATTAATGTATGTGAATCATCTATATCAGAATAAACATTATGGATATGTGATATCTATTAGTGATTATTTGATATGAGATTTCTTCTCTTCACCTAAGAAACCTTTGAAATGTTCAAAGATTTCGTAATTTTGGTTTAGAACCAAAGTTTAAGGGAAGATGAAATGAATTTGATCTAACCAAGGTAGCCTGTACCTATTAGATGAATTCAAGAAATACCTTATGGAGATATGAATATCATTCCTATCTCAATCCTCCTAATGAACCTTAACTCAATAGAGTTGTAGGGAGATACAATTGATCATGTGTGACATGATTTGATCAATGATTAATCATAGCATAATTATCTCTTAGTTTACAGGTATATATATGTGGTAGAGACTGCATTATATATCCTTAATAAGGTTCCATGTGATTGAGCTGGAATCTGGCACTAGAGAGTGCTACTTCATTAGGAAAATAAAAGATGGTATTGGATACCTACTTTATGACCTTGAGATTCTTAAAAGATCTAATCTTTGAGAATATGATTCTTATAGGATGACTCTCTTGAGAATCAAGATGAAA
Source organism: Ottelia alismoides (assembly GCA_037367405.1). NCBI lineage: Eukaryota > Viridiplantae > Streptophyta > Magnoliopsida > Alismatales > Hydrocharitaceae > Ottelia > Ottelia alismoides. Next base: position 334,126 of record JAZKJV010009907.1, read on the forward strand.
ATGAAGTAAAGGAACTCATTTAATCTTGAAAAGATAATGAGGCTCCTGAAATTGGAAACTAAAAATAGATAATTAAAGATGAAACATTAATACCTCTTCAAATAAGTTTGAGGATGGATTCCATGTGTCAGTTAAATCTGAAAATGATCGGACTTCATGTGATGAAGCTCCTGAGGATCATGACATGGAAAGATGGATGTTAGCAATAAAAGTCTAATGTAGACTTCATATACAAGTGTTGTATATGGACCCTCGAGGATCCACCTATATGGGTCAGACCCATTAAGGTGTAAATGGATCTTCAAGAGAAAGAGGGAACCTGATGAGAAGGTGTAGACCTTCAAAGCACGGTTCGTAGCCATGAGCTACACACCGAAGAGAAGACATCGCTTGCGATGAGACTTGCTCTTCAGTGACCTTGTTTTAATCCATCAGAATATTGCTAACTATAGCTGCACAACTTGACTATGGCATCTTCATGATGTAAGTCAAGATTGCATTCCTCTATGAATACCTCTCTGAGGATATTCACATGAAGTAGCCCCAGGGTTTCATGGTTGAGGAAAGCAAGGTGTGCTAGCTGAAGAACTCCATCTTTGAACTCCAATAAGCTTCCTGTAGTTGGAACATAAGATTTGATGAAATTATAAATGTTATGATTTTAGATAGAATCTTGATGAACCATGTGAAGCTTAGTGGGAGTGCCATTGTGTTCATCGTGCTAAATGTAGATATTATTCTAATCATTTGGAATGATATAAGAATAAATAATAAGTGTTTTATAATTTGATTGTTCCATACCTTGAGATACGATCTCAAGGATACCTCTTAGATCTTAATTCTGAAGTCGTTCAGAAGCAAAGAGAAGAGGGTATTGGGACTGTCGCATTAGTAGTACACCTTGGACTTATTCCATTTTCTGGAAAATTCCAAGAAAAGCTTCTTTCCCTTAAGATGTGGTAGTGACCCATCTAGAGGGATAGCACCTCAAAAGAGTTGAGGAAGTGAATGCTAGAACTGCTTGCACTTATGCATCAGTTATGAGAAGCTGAATGTATTCTAGATGTGTACAAGAACCAGATGTCTACCATGCAGTGGGAATAGTAAACTGTTACTAATCCTGCTATGGAGATAAAACACTTGATTGCAGTAATAATAATATCTTCAAAGATGATGAAACTTAGAGATAGTGATCTCAAAGTCTTATCTTCAAAGGTTTAAGACCTTGTAGATAGTGATCTATAAGGGTCTTGACTGTAGATACCTTAGGAGATAGAGATCTCCAGGAATGAAGGTATTCTAATAAGGATTATGGGAATACTGGTTATGATAATTAATAAGATGTAGTGTCAAGGACACTATAACCTACAAAATTGAGTATCGGTTGCATGAGATGCAACATTCGCATTGGATGCGAGCACTGTTACTAGGAGATATGCAATTGCCGTAAAAGGACTTGGCGTAGTCTCTTGGGAACGGAGTGACTGATCAGCTTACCTAGCTATTTTCTAAATAGCCTATGATTGTCACATGAGTGTGGGTTTAAATGATTAGCCCATTAATGGCTCTTTGGGCTAGTGGGAGATTGTTGGACATGCGAGCCCACGGCGAGCCATTATGCAATAAATGTTATTGCAATTCACTCCTTAATCTGAAATAAAGAGTACATAGTTTGCATAATAGGTCCCTTAGTACAATTAGGGTTATGTACCATGGCCATCTTAATGATCATACAGCTGTTGATTCAATTATTGAATCATAGAGGCTGGTGCTTAGATGAATATCTAATGAGTTAGATTGAGGACTCATCAAGCACCGTCAAATGATTATTAAGAGATGATCTCCAGCCTGAGTAGGAGATGGCAATCCTATCTCATTTAGGTTGATATCTGACCGACCTCTTGATGCAGGTCCTCTGCATAGGAATAGAGATTCGGAGGTGTCGGATAAGTTAGGTCAAAGAGTTGACTTAACGAGATCGAGATAACCACAGTCCTATATCGTATGCTGTCACGATACAGGCACACATCCTCTGACCAGAGACAGATGTGTTACTATATGTCTAAGTATGTACATTTGGCAGACCAATAGGTTGATGGCCTAATCAAGGTCTATACACCGGCGTGCTGGTGTGCATATAAGGGCATATGAGTAATACGATCTCTCAAAGGGATCATACAGGTTCACTACTGAACCGGAAGACATGAGCTCACTCATGAGATATTGGGAAGAATCAAATTCCGTGCACGGTCGTCTCGCTTTGGAAGCTTGACTGAATTTGTTGGTTTGATATATACTTTTGGAAAGTATATGATCAAGACCTAGGTATGATATATGCTTTTGGAAAGTATATGATCAATACCGACTCCCAATGATCGAATGAGAAACTTACTGATAAAACCCTGAAGTAGACAGTGTAAAGTTGATCTAATACTTCGGGTTTATTCTGAGTCTTCCAGTATGCAGGATGTACAGGTATTGGGAATACCTGAGGGTGATGTGATCATAAACGGTTGTATAACCATGACGCTTCCATTCCTAGGGAGTGATGAAACGGGTCTGGATTTTAGTGACTCCTCTCAGTAGAGAAGTAATCTGATCTTAGTCCAAATGTTGGACATTGATCTGAATGTGATTCAGATTCAATGAGAAAATTAGATTTGCGGTCTTGATTTAATCAAGCATCTATGGGAGGCCCGAGATCTGGATTTGAGATATGATCTCAATATCCATGTCACTATACGTGGAACAATACAATCGCCCTGTCCTTATCTCCAAGTATTCGCGGAGAAAGCGCATTATCCTTGAAAGAGTTCATGGATAATTCTATTGTTGATATATGTATCCGAGCATTGAGAAAATGGATAATTAAATGTGATTTAATTATCATGAATAATATGAATTTGATTCATATTACAAGGAGAGTTATCTTAGATAATTAAATGTGATTTGATTATCAAAGATGTAAATAATATGAATGTGATTCATATTATTTGAGCACATGAGAATAAGTTATCCAATATAATTAAATGTGATTTAATTATTATGGATAAGAATAATGTGGATAGTAATATCCAATTATTCATAATATATTATAAATGTGATTTATAATGTATTGGAGAGAGTTAAATATAATTTATATTAGTATATTAATTATTAATGTGTATTGGATACACATTGTCTAATTAATTGAAAATATAAATTACATTTTGTTTTGGGTTGTGAATGTGATTCACAAATTTCCAATGGCATGATTACAATGTTCACAAAATAAATTGGATTTATTTTTGTGAAATAATATTCAACAAAAGTTGTTGAGAAATATTAGAGAGAATTATGAGATAATGCAATCTCATATAATAGGAGAGGCATCCACCTTCCATATAGGAAGAGTGGACGGCCACAATTCCCACAAGGAATGTGGTGGCCGTCCACCCCTCTTATGGAAGGAGGCTTGCCTCCTTTCCTATTTCTCTAATTGAGATTGATTTAATATAAATCAAATTATATTCTACATATATTTGATTTTTATTAAATTAATTGTTGTTGGTTTTTACCAACATAAATCTTAGACATTGAAAGAAACACAATCAATGAGAACCATTGGATTTGTGTTGTCCCATGGATTGAGATCCATGGATCCCAAAACCCTATAAATAGAGAGGCATACCCATGCTCTCTCTTTACACATAATGCTTGAGAAGCATCTCTCTCTCTCTCTTTCTCTCTAGAGGTCAGCCCTCTCTCCCTCTCATGGCCGTCCACCATGGATGCCATGGAGAGGTTCTCCATCGCCGCGGCATCGTCGTTACGCTGCCCGTTCTTCTGCTCGTGGATCTCTGTCTCCTTCGGTGCGCCTCGCTCGTGAAGAAGACGTCGGATCTCGTGTGTCGAGATCAGGAGATCCGCCGCTTGGATCATCAACATGGATTGCGAGAAGCACGCGGTTCATCCCCGCGCTCGCAAGCGTCTCCTCCGTCGGATCGGACTTGAGACAGGAGGTCTCTTCGTTTAGAGACTCGATCGCAACCACGCTTCAAGAGGTAATCCTATTACTTGTTTGTGGTTTAGACGAAACGATCCGAGAAGTGTTCTTGGATCATGTGGTTTCGTCGTGATAAAATTTTTTAAATTCCGCTGCATCGAGCAACTAGTGCGACTAGTCGCTCCACGTCGTATTCGATGCGACGCTCACGCTTCCGTGATGCGCTTGAGGATCTAACCATATCCTTCAAATACCTCATTCCTTTTTTTCTTTATTCTTTTATTTTTGCACAAATAATGCTAATTATGTAATATTAACAGATGCATGCATATTGCTAAGTTATTGTATTTACACCTATTTACATGATTCATTGCTAAGATAATTAGCTAAAATAAAAGAATAAACAGTGATGAACATGGATTCATCACCTATATCGGAAAACCGTGGAAATCCATTGAGAAAACGCGAGCGAAAAAACCACGGTGGGTGCCCTGCTCCCCCAGGAGTACAGCCCTGTGAAACAGACTACGAGAGAAAGTACAAGTCGGGATGCCTTTACGAGTCTCCTTTCTACGAAAACAAAGAAACGGTCAAGTGCAATTGATTTTTTATATTTACAAGAAATTACAAAAAGGAAATTCTGTAGCTTTTGCGGTTCTCAGATCTGCGGCTCAACCTGTGTTTCACAACTCAGAAAAAAAGTCGTAAGGTTAGAAAAAAATAAATGGCGAAAAGAGGAACCCTAGACCTTGGTTTACGACTACCCTAGTGCTGCCTCCCCGGTAACGGCACCATCTGAAAAACTCAAAAATCTCGGGTCTTAATTCTTCAGAATCCTGCAAAGAAGGAAATAGAGGAAATTCACGGATCATTGTATCAACCAAGTGAGTTATACCAAAAAAGATTAAATTTTTGGTGTAATCTTATTTTATTTTATTTATACTCCTAAACTTAAGTATATAGCGGTTAAGTATGGGAGTATCGAACTCAGGGAGGCAAACTATTATAAACTAGGGATAGACTATAGACAACCAAGGTAAACGATGTTTCCAAATTTTTGTTTATTTTTAGGAATTTTCTGGATTTTTATTTGAATTTTAATGAATTTAAAATTGCTTTTTATAATTTTTAAAGTATTTTATGAATTTTTATTTTTTTTGTTTTAATATTGGATTTTATTTTCTTTTTTAGTTTATTATGTGAAATATAGTAAAGTATGCTTATAGTAAATTTTTAAGATTTTAATAACATTGTTATATTTTTTATGTGCTTTAAATGGGTTATTAGTAATACTAAAATATTGTTTATTTTTTTAATCCAGAATATGCATGGGTTGTATCACGTGGCTAGATTGATTCAGGACCTGATTGTGAATCGATGAATTTTGGGGGCACCTGTGCAAAATGGCCAAGAACCACGTGATCATCCATGTGATATCAACTCGGCAAGTCATATTCGAGAATACGGAGAAGTCTGGAAGCTTATATGTAAAATTCTCAAAAATATCAAGCGTACGTGCATAGCATGCGCACAGCTTAAGCGGCGGGGCGGTGGGCTCGGTCTGGTACCGACACGTGGCTCGATGGCGTATGCTTGATCGAGCCTGATCGAGCGGCTTCTTTTTGCTTCTGTGTTGTGGTCGTGCTATGGACTTGACGCATGGCAGAATGAGGATAGTGATTAGGGGTGTAAACGGACCGAACCTGAGCAAACCTATATTTTTTAGGTTCGGTTCGTTTATTTAATCGAGCCTAAACTTGTGTTCAGGTTCGGTTCGTTTATTTTCGAACCGAATCCGAATCGAACCTCTTTTTAAACGAATCGAACCTAAGCGAATACCGAATTTAAGAATTCTCTAATAAGAGGGAGTGAAAAGAAGAGAAATGGAAATATATATGTGTATCTACAATTAGAATAAATATTCATTTAGTTTTTTTCTTTATCTAACTCATCTTCATCTTTTGAAAAAATTAGATTAATAAGGATTCGTCTCTTTGAAAAAAGTATAATTATAATATATTTTACATCTATTCAGATGCGGATAAGGAATAAGAATAATACGGAGATATTCGATAAGTAATGTTTGTACTTGTTCTGTTGATTTGAAGATAAAGAAGGGAAAAGTACTAGACACATAGATGATAGATGTTGTAAACACGATGTGACTATTTATTTTCGGATAGTTTATATTGAGATAAAACCTACTTATCCCGTAAATATCTAGTTATCTCTAGACAAAATTCACTTACACTGGGATGAAAACCACTCATCTCAAAATAAGTCCACTTCTACGGATAAGGATTTGTACATATGTATATGTGTATGTTTATCGAGCTTTTAACGAATCGAACTTGAGCGAACCTATGATTTTTAGGTTCGGTTCGTTTATTTAATCGAGCCAAAACATGTGTTCAGGTTCGGTTCGTATATTTCCGAACCGAATCTGAATCGAACTTTTAGCGAGCCGAACCTGAGCGAATATCGAACTTGAGAGTTTTCTTACACCCTAGTAGTGATTGCAGTTGATCGTGCGGATGTGGACAGATCTCGATGGGCTACAATCGGACGGCTATTGTAGTCTGATTTCTATCGTCCGATCGATCCGGATCAGCCAGTTGATATACTTCCAATTCATCCCCAAATGTTGTGATGGCTCCGAGCTTTCCTCGATCAGGTGAAGTCCAGGTGATGCTCGATCTGATTGCGGCGGTTTTCCATTGATCTTCGTTGAATGCTGCAACGGATCTGATCGATCCTCAACTGTTCTAAGTGTTCTATCACTCGGTGGTTCATGTGTGCAAGTCACTTTGATGTGAAGCTTCTTATTAGGGCTTGCAAATGAAGTTCCGAGATTCAGATGACGTTTGCAATTCGGTTGTTCTTCGTGGCGAAATCTTAAGGTCTCCAGGTCTTATGCCGACGCTACAGGTGATGGCTCCTAGTAGGGCCGGCCCTGGGCATTGTTTTGGAGTGCAATTGCCCAGGGCCCACTAATTTTAGGGGCCCATGTTTGCATTTAATTTGATTTTTAGGTTAGGGTTAAAATAGAATTTGTCATTGAAACAACTAAATGAAAAATAAACCTCTATAAATTAGGAATGAAAACAGATAGGATATGGATTGAATATGCCTATTTCATATCCATATTCATTTTATCTCTATCGAATACCGATATGGATATGAATCGGATATGCATTAAGGAAATCATATCTTTAAAAATATCGATACGAATTCGAATCCGAGTACAGGTCAAATAAAGAGGGGACTCGAATGTAGATCAAATAAAGAGTCAATCCGAATATGAATCAAATAAGAATGAATCCAAATATTGATCCAGTAAACATGGAATCCGAATACGGATAGAATAAAGACCACATACGAATACGAGTTGAATTTCTATCAAAGTTCAAAATGATTTTAAAAAAACGACAATGAAATATAAATAAGTTGCATCATGACAAGAGGTAGAGTCGAAGTAACATGTGTTCTTGACTAGAAGCAAAGGGGGATAGGGTATCGTAACTTTGGTTGGTGCCCATTCCCAAACAAACGGAAATTTATAGATACCATTATTATATCATATTGTATATAATGCTAATAATATCATGGTGTTGTGGCGTATATTACATTAACTAATATATAAAACAATATTAAATGTTGTATTCGGATATCCAGATTTGGATCCGGATATATCTGCATACGTATTTGGAAAATTTTTACAACCCATATCCATATTCGATTAGTAGTCGGATACAAATATCTGTATCCAATAATTTTTCGAATACGGTAAGCAAATATTCCGATATATTTGTATCCGTTTTCATCCCTACTATGAATTCGAAATTACGGTGAATAACTTAATGCTAAAGTCAAAATTTTAATGAGATTATATAAGGGTTGATTGTTTCTCGAAAATAGAATGTTTCATTTTATACTTGATGGTAAACACACTAGGGATAATTTGCTCTTATCAAAAAAAAATTAAGGGCCTCTTTTTTTCTTTTGCCTAGGGCCCATGAAATGTCAGGGACGGCACTGGCTCCTAGCTTTCCTCGATCAGGTGCGGGCTTCAGGACCTGGAATAGATGAGACGACTCGAGCACGAAGGGCTCAGTCCAAATCAAAAATTGGAAGAGTGAGCGAAAGGAGATGCTCCTAGCGGATGCGATGGGAAAGGAGCGGAGCTCCGATCATCGTGTTCGATCAAAGATGGGAGGTTTGGGAGGATTGCGGAGAAGTGGAAGGACGGAGATGGCTGGAAATGAATGTGTTGTCTCGATTTGCAGAGAATCAAACAGTGAAAAGAAGAGGATCGGAGGTGAGAGAAAAACAAAAGAGAAAATTAATGACGAAGAGAAGGGATCTAGGATATCTAACCTGGAACGAAGCGGGTGAATCGCCTATGGATGGAGGTGCGAACCTCCTGGGTGATAGCCTCGACAAACGACGGATCTGGAGGCTGGATCGCGACGGAGAGAAGCTCACACTGGCATGGTCTCGCCTTCTTGCTCCTCACTGTCTCTTGACGCGAGACGGCGACCTCTGTTACCGATCACACTCTTTCGCGGAGCTCTGGAAGATGAAGGTTGAAAATGACGAGATAGGTCGCCGGCGGGGGGTCTAGGGGCCCTTAAATAGAGGGATGGGGATCGGATCACCGTGGCGGTGACCGGAAGCGGGGGAGGTTGGCCACCGGCCGGCCAACGACTAGCCGTTTCGGCGGTTGAGGAAGTTGAGGAGGTTGGCGGCATGTGGAAGACGAAGGGAAGGAGCTTGATCGGGGAAGAAGGGGGAAAAGAGTAAACTTGGAGAGAGAAAAGAAGAGAGGGAGAGAGAGAAAATAAAAAATAAATTAAAAGTAAGTAAGTAAGTAATTAATTAAATTAATTTCATAATAAAATAAATAAATGCAATTAATTGTTAATTAAATAATTAAGTATGCAATTAAGTAATTATATAAATTAATAAAGTAATTAAATGAATAATTTAAATAAAGAAATGAAATATTATTTATTTTGATGAAAATAAATAAACAAATAACTAAATAAAGTATCAGTGTATTAAATATAATATAAGTTACGGTTTATTGTACAATATACCAATACGGACCCGAAAACCGCGTTTTTTGCACTAACTCCGATTTTAGCGAAACTAGTGTCATTTTATAGATAATTGAAAAATATAATTTGTGGGACCGAGTTTGTCAATTCGGAGTTCATATGACCGAGTTATGAGGTCCGGAAGAAAAAAGTAGCGGCTTTGAGGCTTCAGGTTTCATTGGTATTTTGATTTAATTATATTTTTATATTTTTATATACAATTTCATAAGATTTTAGGATAAGAAATTAAGTTAATTGGGTTTACGGTTATTTAACAAAAAATCGGAGAAGACTCTACATATAGTACATATATACAACGTGTACAAAAAGCCGTAACTCACTGATTTTATCCGAATAGTTTTCCGAAATTTTTAATTAATAGTACTATGTACAAAAACGGATTTTAAAAGTAGATTTGGTCAATTTGGAGTTTTCTATAAATAGATATGAACCTTGGAAGACGGTTTTTACGGCTTTTTTTGGTTCATTGCGGTTAATTATTTTTTATCAGAATTTTATTTTGGTATTTTTATAAAATAATATATATTTTTGTGAACAACTTTTACAAAAGAAGCATTTTGGTTTGAAGTGGTTTTGATGATAAATAAAATAGGTGAAGTATTTACAATGTGAAAATGGGTAACTTATATTTTTTATCTTTGTTTTCTTTATATTTTTATAAGTTATGATCCTTATCTCCCCATACTTATTTATTTTGTCGCCCCGGTCAATATTGACCTGGTCTCAGGGTTAGGATTAGTCTGTATTTATTTCATATCTACAACCTTCTTTTCTTTTATTTTCCTTTTTATTTTTACTCTTTTATTTTGGTAAAAATAAGTGTTGAATATATAATATTAATAATTTTGGTTAGAATGATAATTAATTGAAATTAGTGGATATTTACATTTTTTACCAAGGATTTTAGCCAAAATGAAAGAATAAAGGTGATGAATCATGGATTCATCAATATTTCAAGCTTATCTTTTTATATGATCAAAACACGATTTGGTAGTCTTTGAATTAGATTGTCAAAGAAGGAGAAGACCACGAAGATGATGCAATCAAGAACTCCTTTTTATTATTTTTTTCGATTTAATTCGATGCGCAAGCAAATGCAAGAAATGTAAATCTTAAAATGCCTAAGTGAAAAATAAAACTTACAGTGTCTGCACTTCTGGCGCTAAATCCATAATGTTTTGTCCAGCTGATGGCGAGCTTTTTTTAAAAGGAGGGAGAAATTAATATTATAAAAATTTTCTACTTAGAACAAATTACAAGTTTGCTAAAAAATGCATGGATCTTCATTTTTTCTTTTTCTCGGTTCAAGTACATGAAATAAAAAATTGAACGAATTAGAATATCAAAAATAAGTTAAAAATAAAGAGAAAAATTGCGAATGTTGCCTAATCTCCAACAATGATGACAAAATATTGACAAGATTTTTCGTAGTTTAAAAATTGATTTTATCAAGTCGTGTTACTACGAATAATCAAGGTCAAACAAATGATATTACAACTACAAGAATGATGGAAATATATGAGGTGTATAGTATAAGTAGAGGTTCCTATCCACAGGGACTAAGCAAATTCGTAATTTTTGTTCTTCTTTCAAATTTGATTCAAATTCTAATCTATTGCGATGAAAGAAAAATTATGTTAAAGAGATTTCGACGGTAAAATATAATCTACAGTGAAAATATTTAGAACTTGAAGGAAAGGAAAGAGGGTATGAGTGCAACTAAATACGAAAACGAGGTGGTAGATTGCAAACTACTATAAAAGTAATAATATGACACTTGCAATATTTCAAAATATAATAAAAGACATGAGAGTTGTAATGAATATCAGAAACAAACTAGAGTAAATAAAAAACATTACCAAATAAGTGTTACATCTTAAACAAGAGTAACTAATATAACAGAATGTAAGAGAGATATAAAAATGAGAAATGAGATCTTCTCTCTTGGAGCTTTTGGAATCCAGATCGGAGATGACGGCAGTGACGACGATGATGGAAATGAGTAGGAAGACGAGCGCGGAAATGCGTACAGATGCGGATGTGTGGGTTGGTCGCACACACAGGGACGGAGCCAAAGCGAGGGGCTGGAGTGCGTGAGGAGAGGGCGCAGGTGGGCTGGTTGCTGTTAGAGTTGGATGCGCGGAGGAGATGCACGGGATACGCAGCTCGCGTGAGGATGAGGAAGATGCTGGAGGGTCGCTGCTAGGCGGAAGGAGAGCTCGTCGTAGTTGAGAATGGAAGAGAGGGACGTTGCATGAGAAGAGGATGTTGTTGAGGAAGAATACGGGGAGAGAGAGTCGTCTCCTTGGGCCTTGTGTGCCTCCACCTTTTATAGGTGCCGTATGTGTCTCCTCAAATTCTCATGCACATAAAGACAAAAATAAATAAATAAATACATGCATGGGAAGTTTAATGGGCAAGAGAAAATATGTGAGGGAAGGGGTGTATTGGAGGCTAATGCATGGGAATTGAATGGGTGAGAGGTTCTATGCATAGGAAAAGGTTTGGTCAAATTGCAAAAACCAACCTCCCATTTTCTTGTCAACACAAAATGTTAAAGGCATTAGAGATTTAAAAAGTGATTTGAAACAATGATCAACTTTAATGTAATAAATATGTAAATCCAAAGTGATTTAATTTCTCACTTTTTATAATAAATATAAATATGATTTGTTATAGATAATTATTTTAGTTATATTATGATGATTAGCATGGATGATCATTATTTTTTTGGTATAACAACATAATCTCACCATATGGTTCATAAATAATAAGTAAATTGAGATTTTCTGAGAATATTTTATCCAGATATATCACCATGAACTGTCGATTTATGGCATGAATTCATCGATTCTGTGTAATTAAGGTGACTTTCTCCGTTGTGTGTATAGAATAAATAAAATGTGAATTGTGTCTAATTGGGGATCATATATCAAATATTAATGTTGTTCTTCATATAATTTTATCATATTATATCAATATATAATGTAATCATCAATCTCTCCATACATGTATCTTTTCTTCTTATTTTCCGCATGTTTATTTTTACTGCAGCGCATTAGATAAGTTTGGGGGTACACCTCTATACTGTAGAAAACCCCAATAAAAATACAAAAATTTATTTTCACATCACTCATCCAAATCTGTTGGTCCTCTAAGTTATTTACTTCACCATGACATTGCTTCTGATAAGCATGGTAGGTATCTACATATTTTTTTCAAAAAAGCATTTTTTTTCTTGAAAAAATAAATTTACAAAAAAAAATTGCATACAAAAAACAAATGCAAAATTTGCAAATTTCCCTCAAAATATTTTTCCAAAAAAATCATAAAATCTTTTCAAAAACCACCAAAAAATATGTCCTTCCTCACTATTTTTATACTATTTTTGAGAAATTAACTCTTCATTGCATAGATCATAGACTGAAAATGAGTTGACCCTAACCCACTTAATTCCATAAGGATTTCACTAGGCATGAGTTTAAGCTTTCTTTAGGTCCATATGGACTTTATTCTCTCGGTTCCGCTAACTCTACTGGTGAATGAACTTCTGTATCCAACTAGATTACCTAAGCAACTAGTAACACTCTTAAACTCTCCGTTGGATATTAAGCAATTGCACATTCCACTTAGTTTGATTGAGTTTTTTTTAGGAGATACAATTACAATCTAGTTGAGGTGAGGAGTTGTCCTCTTGGCTGTGCCAATGTATGAACCTTGTCTGTTGTTAATGAAGGAATTTGACTCAGGAGCAACATAATCTCTCTAGTCTAAGTGTGTCAGCAAATAAGACAGTATCGTGCCTCCAAAGTCAATATTAAGCTGATACTACCTTGATGCCAAACCCAAAGCAAAAACACCACAAAAAAGACATACAAAATACAAAAGAATGCCAAATATCACCAATCATGCAAAGATGTGCAAAGTAAAACAATGAAAGAAGATCTACCGAATAAACTCTACCGAAAAGCCAAGGCAGCAGCCCAATGATGTTCTCTAATCTCTTAAAAGAGGCCAAAGAGACCCAGGGTTATGCTCTTCAAAAAGAAAAGAATGAGAGCAAAAAACTTGAAAATTAAGTCCCATTCTCCATCAGAATTGCTTCCTATTTTTATGCTGACATACTTGGGTGAAAAGAGAGTATGTCTGAATTCAAGTGAGGACCGAGACTATAGACATAGGAAATCATTCGATACCTTGATCAATTGTGTTGTTATCTCGTTCTCTCGACTTATAAAAGCTACAACATCACTAACATTGTTCATATCCACTCAAGGTCAAAGAGAATACTTGTTGATTAGAATGATCTGACTCGTTCAACATTCTGAACTCATTTCGATTTTATCGGAATTGAAAGTCTGTTAAAACTACAAACTCGAGTCAAATCGATAATTCGAACAAATCATTAATCCATGGTTCGACTCTACTAAAGTTTATGTGTATTTGTGGTTGGGATCTGTAAATTCAAGACTTTCTGGGTGTGTCTGCTGCAAACCCTTACCCAGTCCATCTTGATTATTCCCCTCATCTTTCATTATATTTTATCTTATTCTTGCTCGAGACTAGCAAGATTTAAGCATGGGGGTGTTATGATTATATTATATACTGGTATAATATGACCAAATTATGTGAAGAACAACCTTAATATTTGATGTATACACTTCAATCTTGGATAATTCACATTCTATTTATTCCATATACAACAAAGACCGTAATTACACAAAATCGATCAAGCCACTGCATAAATCGACAGATCAGGGTTATATATCTAGATAAAATATTTTCGAAAATCTCTATATGCATATTATTTATGGATTATATGGTGAGATTATGTTTAACAGTAAGATTGATAATCATTCATGTTAAATCACCAACATATAACTTAAATAATTATCTCTATACACTAATAACTCATATCTATATTTATTATTTTAAGTGATTAAATGAAAAGTTCATTAAAAATTGTTTAATACAAAAGAGATAGTATTGAATTGAATCAACAAGCCAACATATTATTTTATCCAATTTTGCTCTACAATTACCCTTTAAAGGAAAGGGGAGGATGGAGTGTGTAAATATCCCAATCTATTTTCCATGCACGTGGAACCACTCACCCAACTCTTTCCCATGCAACCTACAATAGCCTCTCCCTTTCCCATGCAAAAGCAATAGCCCAACTCTTCCCCATACGTGAATGCCCCCATCCTACTTTTGACTCTCTTTTATCTTATTTTTTGCTGGGAACTCCTCGACTCTCCCCAAACACTGCAACAAAATGCATCGACGTTTATATTTTTGAAACGTCTATTTCAATATTTCCACAATCGACATTTCGTAAATGTCGAAATTCACACAACTTTTACGACGTCTGTGACTGGACAGGGCATAATCGACTTGTCTTTGTGTCGACGAATGGAAGTCTCTTTTTTTCCACGCGTCGCACCTCCGCACCGAACTTCCTCTTCTCTGACCCACCGCACCTCCGTCCACCGAGAGCCACTACGCCACATTTCTTCGACCAGATGCGGAGAGAGCCACATAGCTTCCATTCTTCTCTCATAAAAAGGTTCGTAGTCTCCCTCTTCTATCTCCTTCCACGACTCAACTCTCCCCTCTCGTCCAGATAGAGGTCATGAACTCCGACGCCTCCCTCTAGGGTTGCCGGTCGTGCCCATTCTCCGTTCCGATGTGGAGGTTGGATCGGGAGGTAAAATTTTTGCGATTCCCGATTCCTCCAATACGATCGATTGTTTCGTTGCCTTGAATCGTTCTCGCACTCGTGGATCAGGATCCGATGTGTGTTTTGTTTTTGTTTTGTTTCGGATTTTGATGGATGCAATCACTTGTTTGATATATGTGATCGGCAGTGTACTGCATTATTAGAATATCATTGTATTGCACTTCGTTTTTTGGATTTTTGTGGAGAATGTTGTGGTTTTTATGCGAATTCTGGGTTTCTGATGGTTTATCTGAAAGGCCTTTATCTGCAGATGTGGAGATTAATAGCTTTCTAGGAGTGTTGTCATGGTTGGACTCCCTAGATATGTTTAACATTTTTTTTATTTCTAATGTGTTTCAGTGCATTCCTGTAGAAGGTTTATGATTTGGGACTTGCGAATTTGTGCATGATTTTTTATCAATGTGAAAAATTATTTGGCTCTCCTTTACATGATTAGGTGGTATGTGTTTATGGGACTGAATGTTTTCATCATCTGATGGCTACTTGAAGTATCATTTTGTGCAAATATATTGTCTAGCATGTCTTTAGGAGAGTGAGTTGTGCTTCATGATATTTTTGTTTGCAAAGTGATCTTCTCAATTGCAGAAAATAATTGTTATTTTATACACATCTATCTGTTTTAGTTTCTGCGATTGAGATCAATTTCTCAATTTCTAATTGTGTACTTTGAGAAGCTGTTTTAGTTTCTGCAGATGAGGTTGATTTCTCAGCTTTCAACAGTGTACTTCGAGAATCGTTATCTGCAAACGTATGATCTAATAGATTTTGAGTGTGATATGTGTTTTGTGATTGTCTTTCGTATTATGGAAAGTATAGATATAGGCTTGATAACAACGACAAGTGAAACGAGCATTCCGTTTACTTGCATAGTTCCATTTCTGAGCATTTTGGTATGCAATGCTTTCCGATCTCACATATGAAAAAATCATCACATAACCTGTTTGTTTGTGATGTTCTTTTAACTGTTCTATCACTTTAGCAATTTGTATTGTAGAGTAACAACATCTTCATATCAGAGAAAAGCAGGGAAGGAGTTTACTGCATTTGGGAAGAAAGGAAGGTTCAAGCAAGACTCAAATTAAGTATTTTTATTTGTGGATAATATTTTTTATATATGCAGAGGGGAGAACTGGGAAAGATATAGGACCTAATGACAAATACAAGCTATAGAGGATTTGGCTGACACCAAGAAATCATCCTCATCCAAATGGAAGGCCTTGACCAACTGAGCAATCGTCACTGTCGGTATTAAAGAGGGTTCGATTTTTAGAGTACTAACCGATAAAATTTGTGATTATGTTTCCTTCATTCCTCTGATATGACTATGCTGACATGTAGGTGCAGAGTGGAGATGAAAATGTGGTTCATGTTGTCTACAATATAAACTTTACTATCACATATCATATATCGCAAAATCATAAAGTTAATTGAGGCAACATACATATGCAGAAATTTCAGGGTAACTATTAAAGATTATAATCATTATATTTCATGTTTAATATGTGGCTTCATTTATTAAGAGGCTGGCTTACATGGAGATCTATGGTTATGATTGTGGAAATCCATATCTTCCTCTGTTTAGAGCAGCACGGGGAAGACAATCAGATCAATCGTATTAACATCTGTAAAGAGAATGCAGCATGATGTCCAGGCTCATGGTAAGGAATAGTATCGTTCTCAATATTTTTAACAATATATATTAGAATTTCATTATTAATAAGCAAACATTGCTTAATAAATTACTGGTCTAATAAATGTCTCCTGGATCACATCAACTTGAGAGGAGAAAAAGACTTCTTAAATTCTGCTCTCATCCTCCATCTCCATGTGGTTTATGGTCGTGTCCTGACTATTTGTGCCCTTTCATTTACTAATCAATGATCGGATGTGGTTTCTTTTTATGACTGTCATTTTTTGTTGCCATCCTAGAGATTTGGCAGAATCATATCATGGTAAACTTCTCTAATCATTGGTAAATATAGCCATTTTTGTTTAAATTTTAGAATTTCGAAGCAATACGATCGAAGCTGTTGGTAGCGAATTCATGAAAGAGTTCTTTCGTTGCAGTGAATTCCATCTGGAAGAGGATGGGCTTTTCGTCTTCCTGGTTAGACAGTTTGGTTGGACCAAAAATTATAGTCTGATATTCTATCCAACTACTGATTTTTTTTATTTTTTTCAGCTTGATACCAGTAGTCATCATTGCTTTGTTGATTATCAAAAGCACAATATGCATCACACTCAGCTCAACTATCAAACCATTGGTGAATCAGGTAAGTAAGATTCTTTGCATCATGCTCATTCCTCAGCCTCCAAGTCATTTGTAAAGTCGATCTAAAATACTTCAGTCATTTACAAAAAAATGGTTAAATAAATTGATTTTGAATTAGTTGTCAAAATATATTTAATCTGATTCTTTTGCTAGAGTAAACATCCCTAATATCGATTTTCTTATTTTATGTGTGTATTCATACAAAGTCCCTGTATTCTTTTTTGTTACAATAACATTATTTCCCATATGCTTGTTTTTTTAAAGTTTAAGGTACCTTGGTATTTTCATGCAGAGTCAACTTCGCTGCGATCATGAATGTTTTATCATCTCCAATTATGTGTTATAAATTGTTTCAGTCTAAGATGTAGAGTTCTTACGAAAAGCATCAGTGGTTTAGTGGTAGAACGGTACCCTGGCAGGGTATAGGCTCGGGTTCGATTCCCGGCTGTTGCATGTATATTTATAAACTGCCTTTCATTCCTAATGGAGCTATTGTTGTCACCTGATCAACTGCATGCTCTAATCTAAAGCTTCTGCATGATTTTGTTACGTGGTTTGAAACGAATATGATAAGCCTTTAACTAACATCGGATCCAATAATTTTAACTATTATCTAAGTATCTGATGAATCTCGTATTCATCATGCTAAAAGTCACATATTAAAACCCCTGTCGTAAATAATCCAATAAAATCACCTTTAATTCTTTGTTTTTATCGTGTACTTTATTGTATATATTTTACCATTCATTTATTATTTTTAATTCCCATTTTCTTCTTGTAAGTATTTCATTATTAAAAACCCCTAAAAATTAGATAGAATAATTGTCCATAGTTCACTGACCCTTAAAAACACTAAAAAATACAAAAACAAATCAAAACCACAAAATCGGTGTTTTTATCCCCTTGAAAATACCCCCAAAAATAGCTTTTGTACAGATGACCTCTTTTGGCTTTTTTGACCAACATGAAAGTTGTAGATCTCGTCGAGACGAGCAACTTTCATGTTTTGACTTTTTCCTAATTCGGCCTCTAACTATTTCTTTTCTAATTTTCTTTGTTTTTATTTTTTTATTACTCTGATTGGGCCACGTGGCGCCCTCTGGGCCGCCCACGTGGCCCGCTTCATCTCTCGCCACCCGACACCTTGCTGGGCCATCGGATTTTCCCCGATCGCCTCCATCCCTGCCGTCCAACCCCGCCTCGTTCACAACCGTTGGATCCGATGTCCAGATCAGATCTCAACCGCGCACTAGCGCCTAAACCACAACCCTCCGATCGATCTCTCATCCAACGGTCCTCCACCTGCCACGTCGCCTTTAACCTCAACCGTTTGATCGAAACCTACCCTACGCATATTCTCGCGCCACGACCCCCTTTTAACCCTCGCTGTTAGATCTCATCCAACTTCCCATCTGAGCCGCTCATCAGCGCGCACCTCCCCGCCGTTGGATCTAAACCTATGATCTAATCGGAACCCTCCATCAGCGCCGTTGCCCTGACCGTTGGATTGCAAGATCCAACGGTCCAAACACCTTCGTCAACCTCCGTAACCCCCCTTCCCCAGCCGTTTTCCCTCGCGCATCCTCTGCCCCCTTCCATTTTTAGCAAACCACTCCGGCTACCTCTCCGCATCCTAACGGTTGCTCCTCGTAGCCCTTCCCTCCACCTTCCTCGCGTAACCAGCATCACTCGCCACCATCACTCCTCCACCATTAAACCCCCCATCGAAACCCCCCTCCTACCCACGTAACCGTCAACCTCCTCCACCTTTAAATAGCCATCCTCCGCCACCACCACCGGTCGTCCACCATTCTCGGCTTTTATCCTAGCCTCCTCCGCCCCTCCGGTGACAGCGGAGGGGCGGAACGTCGAAGCAATGATGGGTAATTGCTGGTGTCGACCCTCGGCGCTCCTCTGCCGAGTAGCGGACGCTCCCAAGCTCCGCTGAGCTCGCTAGCTTGCTGACCAGCTGGGCAAAGACCCGAGACTCATCAGAGCCTCAGCCCAAGCATCGTCCTCCGCCAAGGTTCCCCTCCCCGATGAGGTTTCTCTGCCTCCTTCTTTTTCGTTCTTTTTCTCCTAATTTTTACGCCACCTACAACCACTTCCACTCTCATCTGATCCACCCACTAGCTCCGTCGAACCACTCCGACCTTCGCCAATCACCCCCCCTTCTCCAAAACCCCTCATGCTCCGACCACCTCCTTCACCGCCTCGCCGGAGAAGAAGACCCGGGGACTCCACTTCCAGTCGCCCCACGGCCCCCATCCCACTCGCTTCACATCACCTCATGCTTCAGCTATGTGCATCTAACATTTGCAGGTACTTTCATCGTCACTGGCCGGAGTTTTGATCGGAGCTGCTTCAAGTTTAACCCCTCCGGCGATGCTTCACCGTCCGTTACCTCCGATCATGATCGGAGCATCACCGCACCACCACCGTATTCGCGGGGTCCCCAGCTATCTTCCCCGATCATCAACGGACCTCGCGGGGCACGGCGGAGCTCCATCGAGTCCACCGGAGACTCGCCTTCTCTGGTGGACCACGGAGGAGGTAGAGGGTACAGGTGCCGTCCGATCTACGTGATCGGGCGACTAGGATGGAAACACTGTCAACCCGAGCCTCCTCTCCAGACCAACAGGCTCGGGAAGTCCGAACCTGATCTAAGCCTTCCGCAGCAGCCACGTGGCCCGAGGCTGAGGCCTGCTCTCGCGCCTGGGCCCTCACGTGCTCCGCACGTGAGGCTTGGGTAAATCGCAAGATAGACCTTGAAGGAATTGATGTTTGCATCCAGGTCCCCAGGCACGTGCCTCACATGCGTGCCTGGGTATTTTACAGGGAGTCCCTCAGAGTTTTTGGAAATTACAAATATGCCCCTGTGCCCAAATGGATAAATTGCAACTGGGCCCAAGCGGGTTTTCATAATTGCATTTAGGTCCTTCCAGGGACCTAAATGCAATATTTATCCCTTTATTTTATTGCATTTTTATTACATTTATGTCTTTGCACTGTTTTTAGCATAACTTGAGCATCGTAGGTCCAAATTGCATGATTTTAGTGTCGTTTTGATCCTTATTTTGTCCTCTACATGTTAGCATACTTATTTGTCTTATTTGACACTCTTTTAATTAAAGTGAATTTTTATGTGAAAAATGGGACCATGTTCTACTTGTCTTGCTTGATTTGATGACCACTTTTTAATGATGGATTAAATTGACATTGATTTCTATTCTTATCATGATGTTCATATTTTAGGGTATAATTCTGACATTTTATTCATCATGCATATTCTCTTGCATTATTTGCCCATGCATCACTTTAACTTGCATAAAAATAAAATAAAAAATGCATACAGCATAGCATCGCTTTGTATTTTGTATAATTTGCATGTGGACCTGAAATTGAGATTAAATCACATTGAGCTTCATGAATCGAAATTCAATAGCTAAATTGGGCAGCCGTGTCCCTGTGTTCGACCTTGGTACACTTGCCAAGCATAAATATTCCACAGAATTCAAAGTCTATGGTTTTTGTTGAACCAAATTCGCCTCCTGTACTACGACATAAATCCACATTATTATAGAGGCGAATTTGACATTCATCAAATGGTGTCGTTGCCGGGGACACGGCTTTGCTTAATTTTTAAATTTTTATTTTATTTAAATTATTTCAAAAATTTTTAGGTCCTCATTTCATGCATCATTTCTTTGCATATTATTTGCTGATTTAATTTCTCTTAGTTTCTAACTTTTCTCTTTTGTGGTAGGGCCCATGGTGATCGAGGACGCTTGATCCTCATGGAGGCGTGAAGTCGGGAACTTCTGCTGAAGAGGCCGCAAAAGAACCTGTGAAGGAATTGGGAGATTTTAGCAGTCAAAATTGCATTGCATTTTGTAAAAAAATCCCCCCCTCACACACACACACCTACACTGCACATGCACATACTCACCCCCACCCTTCCCCTGTATATTTCATTCTCTCTCTCTCTCTCTATCTCTCTCTCTCTCTGTGTATCTATTCTTCACGAACCCCTCCCCCTCACCCTTGTATCATAGAACCCCCCCTAACGCAGACCTTACTTCGGTTATTTGTAGCCTAAGTAATGGGGGGACCTGCCGGCTCATCCCTCCCTCGTTCTGTCTTCTTGTGCTTAGGCCGATTTTGGCCTAAGTATAGGGGGACCCTCCTCCTCAGTTCTGCTATATCATCCTGTACTTAAACCGAGCCTTGGCTTCATGGCACTTGTGCTATGAGGACATAGCAAATTTTAAGTATAGGGGGGTATACCGTATATTAATGTATATTTACTTTAGCCTTAGCTCACGTTTTTAAAACTTTTTTTTAAAAAAAATTATTTTTTTGGGCTGGGTTTTGGTAATCTAGTGAACTGAGTAAAAACCTTGTAAAAATTGTTTATTAAAATTGAGGGATTAATTTTTGTAAATATTCCTGTATTAAAAAAAATTGAAAAACTGAAAATCTTTCTTGGAATTTGATTATGAATACTAGGTTTAGTAGGCATTTTAAGTGAGGGAACCTCGGTCTCCCTTAGCAGAGTGGGTGGTTTAGAGGACATCGCATACGACCCCGTCCTCAAGTAACACGGGCCTCGGCCCGTACTTACACCCATACTGGCTGAAAGTGTATACTTTTATTTGAGCATGGGCCAGTCATTGTCTCTCCGAGGAAATAAAAAAAATTAAAAACTAAAACCCATAAAAATTTGCAAAAGCCAAAAATCATACAAAAAATTCACTAACCCAAGGAGTTGGTGTATTCCTGACACATTTACACTCACGCAAGGCTTGTGGATTTTGAGGACACTGGATCTCTGGGATCTTGAGAGTCTGAGTTAACATGCCTTAATCATTAGGGTTTTCAAGACTTAAATATCCACACTCCTTTGGTTTGAATGATTTGAGTGATATATTGCACTCTTCATCTCTACTTTCAAGAAAATATGATCAGCACAGTCAATTCCACAACTGCATGATTGATGAGCTAAGTTGAGATATCACTTGAGGAACTAGGACCATAGATTTAAGTCTAGACATGATCTAATGATATTCGAGGATGGGATAAAGTTAATGAAGGCTTCAGCAAACCTGAGTGTGAGCAAAAACCCTAGCCAGTATGTGAACAAGATTCATATGCTATCTCTTTGATATTTACCTATGTGCCAGGGTGTGATGAAATTTAAAGGAACTTGTTGATCAGTGTGCGCCAGTCTCTTGGTAAAAGCAGTGGAGCTAGCCAACAAAAGAAATGAAATGTCAAAGAAAAGCTCTAAATCAAAAGTCAAATTCCAAATGAGCTTCCACCAATGGCGAGCGCTCCCAAACATTTTCAAAGTGTACACTTGGACCAAGCACTAATTAGGACCAAGGAGTCGAGCTGACACCATAAAAGGGCTCTACATCGTAAGCGATACAAGTCTGGGTGTCGAAGATATCTTAGATACTCAGAAAAGACACACCCCGGTGTACTCCCAGAAAAACAAGTGCAGACGACTCCAACTCTCTTGACGGACACATTGATCAACAAAATAATAATTTACATGTGTTGAGTAAAAGGCACACGAGAGGCCTCTTGTTCCAATGTGAGGGTGAGAAAATTAGACACAATCCTAGTACCTCCATCATCTGGTCGTCCATCAACATTTCAAAGTCTGACAAACTAATGAGACGGTGGACTGAAGCAAGAACAAACTTATTCCCTAGTATTGAGGATTAGGTCTAGAAGAGGATCTTTGGGACTGGAACTTTGAGTGATGCATCGACTGAGCACTCATGAAATGCAGTACACTAAATGTCATACTCTTATATTATATGTACAAAAAGAGAGTCTGATCATCAGAGAAGTCGGATTCCTTCTGACTAAGGCTTGGATAAACCCGGAATTTTAGGATCACTTAGGTCAAGGGTCTTCGAAAGATCAAGCCTTGAAAATTTCATGCGTACTGTCAGGAATTAATCCGACTCCTTCATTCTTTAGATGCTCGAGGACGAGCATGGTTTAAGTAGAGGGGTATGATGAATCTCGTATTCATCATTCTAAAATTCACATATTAAAACCCCTGTCATAAATAATCCAATAAAATCACCTTTAATTCTTTGTTTTTATCGTGTACTATATTGTATATATTTTACCATTTATTTATTATTTTTAATTCCCTATATTCTTCTTGTAATTATTTTATTATTAAAAACCCCTAAAAATTAGATAGAATAATTGTCCATAGTTCACTGACCCTTAAAAACACTAAAAAATACAAAAACAAATCAAAACCACAAAATCGATGTTTTTATCTCCTTGAAAATACCCCCAAAAATAGCTTTTGTTCAGATGAACTCTTTTGGCTTTTTTGACCAACATAAAAGTTGTAGATCTCGTCGAGACGAGCAACTTCCATGTTTTGACTTTTTCCTAATTCGGCCTCTAACTATTTCTTTTCTAATTTTCTTTGTTTTTATTTTTTTATTACTCTGATTGGGCCACGTGGCGCCCTCTGGGCCGCCCACGTGGCCCGCTTCATCTCTCGCCACCCGGCACCTTGTCGGGCCATCGGATTTTCCCTGATCGCCTCAATCCCCGTCGTCCAACCCCGCCTCGTTCACAGCCGTTGGATCTGATCTCCAGATCAGATCTCAACCGCGCACTAGCGCCTAAACCACAGTCCTCCGATCGATCTCTCATCCAACGGTCCTCCACCTGCCACGTCGCCTTTAACCTCAACCGTTTAATCGAAACCTATTCTACACATATTCTCGCGCCATGACCCCCTTTTAACCCCCGCCGTTAGATCTCATCCAACTTCCCATCTGAGCCGCTCATCAGCGCGCACCTCCCCGCCGTTGGATCTAAACCTATGATCTAATCGGAATCCTCCATCAGCGCCATTGCCCTGACCGTTGGATCGTAAGATCCAACGGTCCAAACACCTTTGTCAACCTCTGTAACCCCCCTTCCTCAGCCGTTTTCCCTCGCGCATCCTCGCCCCCTTCCATTTTTAGCAAACCACTCCGGCCACCTCTCCGCATCCTAACCGCTGCTCCTCGTAGCCCTTCCCTCCACCTTCCTCGCGTAACCAGCATCACTCGCCGCCATCACTCCTCCACCATTAAACCCCCCATCGAAACCCCCCTCCTACCCACGTAACCGTCAACCTCCTCCACCTTTAAATAGCCATCCTCCGCCACCACCACCGGTCGTCCACCATTCTCGGCTTTTATCCTAGCCTCCTCCGCCCCTCCGGTGACAATGGAGGGGCGGAACGTCGAAGCAACGATGGGTAATTGCTGGTGTCGACCCTCGACGCTCCTTTGTCGAGTAGCGGACGCTCCCTAGCTCCGCCGAGCTCGTGGGCTTGTTGACCAGCTTGGCAACTACCCGAGGCTCATCAGAGCCTTAGCCCAAGCATCGTCCTCTGCCAGGGTTCCCCTCCCCGATGAGGTTTCTCTGCCTCCTTTTTCGTTCTTTTTCTCCTAATTTTTACGCCACCTACAACCACTTCCACTCTCATCTGATCCACCCACTAGCTCCGCCGAACCACTCCGACCTTCGCAAATCAGCCCCCCTTCTCCAGAACCCCTCATGCTCCGACCACCTCCTTCACCGCCTCACTGGAGAAGAAGACCTCGGGCCTCCACTTCCAGTCGCCCCACGGCCCCCCGGCCCACTCGCTTCACATCACCTCATGCTTCGGCTATGTGCATCTAACATTTGCAGGTACTTTCATCGTCACTGGCCGGAGTTTTGATCGGAGCTGCTTCAAGTTTAACCCCTTCGGCGATGCTTCGCCGTCCGTTACCTCCGATCATGATCAGAGCATTGCCGCACCACCACCGTCTTCGCGGGGTCCCCAGCTATCTTCCCCGATCATCAGCAGACCTCGCGGGGCACGGCGGAGCTCCATCGAGTCCACCGGAGACCCGCCTTCTCTGGTGGACCACGGAGGAGGTAGAGTGTACAGGTGGCATCCGATCTACGTGATCGGGCAACTAGGATGGAAACACGTGTCAACCCGAGCCTCCTCTCCAGACCAACAGGCTCGGGCAGTCCGAACCTGATCCAAGCCTTCCGCAGCAGCCACGTGGCCGAGGCTGAGGCCTGCTCCCGAGCCTGGGCCCTCATGTGCTCCGCACGTGAGGCTTAGGTAAATTGCAAGATAGACCCTGAAGGAGTCGATATTTGCATTCAGGTCCCCAGGCACGTGTCTCACGTGCGTGCCTGGGTATTTTACATGGAGCCCTTCAGAGTTTTTGGAAATTACAAATATGCCCTTGTGCGCAAATGGATAAGTTGCAACTGGGCCCAAGCGGGTTTTCATAATTGCATTTAGGTCCTTCCAGGGACCTAAATGTAATATTTATCCCTTAATTTTATTGCATTTTTATTACATTTATGCCCTTGCACTATTTTTAGCATAACTTGAGCATCGTAGGTCCAAATTGCATGATTTTAGTGTCGTTTTGATCCTTATTTTGTCCTCTACATTTTAGCATACTTATTTGTCTCATTTGACAACCTCTTTTAATTAAAGTGAATTTTTATGTGAAAAATGGGATCATGTTCTACTTGTCTTGCTTGATTTGATAACCACTTTTTAATGATGGATTAAATTGACACTGATTTCTATTCTTATCATGATGTTCATATTCCAGGGTATAATTCTGACATTGTATTCATCATGCATATTCTCTTGCATTATTTGCCCATGCATCACTTTAACTTGCATAAAAACAAAATAAAAAAATGCATACAGCATAGCATCGCTTTGTATTTTGTATAATTTGCATGTGGACCTGAAATTGAGATTAAATCACATTGAGCTTCATGAATCAAAATTCAATAGCTAAATTGGGCAGCCGTGTCCCTGTGTTCGACCTTGGTACACTTGCCAAGCATAAATATTCCACAGCATTCAAAGTCTGTGGTTTTTGCTGAACCAAATTCTCCTCCTGTACTACGACATAAATCCACATTATTATAGAGGCGAATTTGACGTTCTTCAGTATCCCATCTAAAGCATCCATATTTCATTTAATACTTATTGTTGGAGTTTGGTTCAAGTACCTAATAAGTTGTGCGTTAATTCACATGTAGGTGATTTTTCTGGATATGTATTTGGAGCTTATTCTGAAACATCTGCATTGTTTTTGCATCTTATTAAAGAATAAATATGAGTTTTTATAATATCTTTTAATTTGTATTACATTGGAATACAGGGAAAACATGTGTGGTTGATAATCAAAGAAATTAGATGTACAAATTTTCTAATGCTGCAATTGGTTTGAATATTATTCCTAATATAATTCAGAACTTTTCAGGCAAAAAAATTGGAAAGGAATTGAAAAATTATTCTGCACAGTAATACCTTTGAGATTTTTATATTACTTTTATCTCGTTCAATGGCAGGTTATCAATTTTTTGCTTTATATTATGGCTACAATATTTTTTACATGAGATCTCAACTTTTTTTGATGGGTAATTTCTGTCTCTATATTGTATTAACCAAAAATAAAAAACAAGAACAAATGATGATTACAAATTGGTTTCCAAAACAAAATAGTGCACACTCCAGATGAATGTGCAGTGTAGTTTATGGAAAGAGGGCTTTCCAAATTTACAACCACACTACAGGGTCGCCACACAGCGTCGGGAATTTCAGTTAGTGACCAACTTCACCGTGTCAACAATTTTTTGTGCTAAGGTGTTGGGCGAGGATCGCCTCTAAGAGGTCCATCTGGCGTTCCTCTCGTTCCATATTTCCCAGGTTGCTGCAGCTAGGGTGGCAGCTGCCACCCTTTTTTCCAGATCACCGCGAATGTTCTCCCAGAGGTTCAGCAAACCAAACAGATCAGAATTCTGGAAATCATGTAATCCAAGGGCAAGACATGCCTGCTTCCAAACTTCGGAGGAGAAATCACATGCAAAGAAAAGGTGCTCACGCAACTCAGGGTCACGGTCACAGAGGTAGCATCCTCTATTGACCATAGTTCCGTGCCTCGCAAGTCTATCCAGAGTCGGAAGACGGTTCAAGATAGCACGGTGTAGGGTGCACGTGTGTCTAGGGACCACGTTATTATTCCAAAGGATGTGTGCCCAAGCCACGGGCGGAGCCCGGTTTCCAACGAGCTCGAAGGCATCCCTGAAGGGACGGTGGCTGAAGGTGAGGTTTGCATGCACCAGCCGAGACCGCGCCTCCAAGATGGACTTCCAGACAAGAGAGTCCCTGCAGTGTTTGATGCAATCCGAGATTAAACAGCCTCTAAGGTATCTCGCTCTCATATAGTTCGCCTAGATAGTGTGTTTGTCGTTTGAAATATTCCATCCCCAAGACAAGATCATAGCTTCCCGCAGATGGACAAGCAATCGGAGGCCGAGCCCCCCCTCCTTCTTTGGAAGGCAGCCGACGTCCCATTTGACGTGATGGGCACCATACGCCCAAAGGAAATCAGCACAGAGGGCTTCAACCCTCTTAATTTTCCCCAGGGGGATGAGGAAGCCCGAGACCCAAAAGAGAAGCACTCTAGAGATGACGGAATCCAGCAGTTGGAGGAGGCCAGCAGTGGATAGGGACCTTGCTTTCCAGCCACTAAGCAAGGTCCCTACCCTGTCAATAAGCGAGGAGGCCGCGGCCATCCTACCCCTAGCAATCAAGAGCGGGAATCCCAAGTATTTGGTTGGAAGTGGTTGTTGTAGCAAGCCCACCTCCAAGCAGAGTCTGAAATCAGAAGCAGAAGCACCATCCTGTACAGTTGGGAAAATAATCTTGCTTTTCCGAGGATTCATTGCTAATCCCGACATGCACTCGAACTTCTCCAGGATACGCCTGACCTCCATGAGAGATGCAGAGTTTTTTTTGCAAAAGAATAATAAGTCATCCGCGAAGATGAGATGCGAGGAAACCACTGCTCTCCCCATACGAAGTGGGATGATACGCTTACAAGCAACCGCGTCGTCGACCAGCAAAGAAAGACTATCCATGGCAAGGACGAAAAGCAAGGGGCTGACGGGGTCCCCCTAGCGTAGCCCCCTTGTGGACTGGAAAAAGCCGTGTGGGGAGCAGTCAACAAGAACCGAGATCCAAGCCGTGGAGATGTAGTTCCTGATCCACCCCAACCAGTTATCATCGAACCCTCTTAGCTTTAATGCGCACAGCAAGAAGTCGTGCCTAACTGTGTCAAACGCTTTTGTTAGATCAACCTTTATACACGCTTTTCCTACATTTGATTTCCGTCCGAAGCCTTGCACCACTTCCTGCGCCATTCGGAAACAGTCACCCATAGAGCGCCCTTTAATGAAAGCTGTCTGGTTGGGGGCGACAAGGTCCGGGATTACTACAGCCAACCTGCCCGCCAAGAGCTTGGAGAAGATTTTGTAGAGCACATTGCAACATACTATCGGTCTAAAGTCCCCAAGACCGGAAGGGACAACGACTTTAGGAACAAGAGTGAGGAACGTATGGTTCGTCTCTCTTGGCATTGAATCGCCATAGAAGAGATAAGTCAAAGTCGCCATAAGGTCACTTTTAATCAGAGTTCAATGCCTCTTGAAGAAGCCAGAGTTGAAACCGTCCAGCCCCGGAGCTTTGTTGGAGTCGATGGAGTTAAGAGAGTCCCAAACTTCCTTTTCGGAGAAAGGCTTGGAGAGCCACTGCTTCGCCTCCAAAGAAATGATACTCATAGGTTCCGGAGGCCCCTGCCCCACCCCCGTCCCTTTCGACGGGGCGAGCAAGCAATTGAAGAATTTGACGGCGTTGTTTGCGACCTCCGAATGCTTGTCCACAGGGATGCCAGCCTCGTTAATGAGCACAGGGATATGGTTTCTTGTTCGGCGAGAGCAGTCCTGAAGATGGAAGAACCTTGTGTTTTTATCACCCAATCTTAGCCAATCGACACGGCTTTTTTGCCTCCACATTGATTCCTCATCTGCATCAAGATTCTCCGCATACCCCCTTGCGGTACTCTCCAACCTCGCAAGTATGGGGTCAAGGGGGTCAACGCCAAGCACGTCAATAATGGCCGCCAGGGTGTTCATCACTTCACGTCGGTCTTTTCTCACGTCAGCGTGGCTGGTGGCCCAAGCCTTGAGGGCATACTTCACTTCCTTGAGCTTTCGTTGAACTCGCGAGACCGGGTTACCCTTGACCTAGGTAGCCCACGCCCTAGAGACGACATCCACGTAGCCCTCCCTCACAGCCCAGTAGTCGAAATAGCGGAATGGTTTGGGCGAAGTAGAAGGGGCAGCAAGCTTGATAGTCATGAAGAGGTGGTCCGAGTAGATAGAGGGAGTGTATCTCAACTTGATATCCAGGAAGGTTGTCCTCCAAATCCCATTTACCAGAGCACGATCAATGTTGGAAAAGAAAAGAGCCCACCCATGTGTTTAGTACCACATGGGGGAGCGATCACTGTTGGGTCTGTCCGTGGGGCTATATAAGGAGTTGTCGCCTGGGAAGATGTGCAGCGATCTGGGCGCGGCCAGGAAGGAGTTGTCGCCTGGACTGTCGGGGATGCGCCTGTTGTGCTCGAGATGAAGCCGAGCCCTACTGAAGGGCAGGAGCGGCCACCTGGGTGCAATGGGGTTCTCCGCCAACTGGAGCCCCCTCCTGGAATGATTCGATCCTCCTGGGAATGAATAGGTTGGTGTCGCTGTGATGCATTCTGGACGATAGATGCTGCAGTCCTTGACAATGTGGCCGAGGTTGGCTGTGGAGATCTAGATAGCCGCCTGGATGCAGAGGTGTCGCAACGGAGAGACCATAGATGCAACAGATATTAGGGTTTCATTCTGAAACCCTAGAATAAACTCTAGAACTTGAAAGAAACACAAGATCTGGGACTTGATTACTTCAATAGTACTCCAACTTTAATCGAACAATCGAAGAACTAAATAATCGAATCTCGTAAAAACTTTCAAGAACAAATCCTCGAGAATCGAGCCTGCTCTAATACCATGTAGAAAAATAGAATGCGGAAGCGGAATCGGAACCGGAAATAAAGATAGAACAATAAGAACAAAGATTTTAACGTGGAACCTTACATGGTATCAAAGCGGGTTCGATTCTCGAGGTTTCAAATTTTTTTTCGAGATCGATTGTTCTTATTGAATCATTATTATTCTGCATATTTCAAGTTCTTGATTTGGGTTCAGTTCCGCCATATTTCAACCCTAGATCTGGTTCATGTTGTTCAGTTGTGCAACCATCAATCTCCGGTTCCTGATTATTGTTATGTTATTTTCATATCGTGTTCGAAGTTCTTTTTAAAGAAAAGAAAGAGCTATTAGGTCCCAGAGGCGGAGATACCGCCTCGAGAAGCCCCAGGCATCGAGTCCTGGCACACCCACCAGGCGGCGAAGAAGTCGCTCCCTCCAGGGCGGCGAACCCTACACCACTCTCGCGAGATTCCTTCAAGCCGCGACCCTCGAGGCGGCGATCCCAGGTCCCGAGCCCCCCTTCAGGCCGCACAGGCGGGGGTTGCCTTCTGGACAACCAGGCGACGCTGCCTGGTCCCGATCACGTGCCCCTCTCTGCAACCAGATGCGCAGATCCCCATCGGGCATGCTGCAGGCTTCTCCTGGCGGTGGCCCTCCAAGCGACGATGCCGCCTCTCCTCCACGACCTCCAAGCGCGGCAGACGGTGCCCCATCTCTCCCTCCTTCGCGAACGTGAGCCCCCCTGCGCGTGATTCCAGTGGTGATCAATGGTACATCCCTTTCTCTGGCGGCGGCAGCAGAGAAATGGGGTTCCCGTGTTGGGAACCCTAAAGTAGCGGGTCCCATTTTATTTATATAAAAATATATATTTTGTGGGGGCTGTAGAGAGAGTCCACGATGATAAAAAAAATAAAAAAAGGGAATGGGAGGATTCCAACCGTGGGCTGTGAAAATAAAAGGTGCCCAGCGTTATTAAAAAGAGAGAGAGAGGGGGGAGAGATTGGGTCATGTATTTAATAGAGAGAAAGGCTCGATCACAGAGAGAAAAAAAATTGCCGTGTTTTGTTAAAAAAAAGGGGTGGGAGAATGAGAAGATTGAGCCGGCCATATTTTCAAAAAAAAAAGAAAAGGCGCATACAAATCAAAAAGTCGTACGTAAATTTTTTTTCAAAAAAAAGAGAAAGAAATGTTGCAAAGAAAAGCCGTAAAAAAATGTTGAACGGCTTAAACAAGGAAAAAAAAGTCGCGTACAAGAAAAAAAAGTCGTACGCATAAAAAAATGTGATTCACGTTTGCTTCTCCCAACTTGTATATTATTTTTATTATTCTCACAAGTTTGGGAGAAAGGGGGAGTAAAAGCCATATGCATCCTACATCATTGACTGACAGACCAAACACTCTGGATTTCACAGAATATCAAGCCATCTTCACTGTGCATCGATCTTCGTCGTGGTGTCTCTATCCTCGACATCGACTCTGCACTGGATTTGTTTTCTTCAAGGCACGATGGAGACAAAGTCCGGTGACTCGCAGGCATGACTGAGACAGAGATCCGGTGACCATGCAGGCACGACAGAGACAGTCCGGTGACCTTCCAGGCATGGCAGAGATACGTTCCGGTGACCTGATATACCCGTCAGCAAGCGGGTTTGTCTACCAGTTGCGGATACATACGTTTATTGTGGTGATTTCAAGTGAAGATGTAATGATGTATATTTTTCTTTATTGTTGCAAGTTGTAGTTGTCCCAGCTACCAACTTGAGGGGAGTGTTGGAAAAGAAAAGAGCCCACCCATGTGTTTAGTACCACATGGGGGAGCGGTCACTGTTGGGTCTGTCCGTGGGGCTATATAACGAGCCCCACACCCCCTGTACTCATTGAGAAAGTCAATAGACAAACACGCCCCGTAGAGGGCTTCTCCCGTGGTTTCATCCCGCTCCTCACGGAGTAAGGTTCCACGTTAAAATCTTTGTTCTTACTGTTATATCTTTATTTCCGATTCCGCTTCCGCATTCTATTTTTCTACAGTCAAGCCTTGCAGCAATTCTCCCCGACCCAATTGTGGAGTTGGTCCACGTCCAGTGGTTCCCAGTTGCTTCAAGATCCTCAAGCCCTGCATTGTTAATGCAATCGTTGAATTCCTTTGTCGCCGAAACATTGGGAGTGCATCCCCAATCTTCTAGCTGTGGTTGCGAACGACATTGAAGTCCCCCATCACAAGCCAGGGGGTGTTGGCTCTCTCACTGTAGGAGATGAGTTGGCTCCATAACTCCCGTCTCGCGGCCTGGGAGTTGGATCCATAAACCACCGAAAGCATGAAGGCGAGCCCACCCGCATTGACGCAGCTGAGCGTGACCATCTGGTCAGACATGTCAAGAGTATTACAGGACCATGAGTCCTCCTTTCCACAGAACATAGATGCGCCCCATGGCAGTATCGTTATGTAGGAATGACCATCCATTGGGAATAAGGCATGTGAATTTGTCCCTACTTTGAGGCCTAATTTTGGTTTCAACAAGTCCCAGGATTTGGGAGTTGCTCCTTTCAAGATCTAGGAGCAGTTTTCTTGTCTTCTTCGGCCTATTGAGGCCACGTGTATTGCACACTGTGATATTCATTAAGAATTTCGTGAGTGGTGGCCACTGGTTGTGGCAAAGCTTGGTCGTGATTTATGAATATTAGGATCCTTCTTCTTCTTTCTGTGAGAGATTACGTCCCAATTTGGGTTTAGCACCGCTGACGAGAGGGGGATGTTGCTGGAGGGCCTTGAGGAGCATCCCAAATCATCGGGCCTTCGGTTTAGGTCCCATTCGTTATTTGTTGGATGCGGTCCTGTAAGTTTCTTCGGCGGCAGTGGGGGGCGTTGTAGGAGCTTTCTGGGGCCAATGGGAATGGTAATGTAAGGTGCCTGGGCTTGCCGACGAGGTGCTTTAGAATGTAGCACCGGAGATTTTGCAGGGGAAATGGGAGGGTCGTTTGAAGCAACAAACTGATTTGAGGTGGAGTCCCAATTAGGATCCAGTGAAAGTTCCTTTTCCAGGTGAGCATCCTCCTGGATCCTCTCCGGGGGGCTGGGCACCTCCCCCTCCTCCTGTCACCATCCAAGTTTGGCATCCAGGTCTGGAATTACTACGGGCGCAGAGAATGCCTCCTGATTAGGTGTTGGCCCATACGGGCAATGGTTACTGCTATGTCCAAAGGACACACAATGGATGCATTTTGGAGGCTTCCAGTCTAAGTGGACATTGACGTTGATCTGCCGGCTCAAGCTAAAAACGATTGGCAACTGGCCCGGGATAGTGGTCGAAGCTTTAATGGAAACGCAACATCGAGCGTGTCCATCTTCATGTCCAGCAGCAGTAGCGGCGTCCATGAACAATGGCGTGCCAATGAGGATAGCCAGCTTGTTTAATACTAGTGCATTGGAAAGGCCCATAGGCAAGCCCTGGAAGGTAACCCAAAGCGGGATCTCGGAGAGGAGTTCCCGTTCCGAGCAAGAGCCATTGGCGGCCCATCGTCTGAGAACAATAAGACGTCCCTGGAAGAGCCAAGGACCTCCTTCGAGGATGCGTTGACATTCTGAGTCCGAGGAGAATTGGACATAGAAGAAGCCACCCGGCCGGGCGAGGAGTTTGTGACCCCCAGACGGCCTCCACACTCTTTCAATGAACGAAGTAAGATGTTTGATGAAAGGCCTTTTACCCAGGACATAGAAAACCAAAGTATTGGCCCATTTGTCCTCGATTTGGCCAATTTCTTCATCCGAGAGAAGAGCAACTCGCTGGCCATTGATAACAGCAGGCTCAATGAACTGTAGTTTGCGATTCTCCGGAGGAGCCAGCACGGGAGAGCACACATCCCTCCAGGAGGCTCTCGAAAGGTTTGGGGTTGATGTGTTGGCCGGGCTAGTGCCGGGGATGGGAGGGGCATTTGGGTTTGGTGGTGGTGGCGGCGGCGCGGTGGCGGGTGGCGGGGGGTCGGGGAGGCATTAGGGATGAGATCTCAACTTAATAATGCTTTACTATTTATTTTAATTATTGCTACTTCATTAAGAATAGTATGTTATCTTACAGTTATTGGTAATAGGCTAGAATTAATTTATTTGGAACATGGATTGGCGAGAAGAAATTACTTGAAGAGAAATGAGAAGCCTAGAAAGGAGCATTGGTTTGAATTGAATGCAAGTATTCATGGGAGCAAGAGAATTCTAGAAAGTGCATTGATTCAAATTAAATGTCTGTTGTCATTTAAGGAAGAAGAGAAGGCCAGAAAATGTGTTGATTTGAATAAAATACTGATTGGGAAGGAGGGATTAATTGGAAAATGGATTGCCAACAAAATGTGCAAATATGCGGTTGACGTTTATAGCCAATAAATGTCGACAGCTTAGGCATTAACTGTCATTTTTTAACATTGTGAACGACGTTTACACGTCGAATTTAATAAGAAAAATTGACGTTTAAATGTCGAAATAAAATATAAAAAATGACGTTAAATATAATCAGGTCCACCAAATCGACGTTACACTTTACACATCGAATAAACTTAGTGTTGACGGCCCTGAATCGACAGAACTTGATCGACATATAAATACATCGAAATTAGTGTTATTCGACATTTAATTAGACCTAATTCGACGTTTGCAAACGTCTTTTTTAGTCCTTTCTGTTGTAGTGAAAGCAGTCGCCCAAAATACTCTATAAAAGAGCTTGAAGAAGAACAGAAGGAATGATCATCTTTGTCCTTTTTTATATACAATTCCACCATATCCATCTCCTTCTCCACGTATCAAAGCAAACACCGGCATCTGTGGCAAGCTGCTAGCCGTTCTCCTCTCTCCCTGCACGCATTCCAGCCCGCAACCACCCTCCTCGTGCGTCCTTCTTTCGAACACCACCAGCCAGCCAAGCTCTTCGACGCCGACCACCTTTCCCGCGTACTCCAACCCGCGTGTGATCAGCCCACGCATCCTCCTCGCACAATCCACGTGTGCGATCAGCCCACAAGCCCTCGTCTCTGCATTCGTCGCTATTGCCTCTTCGTGCACACGTCTAGCAAGTCGCGCATCCGTCTCCTCCTTCATCATTACAGCGGAATTCGATAGAGAAGACTTATTTTCTTGTTCTATTTCTCCTTGCATTTTGATTATGTTGGAAAATTTTTCTTAATGGAATTTGAAAAGAAACAACTCGCATCTTTTATATCTCTCTTGTATTTTGTTGCATTAGTTGTTCTTTCTTGAGTTAATTTGATGCAACTTTCATTTGGTAATATTTCTCCCACCTTAATTTTGCAATTCATCCCCCTATTTTATTATTAAGTTGCACTAATACTCACATTGGTTTATTCTAAGTTTTAAGAAGTCTTTTCACCGTAGATCGTGTTCTCTCATAATTTTTCTTTCGTCGCAATAGATTAAAATTTGAATGAAGTTTGAAAGAAGAACAAAAATTCTGAGTTTGCTTAGTCCCTGCGGATACGAACCTTTACTTGCCACGTACATTTTTCTATAATCTAATCATGCTCGTAGTTGTAATCTTATTTGTTTGATTGCGGTTTTTGGTGGAACAGCAACGACATGGTACAATCAACATTTTAAACTGCGTAAAATTGCTTCATTAACAATCATCCTAATATGATGGGGGTATCGGTCATGCATTCAGGGATCTCCATGTCCAATACAACAAAGTCCACGGGGAATTTCGTGCCCTAAATTGTGACGAAAACATCCTCTAATATCCCCCTTTGGTCTCTTGGCAGATCTATCTGCAAACTGGAGAACTATCCTGCTCTATCTAAGAGGGCCAAACTCGAATTGGTCGAGTAAGGTTGCCGAGAGGAAGTTAATTGAGGATATGCTGTCTAATAGAGTCTAATCGAACTGCTTCTCATAAATATGGCATCTGACATACGGAGCTCCTGTATCGGTTCTCTTGGCTGGCATTGGTTTTGTATGGCGAAGCAAGTGGCACGAGTGAGCACATGGATTTCTACATTATGATTTCTCCTCTTCTTTCTATGTATGGTGATTTTCTCTCTAAGGTTCTTCTGGAAAAGAGTAATATGCTCAAGTGCCTCCTGAAGAGTCGGATGGATCTGAAAATCTGTCTATCATCTGCTCGTTGAACTCTGTTTTGTTGTATCTTTTTTAGGATTTTCTGATTTTTGGCCCTTCCCTAAGCGGAGTGCTTGAGGGAAGGGGACAGAGGGACTCTCTCCAAAAGAATGATGGTTTGGAGTAGGTTTCTTAGAATGCAATAAGATGGAATCCATGCGAGCATCACCAATAACCACAGATGGATCCAAAAGAGATACATAAATATTTCCTTTATTCATATTTTTTATTTTTGAAGTTTTTTCTTTTTTTGTGTTTTTTTAAAAACATCCTCATGTATAGGAGAGGACAACATGATAGACGGACTCTTGGTGGCATCAGTACCACCGACAACATCTGAACTTGCGGCATCAGCACTGCACTCAGGCCTGGAATATGGTAAATTGGTGGCGCACACCACCACCTACAACAGGGGATACGACGGCCTCTGCACCGTCGTATGGATCATCATCCTTGGTGGCATCAACACCACCATCATCATCATGGTTAGAGACATCAACACCTCTCCTGACTCCATCTGGCACCCTCGAATCTGCATCGTGGTGTCACCTAGACAAGTCACCGCAAGTTCGCTTCCTATCGCTCCTAAGTGTCACAAAATTAGCATCAAATAAATAATGAATGTCATCCAAAATATCACTAGGAGAGGCGGTATCTATCGACTGTACCTGCTCAGACTTTCTCTTTAGATTGTTCAGGTTAGGTTCAATATGTGCATGTATGGCAGCCTTGCCCTTGATTACTTCTCTCATCTCCTGCCGGAACTCATCCATTTCTCATCGGAAGGTAGCTTGATACTCTTACGGACGAGATCATCAAGGGTTGGGTTTTCATACGAGAATGAATGAGAACCGGGTGGATTGTCTCGCTGAAAAAGAGGCTGGCGTAGCTACTGCTGCTGGTATGAGTGAGGAGGAGGAGGCTATGGGTACTACTGATGAGGTTGTTGTTGCCTTCACTGCTGACCCTAATATTGGGGTTGAGGACCATGCTGCGGCTATTAGGCATACTGGGGCTGGTGTGGTTGGGCACCCTACCATGCATGTGTCGGAGGCTGCTACTAAGATGAAGCACCTCCGATGGACCATCGGGAGCCTAGGAGGTCATGATGGATCCTGGACTGCTATTAACACTAAGAGTACCAAATCATGTTGACTTCCATCAATGGCTCATGCTGCTCGTGAACTAGAAGGAGAAGGGGAGCCAATGGCTGATCCGGATGATACACCACTAACTGAGTATTTGAAGGTTGGGGTGGTGGTAACTAGTATTGCGGGAGTGATTGGATCGGCTCCACCTGAATGTGATGAACCTAACGATATGAGGCGGAGGGCTGAGACAAAGTACTCCTTGGATCAGCTCGTGACCTGGAAAGGGGCTGAGAAGCTGTATGTGCCTCTTGGAGACACATGATACAGGTCTTCACATCACTAAGAGTTTGGGATAGCTCATCAATCTTATTGAGTTTGTAAAGGAGCACGAGTACAACCTATGAAGTAGTCCTAATCAGAAAATAGAGGCATATGCTTGTGGTTTTTAATTTGCATTTTTTTATATT
The DNA here is from genome assembly GCA_037367405.1 of Ottelia alismoides. Taxonomy (NCBI): domain Eukaryota; kingdom Viridiplantae; phylum Streptophyta; class Magnoliopsida; order Alismatales; family Hydrocharitaceae; genus Ottelia; species Ottelia alismoides. The sequence continues at coordinate 371,858 of JAZKJV010009907.1, forward strand.
TTCTAATGAGAAAACAAATAAAAAGATTAAGGCAAAAGCTTTAACATTTTATATTAAGAACAAAAATATTTAAAATCGAAAAAATGTTTTTTATATTTTTCAAATATGTAGGTATTTTTGTTAATTTTAAGGTAATTTTCTGATTTTTATCTGATTTCAAAAATAAAAGAAAATCAAAACAGGAGAACAATGTACAGCCTGGACCAAAAGGCAATGTCGTGGTGATGATTTTTATGATAAAGTAAATAAAAAGACCTAACTACAACAACTGAAATCCTATTTTTTTGGGTTTTTTTTATGATTTTTAATGTTCGGTGCGATATAAATTTTTTAGTTTTTTGTGATTTTTAGGGTTTTTATAAAAGATAATGCCACAAAAATTTTACAAGAATGAAAACATACAAACACAAATACATAGAAATTTTTATAGAATTTTTACACCATTTTTTTCGAATTTTTATGTATTTTAGAAAATAGACATGACATTTTTTAGGGGGTTTTTTATTTTTAGAAAATATCAAATAAAATTAAATCAAGTCACAAAAATTACCATAAATATTACATGTTAGTATTAACTATAATTTTTACAGATTTTTGAGTTGATTTGGAATTTATTTGATTAAAAATAAAGCTAACAGCAAATAGGGACCTACTTGTAATTTTTCAAAAGCTACAGGCCAAATAATAATATCCAATAAAATACCAGGGTTGATGTTGCAAAAATCCCAAATAAACACGCACACCACACATGATCTCGGTTCATAGGGGTATAACTGTAAATATCATAAATTTTCATTCAATCCATAATGACTCAAGAGTTCAGGATAATACATGCAAATTACCCAACAAGTCACGTGGGACAGCAAGTGCCTCAGATTTGGAGGGACTAAAATGCAAATATTAGAAATTAGAGGACAAATTGTAAAATGCCCAAAATAAAAATAACTACGACAAATATTTACAGGACTAGATACTAAATGCAAAATAAGAAAGGGGCCTAAGTAAAATTTACCCTTTATTATCAGTTATCCAACGGTCGACAGCGATCCACTTAAGTTGGACGACTGAGATCTAATGGTACCGCTTCGGCGATGGACGACTCTGGATGGAACCTTTGATGGATCTAACGGTCGAGGCTTTCTCATAGATGGATAGTAGAGATTAGACATGAGGGAAGCCTGATCAGACGACTGGGATGACTCCTGGAAGAACACTGAAGAACTCACCTCCGGCGAGCTTTGATCGGCCAATACGTGCGGCAGGGACGTCCTCACGAGCTGCTCTGGTGGGGGATGGATTGTGAACGACGGTTGATGAGCCGCCCGAACGACTAAGGTAAAGCAGGCGTCACTAAGGTCGTTGTGACCTCAGTCACTCGGGACTCAGAGCTCAATCAAGAAAAAGAATCAGACCACCAATCAGAGAGAAAAATCGATGAAAATCAAAATAGCGATCTCGCTATGATATTAACTTGGTATAGCACCCATGGTCGAACTCGAGGAGCATGAGATGGCCTTGCGACCTACGAAGTAGTCTGAGAAGAAAGAAAATAAAACAAATATTTTTTGGTGGATTTTTAATATTTTTATTTTTTTGGGATTTTTAATAATGAGAAAAATAATAAAAAGGTAAAAACAAGCACAAACAATAATTTATTTAACTACTCTAAAAAGCTCCAAAAATTCAAACAAAAATATTTTTAAGTTTTATGAATTTTTTACTGTTTTTGGTGAATTTTTGATAATCTTATAATTTTTATAGAATTTTCTAAAAATGAAAGAAGGCCGAAATAATGAAAAACTGTCCAATCAGGCTTCAAAGACCATTTAAAAATATCAAATGGTCTTTTCAAGGCCTGAAGGTATTTTTCTGGAAAAATAAAAACAATAAACCAAATTCAGGAGAAGAGTTTATTAATTTTGGATTTTCTTTGATTTTTTAGAATTTTATAAGTTTTAAGGGGTTTTCAATTTTTAGGGTTTTTATATATCTAAAAACAGCCAAAGATGCACAGAAATTCAAACACACAAAATTAACAATTCCTAATTTTTTAGAATTTTTGAAAGAGTTTTAATATTTTTTGGGATTTTATAAACTGCACAGACAGAAAAACAAGGGTTTTTGAATTTTTAAAAATAATAAAACGACTCAAAAATGTACCCAAAAATTATGGAATTTTTTACACAGTGGCAGGGGCCACGTGTCTAATTTTCACAAAATTTGGGTTGAATTTGATATTTTATTTAAATCCAACAAAAGGCCGCAGTGCATAGGGACCTAAACACAAGAGAAATAAGTTCCAGGGGCTGAAATATAACGAATTCAGAAAGATGGGGGGTCCTCGTGCAAAATTTCCAATATCGCACGCGCAAGGCACGTGTGCTGGGCACGAAGGGGCCTATATGTAAGAAAACTTACTTCCAGGGAGTACTTAGCAACACGTGCTAAAAGTTCGTGGAAGAAAGTGTAAAATACCCAAACAATTCAACACATGTAAAATAAATCCACGCATAGGGGTATGGATGCAAATATCAAAACATAAATTTTATTCAGTAACACATAAAAAAACAACCCAAACAATGCAAATATCCCAGAAAGTCATGTGACGATGCACGTGTTACACGTAGACAGGGTATAAATGCAAATAAAATAAGCACGAGGTCCTTAATGCAAAATGTCCAGAATAAACAGACCCTAACTAAATATTTACAGGACTAGAATGTAAATGACAAAGCGAGAGGGGCCTAAGAGTAAATTACCCTATTTATTATCTGAGGGCTGGAGCGGCGCCACGTATGTGATCGAACGGTTGTGAATCGCTGGCGCCTCTTCGAAGAAGACCCGCTCGGATCGGACGGTTGAGACAGCGCCACGCGGCTGATCGAGCGGTGGGAAGAAGCGGGCGCTTCTCCGCGCAATCGACGATCGGGGGTTCTCCACGTGGCAGATCTAACGGTGACTGGTAGCTGGAAAACCCTGCGCTATATCGGACGGTCCAGATCGACTCTCCAACGGATCTGACGGTGGCTGACTCCTCGCAGATGAACGCTCGAGATCAAAACTGGCGAGTGAGGGTCGATCTGACGGTCGAGGAAGATCCATCAGGAACAGGTGGCCGACGAAGTTCGCCGGCCCAGTACTCACGCAGGGGACCTTCTTTGCTGCTGCTGAGATGTGGACAAGAGTCGCCTCGCTGGTCCGCAGCTATCCAGCTCCTCCGATGGTGTTGGGGAGCTCCGAGGATCTCCGGCGATGACGGCAGAGCTTGGGCTCCTGTGCTCAAGATGTGGACCTCCAGATGAGGTCTCTTTGACCTGAAAAACGACACAGAAAGCACGCTGGGTCGAGGGCAAACTGCCTCGACCCTGTAAGGAGAGAAATGGGTGCGTGGGTGAAGTGGGGCGGCACCCTCCAGCGAGGCGACGATGGAGGAGGGTGGACGACCTGCTCCGGGGCGAGACAGGGGGCGTGGATGGATGAAGAAGATGGGGAGAGGTCTGGCAAAGTTGGTGGTCAGGTGAGGTGGACGAATTTGTGGACGGAGCTGGCTGAATTGGTCGGAGACGGTGGCAGAGCAATTTGGGGGAAACGTAAAATTACGCTAAACTACAAGCTAAAGAAGCTACCTGGCGGGTGTAGTCGACTGGGCTGGAGCTCCTGGAGCTCCGGGGGTTATGGCCTCAAGGGGGCGTCGAGTCCCGAGGCTTAACGCGCTCGCAGCGGCGCAAATCGGCGAAAGCTGCCGGATCAGAGGCTCCCGGCTGCCCGAGCCTCGCTGCTACTCCCTCTCGCACGGCTGTCACTCAGGCGAGGTGGAGGAGGTCACTGACATCGAGGGGGAGGACCAAAGATGGCGTGAAATGCGGCTGGAGATCGAGCTAAATAGTCCTAGGGGTCCGAGAAGATGGGGTCGGGCATGGATATTAGAGCTGGGACCCCGAGGAGAAACCATCGGGCGTGGATCTCGGTTGATGAATCTTTAATCAGGACCCGGGCTTTAATGATTTGGCGTTCGGATCAATGCGCGATAATTGGGAGAAAAGGCGGGTCGGGCGCAGATCCGGAACAGACGTGGTCCAAGGGGAGAGTTGACCGGGGGTCAACAATCCCCCGTGGACCAATGGGAGGGCGCCAATTATCCAATATTTGATAATTCATTTAAAAATACTAATTGGCTTATTTTCGAAAAACTCAAAACATAAAAAATGTTTATTTATTTTTAAACTATTTTTTAGTGATTTTTATTTTTTTTTGAAATAAAAATTAGGTATTTACAAAATATGATTATTATATATAGGTATATACACTATACATTTTTTATTTTTGAATTTTTATTATTTATTTTTGTACATTTTATTCCAATTTTAAACTTTATTTATTTAGAAAATAAAATTTGGAATAATTTGGCATTTTTATTTTATTTTTATTAATTATTTACAAGGGGTAAATAAATACTTTTATTTATATACATATATGGTATATATACAATGTAGGTTTTGATTTTTATTTTTATTTCTTTTTAATTTATTTTTGGTTTTATAATTTTTATTTTCTTTATTTACATTATGGAATAAGGAATATTTACAAATTTTTGTGGAATGTTAGTGATTTATTTACAAGGTGAAATAAATGCATATGTGGTTTATATACACATGGCCTATGTACAAGGATGAAGGAGATTTTTATTTATTTTTTAATTTTCTCATTTTTGTTTTAATTTTATATTTACAAATATATACAAATAAATACAAACCCATTTTATTTTTATTTAGAGGAAAAATATTTTTACTTATTTACAGATATATATGTACACACATGAGCTTCCTTATCTCTCTCTACTTTGGTTTTTATGCGGTCAGGCCCATGCTGGGCCTCCCTTGGGATTAGGTCGCTCAATATTTATTCTAAATATCTCCCTCGTTTTCTTTTATTTCTTTATTCTTTTATTTATGCACAAAAACATGCTAATTATTCATTTTTACACAATGCATGCTCTTTGACAATTATTGATATTTACAGAAATATACATGTGTTTTGCATGGGTTTTGCAGCTAAAATAAAAGAATAAAGAGTGATGAATGGGTATTCATCACCTCCCTATACTTAACTTTGCTAGTCCCTTTGTAAACACTTATATTAAAAATAAGTAAAAAAAAGAGAAAGAAAAAGAAAAAGAGGAGAAAATCATGGATCAATGCTGAATATTAAACTTGCCTTCATTAAATTGAAATATGGAGCTCTATCAGATCTTTGGATTATTAATGAGTCGGAACCTCATTTGGACTAAAGTTTAAAACTCAACAGCCTCTAAGATCCACTAATCTATAATCAAGACTCCTCAACAATCCAGATCAGAACAAGTCTACATACACAAACCCTGAAGACTATGAGTCTTTCCTTGCACAGTGTAAGTGAGGTATAGCTCTCCACCTCAGAAGTACTAACTTGACAACCCTCCCCAACAAGATAACTCTATGACCCTAGTCTGGCCACTCTTTCCTCGAGGAGCGGGGTATTCCCTTCTAAGTTCAAGTTCAACCGGCTCAAGAAGAGAGGGAAGAAGAGAATGGACCATGGCCAGTGTAGCCATGTATCCTTGGGAGCTAAACCAATGTAGCTAAGTCTCCCTGCTGCAAGCTACATAAGATGGAACTATGAGTCTCAAGCTTCGCTTATTTGCACTATATACATACTCCGGTGGGATTATCATTTTCTATCAGACCCACCACTTTTTTGGAGTTATTTTCTTTTTGCATTTTTTTTCAAGTGCATCTATACAACATATACAATGTGCAGCATATATACATAAGGAGTTTTTCCTCTTGAGCCAGTAGACTATCCCTCTTTTGAAGCATTATTGCAACCCACAACTCCTATCGTTAGACCTCATGGCAACCAGACCAAGTTGAGACGCACTTCCTTCACTAAAAGAAGAAGAGAGGTTCCGCCTAGAAGTACTACCCTCATTTGCTACCCCAAGTCAAGGAAGACTACCTCCTCGCCACCTCATCCGTAGAGAGCTCGGTGTAAGTGCGGGTCCAAGTCAAGCCATTGTCTATATGAGTCATGTGTGTGTTGTTAAGTGTTCTACTTAGGCTCATTAAGATGACATGTGATCATAGCCTAGTGGACTCAAAGAATTAAGTCACCATGGACCTAAAAAGCCTTAACCCTAAGCCCTATAAGGTTCCTCTTATAATTAGGTGGATTAAGATCTTAATCAAGCTCCATTTCTCAATATAATTCCAGGCTAGTTTAAATGTCAACTATAATCCAGGAAAAACTATACATATATATAAAGATGCTATTTACACAATATTTACACACATGCAAAATTTTGGAAAATGTTTTGAAATCATGGATGCGTGCATGAATGCAAGTTTTGCAAAATATTTACACAAATTTACACAAGGTTTTTGCAAACTTGTGATTTTCAAAACATTTTGGAAAAATTTTGTACTATATACATAATTTTGATATGCTCATATTTAAACAATCTTTACACAAAAAGTTTTTGAAAACATTTTTACAAAAATAAATTTGTACAATAGCTATGTATGTGCAAATAAAAGAATGATTATTTACAGGAATTTTTTTTATTTTTTATGGATTTTTGGGGTTTTTAGCCATTTTTATTTATTAACACACTCACACAAAGTACGAGTTATGGCTAAAGTATATATGAAATATATATACACCCCCTATACTTAGCTTGAACGATGTCCTCAGAGTCAAGAGCGATGAAGAAGACATAACTCGTGCTTAGTATAGGGAAGTGAAAAGGAAGGCTATTTACAAAGATGAATGAAAGAATAGAAATCAAGAGGACCTCAGCTTTTCCCCCTATACTTAGGATAAAGTAATCCTAAGTATAGCAGGCTGTACACAAAGGGAAAACCGAGTGAAGAATGTACAGGGTCTACCGCCCCTATACTTAGGGTAAAATATCCCAAAGTATAGGCAGCAAAACAGGGGTAGAAAGACACGAAGAAAATCAATAGATATATACAAGGTGAGAGGACATCACTCCCCCTATACTTAAGGTGAAGAATCCTTAAGTATAGGCAGCAACAACAAAAGTGATGAAACAGAACGGTAGAACAACCCGGTGTTTTCACCCCCCTATACTTAGGATGAGGTATATCCTAAGTATAGCAAAGATAATCCTAAGCGAGACATGGGGTAAAAACAAGAACGGAAGAAAGAAAGATCAAACTAAGACGAAACACGTATATACAAAAGGGTACAATGTTGAGGTGCCTCTCAACAAGCGCTAGTTTTTATGCCCCTAGCAGGGCACAAAGGCTAGGATAAAGCAGTGTCAAGGTTCAGGACGATATCGGTAAGGCGAATGCCGTACTGTCGTCGCAGTCTCGGTATGAGAACAACGACGAACTCAACAGTGTAAAGAAAGACACCCATCTATGCAATCAAGCAGGTGTCTGCTACCGGCCAAGGATATGGAAGTAAGTGATCGGGATCCGGTAGTACAAAAGAAATCGTTGGCTCTGGATCAGACTGGAGTGGACGTGTGGAGCCGAAGAAATCAAACGTGGAGAAGGATGGATCAGTCATAGAATCCTCCACGTCAATCAGTGTCTCAAGAAGGTAAGGACAGTGTCAGGAGACTCTCTAAGAAGACAGATATCTGATGCATAGAATAGAAACAAATCCGGTAGATCATCGAATATCTCAAGGATCGGCTCATCCTCGCGAGGGTCGTCGAGGTGAGATGACTCAGAATCAGAAAGATCAAAAGTCTCGGTTTCGTGCTCCGCCAGATTGGATACACTCTCAGAAGGTGAAATCGAGTACACATCGTGTGCGGCATTCTCCCGCAGATAACCCTCAGGGAGAAATGCAAGATCATAGGTGAGAAAGAGAGGATCAGGATCTAGAAGGGCATCTGCGTTGCTGTGAAGTATCCACTCGGTGCACCAGGCTGCATCATCATCTGAAATCTGGCTCTCGGCAATCTGGAAGCAAGAGAAGGTACTGGTCAACACCGCGGAGGCTGGCACTGTGTCTGCGGCTGATCCTCGCTATGCGACAATGCTGGCTGCCAACTGGTCCTCAGCAAATGTATCTGTCTCGTCAAAGTGGAGGAAAAAATGCTCGAATATGGGACTAACTGTGTCTGTACTCTCGAAGTGGTGTCCCATATCGACCTGTGTCTGCTGGCCTGAGTCCTAGTGTCTGTTGGAATCCGAGAAGTGTTTCTGCAGAAATGAAGCTGACTCCTCTGGGACTGGAAACTGAAGTGGCTGAATCGATGGCTGTAGTAGTGGGGGCTCCTTCGGCTCCTGGAGTATCAGAAAATCTGATATCCAAGACTCGTCAACTGAGAACTCTGGGGCTGCCTCGAACTCCAGCTGGAAAACCAACGGAAACTCGAGAAGACTCTGGGTTCGAACCTCTACTATCGCAGTCATCTCCTCTGCAGTGGTGCTGTATGCTCCAAGTCCTCTGGTTGGTGTGTAGAAGCTGGATCCTCATGTAATACGACACACCGCACTGGTACTGCATCGTCCGCATATGTTGTCCCGACTAGGTCATCTCGTGAAGAAGAACTCTGTGAAAGTAAGCTCGAGATGGTATCCAGTAGATGAATGTCGGAACCGCGGTGTGAACCGCCACATGTGGTAATCACCAGTGCTATCTGCTCTGCGATCATCCCCGGCATAGAGATCTCAATAAGGTCTGTCAGTGGAAGTTCGTGGTCTAGAAATCTCCTCAAGAGGTCAAGAAACCTCGGCCATGACTGATGCAGTGGCTCCTGGGGGTCAACTGAAAACTCGGTGATCAAAGACCGCATCATATCCGCTCTACGTTGGGGAAAGTATCTTTGTAGAAACTCTCGGCGTAACTCTCCCCACGTAGTGAATGTCCTCCCCAATAGTCGGTGCCATCGCATGGCTCTGTCCTGAAGCGTGAATGGGAAGGTCCTCCGCATCAACTCCTCTGCAGTGATATCTGAATATCTCTGTGCTCTGCAAAACTCCTCGAATGCGGACAGGTGAAGATAGGGCTCCTCGTGCGCCTCCCCTGATAATGTCAGCAGTCTCTGAATGAGATCCAAATCCAAGATGAATGGTCCTAGTGTAGAAGTTGACTGAGCTCCCTATCCTGTTTGTTCCGCCATCAATCTGGGATAGGATCTATCTGATGATCTCCTCTGCTCTCTCTGATCACGAACGGAGTGCACTCTCGACTCAGCAACATCATCGTCCGGGTCTCGCATCTGCTCGATCTGATCTCCACGGACGTATAGCGCAACATGCCCAGAGTAAAGAAAGGGATGGGAGGGAGGGAGCGGGAGGTTGGTCAGAGATCCGACCTCCCTCGAAGGTGGACTGGACTGATGGTCAGAGAATGGAGAAGAAGCCGTAAGAGTCGGTCAGGAGTGAGGGGGATCCATCTTCCAGGGGTTATGGAGAAGAATAGAAGACTGAAGGGAGGGTGGGTGGAAGACAAATGGATGGGAGAAGAAGATGGATAGAGAAGAAGGGGGAAAGCAGAAGGGATCTGGAATCACACAAGATGAGAAAGCAAAAGCTCCCAATTTACCTACGCACACGAGCTGAAGACCGAAAGGGATCGGTCAATTATCTTGTCCATTTTTTTAGGTGATCATTCAGTCTTTCAGAGCGATTACATGAGCTAATAGGAATCCGATATTTCTCAACCGCCTGTCCCGTACAGAAAGCCAGTAATCAGTCGAGAAAAATCGGATATGGCTCTAGCCTAAGGTGCGGGTCACTCTCTTTCTCATCCAAACCAAACAAGGAGGGGGTTGCTCTCCCAAGACAAAATTTTCAATTAGGTGTCTTTTAGGTCAAGTGTGATTAGCAGTCCAAAATTTTATTGTTTTCCTTTTTAGGTATTTTTCAATAAAAACAAGCGCCTAACGAATTTTTCGGTTCTCCTGGTTATTAAGAACAAAAATCAGGGGGGAGAAGTCGAAAAAGCCGATGCACGAGAAAATCAATGATGCATGCAGAGTAAGAGATGCGTACCTGAATCCAGCCGTCTACATGCAAGATGATCAGCGCAGAATTTAAAGACAGAAATAAAACTACCTAAATGATGCAGGCGGAAAACCGAGCCCTAAGCAAGCAGTTCTACTCGACAGAATGTCTAGTCGACTACCAACCTTCAATCCAAGAGTCCGGTCTAGGCTCACCCCTCCTCCTCTCGACAAATCGAGTTTAGGAGCAGCGCTTGGTAGGGTGGGCTCGCGACGCGTAGGCTCGGAGGTAGTGGATCGACTATTTTTTTAGATTTTTATTCTTGGTCCAATTATTCGTTCTATAGGTACAAGCAAAGTTATTAATGTGTGTGGACCTACTTATTTACGTCACAGTCAAGCAAAAATCATAAGGTTAGGGGCTGAAAATCCGCGAGAAATCGAATAGGAAGAAAATAAAAGAAAACCGCGAAAAACCATGAAAACCAAGAAAAAGCCGAGGGGTCCCCCGAGCACACCGATGCTCGGCAAAACAGACCCCAGGAGTCTCAAAAATACGGCTGTGTGTCCTGGCCCTGTTTTATTATAATAATAGTTCAAGAAATAAAAACTACTCTAAACTATCTACACCCGCACTCTCCTGCCTCCTTGCGCTCTCCTGCGGCTCCGTGCAGAAGAGAGCCGCCTCCGATTGCTGCGGTTGCGTTGGCTCCTCGAAAGTCACCGCCTCGGTTGTCGGGCCCTCGCAAGCAAGCAACAAAGTGTGTCACAGACCAGATAGAAATAAAACAAATAAAATAAGAAAAAGAAAACAGGGTATATATGCAAAAATAACAATAAAAATAAACAAGAAAAAACAATCAAAAACAAAAGAAGATAAAATAAAGAAAAATGAAAATAAAATAAAAATAAAAGAAAAACAAAAAGCCGCGAAAAGCCACGGACAACGAAAAAGTCGCGGAAAGCCGCGAAAAGAAAACAAAATAAAATTAAAAAAATGAAAATTGACTACTAAGCCGTGCTCCCCGGCAACGGCGCCATTCTGATGAGCCGCCCGAATGACTAAGGTAATTCAGGTATCACTAAGGTCGTTGTGACCACAGTCACTCAGGACTCAGAGCTCAATCAAGAAAAAGAATCAGACCACCAATCAGAGAGAAAATTAGATGAAAATCAAAATAGCGGTCTCGTTATGATATTAACCTAGTATAGCACCCAGGGTCGAACTCGAGGAGCACGAGATGGCCTTGCGGCCTACGAAGTAGTCTAAGAAGAAAGAAAATAAAACAAGTATTTTTTGGTGGATTTTTAATATTTTTATATTTTTTTGGGATTTGTAATAATGAGAAAAATAGTAAAAAGGTAAAAACAAGCACAAACAACAATTTATATAACTACTCTAAAAAGCTCCAAAAATTCAAACAAAAATATTTATAAGTTTTTTGGATTTTTTACTGTTTTTGATGAATTTTTGATAATTTTATAATTTTTATAGAATTTTCTAAAATTGAAAGAAGGCAGAAATAATGACAAACTGTCCAATCAGGATTCAAAGACCATTTAAAAATATCAAATGGTCTTTTCAAGGCCTGGAGGTTTTTTTCTGGAAAAATAGAAACAATAAACCAAATTCAGGAGAAGAGTTTATTAATTTTTGGATTTTCTTTGATTTTTTAGAATTTTTTATAAGTTTTAAGGGGTTTTTCAATTTTTAGGGTTTTTATATATCTAAAAACAGCCAAAAATGCATAGAAATTCAAACACACAAAAATTAATAACTTCTAATTTTTTTAAAATTTTTGATAGAGTTTTAATATTTTTTGGGATTTTATAATCTGCACTAACAGAAAAACAAGGGTTTTTTGAATTTTTAAAAATAATAAAACGACTCAAAAATGTACCCAAAAATTATGGAAAATTTTACACAATGGCAGGGGCCACATTTCCAATTTTCACAAAATTTGGGTTGAATTTGATATTTTATTTAAATCCAACAAAAGGCCACAGTGCACAGGGACCTAAACGTAAGAGAAATAAGTTCTAGGGGCTGAAATGTAACAAATTCAGAAAGATGGGGGGTCCTCGTGCAAAATTTTCAATAGCGCACGCATAAGGCACGTGTGCTGGGCACGTAGGGGCCTATATGTAAGAAAACTTACTTCCAGGGACTACTTAGCAACACGTGCTAAAAGTCCGGGGAAGAAAGTGTAAAATACCCAAACAATTCAACACATGTCAAATAAATCCACGCACAGGGGTATGGATGTAAATATCAAAACATAAATTTCATTCAGTAACACATAGAAAAAAACAGCCCAAACAATGCAAATATCCTCGAAAGTCACGTGACGATGCACGTGTTACACATAGACAGGGGTATAAATGCAAATAAAATAAGCAAAATGTCCAGAATAAACAGACCCTAACTCAATATTTACAGGACTAGAACGTAATGACAAAGCAAGAGGGGCCTAAGAGTAAATTACCCCTATTTATTATGCGAGGGCTGGAGTGGCGCCACGTATGTGATCGAACGGCTGTGAATCGCTGGCGCCTCTTCGAAGAAGACCCGCTCGGATCAGACGGTTGAGACAGCGTCACGCGGCTGATCGAGCAGTGGGAAGTAGCGGGCGCTTCTCCGCGCAATCGACGATCGAGGGTTCACCACGTGATAGACTAATGGTGGCTGGTAGCTGGAAAACCCTGCACTGAATCGGACGGTCCAGATCGACTCTCCAACGGATCTGACGGTGGCTGACTCCTCAAGGATGAACGCTCGAGATCAAAACTGGCGAGTGGGGGTCGATCTGACGGTCAGGGAAGATCCTTCAAGAACAGGTGGCCGGCGAAGTTTGCCAGCCCAGTACTCGCGCGGGGGACCTTCTTTGATGCTGTTGAGATGTGGACAAGAATCGCCTCGCTGGTCCGCAGCTATCCAGCTCCTCCGATGGCGCTGGGGAGCTCCGAGGAGCTCCGGCGATGACGACGGAGCTTGGGCTCCTGTGCTCGAGATGTGGACCTCCAGATGAGGTCTCTTTGACCAGAAAAATGACACAGAAAGCACGCTAGGTCGAGGGCAAACTGCCTCGACCCTGTAAGGAGCCAAATGGGTGTGCGGGTGAAGTGGGGCGGCACCCTCCGACGAGGCGACGACGGAGGAGGGTGGACGACCTGCTCCGGGGCGAGACAGGGGGGGTGGATGGATGAAGAAGATGGGGAGAGGTCTGGCAAAGATGGTGGTCGGGTCAGGTGGATGAATGGGTGGACGGAGCGGGCTCAATTGGTCTTCAAGAACAGGTGGCCGGCGAAGTTCGCCGGCCCAGTACTCGCGCGGGGGACCTTCTTTGCTGCTGTTGAGATGTGGACAAGAGTCGCCTCGCTGGTCCGCAGCTATCCAGCTCCTCCGATGGCGCTGGGGAGCTCCGAGGAGCTCCGGCGATGACGACGGAGCTTGGGCTCCTGTGCTCGAGATGTGGACCTCCAGATGAGGTCTCTTTGACCTGAAAAATGACACAGAAAGCACGCTAGGTCGAGGGCAAACTGCCTCGACCCTGTAAGGAGCCAAATGGGTGTGCGGGTGAAGTGGGGCGGCACCCTCTGGCGAGGCGACGGCGGAGGAGGGTGGACGACCTGCTCCGGGGCGAGACAGGGGGAGTGGATGGATGAAGAAGATGGGGAGAGGTCTGGCAAAGATGGTGGTCGGGTCAGGTGGACGAATGGGTGGACGGAGCGGGCTGAATTGGTCGGAGACTGTGGCAGAGCAATTTGGGGGAAACCTAAAATTACGCTAAACTACATGCTAAAGAGGCTACCTGGCGGGCGTAGTCGACTGGGCTGGAGCTCCTGGAGCTCCGGGGGTTATGGTCTCAAGGGGGCGTCGAGTCCCGAGGCTTAGCGCGCTCGCGGCGGCGCACGGCGGCAAAAGCTGCCGGATCAGAGGCTCCCAGCTGCTCGAGCCTCACTACTACTCCCTCTCGCACGGCTGTCACTCAGGAGAGGTGGAGGAGGTCACTGGCATCGAGGGGGAGGACCAAAGATGGCGTGAAATGCTGCTGGAGCTCGAGCTAAATAGTCCTAGGGGTCCGAGAAGATGGGGTCGGGCTTGGATATCGGAGCTCGGACCCCGAGGAGAAACCACCGAGCGTAGATCTCGGTTGATGAATCTTTAATCAGGACCCGGGGTTTAATTATTTGGCGTTCGGATCAAGGCGCGATAATTGGGAGAAAAGGCAGGTCGGACGCAGATCCAGAACAGACGTGGTCCAGGGGGAGAGTTGACCGGGGGTCAACAATCCCCCGTGGACCAATGGGAGGCCGCCAATTATCCAATATTTGATAATTCATTTAAAAATACTAATTGGCTTATTTTCGAAAAACTCAAAACATAAAATTGTTTATTTATTTTTAAACTATTTTTAGTGTTTTTTATTTATTCTTTTGAAATAAAAATTAGGTATTTACAAAGTATGATTATTATCTATAGGTATATACACTATACATTTTTAATTTTTGATTTTTAATTATTTATTTTTTGTCTATTTTATTCCAATTTTAAACTTTATTTATTTAGAAAATAAAATTTGAAATTATTTGGTATTTTTATTTTATTTTTATTAATTATTTACAAGGGGTAAATAAATACTTTTATTTATATACATATATGGTATATATACAATTTAGGTTTTGATTTTTATTTTTATTTCTTTTTAATTTCTTTTTATTTTTTTAATTTTTATTTTATTTATTTACATTATGGAATAAGGAATATGTACAAAATTTTGTGGAATTTTATTGATTTATTTACAAGGTGAAATAAATACATATGTGGTTTATATACACATGGCCTATGTACAAGGATGAAGGAGATTTTTATTTATTTTTAATTTTCTCATTTTTGTTTTAATTTTATATTTACAAATATATACAAATAAATACAAACCCATTTTTATTTTTATTTAGAGGAAAAATATTTTTATTTATTTACAGATATATATGTACACACATGAGCTTCCTTATCTCTCTCTACTTTGGTTTTTATGCGGTCAGGCCCATGCTGAGCCCTCCATTGGGATTAGGTCACTCAATATTTATTCTAAATATATCCCTATTTTTCTTTTATTTCTTTATTCTTTTATTTATGCACAAAAACATGCTAATTATTCATTTTTACACAATGCATGCTCTTTGACAATTATTGATATGTACTGAAATATACATGTGTTTTGCATGGGTTTTGTAGCTAAAATAAAAGAATAAAGAGTGATGAATGGGTATTCATCAACGGTCCACAGATGCTGGTGCACTCAGAAGGCCGTAGGATCTCCGAGAAGGTCTCGGCAAGGCGTGAAAAGCTGGAGTTGTTGTGCCTCTTCACTTCGACCTCCATATGAGGTCCTCTCAAGTTTTGACCTGCACGGCTAATTAACGGGGTCGAGGGCAAAGTACCTCAACCTGTTAACTCGCGAAATAGGTGGCTGGTGAGATGCGGCGTGTCCCTCCAGCGAAGCGACGGTGGAGGAGGGTCGAAATCTCGTTCCTGGGTGAACCAAGAGGGATGAATGGGTGGAGAAGGTGGAACGAAGTCTCGTGAAGGTGGTCGGAGGCTCAGAGTGTCCAGAAGGTAGTCCAACCACAGTGACCGGAGCTAGGAAATGAAGCTCTGCTATTCTCGCAAAACATGAATCAAATGCTGACAAGGAAGAGAACTAGGCTACCTGATGTATGCTGTCGTCTATGCTTGAGGTCGAGGACCTCCGGGGTCATGGCCTTGATGGGTCGACGGGCCCAGAGGCTTGGCTCACCTCGCGGCAGAGCACGACGGAGGAACGGCCGGATCAGAGGTGAGCGACTCAAAAGCCTCGCTGCACATACCCCTCTCACACGCTATCACTCACGGGAGGTCGACGAGCTCCTTGGATGAAGAGCGGAGGCCCAAGATGCGGAAGAAGGAGCTCCATGAGGTTTTATATGCGGCATGGTCTGAGAAAGATGCAACGAGGGTGCGCAAACCGAGGGTCGGATCCTTAAGGATATCATCGGGCGTGGATCATGTATCTTTCCTCTCTAATTGAAGTCGTTGCTCGAAGAGAAACTCGATCAGATCGGGACTTGAGAATTCAGCAAAAAGTGAAGCAAACCGGGTCCGAGCAAAAAAGGAGGCAGAGGGGTCAGTTGACTGTGGTCAACATAGCTGACGTGGCTTAATCAGAAGAGGCCTGGAATAAGGACAAAAGATGCTACACGACAAAAATGCTAGAAAAATAAAGAAAATTAAATTAAAAATAAAAAATGAAATAAAATTAAAAAATGGATAAAAATGAAAAGTGTTTATTATTTTTCAAGGAATTTTTCTATGATTTTTAAATATTTTTTTTGAAAAATAAAATAGTGTATATACAATATATAATATCATATATAGGTATAATAAACCTATGTATTTTGTACAATTATTTTTATTCTGTTATTTTTACACAAATACCCCCAATTTTGTATTTTAGTTATTTACAACATCATTTTTGGAGTATAAAATAATTTTTGTTTTATTTTTATTCTTTATTTGCAGGTATCTAATAAATAGGGAGTGAGGCATGTATTTTGTACAAGTGAGAGAGGATTTTATTTTAATTTTTATTTTATTGTTCTGATTTTTATTCTATTTTTAGGAATATATACAATGAGGTAAAAAGAACATTTTATTTTTATTTTGTCAAAAATAATTATTTACATCTATAAGTAATACATATAGTACAGAGTAAGTCCTATCTCTCTCTACTTATTTTATTTAGCGATCAGGCCAACGCTTGACCTTCTCTTAGGGTTCGAGTCACTCTGTATTTATTCTAAATACCTCTTTCCTTTTTCTTTTCTTTTATTCTTTTATTTTTGTACAAATACATGCTAAATATACAAAGTTAACATATGCATGATGAATGCTAACTTATTGTATTTACACCTATTTACATGATGCTTTGCCAAGATAAATAGCTAAAAAAGAATAAAGAGTGAGAATCAGGGATTCATCACCCCCATACTTTACCTTTGCTAGTCCCGTAGCAAACACTTATTTGATAAAGAAGTGAAAAAGAAAAGAAAAGAAAAGAAAAAGAAGGAGAATCAAGGTTGATTATTAAACTTATCTTCATTAGATTGAAGTATGGAGCTCAATCAGACCTTTGGATTATTAGTTTGTCAACACCTTATTTGGACCTAGGTTTAAGACTCAACAGCCTCTAAGTTCCACCAATCTATGGTCAGGACTCCTCGATAATTCAGATCCGAACAAGTCTAAATACACAAACTTTAATGACCATGAATCTTTTCTTGTACTGTGTTAGTGATATTTATCTCCCCACCTCAGAAGTTACAAGGCGACAGCCTCCCTCAACAAGGTAACTCTAGTGCCCTAGTCTGGCATCTCTTTCCACGAAGAGCGGGGTATTCCCTTCTAAGTTCAAGTTCATCCATCTCTAGAAGAGGGGGTAAGAAGATAATGGATCGTGTCCAGTGTAGCCACGTATCCCTGATGACACGCTTTTCCGCGAGGGTCACAATGATATATATAGTGTCGCTGAGGCGACCGCTCGCAGAACAACCCTGTTAATCAGAAATTAACCCACAATAAAAAAAATAAACCAATTGAGTCCCAAAAGTGTGAATTAACATTTATTACTCTACCACAAGATGCATAGTGATTAAGCATGTAGAGGTCGAACCACAGAGAGCAATGCAAAAATGAAGTAGCTTAAGATGTGCATGTACAACAAAGCCATCGTTGTATGAATCCTATTTTTGTGGGTTTTTATTTTTTTAATTTTTTAATAATATAAATATTATTTAATAAGATATACTTATATATATTCATATTATATATATATATAATTTATAGAATATAAATATATAAAGATATATGCCCATAGAGGGTATGTATAAAGCACATAATACATACATTATATACATGCATATATATATATATCTATATATATTTATTTAATTTTTAGATTTTTATACATTAATAAATATGTATCTAAATATATATATATATATATGTAATTTTCTTTTTCAAGAAGGGAATATATATATATAATGTAGAGAGAGGGGTGATACAATATTTCTAAAAATATACAAAAATAGTCAAAAAATCAGAAATAAAATCTTTTTGGTATTTTCATGATTTTCCACTATTTTTGTGATTTTTGGGTATTTTGCAAAATATTTTTGGTATTTTTAAATGGCGAAATAAGGGAAAACAGGGAGTTAACTATTGGCTGGGGGTAAAATGGGAATTAAAAATATAAAACTCCATAACATTTTTCCCAACTATTTTTAAAATAAAGAGGATAAAATATAGAATCTACAGGAGTTGAGTTTGTATTTTTTAGAGTTTTCTATAAGTTTTTTATATTTTTTAGAAGTTTTTGAGTATTTTCGAATTTTTAAGATTTTTCTTTTGAGATTTTTAGTGATTTTTGGACTGACACTGAAATATGATAAAATAGACCATAGGTAATGTTTGTGGAATTTTTCGAGGTGGTTTACTATTTTTTGTATTTTCTAATATAGACAGAAGACAAAATGCATGTTTTTGATTTTTAATAAATGCAAAAATGCAACAAAATTAAAAAATAAAAATATGGCGTGCAAGAACAAGCTAACATGAGCTTATATTAATTTTTATGGAATTTTTCAAGTTAATATGGTGCATGAAATAAATGGACAAAGCATACAAAAATATATGGCTTAGCAGGGGCAATTTTGCAAATAAAAATAAAGTCGGGGGCTTCTGTGGAAAAATACCAAAAATATAACACGTGGTTTGCAAATTTAAGGGCTGAAACAAAATTCAAAACCCGCCAGGGGCCCCCGCGCCAAATGACCATCACGTGGGACTACACGTGATCCGCACCCACAGGACCAAAACACAATTTCGGAAACTCTAGGGTCCTCAATGCAAATTTTCACAAAAATACTACACTTGAATTTTTATTTTATGGACTAAAGGCAAATATACAAACATACAGGGGTGCTTGTGCAATTTAGCCACCTCACGTGGGGGTACACGTGAGGTGACGTGGACTGGACCTCATAGCAATTTCATGAAGATATAGGAGGGTCCATGCAAAATTTACACGACAAAATAAACTTCAACTTTTATTTACAGGGTTAAACAATAAATACAAAAGAGCCGGGGCTAAATGAGAAATTTACCACTTAATGCACGCTAATGGACGGCGATGGAGGCTTCACTTGGACACGCGTCGCACATCCGACGGCGGGTACCGGTTCGCCGATGAAGGGTGTGGATTAGATCCGCCTCGCGGATCGGACGATGATGGCTGGGCTTCATCCGACGGTTCTCATGCAACCTGGGGCGAGCCTCCTGATCGGACGGCGATGGAGGCCTCTGGAAGAACAGGGAAGAAGCTCGCCTGTGGCGAGCTTCGATCGTGAAGCTTGGGCTCCTCCGGGCTTCTCCCTCGCGTCTGAGATGGTCTGGACGTAGCTGGAGGCCTCCCGCGTCTGCTCATGGTCTTCTCATGGCTCCTGGAGGTCCAAGGAGCTCGGACGAGGTCGATGAAGGTCGGGACCTCCAGGAGCCTCTTCCTGGTTCGAATCGAGCCCTGAAGGGCTCGCTGCTGCGTTTGACCTGCATAGGAAGAACCGGGGGAACGAGGGCTATCTCCTCAACCCTGGGTTTTGAAGCTCTGGCGCAAAATGAGATGAGGCGGAGGAGCTCCGGCGTTAGGAGGAGGTGGAGCTCCGATTCGCAAGGACTGGGGGTCCTTGGTTGAATAAATGCGATCGAGAGATGGAGAATTCGATGGGGAACGAGATGAGGTGAAAATGGCAGTCGGAACCAGTGGGTGTCACGGTGAAGAAGTCGCCGGAGCGGAGCTCCGACGAACTTCGATTTTTCGATTTTAAGCTACGCTAATTAACTAAAGACTAAACTAAGAACAAAATTGAAATGCTAGAATCAAAAGCTACCTAAAAAGCGATAAAGGACAGCTCTTATACCTGGGGGCCACCAGGGAGCAGGACGGACATCGGAGCTCCGCCGCATCAAAATGTATCCCTCCTCCGGCCGATTCGAGGCGCTGAGATGCTCCCCCTGTCACGAGGAACCTCCCAGGATCAAAATTGAGGCTTTTGGGTGGACGAAATTGGCCAAATTTGAGGAGGGGGGCGAAGCTTCTTATTTATAAACACTGGGATGAACCCTTATTGACCGGCATTTATTGATTAATCCAATGAGCATCATGTTGGTCTAAGATATCGGTGGGCATCAATGATCATCAGGGTTGATTTCTTGTGAAGAACGCGAGCGCGATCGATTGAAGAGATGGCCGTAAAAAAGGGAAGAAATCCGGGGAAAAGACAGTTCTGAGACGCCAGGTCTCGGATGGGACAGTTGACCGGGCGGTCAACAAAGGCTGGTGCCCCATTGGTCCACCTCGGATGCTAGGTATTTATTTATGATTTTTATTTAATTTTTCGATGTATTTTATTATGATTTTATTTTAATAATGTATTTATGCATGTATTTACATGTATTTTGTGTCTTTTATTTTTATTTTGTTTATTTTATTTTATTATTTTATTGTCTTATTTTATAAATTTATAATTTATTTTTGTGAGTGTGAGGGTATTTTTATTTAATTTTTATGAGTTTATTTTCATATTTAAATAAATAGGTATATGTAGATGTAGGTATACTTATAGGTCTTTTACCTATATATTATATATACTTTATTTATTTAATGTATTTCTTGGTTTTTATTTTAGATTTGTATTTTTAGTAAGTTATATGTAATATTTACAATATTATAAAAATATGAAAGAATTAAAGAATGTTTCCCTTCTTTATTTAGCTATATACTTATCATAGGTATTATGCCTATTATCTTGCATAGCCTTATTTTATTTTATAAATCCTTTTTAGTTTTATTCTAATCTCAATATGTACATGTATGATACACATTATTTATAAAATTCTAAATATATAATTTGATAAAAATAATGGACAATGAATAAATTGAATATTTTAATCAGTTAGATTGCACAATGAAGGCCAAAAACCTAACTTTTGCAGATGGACTATAAAAATTATGAAACCAATTTTATTAAATAGTTCTTGGAAAGCTATATACAATTAAAGTTGAGTTTGAGTGATTTGGAGTTTTTATTTGCAAGATATAGGTATGCGAAGTTGAGATTTTGGCTTTTTATTCTGTGTATAAAATGTACACTGATTATTATTTTGAGGCAAACTCAATTTTGTATTTTTATTTAAATTATTATCTACAACTTTCTTGTACAAACTTTCTTTATTTGATGACTGAATAAATATATACAAAATAGGTGTCAAACATGCATAAATGAATGAATTAATGAATGAGGTATTTATTGTACACTGGCCCTTATCTCCCCCTACTTTATTCCTTGTCGACCAATTCCATGCTGGCCTTAGTCTCGGGGTTAGGGTCATAAAGTATTTGCAATATTTTATTCCTTTTTCTTTTCTTCTCTTTATTCTATAATTTTGGCATTAAAAACCTTATTTAATATATAATTAATGCAACAAATAAAGAATGCTTTTATGGGCAAATTAATGCTATTTACATGCATTCTGGGGTCTTTGACGCCAAAATGATAGAATAAAGGTGATGAAATGGAGATTCATCACCCCCCTATACTTGCCTTTGCTAGTCCCTAGCAAATACTTATGCAATAAGTTCAAAAAGAATAAAGAAAAGAAAAAGAGAATTAAAGAATGATAGAGTGAATATGGGTGCTCTCAGTGCAATGTATGTCTTTATATAATCTGAATTTGGAGCTCCTGTCAGACCTTGGGTGTAGATGTGTGTGGAACCTAGTCGGGAACCAGTTTTAAAATACAACTGCCTTCGAGAGCCACAGAACTCGGTTCAACCCACCTCAAGAGCCTGGTCAGAACTGGTCTACATCATACGCAAACCCTTATAACTATGAAGCTGACTTGTACAGTGTAAGTGATGGTGGCCCTCCCCAACTGAAATGATAAAGGAACTGACTTCTCCAGAATGACAACCCAATGATTCCCCAATCCAACAGCTCTTTCCTCGAGGAGCAGGGTATTCCCTTCTAAGTTCAAGTGGCAACCAGCTCAAGAGGAGGGGGTGAAGAGAAGAATGGACGGTAGCCAGTATAGCTACCTATCCTAGGATGCAAGACCAGTGTAGTCAAGTCATCCAGCTGCAGGCTCACATATATGACTTTGGAACTCAAGCTTGCTTATTGGCTTTACAACATATGTACATACTTTGCAGGCATTTTATTTTTGTACAGGCCTGACCATTTTTTTTCAACATACTATTCACAGCAGCATTTACATAAGGAGTTTTTCCTCTTGAGCCAGTAGACTATCCCTCTTTTGAAGCTTTATTGCAACCCACAGTCTCCTGTCGTTAGCCCTCATGGATATTGAACCAGGTTGGGGTGCACTTCCCTCCCTAGACGAGGACGAATGTTTCCACCCGTGTGCGTCTTAGACTGGCAAATCCAACCCCTCACTACTCCAACTGAGCTGAGCCAAGTGAAAGGTGCAAGTGTCCAAGTTAGGTCACAGTCAGCAAGAGTCATGCGTGTGTCTCGAAAAGTTCTAGTTAGCCAGTTGAGGTGACTTGAACCCAGCCTTGATTTCTCAAAGAATTAAGTCTGCATAGACCTGAAGTACCTTAAACCTAGTTCCCGTAAGGTTCCAGTGCAGTTAGGTGCGGTAAGGTCTAACCAAGCTCCAATTTGAGACTTTATTGGACAGATTCAATCATCAAGCTCACTCAAAAAGAATATGAATGGTATGCTCATGCTATGCACAATGAATGATGCAATTTTTCACAAAGAATTTACAAGAATCAAAGAATCTTTTACAAAAAGATTTTTTTTGTAAGTAAAAAAAGAAACTTGACACATACAAAGGTATACACAATTATTTACACATGTGTGCTGCCTTATTTACAAAATGTATGGATTTATAACGACTTTACAGGTTTTAACGGAATAATTTATTTAGGTTGTTCAGAAAGAATTTTATGCATTTAATTTATGAATTGCAAGTATTTGTCATGATGCTTTTATTCCTCAGGTCTAGTTTGAAAATAATTTTGCAAACTATAGTACATGATAATTTTTGCAATCATTTACACACATTTGAAAACTATTTTTGCAAAGATTTTTCACATTTTATAGATACATTTCCACAATAATTTTGACAAACAATTTTCAAAACATTTGCACATAGGTTTTTTAAATCCTTTATTCCACACAAAGAAAAAGTTTTTCAATCCAAGAATTTTACACAGGCTGAAAACATTTCACAGCAAATTTTTCAAACGCTTCACACTATTTTTCAAATCATACTGTATAGGTATTTAACCTGATTTATTAATCAGTATATCCAAATATAAACTGTATTTGTTGTACAACATGGTTTTGGCTCTTATAAGCTTTATTTGGGATTATTGATTATTTTTGTGTGAGAGATTTTTGTGCAGACTCCTCATACTTACTCGAGAATTATTTTCAAAAGATTTTTGAGAAACTATAGTCCAAAATAATTTTACAACATGTACACGCATTTGAAAATGATTTTACAAAGGTTTTTCACACAGAATAGATAGATTTTTCAAAATAATTTGACAATCAAATTTTCCAACCATTTGCACACTGGTTTTCGCACATTTTAATTTCACTCAAAGAAAAAAGATTTTACACACAAAACTGATTTTACAAAGGTTGAATACATGTACACACTATTTCTCAAGCAATTTTCAAAAGATTTTTCAAAGAGAATATTTTTCACAAAATGCTTTTCCTAACTTATTAATCAGTACAAGTACAAAGAGTTCCGAGGAGCTGACAATCATCTTATATTATTAAAGAGTTACTTATTACTTTTTAGATTGAGTTGATGTTTTATTTTTCAGTATGAGTTATGGCTTATAGTATATACATGGTATATACGACCCCCCTATACTTAGCTTGAGCTATGTCCTCATAGATCGAAGAGAAAAGAGAATACATAACTCGTACTGAGTATAGACAGGTCTAAAGAATATATGAAAAATGAATGAATGAGAAGTTGACCGTCCCCCCTATACTTAGGCTCAAAGAATCCTAAGTATAGCAGACTGTACAAAAAGCAGGGAGGGTCAAGGGTGGGAATACACAGATCATACTCAGATTGTCTCCCCCTATACTTTGGGTAATATACTCCTAAGTATAGATAAGAAGAGGAGACAATGGAGAGGATCGAAATCAAATGAAAAACTCGTGGTGGACATCCCCCCTATACTTAGGACAAAGTACATCCTATGTATAGAAGACTGTCTACAAGGGCGGCACCTTTTTGATACAAAAAGAAGATAGAAAAGGAAAAGAAGAAAAGAAGAAAAGAAGAAAATCAGATAAACAGTTTTCGGAGTACATCGTTTGAATCTTCTGATGCTGCAGCTATCGTGGATATGTTATCATGGTGTACGAGCTGAATGGAGTCAACAACAGCCAAGAATGTATCTGGTTCGAGGTAAGGCTTCAGGAGTTGACCGTTTACGACGAATGGCTGTGTGTTAGGAGACAATTCTCATATAGCAATACTTCCATTGTCACACACTTCACAAACTTGAAATGGTCCTGTCCACATACTCTTCAATTTACCCGGGAATATCCGCAACTTTGCTTCAAATAACCACACCTTCTGTCCAATATCAAAGGTCTTTCGTATGATGTGTCGGTCATGCCAGTGTTTCACCTTCTCTTTGTACATCAATGTGTTATCATATGCATAGTCTCGGAATTCCAAGAGTCTGTTCAGATCATCCTTTCTTTTCTGACCACTTTTGCGTGAGTCCAAATTGCAACTGTTAGCTTCCCATAAAGACTTGTGAATTAATTCAACTTGTAGATGGCACGGCTTCCCGTATACAAGACGATAGGGTGACATGCCCAAGGGATACTTGTAGGCGGTTCGGTAAGCCCATAGGACTGAGTCCAAGAGTTGAGACCAGTCTTTTCTGTTTGGCCTAACAAGTTTCTGCAGGATAGTCTTGATTTCTCTGTTTGTGCCATGCCATTGGTCTGAGGATGGTAAGGAGACGCGACACGATGATCGATGCCGTACTCCTTCGTCAACTTCTTGACCTCTTTGTTAATGAAATGGCTACCCCCATCTGATATAAGAATTTTCGGTATCCCGAACCGCGAAATGATGTTCTTCTTCAGGAACTGACATACTGTTCGGCTGTCAGCAGCTCGAGCAGGGATAGCTTCAACCCAACGGCTCAAGTAATCGATGGTAAGAAGGATGTGCTCAAAACCTTGACTGTTAGGGAAAGGTCCCATGAAGTCAATGCCCCATGCATCGAAAACATCTGCTATCTGAATGATTTTTAGGGGCATCGAATCTTTTGCAGTGAGTGTACCTTTCAATCTCTGACAATCAATACATCGCTTGACAAATTCTGTTGCATCCTTAAATAATGTGGGCCACCAGAAGCCACACTGAAGTACTTTGGCTGTCGTACGATCTCCAGAGTGATGTCCACCAGATTCGAGCGAGTGACAATGCTCGAGGACACTAGATTGCTCCTCTTGAGGGATGCACCTGCGCCAAATGCAATCTGCTCCTTCCCTGAATAAAAGAGGATCCTCCCATTGGTAGAATCGGATGGTCGACATGAATTTGTTCTTCTGATTCTTCGTCCAATCCGATGGTGTTACCCCAGAGGCGAGGTAATTGGCGATATCAGCATACCAAGGAAGAGAATCCACTGCTAATATTGCTTCGTCAGGAAAGGTTTCTGTAATGGGTGCACTGTTCAGAGGAGGTTCGTGCTGCTCAATTCTGGAGAGATGGTCTGCTACCACATTCTAAACTCGAGGCTTGTCCTTGATTTCTAGATCAAATTCCTGGAGGAGAAGGATCCATCGAATCAGTCTCAGCTTGGCATCCTTCTTCTGCTGGAGGTACCGGATAGCAGAGTGGTCTGTAAAAATTGTGACTTTTGATCCCAGCAAATAGGATCTGAATTTCTCAAGGGCGAAAACCATAGCCAGCAACTCTTTCTCTGTCACTGTATAATTTCTCTGTGCTTCATCTAATGTTCTGCTGGCGTAGTGAATGTCATAGGGCACTTTCTCTTTCCTCTACCCAAGGACAGCCCCGACTACAAAGTCTGATGCATCGGTCATTATCTCAAAGGGAAGAGTCCAGTATGGGGGCTGTAAGATTGGAGCCTTAGTAATAAGCTCCTTCAGCTGATTGAAAGCAAGGAGAACCAGCTGATCTACATTGAACTCAGTTTCCTTGCACAGAAGTTCTGTCAAAGGTCGGGCAATGCGGCTGAAATCCTTGATGAATCGTTTGTAGAATCCCACAAGCCCCAGGAATGACCTTACATTTTTCACTGTCTGAGGTGGCTGTAGATTTGCAATAACATCCACCTTCACCGGGTCGACTTCCATGCCATGTTTGGAAACGACGTGACCCAGCACGATGCCTTCGGTGACTATGAAGTGGCTCTTTTCCCATGAAAGCACTAAATTAACTTCCCGACACTTCTGAAGCACTCTTTCTAGGTGCTCAAGACAAGAATCAAAACTATCACCATAGACAGAGAAGTCGTCCATGAACACCTCGAGAAAACCGCCTATCATCTCGGCGAAGACTGCTAGCATGCATCTTTGGAAGGTTGCAGGTGCATTGCATAATCCAAAGGGCATTCTCTTGAAGGTGTAGGTGTCGAACGGGCAAGTGAAGGTAGTCTTCTCTTGATATTCAGGGGCGATTGCCAGTTGGTTGTACCCAGAATACCCATCCAAAAAGCAGAAGAACTCCTTGCCTGCTAGTCTTTCCAAAACTTGATCAATAAATGGCAAGGGGAAGTGGTCCTTCTTCGTTGAGGCATTAAGACGGCGGTAGTCAACACACACCCGGCAGGATGTTGGTACCCGAGTGGATATTTCCTCTCCTTTGTCATTTGTAACCACGGTAAGCCCGGATTTCTTTGGAACTACATGCAGTGGGCTTACCCATTTTGAGTCGGAGATGGGATAGATAAAGCCTGCATCACACCATTTCGTTATTTCTTTCATGACGACGTCCCGGATGTTAGGGTTCAACCTTCTTTGGAATTCACGGGACGGCTTGGCATCTTCTTCCAGATAGATGTGGTGTGAACACAAAGCTGGATTTATCCCTCGGAGATCTGATACGCACCAACCAAGTGCCTTGCGGTTCTTTTCTAGAACCTCGAGAAGTCGAGATTCCTGATCCGAATTCAGCCTGCTGCTGATGATGACCGGATACATTTGTTCTTCACCCGCAAGGAAAGCATACTTCAGGCCTGCAGGAAGTGGCTTGAGTTCTGGTGTTTATCTGTCCAACTTGTTGGTCACTTCAGACACTATGCTGGTGGTGGGATGTACTTCCTTGAAAGGGCTACCATCCTCATCATTCTGTTGAGATCCCAGTGATGTGCCGAACAGTTCTGCGTTAAGCTGATCGTGTTCGGTCTGGAGTGAATGCTCAAAAAGATGCGCCTGCATCTGAGAATCTGTCTCCCAAGAGTCATCGGAGCCGAGGGTAACTGTGCTTTCCAAGTCCTCCTCAAGAGTGAGGATTTCTCGGGTCCATGAATCGTCCAATGACAAGAATGAATCTCTGATTTCTGCAATAAAGTCACAGTCTGCTTCGGATGCTGCCTGGCTCTCATCAGTCGTGGAATTCGGCTCTCTGTTCATGTTTATAGTGATTTGCTTGGCGTTCGAGCTGAAAGTAATCTTGCCAGACTCGTAATCAACCACGGCACCTGAAGTACGTAGAAATGGTCGACCAAGGATGATAGGGGTCTGGAGCAGGGGTGCTGGTGAGTCCATATCAAGGACTACAAAATCAGCTGGAAATTGCATCTCCTGCACTTTAACTACAACGTCTTCCAAAAGACCCCAGGGCCGCTTGATGGATCGGTCAGCGAACTGAAGGATCATGCGTGTCTGCTTGAGCGGACCCAGCCCAAATTCTTGCATTATGGATGATGGCAAGAGGTTGATGGAAGAACCACTATCGAGGAGAGTGCACTCGAAGACCTGGTCAAAAATCTCACAACTGATCAGAGGTGCTCCTGTGTCTTGCTTCTTTTGTGGGAGGTTGCTGATAGCTGCCACAGTGGCCATGGATAGCACGTGCTTCTCTACATCTCTGCGTCTGTTCTCCTGTGTTGGGCGGCGCCTGTTGGTACATGCCTCCTTTAGTCCTTTCTTCACAGCTGGCATGTACTCCATGGCCTTCAATAAGGGAATCTCAACAGTCAACTTGTCTAATATTTCCACAACTCCTGGATCAGACAATGCCTTTTTTCGTTTTGCAATTTTTTTGGATTTTTCTATTGCATGAGGAAAAGGAATATGTACATCTCTAGTAGGAGAAATAGAGTTCTTATTTACATCAAAATCATCGCCCATAGAATGTTGTACATCCGGACTACAAAAAGGAGTACACTGTATCTTGGCATGCTGGTGCTGCAGGGCGAGCAAAAAGTGTAGTGTCCGCTCCGTCGGCTGGCGAGGGATCGGCTGCTGCTGGCGGCTCCTCCAAGGCTGGCGCGGCTTTGCTTCGGATGCAAGCTTCTTTTTGTTGTTTTTTATTTTGCTGATTTTTTTGTATTTTTGGCTGGGACTGATGGGAATGCACGACGGCTGGACAGGCTTCTCCTTCTTCTTCCTCCTCACCCGCCCCTGTAGCTGGCACGGCTGATGCGGAAGATGACGATTCACCTGTTTCTTTATTCACCCCAGTCTTGGTGGCAGGCAGAGGCAAGGCCCTACCGCTCCTGAGAGTAACAGCATTAGAATAAGCAGTAATATCATTGTCAGACACGGACAGGACATCACAATCTACCTGCTCTTTCTTCTTGATATTATTGGGGTTGGCTTCGACCTGAGCTGGAATGGTGATCGGGTGGCGGTCAGGTCGTCAAGCCTCTTGGTCATTTCCGCTAGCCCTTTGACAAGTTGGTCCAGACAATCCATGGTGGGGTTCGCAGGGGGTACTTCGGTGGGTTCAGCGTGCAGACCACACTGCTGTTGCATGGATGGGTGCGGAGGTTGCTGCTGGTGGTGCTGAGGTGGTGCAGGAAGTTGAAGTTGCTGATAAGAGGGGGGAGGATACTGCTGATATTGTTGAGGTAGGGCAGCCGCATACTGATGAAATGGCTGTGGATGGCGGTATTGCGGCTGCTGGTACGGTTGATTCTGCCTCCATTGATTTTTATACTGGGGAGGCTGATGGTACTGCTGATGAGTCTGAGAGGACCGTCCAAAACGACCACCCTGAGGTTGGTGGTATTGCCGGTTGGCAAGTGGCTGACCCTGGGGTTGTCCCATAGGACGGGTCGGCTGTGCATCGTTGGTCCATATCCCGTTCACTTCTTGAATCAGGGGTGGTGGTGGGAAAACTAGATCAGGTCCTGAAAGAAACTCTGGTTGGTACACAACCATCTGCTGCTACGGCTGGCCCTGGTCGGGTGCCTGCACGCAGTACACATGCTGGACTACCGGTGGCTGCTGGCTCGGCTGAGGCTGATGCTGCGGTTGCTGCTCATCCTTCTTCTCAGTTGGAGCTTCTGATGGTGTCGCCGACTGAACAGAGTTGATGGTTCCCACCAACAGTTCAAGGTACTTGTTGATCTGATCAAGCTTGTCTAAATTCTGAGTCCTCTTCTCGATCACAGCGAGTTTTTCGAGGTCATGTGATCGCTTCTCAATGATGTCAACTTTAGAGAGATGGCCCTCGTTGATACTAAGGTTGGAGCTCTCATCTCTCTCTGCCTCCTTGGACGCTGCCATGTGTACTTGTTTCTGGAGGAGCTGGGGCTGCTTCTGATATGCCTTGGATGAAGAGAGGGCGGCCTCTCCTTCGACCATTTCTTTAAATATCTGCCAGACTACGTCTTCATCCTTGTTAAAATGCAAACCCCCACATGTTGCGTCAACGAGCCTTTGGCTCTCAATGTTCAGTCCCCCAAAGAAGTGTTGGACCAAGCTGGTCTTCAGAATCTCATGATGGGGACACTTCTCCTGCAGGTCAGTAAATCTCTCTCATGCTTTATGCACTGACTCGTGGGGTCCTTGGGAGAAATTACTGATTCGGGCTCGCATGTGGTTGAGCTGACCGAGAGGATAATACTTATGCAAGAAAGCCGACTTCAGCTCCTCCCAGGTCGTCACAACCTTCCCCAGATAGTTGACCCAATAGAGGGACTTGTCTTATAAGCTGAAAGGGAACGCCATCATCTTGACAATGTCCAGAGGGACATTGGGATAGTGAGTGGTGCGACAAATGCGGGAGAATTGCTGCAGGTGAATGTACGGCTCTTCACTGGTATTTCCATGGAATGCAGGGAGAAGAGCAATGAACTGGGGTTTCAGCTCAAAGTGAGCGTGTACCGGTGGAATGAGGATCCACTCAGTCATCTGGCTGTCTCCCGGATTGTATGTCTCTTAAAGTGTAGGTTTGGGTGGTGGTGGAAATGCTAGATCATCATTGTTGGGCCCACCACCTCCTCCACCTCCACCTCCTCCTCCTCTGCCTCTGCCTCCTCCTCCCTCGTCTCGGTTCATCATATCGTTCAACATATCCTGAAATGTTGTCTGTGTGAGAGCCTGCTCGGTCAGCTGCTATTGAATGGCCTGGATAGACGCCAGCAATTGTGCATTGACTTGATTCTGATCTGGTATCTGTCCTTCTGTTTGGGGTGACTGCTGACCCTTTCCCTTTCCTCCGGGAGCCATATCAGGGTCTGAGTCGGACGAAATGAACTCTGGAGTAGTCTCCAGGGCTCGCTCTGTCTTCTATCTACAGAATGAGATAGTCCAAATCAGACCACTTGCAATTTTTGTTCGGCCGTCATGATGAGGCTGGAATTCAGGTCAACCCAGCATGTTGTGAATGGAAAAGGATGTAGACTGTAATCGACTTCCATTCACAACGGCGAAGGCGGGACAAAAGTGATCCCTGTTTATTGGGTGGTCAAGAGAAAGATAGAAACCGAGGAGTCTGGAGATCAATCCGCAAAGTCCGGACTGGGTTCTCAGGAATCGCCTCGAATTTATTGGCGGAGTTGAGTTTATGGAATCGATGTGGGTGTCGGTGAGGTCCCGACGGAAACCATCCATGGATCAACTTCGCGAAGCACAAGAGAAGGTCAGATGTTAGAAGAAAGATACGATGGTCAACGAGGAATAAAAGGAGTGTAAAACAGTAGTGAGGCTCGGCTGAGCGGGGTGTTCAAAGGGAGAAACAATAAAATGTGCGCAAAGGCGCGAGACTCGATCTTTGAACCTTAATCTAGATCCATACAAACGCAATACAAAATTGGGTTCACCAACTCACGCCATGTGAAGCCATGAAGGTTCGACTATTTATTATCTTTTCATTTTTAGAGTTGTGATTTCAGGCAAATCTTATAACAAGTCCTTAGTACGCTACCCTATAGGAGAGAGAGAGTACTGCCATAAGAGTATCCCGTACTTGTCTTCGTCCTGTTTAACCTGTAGTCTGTACTTTTTGGAGTCCTTGTAGCCCTTCCTGGATCCCTACTCAGCCAAAGAAATAGAGAGAGGAAGCCGATAGGCGAAACCAATACTTCGGTTCTCACTCGCAACAGAATCACCCGTGAGCGTGCAAGAACCTACTCGGACGCAGGACAATGAGACAGACACCCCCGTGAAGGCGTGGCCTATGCTCAATACTTCGGACAGGGTTGATGCTCTACACAACAGAGAGTCATCATTGGTGACCAAGCCCTACTCGCCTACGTACGATAGAAGCGCCATTACTTCGGAAATCCATGCGATATACAAGGCAGTTGCAGACTGGGTTTTTGGCTTTAATCCTTAGGGGGTCGCACTCGCTCAAGGGAGTAAGGTTTTGGTCCCCCTCCGAGGTACCTGAAAACAATGAGGGCTTTTATGAACCCGGTACAATGATAGTCCATTACAGATTTTAATTAAGGTCAAAATTTATTTAGCAGTCCCCTAGTTTTATTTTTTTGGGTTTTCACTTTTTTTTTGAGTCTGTTTTCATATCAGCGCCTAACGTTTTTGTAGATTCTCATTTAAGTCCTAGGTGCTCAAAATCAGAGGGAGATAGTGGAAAAGCCATGCAAATGGTTCCATGATGGAAATCTCACCATTGAACCGAATGATGCATGCTGAGTTAGAAGACTTACAGTGCATCCCAGCTCTCTCCATGTGGTATGCAAGACCGAATTTTTAAACCTATCTACATGTCGCTATGCAAGGCACAAAATCGCCCTAAACATTATCTGCTATTAGCGTGAAGAACCATAAGTCGCTCATTCATCTTTAGCCTGAAAGGTCCGGTCTTGGCTCACCCCTCCTCTGCTCAACACACTTGAGTTTAGGAGATAGCTCTTTATGGGGCTCGTTGTGGCATAAGGGCTAAGAGACAAATGAACGCTTGCTTAAGTTTGACTAGATCCATACGAAGTAGACTATACGAACATGCATTCTTATTAATGTTTGGACCTAGCTACCGAATCAAGCAACCTATATCTAGGGTCTCCAAGCACACAAAACAAAGTAAAATAAAGGCGGGAAGCTCAAAACTGCGGGAAACAAAGAAAAGAAAGCGATGGAAAACTCGAAAAACCGCGATGAGGCCCCCAGGTGAACAATCACCCGGGCACTGGACCTCATTGTGAAGAGTAGAGTCCTGTTAATTATTACATGCCAAAATTATCTCTCTCTCCCCATAAATTACAAAAATAATTCTAATTGCTCTAAACTAATCCCATCCCCTTGTATCCTTGGTGCTCTCTCTCCAGATGGTCATGAGGTGAAGACCACCCTCCTCCAAGCTCGGCTGCCTTGGCTCCCTAAGAAGCCATCCTCGCATGGCGGGCCCTCGCATCAAAGTCACAAAGAGATTCAATTAGTATAGCTCAATCAATAAAAAAAAGCAGGAAAGAATTAATCACAAGGAATACATCAATAAGGCATAGTGATCAATTGCAAAATAAATAGCTGCTCACAAAATTAATGACACATCAATTTATAAACAAGAATGACAAAATTAATAGGTTATGCTCATTGCTCCCCGGCAACGGTGCCGTCTGATAACACGCTTTTCCGCGAGGGTCACAATGATATATATAGTGTCGCTGAGGCGACCGTTCGCAGAACAACTCTGTTAATCAGCAATTAACCCACAATAAAAAAAATAAACCAATTGAGTCCCAAAAGTGTGAATTAACATTTATTACTCTACCACAAGATGCATAGTGATTAAGCATGTAGAGGTCGAACCACAAAGAGCAATGCAAAAATGAAGTAGCCTAAGATGTGCATGTACAACAGAGTCATCCTTGTATGAATCCTATTTTTGTGGGTTTTTATTTTTTTCTTTCTTTTTTTAATAATATAGATATTATTTAATAAGATATACTTATATATATTCATATATTATATATATATAATTTATAGAATATAAAGATATAAAGATATATGCCCATAGAGGTATGTATAAAGCACATAATACATACATTATATACATACATATATATATATATCTATATATATTTATTTAATTTTTAGATTTTTATACATTAATAAATATTTATCTAAATATATATATATATATATTGTAATTTTCTTTTTCAATAAGGGAATATATATATATAATGTAGAGAGAGGGGTGATACAATATTTATAAAAATATACAAAAATAGTCAAAAATTCAGAAATAAAATCTTTTTGGTATTTTCATGATTTTCCACTGTTTTTGTTATTTATGGGTATTTTTCAAAATATTTTTGGTATTTTTAAATGGCAAAATAAGGGAAAACAGAGAGTTAACTACTGGCTGGGGGTAAAATGGGAATTAAAAATATAAAACAGCCACAACATTTTTCCCAACTATTTTTAAAATAAAGAGGACAAAATATAGAACCTACAGGTGTTGAGTTTGTATTTTTTAGAGTTTTTTATAATTTTTTATATTTTTTAGAAGTTTTTTAGTATTTTTGAATTTTTAATGTTTTGCTTTTGAGATTTTTAGTGATTTTTGGACTGGCATTGAAGTATGATAAAATAGACCATAGGTAATTTTTTTGGAATTTTTCAAGGTGGTTTACTATATTTTTTGGTATTTTCTAAGCTAGACAGTAGACAAAAGGCATGTTTTTGATTTTTAATAAATGCAAAAATGCAACAAAATTAAAAACTAAAAATATGGCGTGCAAGAACAAGCTAACAAGAGCTTATATTATTTTTTTGGAATTTTTCAAGTTAATATGGTGCATGAAATAAATGGACAAAGCATACAAAAATATATAGCCTGATAGGGGCATTTTTGCAAATAAAAAGAAAGTCGGGGGCTTCTGTGCCAAAACACCAAAAATATAACACGTGGTTTGCAAATTTAAGGGCTTAAATGAAATTCAAAACCCGCCAGGGGCCCCTGCGCAAAATAACCATCATGTGGGACTACACGTGATTCGCACCCACAGGGACCAAAACACAATTTCAGAAACTTCAGGGTCCTCAATGCAAATTTTCACAAAAATATTACACTTGAATTTTTATTTTATGGACTAAAGGCAAATATACAGACATACAGGGGTGCTTGTGCAATTTAGCCACCTCACGTGGGGGTACACGTGAGGTGACGTGGACTGGACCTCATAGCAATTTCATGAAGATACAGGGGGTCCATGCAAAATTTACACGACAAAATAAACTTCAACTTTTTTTATAGGGTTAAACAATAAATACAAAAGAGCCAGGGCTAAATGAGAAATTTACCCCTTAATGTGCGCTGATGGACGGCGATGGAGGCTTCACTTGGACACGCGTCGCACATCCGACGGCGGGTACCAGTTCGCCGATGAAGGGTGTAGATTAGATCCGCCTCGCGGATCGGGCGATGATGGCTGGGCTTCATCCGATGGTTCTCATGCAACCTGGGGCGAGCCTCCTGATCGGACGGTGATGGAGGCCTCTGGAAGAACAAGGAAGAAGCTCGCCTGCGGAGAGCTTCGATCGTGAAGCTTGGGCTCCTCCGGGCTTCTCCCTCACGTCTGAGATGGTCTGGACGTAGCTGGAGGCCTCCCGCGTCTGCTCGTGGTCTTCTCATGGCTCCTGGAGGTACAAGGAGCTCGGACGAGGTCGATGAAGGTCGAGACCTCCAGGAACCTCTTCCTGGTTCGAATCGAGCCCAGAAGGGCTCGCTGTTGCGTTTGACCTGCATACAAAGAACCGGGGGAACGAGGGCTATCTCCTCAACCCCACGTTTTGAAGCTCTGGCACAAAATGAGATGAGGCAGAGGAGCTCCGGCGTTAGGCGGAGGTGGAGCTCCGATTCGCAAGGACTGGGGGTCCTTGGTTGAACAAAAGCGATCGAGAGATGGAGAATTCGATGGGGAACGAGATGAGGTGAAAATGGCAGTCGGAACCACCGCTCCGGCGAACTTCGATTTTTCGATTTTAAGCTACGCTAATTAACTAAAGACTAAATTAAGAACAAAATTGAAATGCTAGAATCAAAAGCTACCTAAAAAGCGATAAAGGACATCTCTTAAACCTGGGGGCCACCAGGGAGCAGGACGGACGCCGGAGCTCCGCCGCGTCAAAATGTATCCCTCCTCCGGCCGATTCGAGGCGCTGAGATGCTCCCCCTGTCACGAGGAACCTCCCAGGATCAAAATCGAGGCTTTTGGGTGGATGAAATTGGCCAAATTTGAGGAGGGGGGCGGAGCTTCTAATTTATACACTGGGATGGACCCTTATTGACCGGCGTTTATTGATTAATCCAATGAGCATCATGTTGATCTAAGATATCGGCGGGCATCAGTGATCATCAGGGATGATTTCTTGTGAAGAACGCGAGAGCGATCAATGGACGAGATGGCCGTAAAAAAGGGAAGAAATCCGGGGAAAAGACAGTTCTGAGATGCCAGATGGGATAGTTGACCGGGCGATCAACAAAGGCTGGCGCCCCATTGGTCCACCTCGGACGCTAGAGGACAAAATAGGAAATCTTATTCTAAGATGATTTATTTAACATAATAAATAATTTTATTAGAATTTTCTTATAAAATGAGAAATGTGTATTAATTCATGTAGTATTTATTTATGATTTTTATTTAATTTTTCGATGTATTTTATTATGATTTTATTTTAATAATGTATTTATGCATGTATTTACATGTATTTTGTGTCTTTTATTTTTATTTTGTTTATTTTATTTTATTATTTTATTGTCTTATTTTATAAATTTGAAATTTATTTTTGTGAGTGTGATGGTATTTTTATTTAATTTTTATGAGTTTATTTTCATATTTAAATAAATAGGTATATGTAGATGTAGGTATAATTATAGGTCTTTTACCTATATATTATATATACTTTATTTATTTAATGTATTTTCTTGGTTTTTATTTTAGATTTGTTTTTTTATTAAGTTATATGTAATATTTACAATATTATAAAAATATGAAAGAATTAAAGAATGTTTCCCTTCTTTATTTAGATATATACTTATCATAGGTATTATGCATATTATCTTGCATAGCCTTATTTTATTTTATAAATCCTTTTTAGTTTTATTCTAATCTCAATATGTACATGTATGATAAACATTATTTATAAAATTTTAAAAATATAATTTGATAAAAATAATGGACAATGAATAAATTGAATATTTTAATCAGGCAGATTGCACAATGAAGGCCAAAAGCCTAACTTTTGCAGATGGACTCCAAAAATTATGAAACCAATTTTATTAAATAGTTCTTGGAAAGCTATATACAATTAAAGGTGAGTTTGAGTGATTTGGAGTTTTTATTTGCAAGATATAGGTCTGTGAAGTTGAGATTTTGGCTTTTTATTCTGTGTATAAAATGTACAATGAGTATTATTTTGAGGCAAACTCAATTTTGTATTTTTATTTACATTATTATCTACAACTTTCATGTTCAAAGTTTCTTTATTTGATGATTGAATAAATATATACAAAATAGGTGTCAAACATGCATAAATGAATGAATTAATGAATGAGTTATTTATTGTACACTGGCCCTTATCTCCCCCTAGTTTATTCCTTGTCGACCAATTCCATGCTGCCCTTGGTCTCGGGGTTAGGGTCATAAAATATTTGCAATATTTTATTCCTTTTTCTTTTCTTCTCTTTATTCTATAATTTTGGCATTAAAAATCTTATTTAATGTATAATTAATGCAACAAATAAAGAATGCTTTTATGGGCAAATTAATTCTATTTACATGCATTTGCTGGGGTTTTTGAGGCCAAAATGATAGAATAAAGGTGATGAAATGGAGATTCATCAATCCCTGGGAGCTCAACTAGTGTAGCTAAGCCTCCTGCTGCAAGCTTCATGAGATGAGAAGGTGTAACATAAGATTTGCTTTATTTGGCTATAAACACTCCGACAGGTATTTCCTTTTCTACCAGACCCACCACTTTTTTGGAGTTTTTCCTTTTTTTGCACATTTTTTAGTACGCATATGTACAACATATCTACATGGTGCATCATATATACATAAGGACTTTTTCTTCTTGAGCCGGCAGACTGTTCCTATTTTGAAGCATTATTGCAACCCACAACTCCTGTCTTTAGATCTAAACACTGCCAGACCAAGTTGAGGCACACTTCCTTCCCTAAAGGAAGACGAGAGGTTCTGCCTAGAAGTACTACCCTCGTATGCTATCGCAAGCCAAAGGAAACTGCCTCCTCACCACCTCATCCGTGTGGAGCTGAGTGTAGAGTGCTGGTCCAAGTAAAGCCACTGTCTGTGAGAGTCATGTGTGTGTTATTAAATATTCTACTTAGGCTCATCAAGATGACATGTGATCATAGCCTAGTGGACTCAAAGAATTAAGTCACCAATGGACCTGAAGAGTCTCAACCCTAAATCCTATAAGGTTCCTCTTAGAATTAGGTGGATTAAGGTCTTAACCAAGATCCATTTTCCACTTTAATTCCATGATACTTTAAATGTCAACTATGATTCAGAAGGATATACAAATATATACAAAAATCTTTTTATGCAAAGTTTTTGAAAATGTGCAAAATTTTTGAAAATGTTTGAATGCATGAATGAATGCAGAAATTTGTAAATATTTTTGGTATCAAAATTATGTATGTAGAACAAAATTTTTGTAAAATGTTTAAAAAATAAAAGTTTGCAAAAACCCATGAATCAGTGACAGTGACACAACCACAATCGAGCGACAACAACCCTCTCTCCGGTGAGATCTGTTGGTTTCTTGGCCAACATCACAGCTGCATCCGTGCGCTGCTCGAGCTCATCGCTCGTCGGAGATTCGAGCGAAGATCGTGGTCTAGTGAGCACATCATAGGCGACCGCTTCCATCCTAGGTAATTTCCTTTTATTTTATCATCATTTTTATTTTTTTGCATGTTTTTATATCACACCACCACATAAACACCCCCATCATATTCATCTTTATCATACTATCACCATCACCACATCCGCATATTGCATTTTCATTTATTTTTGAATTAGAAAATATAAAAAATACCATTTAGTAACCTAGACCTAATTTTTCTGAATTAATCCAAAGTTGTTCCTTCACCTCCCTGTGTTCGTCCCCGGACTTGTCCGGGATATAAATTAAAACCGAGACACTCTTCATGGAGATTCTTCTCTCAGTTCTGAACGATTTGCTAAGTATCCGTACTACAATGAGTGCAAATTAAACCACGTGCTCAATGGGTCGATCAGATAGAGTCGTTACAGGTAACAAACAACTTAGGGTTTAATTTAGAAAAATTAGATTTAGATTTTCACTACTCAGGAAGTCTAACCCCCGAGCCACCTTGTATTTATTCCATTTTTTCTTTCTCACAATTTATTTTTCTGCTCATTTTTGTATATATTTTATTGTTAATTTCTCTAACATAAATTTTATTTTTCTTCCGAAGGCTCAGTGAACATGGAGTGCTTCGGAGGTCGACCGATGTGACGCGTGCCGACTGCTAAAGAGCAAGAAAATTT
Source organism: Ottelia alismoides (assembly GCA_037367405.1). NCBI lineage: Eukaryota > Viridiplantae > Streptophyta > Magnoliopsida > Alismatales > Hydrocharitaceae > Ottelia > Ottelia alismoides. Next base: position 410,918 of record JAZKJV010009907.1, read on the forward strand.
AATTTTTTTTGAGAAATTTTTTGTAATTGTCGTGTTGTAATAATTTAAGTAATTTTCTTATTTATAGCGGCTTTTGTTTGAGAGGTTGCGCATGTAGAAAAAGATTTGGACATTATTTTGTGGTGTGTCGAGACCTGTTTCACTCTCCGGTGAGGGTGGGGTTCGACTTGAGTGGCGAATTTAAGGATAGGCACACAGTAGTGTGGCATCAAATTTGTTTGTGCCCATCTTAATTCAGGCCACACATATCTTAGAAGATTCACACATCTGATAAGATTTATAATGAGACGCACATAGGCACGTACTACTTAGCTCAAATTAAATCAATTCTTTTCCGCAATAGTATACTGTTTAGGTGTGGTTTTCTTGATCTGCATGCATTTAGTGTAACTTTAAAAATTTAGTTTTGCATAACGCATGGAGAGTGCTGGGATTCACTGTAAGTATACCTTCTTCTGATCATGCATCATAATTTCACATTTACATTCTGATTTTTGATTCCCCTCTTGTTTTACAACTTAAGATCAAAAAGGAAATTAGGACTGAACGGTAGATGCGTTTGTGTGTTCAGATTAAACTTCAAGTGATAACCTAACTTTAAAATTGGGACTGAATTGAGCAAGTCGAATTAAAAAAATTGGAATAAAAATAACCTTGTTCACATGTGCATAAAGCCCTCATTGTACTCATTGTATGATTTACTTGCAAGTGAGAGAGAGATGACACTAGGATAGAGACAATCCATGATTTCTTATATACTACCGGTTCTTTATTTTTAGGCGATTAGCTACTTTTCAGTGAGTATCTACGGGTAGCCGGTAAATGGTCCGGATTTCCTTAGCAGAGTGGGAGGATTAGAGGATGCCTTATCCCTCAAGGAACGGGTAGCCATATTTATATTGTTCGTACTTACTCCTATACTGGCTGAAAGTAGGTACAAGTAGTCGTAAGAATCGGGCCAGTCTGTAGGAAAATACGGGCACCTAACAGCTCGTTAATCTTTCCAATATTGCATTTATCACCAACTAAAATTGACCATATAATTAGACCGAATCCTTACGGCCATCACATGTTGAGTTGGTGAAATTGAGGGTTTGAATGCGTTTGTATTGTGTGAGTTTACTCCGCATATTTACGTGCACCGTAGAACTAGTGCCTCATTGAATATCATGTTCTAATCGGTTCGTTTGACATTGAAGATGACTAATTGGGGGATATTTATTCGGACTTTACAAACCTCTCATTAAACCCACCAAGAAGTGTGTCTTCAAAGCTCCAGGCGCAACTTGGACCAACCTAGACTCATGACCCTCGTGAGCCTAGGATCACCCACTCCCAGGATGGTTACTCTCAAACCATTTCCTTTCTCTCTTCCCACCTCACCAAGGAAGACCTTCGCCTCGATGAGAATATATTAATTATTAAATCCTATTCTAATCAAGAACACATTGTTGATTCAGGCCCTAAAGAAGATTCAAGAAAAATGCCTCCAAAGAAGAAAGAAGAGGAAGAAGTACACCCTGAAGACCCGATGAGAATAGTACTAGCCAGATTAGCTGCATCTGAGCATCAACACGCACTACTCCGAGCTCAGTTAGGACAACTCAATGTTGTGGTCGAACCAACAATGGATGCGGTATATAACCCCAGACAGTATAGAATTCCAAACTACTTGAGTCCGGCCGAACCCACAGTTGATTTTGAGTTGAAGCCACAATTTCTGAACTTGTTGCCGCACTTTAATGGGAATGCTTCTGAGGAGCCATATGCATTCCGATGGGACTTTGAGCTCATTTGCGTTAACATTAGACATCCTAATGTTAGCCAAGATTATATTAGGCTCACAGCCTTCCATTTGCCTTGGGTGGAAAAGCCGACTATTGGGTGAAAAATATGGGAGTTACAGTCACCACATATGCCCAGTTCAAGGGTCTATTTTTGAAGAAGTTCTACCCCCTAAGTAGGACTAACATGATGAGGACGCACATTACGAGTTTTTCCCAGCTACCCCATGAAGCTTTCTGTGATGCATGAGAAAGGTTTAAGGACATCCTGTAGAAGTGTCCTTGTCATGGATTAGATGACAACATCTTGGTCAAGTGTTCTTCACTGATCTTAACCTTGAGATACAGGGTTTAGTGAGCGCTGCCTGTGGAGGAAGCTATACATCACGAGGATCGGATACCGTCTGGAAGGTATTTGAGCAGATGGTTGAAACAAGCCGCTCACAAATAGCCAACAGGGCCTATAAATCGTCTCCCAGTTCACTCTCATCTAGAGGGGGACAATCAACTATTGTCTATCTCTCTCGGGACGTGATCCCTAGCATGGGACTCCTTGCAGACAAGCTTACAGTAGTCGAGAAGATTGACAGGAGGATTGATGAGTTAGATCGGAGCGTCTCCAAAATTCCAAAAACAAATGGAGGAGTTGACTGAGAGGGTATCTAATAGAAAGATACCTACTGTGACTGCACCCTCTGCTCCCGTATACTGAGTTCACCATATTCAGGAGTAGTTGGTGTTAGGGCAACCCCAGCCATGGTAGCAGGACCAGTCCTACACCCACTCTTTCTAGAAACCCCCTCCATCTGCAGAGATAGTTCAGGAGGAGCCTCCACTAGTTTGGGAGGTGAATGGAGTATGGTATACTTAGGATCGTGCCAAGCAGGGAAGTACGGGAGACCGACAGACCTACCAGCATCCCCCGACCTTTCACAACACCGCATTCACCTCCACACCACCTCCTTCACAGCAGTGCCCTGGATTCTAGCCACCCCAGCAGCAACGACGGCAGTATCAGTTGTATGGCTGACAAGGCCATTACCAGGAGAGTCAGCAGGGCCCGCAATTTCAGCAGGCTCCCCAGCAGTAGCACCAACAGCAGAGGTAGTACCCTGGCCAGTAGGGCCAGTCTTCACATTCTTCATCCCAGGCTTATCCCCTTCCTTCTTCGTCTAGTCCCGTAGACATTCAACAACAGATACTCGACGAGCTCCGTTCCTATGGGAACGAAATTCACGACTTACGAGTGGATGCCAACCGTCTGTCCAGATGGCGAGATGAGCAGACATCACCATCTACCTCGATCCCAGCCCAAGTTCAGGCTAACCCCAATTTAGCCTGAATCAATCTAGTTCTCAGCAGCACTTTGCTCAGGTATATTCTTTAGCATCTCCTAGATCTGAACATGAGATTCTTTCATGTGACGAGGCTAACGACATGTCACTCAGGAGCGGAAGGACCGTGACCGTACCTGACCGGGTGATGCATACACGGAGGGGCATCTCTTGAGCTCTACCTGACGAGTCTTCAGAGGACGAGGATGAGAGGCATCATATTTTGGAGCCCCATCAAGACCATTCAAGGATATCTACTCAGGGAGCCGAGAGGAGAAGGAGAGCACGTATGCATCATCGGAAGCATGGATATTCTTCTGAGTCTATGGAGGATCTTGCATCTCCGGTTGTGGCGGATACCACTCCAGCTTCTATTCCACAACCTATAGTAGATAGTTATGATTTTGATTCCATGTTGTATCAAAAAGATTCTTGTATGAAGAACTCTGTTTCTTTTAATGCCAAGAATGATCTTTGAGTTCATGATTCAGACTCTTCATCTTCTGTTTCCCTAGCTTCAATCCCTTTCCCCCATGCTCTTACGACAGAAAAGCACATCAAAAAGATTCAGAAAGATGACCTCGATATGGCATGGTTTTGTAAAGAAAATATCACTGTAAAGGTGCCATTTGATGAGTATGTGGCTAACCATCATGCATTTCAGAAATACCTTAAGGTGAGATGCACGCCTACTAGGGTTAGCAGTAAGAAAGAGAACCAATATGTGAATACACACATCTTGCCAGTAGCCACAACATATTGTCTCAAGAATAAGACATTACCAAGGAAAAAGTGAGACATAGGTGCTCACTATGTGGAGAATCGTATTGACGACATTGCATTTGCACGCACACTCTTGGATAGCGGTTCTTCCATCGACTTACTTCGCTTAGCCTTATATCAGAAATTGGAGTTGGGACCACTTCGTAAATCCAGAGCTTTACTCCATTCGCAGATCTTTCAGTGAAGATACCTAAGGGAGAAGTGAAGAACGTTGTTATCTCAACTGAGGGGCAGAACTATCAGGTTGACTTCATAGTCTTGGATATGGAGACCCCCAATCATTGAAGAGAATCTCATATCATTCTCGGATGGCCCTTCCTTAGGACCGCAGGCGCAGCTTTCGATTATGGTACGGGAATGATGAAGTTTCATTCTCCAGACGGAGAAATGAACCTTGAGATGAAGCAAACCAAGTGTCAGCGACCTGATTCAGAGAGTAGCACAGAGTACTCATCTTCAGAGGCAGATTGCAGAATGATTAGCACCGTTGGGATTTGGGGATAGATTCCTTCAGGGCAGATCAAGACCTTTTCATCTGGAAAGGACATAGTGGATGATGTAGCTTGCCAGGTGTTGCCAGATATTGTTAGAGACACATCTACCAATTCTCGTGATGACGTAGAGATCCATCTGGATCTGTCAGTTCCATCCCCTTTGGAACGGTCATGGAACATAGATGACGAGTCAGATGTGGCTTTGGTCGAATTACCGCATTTCTTTGATGATCCGACTCCCGATACTTCTGAGTTGGTGGCGAGTACTACGCAGATTAGCCTACCTTCATGCACCATGAAACCAGATTCAGATTCAGTTCAGCCAGATATGCTTGATGACACCACATTGTCAGAACTGAAATCACTACCTCCCACACTCAAGTACGCCTTTCTTGCGGGACCCAAAGAGAGATATCATGTTATCATTAGCTCAGACTTGACTTTAGAACAAAAGTCTAGGTTGTTAGAGGTCTTAGAAAGGAACTGCAAAGCAATAGGTTGGACAGTGTCAGATCTCGTGGGATCAACCCCGCTCTCTGCTCGCACCACATTTTTACTGAGGATAATGTGAGACCTTCCCGTGAGTTTCAGAGGAGACTTAACCCCAATCTACCGGAAGTGGTGAAGAAAGAGATTGAGAAATGGTGTAAAGCATGGTTTATCTACCCTATTTCTTACTCCAAGTGGGTGGCTCCGCTTCATGTTATCCTGAATAAGTCGGGAATTCAGATGGTCACCAACGAGGAGGGGGTAGAAATCGCAACACGAGTACCCACGTCGTGGCGCTTCTGTGTCGACTACAGGCACCTGAATGCTGCGAGCAAGAAAGATCACTTTCCCTTGCCTTTTATTGATCAGATTTTGGAGAGACTCACAGGGAAAGAGTTCTTCTGTTTTCTTTATGGATACTCAGGCTACAATCAGGTAGCTATTACCCCTGAGGACCAGGAAAAGACCACCTTCACATGTCCATTTGGCACTTACGCTTTCAGGCGCATGCCATTCGGGCTCTACAATGCCCCAGGTACTTTTCAACAGTGCATGATTGTTGTATTTGCCGAGATGGTAGGAGATTTCCTGGAAGTGTTCATGGATGACTTCTCGATCCATGGTTATTCCTTTGATACATGTTTAGCGCACTTGGACCGAGTCCTCACGAGGTGTAGAGAGGTGTATCTGCTACTCTCCTAAGAGAAGAGTCACTTTTTGGTGACAGAGGGTATCGTGTTGGCGCATGTCATCTCCAAAAGAGGAATGGAGGTTGACCCTGCCAAGGTGGAGGTAATCAAGAAACTTGATCCACCGACCAATACGAAGTCAGTGAGGTCATTTTTAGGGCATGTTGGATTTTATACGAGATTTATTCATGATTTTTCAAAGATCGCCCTTCCACTGACTGAGCTCTTAGGGAAAGACACAGAGTTCGTTGTAGATCATAGGTGTCTGGAGGCCTTTAACCTCTTTAAGAGGAAGATTTGTGCCTCGCCTATCCTACAAGCTCCTGACTGGTCTCTCCCCTTTGAGATCATGATTGACGCTTTAGATTTTGCTATAGGAGCTGTGTTAGGACAACGGCGAGAGGGGTTCCTATTTGCGATCCACTACTCAAGCAAAGTATTAGACCCTATATAGAAGAATTACACTGTGACTGAAAAGGAAATGCTCGCTGTCGTATGGACCCTAGAGAAGTTCAGGTCATATATTTTAGGCTCTAAGGTGACAATCTACACTGATCACACAGTTATTCAGTACTTAATGGAAAAGAAGGATGTGAAGGCTCATCTTCTTATGTGGATTTTACTCCTCCAGGAGTTCGATTTGGAGATAAAAGATAAACCTGGAGTGAAGAATGTTGTGGATGATCATCTTTCTCGGATTGAACTTAATGATTCTCATGATTATGAGCGGATTAGAGAGACCTTCCCAGACGAGTCAATTTGTGTTATTGACTCACTCCCGTGGTATGACAAAATGGTGAACTATCTTATCTCCAAGCAGGTTCCCCATTGTTGGACTAGGAGAAGCATTGATCGACAGAAGTCGGATTCGAGGAGATACCACTGGGATAATCCTTTCCTTTTCTTCGAAGGGCCGGATTGTGCTTGGAGAAGGTGTATTCCTCAGGAGGAGTACTAGAGTGTCCTCACATATTGTCATTCACTTGTGGATGGAGGACACCATTCGGGGAAGAGAACCGCTCACAAGGTACTTCAATGTGGATTATATTAGCCGACCCTATTTAGAGATGCTATTGATTTTGTACAGTCGTGCCTGATTTGTCAAAGGATGAGAGGGACAGTTGAACAGAGAGATGAGATGCCCATGCAATCGGTGATTATTTGTGATGTTTTTGATGCATGGGGCATAGATTTTATGGGTCCCTTTCCCAATAGCCAAGGACATGAGATATTTTGCTGGCGGTTGACCATCTTTCTAGATGGGTGGAGTCTATCCCAACCCGAACCACAGACAGCATGACTGTCTGTAAGTTTGTGAGAGACCATATTATTTCTACGTTTGGGGTGCCAAAAGTTTTGATATCAGATGGGGGTAGACACTTTGTGAACTGAGATAGGAGATCTTTAGCTAAGGACTGTGGATTTGAGCACAGAGTTACTAGTCCTTACCACCCGCAGTCCAATGGCATGGCAGAGGTTTCGAACAGAGAGGTGAAGAGTATTTTGTAGAAGTTGGTTCGTCCCGATAGGAAGAACTGGTCCCAGCTCTTTGACCAAGTTGTGTGGGCCTATAGGACAGCCTACAAGACACCATTAGGTACTTCACCATTCAGAATGATCTACGGTAAGCCATGTCAGTTTCCCGTAGAGCTGATTCACAAATCTGAATGGGAAATTAAGCAAAATAATTGGAGTTGTCACCTAGGTAAGCTTTGTCGAGACTTGAACTTTAACGAGCTCGTGAAAATCCAAAACAGGGCATATGAAAATAGTTTGATTTATAAGGACAAAATGAAGAGATGGCATGATCAACACATTAGGTGCAAAGACTTTTTCCCTGGGCAAAAGGTATGGTTGTTTAATGCCAGGTTGAAGATGTTCCATGAGAAGCTAAAATTTAAATGGACGGGTCCCTTTGTTGTTAAGAAAGTACGAGAATGGAAGTGTAGAGATAGCTGATCTCACAGATGGTGTACAGTCTCATGTGGTGAATGGACAACTGTTGAAGCATTTTATAGATTCTAAAGAGCAGTTAGTCCAAGTCGAGGTCATCAACTTCATGCAGAGCGAGCATGGAGCAGATACATCACACTACCCTTCATGAAGATGCATCATCAAGATTCGGCAGCTTAAAAGATTCATTAACTTTTGTACATTCTCCCTTCTTTTATATTCTCGAAATCACATCGGTTCTCACACTTACTCATGTCCTGTACTTAAACTGACAAGAGCCTAAATATAGGGGGGGGGTGATGCTTGCCATGTGTATATAATCATCCATCTCTCCTCTTGACCTCGTCTGCCCCATTTTTTCTCTTCTCCTATACTTAGGCTGCCAGAGCCTAAGTATAGGGGGGTGGATCGACTTCTATACTTTTTGTTATTTTAGCTCTCCTATGTTTAGCACGAGCTATTTCTTTTTCTCGCTTCTTGTGCTTTGAGGACATAGCACATGCTAAGTATAGGAGGGCATGTATATATTACATATATACTTTACCCATAGCTCGTACTTTTGCGTATTTTTTGTATATATTATAAAATTTTTATGGGATGGGTAAATTTGGTTTAAAAAAACAACAAAAAAACTAAAACTAAAAAAACTAAAACTAAAAAACTCTTCTTTTTCAAAATAATCTGATTAAAAAATGTATCTTTTTCAAAAAAATCTCTTAAAAAAAGCAAAAACCTTTTTCAAAAAAAACAAAACAAAAAAATCATTCTTCTTTTTCCTTTTTTTTCAAAAACAAAAATTATTACAAAAATCAAAATCACCAAAAAACCTAACTAATAATTTGATTTGATCCCTGACACTTACACTTTCACACAAGACTAGTGATGTTCAAGAACACTTTGTTTATGAGGTCTTAAGATTTTGAGTTAACCAGCCTTAGTCATTAGGGTCTTTGACTTAATTATTCACATTTCCCTAGTTTGAAAGATTTGTGTGCTATATTACATGCTTAGTCTCTAACTTAAGAATCTGATCAGCACCTCACATACACGACTATAGTTATGATGAGAGGAGTTGAAATTTCGCTTGAGGAACTGGGATGAGGGATTTGAGTTTGGACTTGATTTGATGATACTCGAGGATGGGATAGAATCAATGAAGGCTTCATGAAACCTGAGTGTCAGCACCTTTAGCCAGTATATGAACATGGTTCTTGTACTATCTCTTGACATTTACCCAAGTGTTAGGGTGTGATAAATAAAAAAATGTTGATCAGTGTGCGCCAACTCTTGTTAAAAGCAGTGAAGCTAGCCAAAAATAAAGCAAAGAAATATCAATGTTGAAATAAACTCTCTTTACACAAAGTCAATTATCAAAAGTGCTTCCACCAAAGGCAAGCGCTCCCAACCATTTCAAAGTGACCAGTTGGACCACCGCTATTAGGACCAGGAGTCGGGCTTGCACCAAAAAAGGGCTCTGCATTGTAAATGCTACAAGTCTGGGTGTAGAAGGTATGATAGGTGATGAATACCCATTCATCGCTCTTTATTCTTTTATTTTAGCTACAAAACCCATGCAAAACACATATAAATACTTGTAAATAGCAATAATTATCATATTGCATGCATTGTGTAAAATACAATAATTAGCATGTTTTTGTGCATAAATAAAGGAATAAAGAAATAAAAGAAAAAGAGGGAGATATTTAGAATAAATATTGAGCGACCTAATCCCAAGGGAGGGATCAGCATGGGCATGACCGCAAAAAGAACCCAAGTAGAGAGAGATAGGGAAGCTCATGTGTGTATATATACCTGTATATAAATAAAAATATTTTCCTCTAAATAAAACAAAAATGCATCTTTGTGAATATGTATATATTTATAAATATTAAATTAAAATAAAATTGGTAAAAACAAAACAATAATAAAAATAAATAAAAATGCCCTTCATCATTGTATATATACCATGTAAATAAATGTATATACCTATTTATTTACTATGTAAATAATTAATAAAAATAAAATAAAAATAACATATTATTCCAAATTTTATTCTATAAATAAATAAAATATAAAATTGGAATAAAGTATATAAAAATAAATAATTAAAAATCAAAAATAAAAAAATACATATGTATATACCTGTATATGATAATAATATTTTGTAAATACATAAATTATATTTCAAAAAAATAAATAAAAATCACTAAAAATTAATTTAAAAAAAATAAATGTTTTTTATATTTTAAGTTTTTCGAAATAAGGTCATTTAGTATTTTTTATTGAATTTCCAAAACTTTAATAAAATCTGAATTCTGATTGGTCCACGGGGGATTGTTGACCCCCGGTCAACTCTCCCCCGCGGACCCTATTCTCGCGGATCTAGGCGTCTGATCCGATTTCTCCAAATTTTAGCGCCCTGAACCGAGCTCCATTTACCCTAAACCCCAGGTCCTAATCATCCCTGATACATCCGAGTTCCACGCCGATGCATCCATCTAGGGATCCGTGCTTCACGGAACCCTACCCGACCCCATCTTCTCGGACCTGCAGTGGTATATAGCTCCAGCTGCCCGCACAATTCACGCCATCTTTGGCGCTACTCCATCGTCCCAGGACCTCCATTGTGCTCCCCAGAGTGACAGCTCAGTGAGCGTGGTGTTGAAGAGAGGAGAGGAGCCTTCCGCCACTGATCCGACGACCTTCTTGTCGCCGTGTGCCGCCGTGAGCAGTGCCCGAGCCTCGTGCCTCCGACGACCCTCAAGGCGACGACCAAAGCTTCCTTAGCTCATCCACAGTTGACCACACTCATCAGGTAGACTAGATTCTTCCTATCTTTGTTTAATTTCCGATTACCCCCAATCCGCTCCGCCGTCATCTTTCGTCGATTCCGATCACTCCGATCATCCGCTCACTCATCTGACCTGACCATCACGACCACGAGACCCCTCCTCACCTTCTTCGCCCACTCGCCCACCTTGTCTCGCCCCGTAGCGAAGGCTCGACCTCCCTCGCCGTCACTTCGTCGGAGGTCCTCGCCTCGCCTCATCCATCCACCTACACCACCTCTAACCGGGTCGAGGCAGTTTGCCCTCGACCCAGGAGTTCTCTGGTGCAACATTTTAGGTCAAAGGGGCCTCATCTAGAGGTCCAAGGTTCGAGCACAGAGGCCCAGCTCTGCCTTCGTCGCCGGAGCTCCTCGGAGCTTCCCGGCATCATCGGAGGAGCTCAGTAGCTGTGGAACGTCCTGGCGGATCTATTCCACACCTTAGCAGCAACAGCGGAGGTCCAGCGAGCCCATGGTGCTCCAGCGAAGTTCATCGGAGCTGTGTTCTTCCAGGATCCTCCTCTGACGTCCGATCTTCCCCGACGCCCCAGATTCGATCACAGCCACTCATTTAAAGGGACCCAGCCACTGTTAGATCGCCGAGGGTTGATCAGGACCGTCCGATTCAGCGAAGGGATGCCCTCGCCCAGCAACCGCCAGATGAGCCACGTGGCACCCACTCAGTCGTCCGAGTTAATAAAGGGTAAATTACCCTTAGGCCCTTCTTTCTTTTTCTTTTATTAAATAGTCCTGTAAATATTTTAAGTAGTTATTTTTATTTTGGACAAATTGCACATCAGACCTTTATGTTCTTTCTATTTGCTTTTTAGTCCTTTTATATGTGGCCCACGTGCATCAACACGTGAGGGTTGGTTAAATTGCCTTTTATCCCCTGCTCTTTCTGTGTGTTATGCTTTGAATGTTTTAAAATGAGAATGACACAGATGCCCCTCTGAATCTGATACACGTGTGTCGCGTGTGATTTTCTGGGATTTTTGCGCTTTTGTTCTGAGCTCTCTCCGTGTGTTACTGATTGGCCACCGGATATGTTTTTTATGACATATAGGTCCCTGTCACTATGAGCCCATTTTTTTGATTTAAATAAAATTCAAACTTAACCCAAATTGCGTGAAATTTAGATACGTGGCTCCTGCCACTGTATAAAAATTTCCCTAATTTCTAGTTACATTTTTTAGGCTTTTTATTATTTTATAAATTCAAAAACCTTTGTTTTTCCTTCTGGCCAGTTTATAAAATCCTAAAAAATATAAAAACTCTTTTAAAAATTCCAAAAAAATCAAGTTTTGTTTATTTTTGTCTGTTTGATTTTCTGTGCATTTTGGCGATTTGTAAATATATAAAAACAATAATAATAATTAAAAAACACTTAAAAACTCATAAAAATTCTAGAAAATTATAGGAAATTCAAAAATTAATAAACTTTTCTTTTGAATTTTCTTTATTATTTCTAAATTTCATAAAAAATACCTCCAGGCTTTTACAAGACCATTTGATATTTTAAATTAGTCTTTGAAGCCTGGCTGTGCAGTAGAACAGTATTTCTACCTTCTTTTATTTTTAGAAAATTCCATAAAAATAATAAAAATCTCAAAAATTCACCAAAAACAGTAAAAAACATATAAAACATAAAAATATTTTTGTTTGAATTTTTGGACTATTTTTAGGTATTTAAATAATTGATTGAAGTTGCTTGTATTTGCTTTTTCTTTATTTTCTTCCATTATTAAAAATCCAAAAAAATATAAAATTATTTAAAAACCACCAAAAATCATTGTTTTTGTTTTCTTTTATTTCCTGACTACTTCGTAGGCCGTGAGGCCAACTCGTGCTCCCTGAGTCCGACCCTGGTTGCTACACCATGCTAATCTCATAGCCAGGGCCACTATTTAGGTTTTCTTTGATTTTATCTATTTGATTGGTGGTCTGCTTCTCTTTTTCTTGATTGAGTCGATTTTCTCTCTCGATCAGGGTCGCAATGACCCGAGAGTGATTCTTTGTACCTAATCCCGGATTGATTGAGAGACTTTCGGGTCACATAAGAATGGCGTCGTTGCTGGGGAACACGACTTAGTAGTCGCATTTTCTTTTTTTATTTGATTTTGTTTTTTGCGGCTTTCCGCGGCTTTTTCTTCGTCCGCGGCTTTTCGTGGCTTTTTGTTTTTCTTTAAATTTTTAATTCTTTTATTTTCTTTTATTTTATTTTCTTTTGTTTTTGATTGTTTCTGAGTGTTTATTTTTATTTCCCATTTTTGCATATATACCTATTTTATTTTATTTGCTTTATTTACTTGGTTTGTGACACACTTTGTTGTTTACTTGCGAGGACCCGAGGACCGAGGCAGCTCTTCCCGAGGAGCCGATGCAACCGCGAGAATCGGAGGCGGCTCCCTTCTGCACGGAGCTGTAGGAGAGCGCGAGGAGGCAACAGAGTGCGGGAGTAGTTTAGATTAGTTTAGGTTTATTTCCTGCAAATAAATTGTTGTAATAATACATGGACAGGACGCTTAGACATGACACTTAGACTCTCGGGGTCTGTTTCGCTGAGCACCAGTGTGCTCGGGGGACCCCTCGGTTTTTCGCAGCTTTTTACACAGTTTTTATTTATTTCCTGCCTATTCGGTTTCTCACGGATTTCAGCCTTAGCTTAGGATTTTTACTTGATTACGCCGTAAATAGTAGGGTCCACACACTTAATAACCTTCATGTACCTATAGACCGATTAATTGAACCAACATAAAAGATTAATAAAAAGACTATTTGGACACCTGAGGGATCACGCGCCGCTAGAGGTCGTATACAGCGTTGGCAGGACCCTTTGTGGTGGGCACCGATCGGCATCCGAGACCGGACACCGACCCCTCTTGATTGACCACTTAGCCATTGTTCTTTCGAGTAGAACTACTTGTTAGGGCTCGGATTTCCGCTTGCATCATTTAGGTAGTTTTATTTCTGTCTTTTAATTCTGCGCGGATCATTTTGCATGTAGACTGCTAGAGTCAGGTACGCATTTCTTACTCTGCATGCATCATTGATTTCTCACGCATCAGCTTTTTTGACTTCTCCCCCTGTTTTTGGACTTAAATAACCAGGAGAACCGAAAAATTCGTTAGGCGATTGTTTGTTATTGAAAATACCTAAAAAAATCAAACCATAAAATTGGGATTGTTACCTCTATTTGACCTAAAAGACACTCACCCAAAAAAAATTGTCTTAGCGAGAGCAACCCCCTCCTTGTCTGGTTTGCATGTGCGAGAGAGTGACCCGCTTATGAATCCGCGATTCATCATCGCAATATCTTGATCTTAGCAAAATCTCCGAGTAAAATCCCAGATAAATGTCTATAAAATCCATAAATTAATAAAATGACTCTTGTAAATAAAATACATTAATTATTGTATATTAAATTCTACAAAATAAATTAACAATAAAAAGCCGCAAAAATCAAAGGAGTTTCTCACATGTAAATAGCCCAAAACATCATATATTTTAATAAATTCATTTCAACTCCTTTTTACCTAATTCTTTCTCTAACTTGTTTATAAAAATGTATATAAAAATACAAAAATACAAAATAAATTTCATCTCAAATAAATGCTCCTAGATCCCAAAGAGAAAAAGCCATAAAGTCCAACTTCCAAGCTAAATTCCCGCTCCGTATGAACTCCAATTTCACCAAACTCACTTTTAAAGTTCAAGTTAGAAAATTATCTATCCAATGGAAGTAGTTTCATTAAAATCGGAGCTCATTTGCAAAAGTTGGGTTTTGGGACCCAGATGTACATTGTACATTATGTATATATTCATACTTTCTTCATTTTTTATTGTATCTTTCTTAATTATTAAAAATACAAAAAATCATACTTGTGTTGTATTTTAATTGTAGTATTTTATTGTATTTTTCTGTTGTAAATATCTCTTATTAAAAAGATAAAAAAATATTACATATTAGAAAAGTAAAAAAATGTGTACATGTTGTTTGTCTTCCATTGTAATATCTCCACTATTTCTCTTCTCTTTTTATTTTATTGTATTTAAAGTAGACAACTTTATTTATTTATTTATTTATTATTTAATTTCCATTCTCTACAATAACCACCAATTCAACTCCATTATTCCACCATTTTTCCCAACTTCCCATTCAACTCCATTAATAATACAACCTCCCATTCAACTCCACCACTTTAATAACCTCTCATTTCATCATCTTTATATACATGTCATTCTCCTCATTTTTGCCTTTGATCCATCTTTATGTGAGGAGAGCCAAGTTCTCAGAGTTGAATCGGTGACAGCGACGCAACCGCGGTTGAGCGACGACGACCCTCTCTCCGGTGAGATCCGTTGGCTTTTTGGCCAACATCGCAGCCGCAACCGCACGCTGCTCGAGCTCATCGCACGCCGGCGATTTGAGCGAAGACCTTGCTTCGAAGGCACATCATAGGCGACCACGTTCATCGTAGGTAAATTTTCTCTTCATTTCATCATCGTGTTATTTTCTCATTTTTTAATCACATCACACTTCCATCCACTCACTTTTATTTGTTTAGTTCATCTTCATTACGACCAACACCAACATTTTACAACATCGCCATCATCACCAATCCATTTTTTTTTAAAATTTTTATCATATCCCCTGTTTAAGAAAACTATAAAAAAACTTTAAAAAAAATAAAATCTAAAAAAAATCAGAACAAAAAAAAAGAAAAATAAAGAAACAAACGGGATCCCCTCTCGTCGTTGCCCTAACACAGCTCCTATAGCGAAATCTGAAGCGTCAGTCATGATCTCAAAGGGGAGAGACCAATCAGGGGCTTGTAGGATAGGCGAGGCACAAATCTTCCTTTTCAAGAGCTCAAAGGCCTCCAGACACCTGTGATCTACAACGAACTCTGTGTATTTCCCTAAGAGCTCAGTCAGTGGGTGGTCGATCTTTGAAAAATCCTGAATGAATCTCCTATAGAATCCAACATGCCCTAAGAGTGACCACACTGACTTTATGTTGGTAGGTGGATCGAGTTTCTTGATCACCTCCACCTTGGCAGGGTCAAACTCTATTCCTCTTTTGGAGATGACATGCCCCAACACGATACCCTCCGTCACCATAAAGTGACTCTTCTCCCAGGAGAGTACCAGATTCACCTCTCTACACCTCGTGAGAACTCGGTCCAAGTGCGCTAAACATGTATCAAAAGAATCACCATGGACCGAGAAGTCATCCATGAACACTTCCAGGAAATCTCCCACCATCTCGGCAAATATGGCTATCATGCACCGCTGAAATGTGCCCGGGGCATTGTAGAGCTCGAATGGCATGCGCCTGAAAGCATAAGTGCCGAATGGACATGTGAATGTGGTCTTTTCCTGGTCCTCAGGGGCTATGGCCACCTGGTTGTAGCCTGAGTACCCGTCAAGAAAACAGAAGAACTCTTTCCCTGCAAGTCTCTCCAAGATTTGATCAATAAAAGGTAAGGGAAAGTGATATTTCTTGGTCGCAGCATTCAGGCGCCTGTAGTCAACACAGACATGCCACGACGTGGGTACTCGTGTCGTGATCTCTACCCCTCCTCGTTGGTGACCATCTGAATTCCCGACTTCTTCAGGACAACATGAAGTGGGGCCACCCACTTGGAGTCAGAAATAAGGTATATAAACCCTGCTTTGCACCATTTCTCAATTTCATTCTTCACCACTTCCCGTAGATTGGGGTTAAGTCTCCTCTGAAACTCACGGGAAGGTCTCACGTTATACTCAGTAAAAATATGGTGCGAGCAGAGAGCGGGGTTGATCCCCACGAGATCCGACACTGTCCAGCCTATTGCTTTGAGGTTCCTCTCTAAGACCTCTAACAACCTAGACTCATGTTCTAAAGTCAAGTATGAGCTAATGATGACAAGATATTTCTCTTTGGGTCCCGCAAGAAAGGCATACTTAAGTGTAGGAGGTAGTGATTTCAGTTCTGGCAATGTGGTATCATCAAGCAGATCTGGCTGAACTGAATCTGAATCTGGTTCTGTGCTGCATGAAGGTGGGCTAATCTTCATCTATGTCCCATGATTGTTCCGAAGAGGATGGAACTGACAGATCCTGAAGGATCTCTATGTCATCATGAGAATAGGTAGATGCATCTCTCACAAGATCAGACAACACCTGGCAAACTGCATCATGCACTATATCCTCTCCAGATGAAAGGGTCTCGCTTAGTCCTGAAGGAATATGTCCCCAAATCCCAACTGTGCTAATCATACTTTAATCTGCCTCTGAAGATAAGTACTCTGTACTACTCTCTGAATCAGGTCGCTGACACTTGGTTTGCTTCATCTCAAGGTTCACTTCTCCACCTGGAGAACGGAACTTCATCATTCCCGTACCATAATCGAAAGCTGCGCCTGCGGTCCTAAGGAAGGGTCGCCTGAGAATGATCTGAGATTCTCTCCAATGATTGGGGTTCTCCATGTCCAAGACTGTGAAGTCCACCTGATAGTTCTGCCCCTCAATCGAGATAACGACGTTCTTCACTTCTCCCTTAGGTCTCTTCATCGAACGATCCGCGAATTGGAGTAAAGCTCTAGATTTGTGAAGTGGTCCCAACTCCAATTTCTGATATAATGCTAAGGGAAGTAAGTTGATTGAAGAACCGTTATCTAAGAGTGTGCGTGCAAACGCAATGTCGTCAATCCGACTCTCAACATAGTGAGCACCCATGTCTCTCTTTTTCTTTGGCAAAGTCTGATTCTTGAGATAATAGGTTGTGGCTACTGATAAGACATGTGTATTTATATTTCGGTTACCTTTCTTCCTGCTAACCCTTCTAGGTGTGCATCTCACCTTAAGGTATTTTTAGAAGGCAGGATGGTTAGCCACATATTCATCAAATGACACCTTAACTGTGATGTTTTCTTTATAACACCGTGCCATATCAGGGTCATCGTTCTGAATCTTTTTGATGCGCTTTCCTGCCGTAAGAGCACGGGGGAAAGGGATTGAAGATAATGAAATAGAGGATGAAGAGTCTGAATCATGAACTGAAAGATCATTCTTTGACATAACGGAAACAGAGTTCTTCATACAAGAATCTTTTTGATGCAACGTGGAATCGAAATCAAAACTATCTACTAAAGGTTGTGGAATAGAAGCTGGAGTGGTATCCGCCACAACCGGAGATGCAAGGTCCTCCGTAGACTCAGAAGAATATCCATGCTGACGATGCTGCATACGCGCTCTCCTCCTCCTCTCGGTTCCCTGAGTGGAAATCCTCGAATGGTGCTGATGGGGCTCCGAAATATGATGCCTCTCCTCCTCGTCATCTGAAGACTCCTCAGGTAGAGCTCCAGAGATGCCCCTCCTCGTGTCCCTCGCCCGGTCAGGTACGACCACGGTCCTTCCGCTCCTGTGTGACATGTGGTTAGCCTCGTCACACGAAAGGATCTCATGTTCAGATTTAGGAGATGCTGAATAGTATACCTGACCAAAGTGCTGCTGAGAACTAGAACAGTGCAGGCTATTGGGGTTAGCCTGAACTTGTGCTGGGATCAAGGTAGAGGGTGCAGTCTGCTCGTCTCTCCATCTGGACAGGCGGTTGACATCCACCCGTAAGTCCTGAACCTCGTTCCTGTAGGAACGTAGCTCGTCGAGTATCTGCTGCTGAATATCCATGGGACTAGATGATGAAGGAAGTGGATAAGACTGTGAAGAAGAACGGGAAGACTGGCCCTGCTGGCCAGTGTACTGCCTCTGCTGCTGCTGCTGGGGTTGCGGGCCCTGCTGGCCCGTCTGGTAATGGCCCTGTCGGCCATACTGCTGGTACTGTTGCCTTTGCTGCTAGGGTGGATGGAATCCAGGGCTCTGCTGTGAAGGAGGTGGTGCGGAGGTGAATGCGGTGTTGTGAAAGGTCGGGGGACGCTGATAGGTCTGTTGGTATCCCGTACTTCCCTGCCTGGTAGGGTCCTGAGTATACCATATCCCATTCACCTCCCAAACTGGTGGAGGCTCCTCCTGGACTGTCTCTGCCACTGGAGGTGGCTGCTAGAAAGAGTGGGTGTAGGATTGGTCCTGCTCCCACGGCTGGGGTTGCCCTGACACCAACTGCTCCTGAACATGGTGAACTCGGAATACGGGAGCAGAGGGTGCAGTCACGTCAGGTATCCTTATCTTAGATACCTTCTCAGTCAACTCCTCCATCTGTTTTGGAAGTTTGGAGACGCTCCGGTCTAACTCATCAATCCTCCTGTCGATCCTCTCGACTACAGTAAGCTTGTCAGCAAGGAGTCCCATGCTAGGGATCACGTCCTGAGAGAGATCGACTACAGCTGCTTTTCCCCCTCCAGATGAGAGTGAACTGGGGGATGGTGTATAGGCCCTGCTGGCGATCTGTGAGCGACTAGTTTCAGCCATCTGTTCGAATACCCTCCAGACGGTATCCGCTCCTCGTGATGTATAGCTACCTCCAGAGGCAGCGCTCACTAAACCCTGCATCTCAGGGTTGAGACCAGTAAAGAAGGATTGGACCAAGATGTTGTCATCTAATCCATGACAAGGACACTTTTGCAGGATGTCCTTGAATCTTTCCCAAGCATCACAGAAGGCTTCATGGGGTAATTTGGAAAAACTCGTAATTCGCGTCCTCATCATGTTAGTTATACTCAACGGGTAGAACTTCTTTAGGAATAGGTCCTTGAACTAGGCATAAGTGGTGATGATGATTCCAAGATTCTTTACCCAGTAATCGGCTTTTCCACCCAAAGCAAATGGAAGGGCTTTGAGCCTAATATAATCCTGGCTAACATTATTATGTTTGAGGTTAGCACAGATGAGCTCAAAGTCCCTTAGGAATGCATATGGCTCCTCAGAAGCATTCCCATCAAAATGTGGCAGCAGGTTCAGAAAATGCGGCTTCAATTCAAAGTCAACAGTGGGTTCAACCGGACTCAAGTAGTTATGAATTTGATATTGTCCGGGGTTATACGCCGCATCCATTGGTAGTTGGACCCCAACATTTAACTATCCTAACTGAGCTCTCAGAAATGCATGTTGCTGCTCAGATGCAGCTAATCGGGCTAGTATCATTCTCGTCAGGTCTTCATGGTTCTCTTCTTCCTCTTCTGTCTTCTTTGGCATTATACTTGAATCTTCTTTATGTCCTGAATCAGCAATGTTTTCTTGATTAGAAGAGGATTTATGAATCATGATATTCTCACCAAGGCGATGGTCTTCCTCGGTGAGGTGGGAAGAGAGAAAGGGAATGGTTTGAGAGTAACCATCCCGAGAGTGAGTGATCATGGGCTCAAGAGGGTCATGAGTCCAGGTTGGTCCAAGTTGCACTTGGACCTTTGAAGACGTACTTTTTGAAGGGTTCAACGAGAGATTCGCAAAGTCCAAATAAATATACCCCCAATCAGTCATCTTCGATGTCAAAAGAACCGATTAGATCACGATAGTCAATGAGGCACTAGTTCTACGGTGCACGTAAATGTGCGGAGTGAACTCACACAATACAAACACAATTCAAACCCTCAATTTCACCAACTCAACACGTGATGGCCGTAAGAGTTCGGCCGAATTATATGGTCAATTTTAGTTGGCGAGAATACAATCTTGGAAAGATTAACGAGCTGTTAGGTGTCCGTATTTTCCTACAGACTGGCCCGGTTCTTACGACTAGTTTGACCTACTTTCAACCACTATAGGAGTAAGTACGGACCGTATAAATACGGCTACCCATTCCTTGAGGACTAAGGCATCCTCTAAACCTCCCACTCTGCTAAGGAAGTCCGGACCGTTTACCGGCTACCCGTAAATCCTCACTGAAAAGTAGTTAATCGCCTAAAAATAAAGAACCAGTAGTAAGTAAGAAATCCAGGCTTGGCTCTATCCTAGGGTCATCTCTCTCTCACTTGCAACTAAAACAAACAATGAGGGCTTTATGCACCCGAGAACAAAGGTTCTTTTTATTCCAATTAATTAAATCGACCTGCTCAATTCAGTCCCAATTTTAGAGTTAGGTTATCACTTGAAATTTATGTGAACACACAAGCACGTCTACCGTTCAGTCCCAATTTCCTTTTGACCTTAAGTTGTAAAATAAGAGGGGAATCAGAAATCAGAATGCAAATGAGAAACTATGATGCATGCTCAGAAGAAGGTATACTTATAGTGAGTCCCAGCACTCTTCATGCGTTATGCAGTACATAATTTATAAATATTACACTTAATGCATGCAGATTGAGAAAACGCACCTAAACAATATACTATTAGCGGGGAAGAATTGATTGAATTTGAGCTAAGTAGTACGTGTCTATGTGCGTCTCATTATGAATCTTATCAGATAAGTGAATCTTCTAAGATATGTGTGTCCTAATTTACGATGGGCACAAACAAATTTGAATCTAAACTACCGTGTGCCTAATCCTTAAGTTCGCCACTCAAGTCGAGACCCCACCCTCACCGGAGAGTGAAACAGGCTCGACACACCACAAATAATGTCCAAGTCTTTTTATACACGCAAGCTCTCAAACAAGAGACGCTATAAAGAGCAAGCTAAATAATTACAAAAATTTAAAAAAGCTCTCTCAAAAATAAATAAATTATCCTCGCACTTCAGCAGTCGGCGCTCCTCGCGTCCGTCGACCTCCGATGCACTCCAAGTCCACCGGGCCCTCCCAAGGAAAATGAGATTTATATTAAGGAGATAAAAAAATGATATATACAAAAATATGAAGAGAAATAATTGCAAAAAAATGAAATAAATACAAGTGGCTCGGGGGTCAGACTACCCGAGTAAATGAAAATCTAAATCCATATTTTTAAACTAATCCCTAAGCCGTTTGCCTCCCGGGCAACGGCGCCATCTGACGAGTCGCTAGATACGATAACTAATTCGTGGTCGTTGTAGCACGTGTACTTAGCGATTCGGTCAGAACCGAGAGAAGATCTCCGTGAATAGTGTCTCGGCTTTAATTTATATCACGCGCAAGTACGGGGTCGAACTCAGGGAGGCAAAGGAACAACTTCGGTTTTAATTCAAAAACTTAGGTCTAGATATCCAATGCGGTTTTTTTTTTAGATTTTTTTATTCAAAAACCAAAGCAAATGTGCAATGCGAGTGAATTAAGTACTAAGAAATCACACAACTCAGCCGAATTAATTTTAATGTTAAATTAATTCAATTCAGCCTAATTATATTTTTCCTAGGATCTTAATTCAGTGAGGAACACAAAACATATTTTTTGTATTTTTAGGGATTAAAATGCAACAAATAAAAATGCACACTTTTTATGGGTTTTTTCTTCTCATACAAACAGAAAGCAAAAATTATGAAAAATTTACTGAAATATAAACATGATGCAAGGAAGCTACAGTAATATTTTTGGAATTTTTGACAATATATGATTTTTTTATAGATTTTTTAGTGAAATTAGAGTGACAGTGAGTAAATAATTTCTAATAAATCCACAATATTAAATTATCCAGATAGAAAAATATTTCAAAAAGATATTTAGATGAGCAATCCAGTAGAGTTGAAATTTCGCAAAAAGGATATACGTGGATTTAAAAAAAATCAAATACTAAAAACACTCTACAATTTATTTCAGGCACAAGATAACTCCAATGAACGTGAAATTTGGATTGTAACTTTATCACATTTCAAGGCAGCATTCCTAATTTTTGTGGATTTTTTGGAGCAACTGTGAGTTAGATATAAATTTAATCGCTCAATTTGGGAAAAATATGCAGAATTTCAGTTACACAATTTTAATAAATCACCCAAAGGCAACAAAAATATAAATAAATATCCACAATGTAGAGAATTAGTTGCTCGTCACAATGGCATTTTTTATTGAACAAAAAGATGCATAACAAGGTCCAAATTGAAGTGCGAACACAGGGGTGTCTTTGCAAATACAGAAAACAAAATTTACAACAAAAGTTATGTACAGGGATTACTTTGTAATTACATAAAATTTACATAATTTTTACAATAAAAAAATAAAATAAAACTTTACCTTCTTCATCCTCCGTTCTTTGCAGGAGATAAACCCAAAGACGGCGGCGCACTGCGCCGGCGCGCGGTTGCTCGCGGGGACGGGGACGAGGGACGGCGGCGCCGCGTACATGGTGGCGACGGCGCGCGCCGGTGGCGGTGGGGCGGCGGGGCCGCGCGCGGGCAGTGTCGGCGGCGGAACCGCCTGGCAGCCCTTGCGGCTGTATCAACGGCGGAGAGGGGGGCGACACGCTCAGATGGTGCGGGTCGCGATGGAGGGCAGGCCGGGCGGCGCGGAGCCGCAGGAGGAGGGGCGGCGTCCGGCGCCGCTGCCCGTGAAGAGGGGAGGTGGGGCGGTGGGCCGCTGGCTGCTGCTCCTCCTCCATTGCGTGTATATATTACATATATACTTTACCCATACCTCGTACTTTCACGTATTTTTGTATATATTATACAATAATTACGGGGTAAGTAAAAAAAACTTTTCAAAAAAATTCCTCTTTAAAAAAATCTTCTTCAAAAAAAAGTATTTTCTTATTTACCTATCTTTTTCAAAAAAAAAACTCTTGAAAAAAAAGAAGAAGAAGAAGAAAAACTTTTCTAACAAAGAAAAAAAAACTTCTTTGCCTTTGTTTGTAAAAAAAACCTCTTTGAAAAAAACTTTTTCTAAAACTTTAAAAAAATCAATCAATCATAAAAAAAAACTAAAAAAAACTAAAAAAAAACTAACTAATAAGTTGGTTTAATCCCTGACACAATTCACTTTCACACAAGACAAGTGATGTTCAAGAACACTTGGTTTATGAGGTCTTGATATTTTGAGTTAACCAGCCTTAGTCATTAGGGTCTTGGACTTAATTATTCACGTTTCCCTAATTTGAAAGATTTGTGTGCTATATTGCATACTTAGTCTCTACCTTAAGAATATGATCAACACCTCACATACACGACTGCAGTTATGATGAGATGAGTTGAAATTTCACTTGAGGAACTGGGATGAGGGATTTGAGTTTGGACTTGATTTAATGATGCTCGAGGATGGGATAAAATCAATGAAGGCTTCATGAAACTTGAGTGTCAGCACATTTAGCAAGTATGAGAACATGGTTCTTGTACTAATCGCTTGATATTTACCTATGTGCAAGTGTGTGATAGAATAAAAAATGTTGATCAGTGTGCGCCAACTCTTGGTAAAAGCAGTGGAGCTAGCCACAAATACTACAAAGCAATGAAATGTCAAAGAAAAGCTCTCATTCCACGAAGTCAATTATCAAAAGAGCTTCCACCAAAGGCGAGCGCTCCCAACCATTTCAAAGTGTCCACTTGGACCACCGCTATTAGGACCAGGAGTCGCGCTTGCACCAAAAAAGGGCTCTGCATCGTAAATGCTACAAGTCTGGGTGTAGAAGGTACGATAGGTACTCAAAAAAGGCACACCCCGGTGTACTCCCAGGAAAACAAGTGCAGACGGCTCCAACTTCTCTTGACAGACGCAATGATCAACACTAAAAATATGCATTGCGTAATAAGGCACTTGAGAGGATCCTTGTTCCAATGAGAGGGAGAGAAGAAATGACACAATCCTATGCCATCCATCAACTGGCCTTCCATCTACACTTTCAAGTCTGACAACTAAAGAGACGGTGGATTGGATGCAAGAAATGATTTATTCCCTAGTGTTGAGGATCGGGTCCATAGGAGAGTCTCTTGGACTGGAACCTTGGGTGACGTTGTGACTCTACTCTTGTAACTGCGGTCAACACTTAAAGTCATATCCCTACTTTATATGTATACAAAGAGAGTCTGATGATTAGGGAAATTGGGTACCTTTTGAGTAGAGCTTGGTTTAGCTTAGAATTTTAGGATCTCTAAAACATAGAGTTCTTGAACGGATCAAGTCTTGTATTCACATGCACAGTCAGGTGTTAACCCAACTTATTCATTCTTTATTTGCTCGAGGACTAGCAAAGTTTAAGTATAGGGGGGTGATGAATCCGCGATTCATTATCGCCATATCATGATCTTAGCAAAATCCCCGAGTAAAATCCCAGATAAATGTTGATAAAATCCATAAATAAACAAAATGACTCTTGTAAAAAAAATATTTAATTATTGTATATTAGATTCTAAAAAATAAATTAACAATAAAAAACCGTAAAAATTAGGAATGATGCCTTGAAATGTGATAAAGTTACAATCCAAATTTCACGTTCATTGGAGTTATCTTGTGCCTGAAATAAATTGTAGAGTGTTTTTAGTATTTGATTTTTAATTAAATCCACGTATATCCTTTTTGCGAAATTTCAGCTCTACTAGATTGCTCATCTAAATATCTTTTTGAGATAATTTTCTATCTGGGTAATTTAATATTGTGGATTTATTAGAAATTATTTACTCACCGTCACTCTAATTTCACTAAAAAATTCATAAAAAATCATATATTGTCAAAAAATTCCAAAAATATTACTGTAGCTTCCAAAAATCATGTGTCCTTGTCATGGATTAGATGACAACATCTTGGTCCAATCCTTCTTCACTGGTCTCAATCCTGAGATGCAGGGTTTAGTGAGCGCTGCCTGTGAAGGCAGCTATACATCACGAGGAGCGGATACCGTCTGGAGGGTATTCGAGCAGATGGCTGAAACTAGCTGCTCACAGATGGCCAGCAGGGCCTATACACCATCCCCCTGTTCACTCTCATTTGGAGGGGGAAAATCAGCTATAGTCGATCTCTCTCAGGACGTGATCCCTAGCTT
Source organism: Ottelia alismoides (assembly GCA_037367405.1). Taxonomy (NCBI): domain Eukaryota; kingdom Viridiplantae; phylum Streptophyta; class Magnoliopsida; order Alismatales; family Hydrocharitaceae; genus Ottelia; species Ottelia alismoides. The sequence goes on from JAZKJV010009907.1 coordinate 436,025, forward strand.
GGGACTTCTTGCAGACAAGCTTACTGTAGTCAAGAAGATCGATAGGAGGATTGATGAGTTAGACCGGAGCGTCTCCAAACTTCCAAAACAGATGGAGGAGTTGACTGAGAAGGTATCTAAGATAAGGATACCCGCCGTGACTGCACCCTCTGCTCCCGTATACCGAGATCACCATGTTCAGGAGCAGTTGGTGTCAGGGCAACTTCAGCCGTGGGAGCAGGACCAATCCTACACCCACTCTTTCCAGCAGCCACCTCCAGTAGCAGAGACAGTCCAGGAGGAGCCTCCACCAGTTTGGGAGGTGAATGGGATATGGTATACTCAGGACCCTGCCAGGCAGGGAAGTACGGGAGACCGACAAACCTATCAGCGTCCCCCGACCTTTCACAACACCGCATTCACCTCCGCACCACCTCCTTCACAACAGAGCCCTGGATTCCATCCACCCCAGCAGCAGTACCAGCAGTGTGACCGACAGGGCCATTACCAGATGGGCCAGCAGGGCCCGCAACCCCAGCAGCAGCAACAGAGGCAGTACACTGGCCAGCAGGGCCAGTCTTCCCGTCCTTCTTCCCAGTCTTATCCACTTCCTTCATCGTCTAGTCCCATGGATATTCAGCAGTAGATACTCGAAGATCTACGTTCCTACATGAACGTGGTTCAGGACTTACGGGTGTATGTCAACCGCCTGTCCAGATGGCGAGACGAGCAGACTGCACCCTCTACCTCTATCCCAGCCCAAGTTCAGGCTAACTCCAATAGCCTGAACCGTTCTAGTTCTCAACAGCACTTTGGTCAGGTATACTATTCAGCATCTCCTAAATCTGAACATGAGATTCTTTCGTGTGACGAGGCTAACCACATGTCACTCAGGAGTGGAGGGACCGTGGTCGTACCTGACCGGGCGAGGGACACGAGGAGGGGCATCTCTGGAGCTCTACCTGAGGAGTCTTCAGAGGACGAGGAGGAGAGGCATCATATTTCAGAGCCCCATCAGCACCATTCGAGGATTTCCACTCAGGGAGCCGAGAGGAGGAGGAGAGCACTTATGCAGCATCGTCAGCATGGATATTCTTCTGAGTCTACGGAGGACCTTGCATCTCCGGTTGTGGCAGATACCACTCCAGCTTCTATTCCACAACCTTTAGTAGATAGTCTAGATTTTGATTCCATGTTGCATCACAAAGAGTCTTGTATGAAGAACTCTGTTTCAGTTAATGCAAAGAATGATCTTTCAGTTCATGATTTAGATTCTTCATCCTCTGTTTCCCTAGCTTCAATCCCTTTCCCCTGTGCTCTTACGGAAGGAAAGTGCATAAAAAAGATTCAGAAAGATGACCCCGATATGGCACGGTTTTGTAAAGAAAACATCACAGTTAAGGTGCCATTTGATGAATATGTGGTTAACCATCCTGCCTTCCAAAAATACCTTAAGGTGAGATGCACACCTAGAAGGGTTAGCAGGAAGAAAGATAACCGAAATATAAAGATACATGTCTTGTCAGTAGCCACAACCAATTGTCTCAAGAATCAGACTTCGCCAAAGAAAAAGAGAGACATGGGTGCTCACTATGTGGAGAGTCGTATTGATGAAATTGCGTTTGCACGCACACTCTTAGATAACAGTTCTTCGATCAACGTACTTCCCTTAGCCTTATATCAGAAATTAGAGTTGGGACCACTTCGCAAATCTAGAGCTTTACTCCAATTCGCAGATCGTTCAATGAAGAGACCTAAGGGAGTAGTGAAGAACGTCGTTATCTCGATTGAGGGTAGAACTATCAGGTGGACTTCACAGTCTTGGACATGGAGACTCCCAATCATTGGAGAGAATCTCACATCATTCTCGGGCGACCCTTCCTTAGAACCGCAGGCGCAACTTTCGATTATGGTACGGGAATGATGAAGTTCCGTTCTCCAGGCAGAGAAGTGAACCTTGAGATGAAGCAAACCAAGTGTCAGCGACCCGATTCAGAGAGTAGCACAAAGAACTCATCTTCAGAGGCAGACTGCAGTTTGATTAGCACAGTTGGGATTTGGGGACAGATTCCTTCGGGACAGAGCGAGACCCTTTCATCTAGAGAGGATATAGTGCATGATGCAGTTTGCCAGGTGTTGTCTGATCTTACTAGAGATGCATCAACCTATTCTCATGATGACATAGAGATCCATCCGGATCTGTCAGTTCCATCCTCTTCAGAACAATCATGGGACATAGATGACGAGTTGGACGTGACTTTTGCCGATTGTTTGGATATTTTTGATGATCCGACTCCCGATACTTCTGATTTGGTGGAGATTACTACTCACCTTAGCCCACCTTCATGCAGCACGGAACCAGATTCAGATTCAGTTCAGCCAGATCTGCTTGATGATACCACATTGCCAGAACTGAAATCACTACCTCCTACACTCAAGTACGCCTTTCTTGCGGGACCCAAAGACATATATCATGTCATCATTAGCTCAGACTTGACTTTAGAGCAGGATACTAGGTTGTTAGAAGCCATAGAGAGGAACCGCAAATCAATAGGCTGGACAGTGTCGGATCTCGTGGGCATCAACCCCGCTCTCTGCTCTCACCGCATTTTTTCTGAGGATAGTGTGAGACCTTCTCGTGAGTTTCAGAGGAGACTTAACCCCAATCTATGGGAAGTGGTGAAGAAAGAAATTGATAAATGGTGCAAAGCAGGGTTTATATACCCTATTTCTGACTCCAAGTGGGTGGCCCCACTTCATGGTTTCCCGAAGAAGTCGGGAATTCAGATGGTCACCAACGAGGAGGGGTAGAGATCGCGACATGAGTACCTACATCGTGGCGTGTCTGTGTTGACTACAGGCACATGAATGCCGCAACCAAGAAAGATCACATTCCCTTGCCTTTTATTGATCAGATCTTGGAGAGACTTGCAGGGAAAGAGTTCTTCTGTTTTCTTGACGGGTACTCAGGCTACAACCAGGTGGCCATAGCCCCTGAGGACCAGGAAAAGACCACATTCACATGTCCATTCGGCACTTATGCTTTCAGGCGCATGCCATTTGGGCTCTGCAATGCCGCGGGCACATTTCAGCGATGCATGATAGCCATATTTGCCGAGATCGTGGGAGATTTTCTGGAAGTGTTCATGGATGACTTCTCGGTCCATGGTGATTCTTTTGATAAATGTTTAGCGCACTTGGACCGAGTCCTCACGAGGTGTAGAGAGGTGAATCTGGTACTCTCTTGGGAGAAGAGTCACTTTATGGTGACAGAGGGTATCGTCTTGGGGCATGTCATCTCCAAAAGGGAAATGGAGGTTGACCCTGCCAAGGTGGAGGTGATCAAGAAACTCGATCCACCTACCAACGTGAAGTCAGTGCGGTCATTCTTAGGGCATGTTGGATTCTATAGGAGATTCATTCAGGATTTTTCAAAGATTGCCCGCCCACTGACTGAGCTCCTAGGGAAAGACACAGAGTTCATTGTAGATCACAGATGTCTGGAGGCCTTTGAGCTCTTGAAGAGGAAGATTTGTGCCTCGCCTATTCTACAAGCTCCTGACTGGTCTCTCCCCTTTGAGATCATGACCGATGCTTCAGATTTTGCTATAGGAGCTGTGTTAGGACAACGACGAGAGGGGATTTCGTTTGCGACTCACTATGCGAGCAAAGTATTAGATCCTACAAAGAAAAATTATACAGTGACTGAAAAGGAAATGCTCGCAGTAGTATGGGCCCTCAAGAAGTTCAGATCATATATTTTGGGCTCTAAGGTGACAGTTTATACCGATCACACAGCCATTCGATATTTAATGGAAAAGAAGGACGCGAAGACGCGTCTTCTTAGGTGGATTTTACTCCTCCAGGAATTTGATTTGGAGATAAAAGATAAACCTGGAGTGAAGAATGTTGTGGCTGATCACCTTTCTCGGATTGAACTTAAGGATTCTCCTGATCATGAGCGGATTAGAGAGACCTTCCCAGATGAGTCAATTTGTGTTATTGACTCCCTCCCGTGGTATGCCAACATGGTGAACTATCTTGTCTCCAAGCAGGTTCCCCATGGTTGGACTAGGAGCAGCATTGATCTACTGAAGTTGGATTTGAGGAGATACCACTGGGACGATCCTTTCCTTTTCTTCGAAGGACCGGATTGTGTTTGGAGAAGGTGTATTCCTCAGGAGGAATACCATAGTGTCCTCACATATTGTCATTCACTTGAGGCTGGAGGACACCATTCGGGAAAGAGAACCGCTCACAAAGTACTTCAATGTGGATTGTATTGGCCGACCTTGTTTAGAGATGCCATTGATTTTGTACGGTCGTGCCCAATCTGTCAAAGGATGGGAGGGACAGTTGGACAGAGAGATGAGATGCCCATGCAACCGATGATTATTTATGATGTTTTTGATGCATGGGGCATAGATTTTATGGGTCCCTTTCCCAACAGCCAAGGACATGAGTACATATTGTTGGCGGTTGATTATTTATCCAGGTGGGTGGAGGCTATCCCAACCCGAACCGCAGACAGCAAGACTGTCTGTAAGTTTGTGAGAGACCATATTATTGCTAGGTTCGGGGTGCCAAAAGTGTTGATATCTGATGGGGGTAGCCACTTCGTGAACCGGGATATGAGATCTTTAGCTAAGGACTATGGAATTGAGCATAGAGTTAGTAGTCCTTACCACCCACAGTCCAACGGCATGGCAGAGGTTTTGAACAGAGAGGTGAAGAGTATTTTGCAGAAATTGGTTCATCCCGATAGGAAGAACTGGTCTCAGCTTTTGGACCAAGTTCTGTGGGCCTATAGGACAGCCTACAAGACACCATTGGGTACTTCACCATTTAGAATGATCTATGGTAAGCCATGACATTTGCCCTCAGAATTGATTCATAAATCCGAATGGGCAATTAAGAAGATTAATTGGAGTTGTCACCTAGGGAAGATTTGCTGAGACTTGAACTTGAACGAGTTCGTGGAAATCCGAAACAAGGCATATGACAATAGTTTGATTTATAAGGACAAAGTAAAGAGATGGCATGATCAACACATTAGGTGCAAAGACTTTGTCCCTGGGCAAAAGGTATGGTTGTTCAATGCCAGGTTGAAGATGTTCCATGGGAAGCTCAAATCTAAATGGACAGGTTCCTTTGTGGTTAAGAAAGTGCACAAGAATGGAAGTGTAGAGATAGCTGATCTCACAGATGGTGCACAGTCTCATGTGGTGAATGGACAACTGTTGAAGCATTTTGTTGATTAGAAAGAGCAGTTAGTCCAAGTCAAGGTCATCAACTTCATGCAGAGTGAGCAAAGAGCAGATACATCATATTACTCGTCATGAAGATGCAGCATACATATTCAACATCTTAGAAGATTCAATCACTCTTGTACATTCTCCCTTCCTTGTATATTCTCCAGATCACATCGGTTCTTACACTTACTCTTGTCCTATACTTAGGCTTACCAAAGCCTAAGTATAGGGGGGACCGATGCCCACTACGTGTATATACTCATCATTTCTCCTCTTGACCTTGTCCGCCACATTTTTGCTCTTCTTCTACACTTAGGCTGACCAGAGCCTATGTATAGGGGGGCGGATCGACTTCTATATTTTAGCTTTCCTACGCTTAGTACGAGCTATGTCTTTTTGTTACCTAGTGCCATGAGGAAATAGCACAAGCTAAGTATAGGGGGGCGTGTATATATTACATATATACTTTACCCATACCTCGTACTTTCACGTATTTTTGTATATATTATACAATAATTATGGAGTAGGTAAAAAAAACTTTTCAAAAAAAATCCTCTTTAAAAAAACTTTTTCAAAAAAAAGTCTTTTCTTATTTACCTATCTTTTTCAAAAAAAACTCTTGAAAAAAGAAGAAGAAGAAAAACTTTTCTAACAAAGAAAAAAAACTTCTTTGCCTTTGTTTGCCAATAAAAACCTCTTTGAAAAAAAAACTTGTTCTAAAACTTTTAAAAAAAATCAATCAATCATAAAAAAAACTAAAAAAAAATAACTAATAAGTTGGTTTAATCCCTGACACAATTCACTTTCACACAAGACTAGTGATGTTCAAGAACACTTGGTTTTTGAGGTCTTGATATTTTGAGTTAACCAGCCTTGGTCATTAGGGTCTTGGACTTAATTATTCATGTTTCCCTAATTTGAAAGATTTGTGTGCTATATTGCATGCTTAGTCTCTACCTTAAGAATATGATCAGCACCTCACATACACGACTGCAGTTATGATGAGATGAGTTGAAATTTCACTTGAGGAACTGGGATGAGGGATTTGAGTTTGGACTTGATTTAATGATGCTCGAGGATGGGATAAAATCAATGAAGGCTTCATGAAACTTGAGTGTCAGCACATTTAGCCAGTATGAGAACATGGTTCTTGTACTAATCGCTTGTATTTACCTATGTGCCAGGGTGTGATAAAATAAAAAAATGTTGATCAGTGTGTGCCAACTCTTGGTAAAAGCAGTGGAGCTAGCCAAAAATACTACAAAGCAATGAAATGTCAAAGAAAAGCTCTCATTCCACAAAGTCAATTATCAAAAGCGCTTCCACCAAAGGCGAGCGCTCCCAACCATTTCAAAGTGTCCACTTGGACCACCGCTATTAGGACCAGGAGTCGGGCTTGCACCAAAAAAGAGCTCTGCATCGTAAATGCTACAAGTCTGGGTGTAGAAGGTACGATAGGTACTCAAAAAAGGCACACCCCGGTGTACTCCCAGGAAAACAAGTGCAGACGGCTCCAACTTCTCTTGACGGACGCACTGATCAACACCAAAAAAATGCATTGCGTAATAAGGCACTTGAGAGGATCCTTGTTCCAATGAGAGGGAGAGAAGAAATGACACAATCCTATGCCCTCCATCAACTGGACTTCCATCTACACTTTCAAGTCTGACTACTAAAGAGACGGTGGATTGGATGCAAGAAATGATTTATTCCCTAGTGTTGAGGATCGGGTCCATAGGAGAGTCTCTTGGACTGGAACCTTGGGTGATGTTGTGGCTCTACTCTTGTAACTGTGGTCAACACTTAAAGTTATATCCCTACTTTATATGTATACAAAGATAGTCTGATGATCAGGGAAATTGGGTACCTTTTGAGTAGAGCTTGGTTCAGCTTAGAATTTTAGGATCTCTAAAACCGAGAGTTCTTGAACGGATCAAGTCTTATATTCACATGCACCGTCAGGGGTTAACCCAACGTATTCATTCTTTATTTGCTCGAGGACTAGCAAAGTTTAAGTATAGGGGGGTGATGAATCCGCGATTCATCATCGCAATATCTTGATCTTAGCAAAATCCCCGAGTAAAATCCCAGATAAATGTCTACAAAATCCATAAATTAACAAAATGACTCTTGTAAATAAAATACATTAATTATTGTATATTAGATTCTACAAAATAAATTAACAATAAAAAGCCGCAAAAATCAAAGGAGTTTCTCACATGTAAATAGCCCAAAACTTCGTATATTTTTAATAAATTCATTTCAACTCCTTTTTGCCTAATTCTTTCTCTAACTTTTTTATAAAAATGTATATAAAAATAAAAAAATACAAAACAAATTTCATCTCAAATAAATGCTCCTAGATCCCAAAGAGAAAAAGTCGTAAAGTCCAACTTCCAAGCTAAATTCCCGCTCCGTATGAACTCCAAATTCACCAAACTCACTTTTAAAGTTCAAGTTAGAAAATTATCTATCCAATGGAAGTAGTTTCATTAAAATCGGAGCTCATTTGCAAAAGTTGGGTTTTGGGACCTAGATGTACATTGTACATTATGTATATATTCATACTTTCTTCATTTTTTATTGTATCTTTCTTAATTATTAAAAATACAAAAAAATCATACTTGTTTTGTATTTTAATTGTAGTATTTTATTGTATTTTTCCGTTGTAAATATCTCTTATTAAAAAGATAAAAAAATTACATATTAGAAAAGTAAAAAAATGTGTACATGTTGTTTGTCTTCCATTGTAAATTCTCCACTATTTCTCTTCTCTTTTTATTTTATTGTATTCAAAGTAGACAACTTTATTTATTTATTTATTATTTAATTTCCATTCTCTACAATAACCACCAATTCAACTCCATTATTCTACCATTTTTCACAACTTCCCATTCAACTCCATTAATAATACAACCTCCCATTCAACTCCACCACTTTAATAACCTCTCATTCCATCATCTTTATATACATATCATTCTCCTCATTTTTGCCTTTGATCCATCTTTATGTGAGGAGAGCCAAGTTCCCAGAGTTGAATCAGTTACAGCGACGCAACCGCGGTTGAGCGACGACGGCCCTCTCTCCGGTGAGATCCGTTGGCTTTTTGGCCAACATCGCAGCCGCAACCGCACGCTGCTCGAGCTCATCGCACGCCGGCGATTTGAGCGAAGACCGTGCTTCGAAGGCACATCATAGGCGACCGCGTTCATCGTAGGTAAATTTTCTCTTCATTTCATTATCGTGTTATTTTCTCATTTTTTAATCACATCACATTACCATCCACTCACTTTTATTTGTTTAGTTCATCTTCATTACCACCAACACCAACATTTTATATCATCGCCATCATCACCAATCCATTTTTTTTAAAGTTTTATCATATCCCCTGTTTAAGAAAACTTTAAAAAAACTTTAAAAAAATAAAATCTAAAAAAAATTCAGAACACCCGCACCCTAGGATAGAGCTACATATGGACCTCCTTCAGACTACTGCTTCTGGGCTAGTCGTTCTCCAGTAAGGATCGCTCCGGTCTCCGGTAAAGCGGGCCGCGATATCCTTAACAGAGCGAGCCGATCGGGTAGCCGGTAAACGATCCGCGGCTTGTACTGGCTGGGAAAGATCTAGTTCGGGATCGGGCCAGTCTCCTGGGGGAACCGGATTCCCAACAGGTCACGTAATCGCTATGCTATCTTGACTTGATCACCTAATAAAAGCTGACAAGATAATTGACCGAACTCTTGTGGTCTTCAGCTCGCGTTGAGTAGGTGAATCAGGGGTTTGCTTGCTGATCATATTTGTTTCCAGATCCCATCCGCCTGGATCTCCAGATCAAGATGATGGGCAGGAGGTCCCTTAGGCAGCCTCTGGCTGCACCGCTTTCGAGCACTCCAGCCCGTTCATCCAGGTTGGTTTGCGAGAGCCGAGACCCACTCTCCGAACCCGAGTTTGACTCCACCCTGTTCCCCCTTGACCACCCTTCTTCTGTTTCTGAGATGCTAGTGCCAGATGAGAGACCACAGACTGATTTATCGGCACCTGAGTTTGAGTCTTTTGCCTTTGCAGAGACCATGGTCGACAGCAGTGACGATCACACCGGAGGTCCCCAGCCAGAGCAGACATTCATCTTGGACCAGGGTACGATCAACTCCACCCTGATTGCCTCCCTAGAGACAGCGCAATAGCAGTTGAGGGATCAGGGAGCATTCATGATAGAGATGAGGCGCGAGATGGAGTAGATGAGAGTAGACCGCGATCAGCGCAGGCCAAGAGACGGGCTGAGGAGACCCGATGATGCAGCAGCAGCCGCAGCCGCATCAGCAGCCGCCGCAGCAGTGGCTGCACCGGATCAGGCGAGATCGATGCGGGGTTACACAACCCCGGGTCGACTTTGACGCACTGTTGGGTCGTTCTTCCAGCCATCGTGGGGGACTTCAAGTTCCCCCCGAACACCTTGCAGCTCCTCCCCCGGTTCCATGGGCTTGCCACAGAGGAGCCCCATCTCCACCTACAGGAGTTTCTGATGATCTGCAGCACAGTCCATGACAGACAGGTGGACGAGGATACCATCCGTATGATTGCCTTCCCCTTCTCACTAGCAGACCGAGCAGCCACCTGGCTGAAGCATCTGGGGAAGTTTGTATACACCTGGGAGTAGCTCCGCACCGAGTACTTGAACAAGTACTATCCACTCGGGCGGACGAATGTAGCGAGGGCCCTGATCAACAACTTCTCCATGCTCCCCAATGAGCAATTCCACGAGGCATGGGAGAGGTTTCGTGAGCTGACCGACAGATGCCTGCACCATGAGATTTCAAAGCCGAACCTTGTTCAGAGCTTCTTCTGCGGGCTGACACCAGAGCTACAGGGCCTGGTGAATGCTTATTGTGGTGGGTCCTACTTTGTCAAGGACGAGGATCAGGTCTGGGCCATCTACGAGGAGATGGCCGAAAACTACACCGTGATGTCCCAGACCTGACTCTACACCAAGGGACGCCCCCAGCCACAGACCGTGCAGTACCAGAGGATCGCACGGGTCGACGCCGGTCCATCCACTTCGTTAGCGGCAGCAGCACAGGCCGAGTCCACAGCCGCTGACATGGGCATCATCAGCGAGAAGCTGGACCGGATGGAGATCATAGAGAAGAAGCAGTGCCAGGGTATCACGCAGATGGAGCAGATGACACAGACACTGAGTGACCTGAAGACACAACTCATGTGTCTCCAGGAGGCACAGACGGCTTCCCAGCCCGGTCTTCAGGCACGAGGCGATCCGAGTAGCACCGGCAACTCGTCCCAACGCTCCATCTCCCAGCAGCCTAGACAGGTCCATCTTGTACACGCGGAGCCGTACCAGCAGCCGCTGCCACACTACCAGTCGCCACCATCTCCAGACACGCAGATGGTGGTCTACCAGCCGGATCAGCCTCTGGCAGTACTCTCGCCACCCCCTTACGAGTCAGAGTAGTTGATGGATGTCAATAGGATTTGGTACGACCGACCCCAGCCCGGTATCCGACGAGACCATCCCGGATTCTGTTGGTCAGCCGGAGGTGCCAGTTCCTAGCAGCAGCCTTCAGGTCAGGGTGGCCGGTACGACCATCAGCGAGATCACCAGCAGCAGCAGCCCCCAGTGTACCAAAAACAGCAACAGTCATCCCAGTATGGTCCTCGTCCCTATCAGCAGGGACATTCTTGGAGGCATGATCAGCCTCAACAGCAGTTTCATCCCCAGTCATACCCCTCTCACCTGCATCACCAGCCACAACAGCAGCCTCACTACCAGCGAGGCCACCCGTCAGGTTCTCATGGGCCATCCTATGAGAACCCTGCCTTAGACGGCATAGCCCGCCTCCTGACCGATCAGCAGGCTACTTTCAGACGAGAGATGGATGAGTTCCCCCAAGAGATGCGGGAGATCGTGAGAGGGAAGGCCGTCATACCTGCCCAGATCGAGCCGAACCCGAACAACATCAAGAGGAAGTCTGAGCAGGTAGATGGCATACTCCGAGTGATTCATTTGGTGATATGTCTGTCTATCTTTTTGATACTGACTTTGTCACACTTAGAAGCGGTAGGATGCCAGCAGGCAGCGCCTCATCTGAGCGACGACCCCAGGCCACTTCCAGAGCGCCAGACGAGGAGGAGGAGCACGGTACTGATGCCGCGAGAGATGATGACGGTGGTGCTGATGCCACCATGGATGCTAATCCCACCGACGGTACTGATGCCGTCGTTTCACCAGATGGAGGAGGTGGTACTGATGCCACCGTTGTTGCCGAGCCATAGCACGGTGCTGATGCCGCAAGCCAACATGCCGAGGGTGATGTTGATGCCATCATTTTTTACTTCTGACAGTCCTGTAGTCTTTCCTTTTGTTCATGTATCTCAGGACATTTCTGGCAATAAAGGAAAGGGTTGGTTTTCTTCTGATCCACCTGTGGTGCTTGATGTATGTGTGGATTCTGTCGTTGAGCAGCCTAGACCTTCTCCTAGTCCTTCATCTGAGAAGGACCCCGTGATCACCTTCCCTAGAGCACTTCACTTGGGAAAGGGGAAGAAAATCGAAAATCCAAAAAAGAAGCAGCAGGAAGAGTTCAGCCAACAGATGATCGATCGATTCCACATTCAACTGACTCTTCAGGAGGCTTTGCAACACATCCCTCTACTCCAGAGATCACTCAGAGACAGGACCACAATTAGGAGGAAGAGGAGGAACCACCAGTCTGAGATCCATGTGCTGACTAGAGCCACTTGTTTCGCGATTCAGAACCGTCTACCGGCCAAGAGGCCAGATTCAGGAGACCCATATGTCAGATGCCATATCAGAGAGCAGAGGTTCGGCCACACTCTATTAGACAGCGGTTCATCGATCAACCTACTTCCGGCAGCCCTTCTCCACCGCTTCGAGTTGGGCACTCTACGACAGAGCAGGACAGTCCTTCAATTTGCTGATCGATCTGTCAAGAGGCCAAACGGGTTACTGAGGGACGTTGTCGTCACGATTCAGGGCCTGCAATTCCCCGTGGACTTCGTTGTGTTGGACATGGATATCCTTGAGTCGGTGACCGATACCCCCATCATTCTAGGTCGCCCGTTCTTGGCCACAGCCAAGGCAGTAACCGACCATGATAGCGGGAAGGTATACTTTCGCGTCGAGGGTGAGAGTGTACAAATAGAGACGGTCGAGGACAACAGAGTTAGAGATTCAGCATGCTCAGAGGCGCCCACTGATTCAGAGCAGATGACAGATACAGGACTAGACATGCACCAGGACTGCAACTTTGTGATCACAGATGACGAGGCAGTTTGGGTAGATCCAGATGCACATGCCATCCTCTCACCTTCAGAGTTCGCTGATGCAGAGACGCCAGCAGAGGAGAGCTTGGAGAGCGCATTCCTGGTCCAGGATACTTTTCAGTCGGTAGACCCGGTTCTTGATCGCGAGACAGAGTTTTTCGGTGATGATGATATAGATCCCTCGGAGTCAGATGTCGATTGGGCAGAGTTTGATGATCTTATACCATGTCTGACTTCCACTGAGACTGCAGCTAGGGAGGAGGTTGACCCCATTCAGAGCAGAGTCAGTCCAGCAGATCAACCTTCTCCAGATTCTGATTGTAAGCGAGAGTTTCAGTTCTCCCATGCTGATTTGGCAGCTTTCACTCAGAGTTTTCAGAGGCCAGATGCACCAGCACCCAGTTGTCCAGAGCTGAAGCCACTTCCTACGTCGCTGAAGTATAGGTTCCTTGCGGGTGAGCATGAGATGTACCCAGTCATTATCTCCGCCGATTTGATTGGAGAACAGGAATCCCGTCTGATGGGGGTTCTTGAAAAGAACCACAAGGCGATAGGATGGAGCGTAGCCGATCTCTAGGGGATAAGTTCGGCCCTGTGCTCCCACCATATCTATCTCGAGGAGGAGGCGAAGCCGTCGCGTGAGTTCCAGCGACGGCTGAACCCGAATATGAGAGAGCTTGTCATAAAGGAGATTTCGAAATGGTAGAGCGCCGATTTTATCTTTCCCATCTCCGACTCCAAGTGGGTCAGTCCGTTGCATGTTGTGCCCAAGAAGACGGGCATCACTACAGTTATCAGTGAGTATGGAGAGGAGATCGCTACCCGGGTACCCACTTCTTGGCGGGTCTGCGTAGATTACAGATGACTCAGCCTGGCCACCAAGAAGGATCATTTCCCCCTGCCCTTTATAGATCAGATCATTGAGAGACTGGCAGGGAATAGCCATTACTATTTCTTGGATGGGTACTCCGGCTACAATCAGGTGGTCATCGCGCCTGAGGACCAGGACAAGACTACTTCACATGTCCCTTCGGCACATATGCTTTCAGACGCATGTCATTTAGGCTATGCAAAGCCCCTGCAACTTTTCAGAGATGCATGCTGTCTATCTTTTCGGACATGGTGGGGGAGTGCTTGGAGGTCTTCATGGATGATTTGTCGGTCTACGGCGACGGATTCGACTCCTATCTTGACTGCTTAGACCGAGTCCTTCAGCGATGCATTGAGGTTCACCTTGTGCTGTCTTGGGAGAAGAGTCACTTCATGGTGACTCAAGGGACGATGCTTGGCCATATCATCTCCAACAGGGGCATGGAGGTTGATCCGGCCAAGGTAGATGTCATTAGAAAACTCGCACCACCATCCAACTTGCGGCAGTTACGGTCTTTTCTAGGGCACGTCAGTTTCTACCGACGTTTCATTCATGATTTCAGTAGGATTTCCCGACCGTTGACTGATCTTCTGACGAAAGACACCGAGTTCCTTGTCGATGACAAGTGTCTTTCATCGTTCGAGACTCTCAAGAGATGTATTGTTGAGGCTCCTGTTCTCCAGCCGCCTGATTGGTCTCTTCCATTCGAGATCATGACGGATGCCTCCGATTTTGACGTATGGGCTTTGCTGGGACAGAGGAGGGATGGAGTCCCATTTGCAATTCACTACACTAGTCGTACATTGGATGCCGCGCAACGGAACTACACAATCACTGAGAAGGAGATGCTAGCCGTAGTTTTTGCCTTAGATAAGTTCAAATCTTACATTATCGGATCTAGAGTGACCACTTACACTGACCATACCACCATCAGATACCTCATGGCAAAGAATGATGCCAAAGCCAGATTGACCAGATGGATCCTTCTACTCTAGGAGTTTGACATAGAGATTAAAGATAAGCCTGGAGTCAAGAATGTGGTGGCGGATCATCTCTCCCGATTAGAGCATCTTGAGGATTCTGAGTAGACTGAGCCTATATGTGAGACGTTCCCAGATGAGGCGATCCTTGCTATCGCCTCTCTCCCGTGGTATGCCGATATTTTGAACTTTCTTGTTGCTATGAAAGTTCCACAAGATTGGCCCGGGCAGAGACTTGAGACCTTCCTCGCGAAGGCCAAGTTCTGCCACTGGGAGGATCCCATCCTTTACCATGAAGGAGGGGATAGCGTCTAGCGTAGGTGCATTCCTCAGGAGGAGCACCATAGCGTCCTCACTTACTGCCACAAGCTTGAGGCAGGAGGACATCACTCTGGGAGGAGAACGGAACAGAAAGTGCTCCAATCCGGCCTATGGTGGCCTACCCTCTTGAAGGACTCTGATGAGTTCGTGAAGAGGTGTACTGATTGTCAGAGGATGGGCACTTGCGGACAACGTGATATGATTCCGATGCAACCCATTCACTTCTGTGAGGTTTTTGACGCATGGGGCATCGATTTCATGGGTCCATTCCCTAAGAGTCAGGGATTCGAGTACATTCTGTTGGCCGTGGATTATGTTAGTCATTGAGTTGATGCCATCCCCGCCGAACAGCAGATGCTAGGACTGTTTGCAAATTTTTGAGGAAGCATATCATTTCACGATTCGGGGTTCCTCGAGTGTTGATATCTGACGGGGGGTCTCATTTCGTCAACGACAAGGTAAAGGCCCTTGCTAGCGAGTTCGGCATAGACCATCGAGTTGCCACTCCATACCATCCTCAGACAAATGGTCTTGCCGAAGTGTCGAACAGGGAGATCAAGACTATATTGCAGAAAGTCGTCCGCCCTGACCGAAAGGATTGGTCACAGCTTTTGGACTCGGTCTTATGGGCATATAGGACGTCTTTCAAGACACCGTTGGGCACATCTCCCTTTCACCTCGTTTATGGCAAACCATGCCATTTACCTGTTGAGTTAAGACATAGATCACTTTGGGTTGTCACTGATATACTTTTGGATCCAGATAGTGTAGGAGATCAGAGGAGGGCAGAGTTAGCAGCCTTGGAGGAGCTTCGTGATACCGCCTTCTCAAACAGCCTACAGTACAAAGAGAGAGTGAAGGAGTGGCATGATTCTCATATCAGCCACAAGCATTTTGAGCCAGGACAGAGAGTATGGTTGTTTGATGCTAGGCTTCGTCTATTTCCAGGGAAGCTACAGAGCAAATGGAAGGGACCGTATTTGGTGAGAAAGGTACATGACAATGGGAGTATCAACATATCTGAGTTGTCTTCTGAGAGTACCATTCGAGTGAACGGCCAGCGGCTCAAGCCATTTCTAGATCATGAGCCGCGGGTCGTTGATGTTGCCCCCATTCATTTTACGTGAGATGTGGTCTCTTGACTCACATCTATTGCATCTCACGCCTGATTATCATTGTTCTTCTGACTTGTATAGATCCAGTTGTCCATATCACTCTATTCTTTAGTCCCACATCCCTTTTCTCATCTTATGATTATGCTATACTTAGGGTGTACTTTACCCTAATTATAGGGGGGATGTAGGACTCTCGGGTATTCTTTTGATTCATTTTTACCCATGTTTTTGCTGCCTATACTTAGGGATATTTTACCCTAAGTATAGGGGGGGTAGACCCTGTACATTCTCCACTCGCCTTTCCTTTGTGTATAGCCTGCTATACTTAGGATTATTTGATCCTAAGTATAGGGCGAAAAGCCGAGATCCTCTTGATTTTCTATTCTTTCATCCGTCTTTGTATATAGCCTTCCTTTTCACTTCCTTATACTAAGCACGAGTTATGTCTTCTTCATCGCTCTTGACTCTAAGGACATCCTTCGAGCTAAGTATAGGGGTGTGTGTATATATTTCATATATACATTAGCCACTCGTACTTTGTGTGAGTGTGTTAATAAATTAAATGGCTAAAAACCCTAAATCCATAAAAATTAAAAATTTTTCATGTAAATAAACATTCTTTTATTGCACATACATAGCTAGTGTACAAATTATTTTTGTAAAAATGTTTTCAAAAACTTTTTATGTAAATTGTGTGTAAATATGTGCATATTAAAATTATGTATATAGTACAAAATTTTTTCAAAATGTTTTGAAAATCAAAAGTTTGCAAAAACCTTGTGTAAGTTTTTGTAAATATTTTGCAAAATTTGCATTCATGCACACATTCATGATTTCAAAACATTTTTCAAAAATTTTGCATATGTGTAAATATTGTGTAAATAGCATCTTTGTATATACTTGTATAGTTTTTCCTGGATTATAGTTGACATTTAAACTAGACTGGAATTAAATTGGGAAATGGAGCTTGATTAAGATCTTTATCCACCTAATTATAAGAGGAACCTTATAGGGCTTAGGGTTAAGGCTTTTCAGGTCCATGGTGACTTAATTCTTTGAGTCCACTAGGCTATGATCACATGTTATCTCAATGAGCCTAAGTAGAGCACTTAACAACACACACATGACTCATATAGACAATGGCTTGACTTGGACCCGCACTTTACACCGAGCTCTCTACGGATGAGGTGGTGAGGAGGCAGTCTTCCTTGACTTGGGGTAGCATATGAGGGTAGTACTTCTAGGTGGAACCTCTCTTCTTCTTTTATTGAAGGAAGTTCGTCTCAACTTGGTTTGGTTGCCATGAGGTCTAACGACAGGAGTTGTGGGTTGCAATAATGCTTCAAAAGAGGGATAGTATAATGGCTCAAGAGGAAAAACTCCTTATGTACATATGCTGCACCTTGTAAATATGTTGTATAGATGCACTAAAAAATGCAAAAAAGAAAATAACTCCAAAAAAGTGGTGGGTCTGATAGAAAATGATAATCCCAGCGGAGTATGTATATAGTGCAAATAAGCAAAGCTTGAGACTCATGTTCCATCTTATGTAGCTTGCAGCAGGGAGACTTAGCTACACTGGTTGAGCTCCCAAGGATACATGGCTACAATGACCATGGTCCATTCTCTTCTTCCCCCTCTTCTTGAGCCGGTTGAACTTGAACTTAGAAGGGAATACCCCGCTCCTCGAGGAAAGAGTGGCCAGAAAGTGGTCATAGAGTTACCTTGTTGGGGAGGGTTGTCAAGTTGCTACTTCTGAGGTGGAGAGCTATACCTCACTTACACTGTACAAGGAAAAATTCATGGTCTTCAGGGTTTGTGTATGTAGACTTGTTCTGATCTGGATTGTTGAGGAGTCTTGACTATAGATTAGTGGATCTTAGAGGCTGTTGAGTTTTAAACTTAAGTCCAAATAAGGTTCCGACACATTAATAATCCAAAGATCTGATCGAGTTCCATATTTCAATTTATTGAAAGCAAGTTTAATATTCAGCATTGATCCATGCATTTTCTCCTCTTTTTCTTTTTCTGTTTCTTTTTCACTTCTTTTTCAAATAAGTATTTGCTAAGGGACTAGCAAAGTTAAGTATAGGGGGGTGATGAATACCCAATCATCACTCTTTATTCTTTTATTTTAGCTACAAAACCCTTGCAAAATACATGTAGATACTTGTAAATAGCAATAATTATCATATTGCATGCATTATGTAAAATACAATAATTAGCATGTTTTTGTGCATAAACAAAAGAATAAAGAAATAAAAGAAAAAGAGGGAGATATTTAGAATAAATATTGAGCGACCTAATCCCAAGGGAAGGATCAGCATGGGCTTGACCACAAAAAGAACCCAAGTAGAGAGAGATAGGGAGGCTCATGTGTGTATATATACCTGTATATAAATAAAAATATTTTCCTCTAAATAAAACAAAAATGCATATTTGTGAATATGTATATATTTGTAAATATTAAAATAAAATAAAATTGGGAAAAACAAAACAAAAATAAAAATAAATAAAAATGCCCTTCACCATTGTATATATACCATGTAAATAAATGTATATACCTATTTAGTTACTCTATGTAGATAATTAATAAAAATAAAGTAAAAATACCATATTATTCCAAATTTTACTCTATAAATAAATAAAATATAAAATTAGAATAAAGTGTATAAAAATAAATAATTAAAAATCAAAAATAAAAAAATACATATGTATATACCTGTATATAATAATAATATTTTGTAAATACATAAATTATATTTCAAAAAAATAAAAATCACTAAAAATAATTTAAAAATAAATAAACATTTTTTATATTTTATGTTTTTCGATATAAGGTCATTTAGTATTTTTTATTGAATTTCCAAACTTTAATAAAATCTGAATTCTGATTGGTCCACGGGGGATTGTTGACCCCCGGTCAACTCTCCCCCGCAGACCCTATTCTCGCGGATCTGGGTGCCTGATCCGATTTGTCCAAATTTTAGTGCCCTGATACGAGCTCCATTTACCCTAAACCCTAGGTCCTAATCATCCCTGATACATCCGAGATCCACGCCGATGCATCCGCCTAGGGATCCGTGCTTCACGGAACCCTGCCTGACCCCATCTTCTCGGACCTGCAGTGGTATATAGCTCCAGCTCTGCCACACAATTCACGCCATCTTTGGCGCTACTCCATCGTCCCAGGACCTCCATTGTGCTCCCCAGAGTGACAGCTGAGTGAGCGTGGTGTTGAAGAGAGGAGAGGAGCCTTCTGCCACTGATCCGGCGACTTCTTGTCGCAGTGCGCCGCCGTGAGCAGCGCCCGAGCCTCGGGCCTCCGATGACCCTCGAGGCAACGACCAGAGCTTCCTTAGCTCATCCACAGTCGACAACACTTATCAGGTAGACTCGATTCTTCCTATCTTTGTTTAATTTCCGATTACCCCCAATCCGCCCCGCCGTCATCTTTCGTCGATTCCGGTCACTCCGATCATCCGCTCACTCATCTGACCCGACCATCACGACCACGAGACCCCTCCTCACCTTCTTCGCCCACTCGCCCCCCTTGGCTTGCCCCGGAGCCAAGGCTCGACCTCCCTCGCCGTCGCTTCATCGGAGGTCCTCGTCGTGCCTCATCCAGCCACCTACACCACCTCTAACCGGGTCGAGGCAGTTTGCCCTCGACCCAGGAGTTCTCTAGTGCAACTTTGTAGGTCAAAGGGGCCTCATCTGGAGGGCCAAGGTTCGAGCACAGAGGCCCAGCTCCGCCTTCGTCGCCGGAGCTCCTCGGAGCTTCCCGGCATCATCGGAGGAGCTCAGTAGCTGCGGAATGTCCTGGCGGATCTATTCCACACCTTAGCAGCAGCAGCGGAGATCCAGCGTGCCTGTGGTGCTCCGGCGAAGTTTGCCGGAGCTGTGTTCTTCTAGGATCATCCTCTGACGTCCGATCTTTCCCGACGCCCCAGATTCGATCACAGCCACTCATTTAAAGGGTCCCAGCCACCGTTAGATCGCCGAGGGTTGATCAGGACCGTCCGATTCAGCGAAGGGGTGCCCTCGCCCAGCAGCCGTCAGATCAGCCACGTGGCACCCCCTCAGTCGTCCGAGTTAATAAAGGGTAAATTACCCTTAGGCCCTTCTTTCTTCTTCTTTTATTAAATAGTCATGTAAATATTTAAGTAGTTGTTTTTATTTTGGACAAATTGCACATCAGACCTTTATGTTCTTTCTATTTGCTTTTTAGTCGTTTTATATGTGGCCCATGTGCATCGACACGTGAGGGTTGGTTAAATTGCATTTATCCCCTGCTCTTTCTGTGTGTTATGCTTTGAATGTTTTAAAATGAGAATGACACATATGCCCCTCTGAATCTGATACACATGCGTCGCGCGTGATTTTCTGGGATTTTTGCGCTTTTGGCCCTGAGCTTTCTCCGCGTGTTACTGATTGGCCCCCGGATATGTTTTTTATGACATATAGGTCACTGTGCACTGTGAGCCCATTTTTTTGATTCAAATAAAATATAAAACTTAACCCAAATTGCGTGAAATTTGGATACTGGCTCCTGCCACTGTGTAAAAATTTCCCTAATTTTCGGGTATATTTTTTAAGCTTTTTATTATTTTTAAAAATTCAAAAACCTTTGTTTTTCCTTCTGTCCAGTTTATAAAATCCTAAAAAAATAAAAACTCTTTTAAAAATTCCAAAAAAAATCAAGTTTTGTTTGTTTTTGTGTGTTTGATTTTCTGTGCATTTTTTGTGTTTTTTTAATATATAAAAACCATAAAAATTAAAAAAACACTTAAAAACTCATAAAAATTCTAGAAAATTCAAAAATTAATAAACTCTTCTTCTGAATTTTCTATATTATTTCTAATTTTCATAAAAATACCTCTAGGCTTTTACAAGACCATTTGATATTTTAAATTGGTCTTTGAAGCCTGGCTAGATAGTAGCACAATATTTCTACCTTGTTTTATTTTTATAAAATTTCATAAAATTATAAAAATATCAAAAACAGTAAAAAAATATAAAAAACATAAAAATATTTTTGTTTGAATTTTTGGACTATTTTTGAGTATTTAAATAATTGATTGAAGTTGCTTGTATTTGCTTTTTCTTTATTTTCTTCCATTATTAAAAATCCAAAAAATATAGAAATATTTAAAAACCACCAAAAATCATTGTCTTTTTCTTTTATTGCCTGACTACTTCGTAGTCCGCGAGGCCAACTCGTGCTCCCTGAGTCTGACCCTGGGTGCTACACTAGGCTAATCTCATAGCCAGGGCCACTATTTTGGTTTTCTTTGATTTTATCTGTTTGATTAGTGGTCTGCTTCTCTTTTTCTTGATTGAGTCGATTTTCTCTCTTAATCCGGGTCGCAACGACCCGAGAGTGATTCTTTATACCTAATCCCGGATTGATTGAGAGACTTTCGGGTCACATCAATAGGTATTCAAAAAAGACATACCCTGGTGCACTCCCAGGAAAACAAGTGCGGATGACTCCAACTTCTCTTGACGGACACACTGATCAACACCAAAAAATATGTGTTGA
This sequence comes from Ottelia alismoides, assembly GCA_037367405.1. NCBI lineage: Eukaryota > Viridiplantae > Streptophyta > Magnoliopsida > Alismatales > Hydrocharitaceae > Ottelia > Ottelia alismoides. The sequence continues at coordinate 457,388 of JAZKJV010009907.1, forward strand.
GTTAATAAGGCACTCGAGAGGATCGTTGTTCCAATGAGAGGGAGAGAAGAAATGACACAATCATAAGCCCTCCATCAACTGGCCTTCCATCTACACTTTTAAGTCTGACAACTAAAGAGACGGTGGATTGGATGTAAGAAATGGTTTATTCTCAAGTGTTGTGAAAGGTTGGGGGATGCTGGTAGGTCTGTCGGTCTCCCGTACTTCCCTACCTGGCAGGGTCCTGAGTATACCATACTCCGTTCACCTCCCAAATCGGTGGAGGCTCCTCCTGAACTATCTCTGCTGATGGAGGAGGTTGCTGGAAAGAGTAGATGTAGGAATGGTCCTGCTCCCACGGCTGGGGTTGCCCTGACACCAACTGCTCTTGAATATGGTGAACTCGGTATACAGGGGCAGAGGGTGCAATCACGACAGGTATCATTATCTTAGATACCATCTCAATCAACTCCTCCATTTGTTTTGGAATTTTGGAGACTCTCCAGTCTAACTCATCAATCCTCTTGTAAGTCTTCTCAACTACAGTAAGCTTGTCCGCAAGGAGTCCCATGCTAGGGATCACGTCCTGATAGAAATCGACACTAGATGATTGTCCCCCTCTAGATGAGAGTGAATTGGGAGATGATGTATAGGCCCTACTGGTCATCTATGAGCGGTTGGTTTCTGCCATCTGCTCGAATACCTTCCAGACTGTATCCGATCCTCGTGATGTATAGCTGCCTCCACAGACAACGCTCACTAAACCCTGCATCCCAGGGTTAAGACCAGTGAAGAACGACTAGACCAAGATGTTGTCATCTAATCTATGATAAGTACACTTCTGTAGGATGTCCTTCAACCTTTCCCTTGCATCACAGAAGGCTTCATGGGGTAACTGGGAAAAATTCGTAATGCGCGTCCTCATCATGTTAGTCCTACTCAGAGGGTAGAACTTCTTCAGAAATAGGTCCTTGAACTGGGCATAAGTGGTGACTGTAACTCCCAGACTTTTCACCCAGTAGTCGTCTTTTCCACCCAAGGCAAACGAAAGGGTTGTGAGCCTAATATAATCCTGGCTAACATTAGGATGTCTAAGGTTAGCATAGACGAGCTCGAAGTCCCTTAGGAATGATATGGCTCCTCAGAAGCATTCCTATTAAAGTGCAGCAATAAGTTCGGAAATTGCGGCTTCAACTCAAAATCAACTATGGATTCAGTCGGACTCAAGTAGTTCCGAATTCTGTGTTGTCTAGGGTTATATGTCGCATCCATTGGTGGTTCGACCTCAAGATTGAGTTGTCCTAACTGAGCTCGGAGTAGTGTGTGTTGCTACTCAGATGTAGCTAATCTGGCTAGTACCATTCTCATGGGGTCTTCAGGATGTTCTTCCTCTTCTTTCTTCTTTGGAGGCATTTTTCTTGAATATTCTTTAGGGCCTGAATCAGAAATGTGTTCTTGATTAGAAGATGATTTATGAATTAAGATATTCTCACCGAGGAAATGTCTTCCTCAGTGAGGTGGGAAGAGAGAAAGGGAATGGTTTAAGAGTAATCATCTCGAGAGTGGGTGATCCTGGGCTCAAGAGGGTCATGAGTCCAGGTTGGTCCAAAGTTGTGAACGAACCTTTGAAGACATATTTCTTGGAGGGTTCAACGAGAGATTCACAAAGTCCGAATAAATATCCCCCAAATTAGACATCTTCGATGTCAAAAGAACCGATTAGAACATGATATTCAATAAGGCGCTAGTTCTACAGTGCACGTAAATGTGCGAAGTAAAGTTACACAATACAAACGCAATTCAAACCCTCAATTTCACCAACTCAATACGTGATGGCCATAAGGGTTCGACCGAACTATATGATCAATTTTAGTTGGTGATAAATGCAATCTTGAAAAGATTAACGAGTTGTTAGGTGCCCGTATTTTCCTACAGATTGGCCCAGTTCTTACGACTAGTTGTACCTACTTTCAGCTAGTATAGGAGTAAGTGCGGACCGTATAAATACGGCTACCCATTCCTTGAGGGCTAAGGCATCCTCTAAACCTCCCACTCTGCTAAGAAAATCCGGACCATTTACCGGCTACCCGTAGATCCTCACTGAAAAGTAGCTAATCGCCTAAAAATAAAGAACCAGTAGTATGTAAGAAATCCTGGCTTGGCTCTATCCTAGTGTCATCTCTCTCTCACTTGTAATTAAATCATACAATGAGGGCTTTATGCACCCGTGAACAAGGTTCTTTTTGCTCCAATTTTTTTAAATCGACTTGCTCAATTCAGTCCCAATTTTAGAGTTATGTTATCACTTGAAATTTAATCTGAACACACAAACACATCTATCATTCAGTACCAATTTCCTTTTTGATCTTAAGTTGTAAAACAAGAGGGGAATCGGAAATCAGAATGCAAACATGAAATGATGATGCATTCTCAGAAGAAGGTATGCTTACAGTGAATCCCGACACTCTCCATGCGTTATGTAAAACTGAATTTTTAAAGTTACACTAAATGCATGTATATCAAGAAAATCACACCTAAACAGTATACTATTAGTGGGGAAGAATTGATTTAATCTGAGCTAAGTAGTACGTGTCTATGTGCGTCTCATTATGAATCTTATCGTGTGTGAATCTTCTAAGATATGTGTGGCCTAAATTAAGATGGGCACAAACAAATTTGATGCTATATTAGTGTGTGCATATCCTTAAATTCACCGCTGAAGTCAAGCCCCACCCTCACCGGAGAGTGAAACAGGTCTCGACACACCATAAAATAATGTCCAAGTTTTTTTTACACGTGCGAGCTCTCAAACAAGATCCTCTATAAATAAGCAAATTACCTAAATTATTACAACACGATAATTACAAAAAAATTATCAAAAATAAAATAAACTTTTCTTTCTTTTTTGCAGTCGGCGCGTATCACATCCGTCAACCTTCGATGCGCTCCAAGTTCACTGGTCCCTCACAAGAAAAATAAAATTTATATTTGAGATATCAACAATAAAATATATACAAAAGTGAGAAGAAAAAATAAATTGCGAGAAAGGAAAAAATGGAATAAATAAAAGGTGTCTCAAGGGTCAGATTACCTGAGTAGTGAAAATCTAAATCTAATTTTTCTAAATTAAACCCTCAGCCATTTGCCTCCCTGGTAACGGCACCATCTGATCGATCTGCTGAGCATGTGGTTTAATTTGCATTCGTTGTAATACGGGTACTTAGTGAATCGTTCAGAACTGAGAGAAGAATCCCTGTGAAGATTGTCTCGATTTTAATTTATATCGCGAGCACGTCCGGGATTGAACACAAGGAGGAAAAGGAACAACTTTGAATTAATTCGGAAAAATTAGGTCTAGGTTCCCAAGTGGTATTTTTTATATTTTTTAATGTAAAAATAAATGAAAATAAAATATGCGGTTGAATTAGGCTACTAAGAAACCATACAACTTGGCTAAAATAATTTTAACATGAAATTAATCAGATTTGACCAAATTATATTTTTTTCTAGAATCTTAATCTAGTGATGAATGCAACACACTTTTTTGGAATTTTATTGGTTAAAATGCAACGATGAAAAATGCACACTTTTTATTGATTTTCTCGTAATTTTTCACACAAACGGAATGCAAAAATTATGAAAAAAATTGGTGGAAATAAAACATGATGCAATGAGTGTAAAGTAAGTTTTTTGGAATTTTCTGAAAAAATATGATTTTTATGGATTTTTAAAAGAAAATAGAGTGACGATGAGTAATTAATTCCTAATAAATCCACATTATCAAATTGGCCAGAGTGTGAATTATCTCAAAAAGGTATTTTTATAAGCAATCTAGGAGAGTTGAAATTTTATAAAAAATAATGTTTGTTAATTTAATTAAAAATCAAGTACCAAAATCTCTCTACAATTTATTTAAGTCACAGAATCTTATAGAAAAGGTATTTCTATAAGCAATCCAGGAGAGTTGAAATTTTATAAAAATAATGTTTGTGAATTTAATAAAAAATCAAGTACCAAAAATCTCTCTCTGATTTATTTAAGGCACAGAATCTCATAGAAAAGGTATTTCTATAAGCAATCCAGGAGAGTTGAAATTTTATAAAAATAATATTTGTGAATTTAATTAGAAATTAAGTACCAAAATCTCTCTCCAATTAAGATGAAATTTAGATACTAATTAATGCATATTACAAAGCATCATTTCTGATTTTTGTGGAATTTTCAGAGCAACTGAGAGTGAATTATGAATTTAAGACCACAGATTGGGTAAAATATGCAAGTTTTTAATAAAATAATTTTAGTTGATTACCCAAAGATTAGAAAAATACAAATAAATAATCATATGATAGAAAATTAGTTGCTCCACATCATAATATTTTTCATTGAATAAAATGGTGCAACAAAATTAGTAATAAAATAGAGGGGTTTCCATGCAAATTCAGAAAAGAAAAGTTACAGACATTTATGTATAGGGACTATTTTATAAATAAAGAAACATATATGAAAAAACATGCAATATTCACATAAATAATAAAAAAAATAAAAAAAGGAATCCACCTTCGTCTTCATTTGTTGGATGGAGCAGCGCCGCAACGCGTGGGCTCGCGGAGTAACAGGGAGCGGCATTGGTCGGTGGGTTGCACGAGGATGGGGGCGTAGCAGATGGCTGGGCATTTGAGGGAGAGGCGGTGGGGGTGAGGGGGAGGATGGGAAGATGGAGGCGCTGTGCTACGGAGCTTGGCGGAGGGGCCGCGGTGCCGGCGGAGCTGGAGTATGGCGGCATGTGCCGCGGTGGTGGAGGCGGCATCGCCCCTGGATGAGTTGGAGTTTGGGGGCGGCAGTGGCTGCTGTGGAGGTGGCATACGCTGGGTGAGCGGCTCCGGCTGTGACGGGCGGCGGTGGGTGCTGCCCAACGCTGCTGTGTTATTATTATTATTATTATTATTATTATTGATTTTTTTTAATTTTTTTACTACTGTGTTTTTCTTTTAAATTTTATTTTTTATATTTTATTAGTTTAAGAAAATAGGGAATAGAATAAAATAAAAATGCTAATATGAGGACGTGGTGATGTTGGGAGTATGATAAAGATGAATATTATGGAGGTGATTATGTGGTGGTGTGATATAAAAACATGCAAAAAATTAAAATGATGATAAAACGAAAGGAAATTACCTAGGATTGAAGCAATCACCGTTAATGTGCTCACAAGAGCACGATCTTCGCTCGAATCGCTGGCGAGCGATGAGCTCAGGCAGCGCACGGATGCGGCTGCGATGTTGGCCAAGAAACCAACGGATGTCACCGGAGAGAGGGCTGTCGTCGCTCGACCGTGGTTGTGTCGTTGTTACCGATTCAACTCTGGGAAGTAGGCTCTCCTTACATAAAGATAGATCAAAGGCAAAAATGAGGAGAATGGGATGTATATAAAGAGAAAAAATCAGAAGTTATTAAAGTGGTGGAGGGGAGGTTAATAAAATGGTGGAGTTGAAATACAAGTTAGAAAAAATGGTGGAGTGTTGGAGTTGAAGGGGTGGTTATTGTATAGAATGTAAATAAAATAAATAAAATACATAAAAGTGGCCTACTTTAAATAAAAGAATAAAATAAAGAAGAAAATTAGGATGGAAGATTTACAAAAGTAGGTCCATAAAAACACTATGTACATGGAATTTTTTACTCTTCTAATTTGAATTTTTTGTATTTTCAATAAAAGATATTTACAAACTAAAAATATAATAAAATACTAGAAATAAAATGAAACATAAAAGAGATTTTTTTTGGATTTTATTTAGTAACTAAGAAGAGTAAATAAAAAATGAAGAAAGAAAGATATGTACAATATATACAATGCACACCTAGGTCCCAAAACCCAAATTTTACAAAGGAGCTCCGATTTTAATGAAACTACTTTCATTAGAAAGATAATTTTCTAACTTAAACTTTAAAAGTGATTTTGGTGAATTTGTAGTTCATACGGGGCGGGAATTCGGTTGGGAAGTTGGATTTTATGGCTTTTTTCTCTTTGTGATCTAGGAGTGCTTATTTGAGGTGGAATTTATTTTATATTTTTATATTTTTATATAAATTTTTATAAATAAGTTAGAGAAAGAATTAGACAAAAAGGAGTTGAAATGAAATTATTAAAAATACGTGAAGTTTTGGGCTATTTATAGGTGAAAAGTCCTTTATTTTGTGGCTTTTTATTATTAATTTAATTTGTATAATATAATATATAATAATTAGTGTATTTTATTTAGAAGAGTCATTTTGTTGATTTATTGATTTTATGGATATTTATTTTAAATTTTACTCAGGGATTTTGCTAAGATTAATATATTGAGATGATGAATCACGGATTCATCACTGGGCGCAAAGGTTAGGATAACGTAGTATCAAGGTTCAGGATGGCCTCTATAAGGAGAATACCGTACTGTCGTCGTAGTCTTGGTAGAAGAACAACGACGAGGTCAATAGTGTAAACTATGACACCCAAGTAAATAATCAGGCGGGTGTCTGCTACCGGGTGAAAATATGGGAAGATGAAATCATGCTCCGATAGCAGAAAAGAACTCATCGGCTCAAGATCGGAATGGAGGGGAAGGGCCGAGCTGAAGTCGAATGTGGAGAAGAGAGGATCAATGATCGAATCCTCCACATTCATCACCGTCTCAAAAAGGTTCGGAAGATCATGATTTGGAGACGTACTAAGAGAATTAATATCCAATGCATATAATGGAGAAATGTCAGCAACATCATCGAATGGTTCAAAGAATGGCTCATCCTCGCGAGGGTCGTCGAGGTGACAGAACTCAGACTCAGCATGATCAAAAGTATCAGAAGACTCTGTCTCATGATCCGAGAGATCGGATACACTCTCAGAAAGTGAAATCGAGTGCGTAGCATATGTGGCATCCTCCCGCAGATAACCTCGAGGAGTAATGCTAAATCATCAGTGAGGAAAGGAGGATTGGAATCTAACTGGGACTCTGCACCACTGTCAAGCACCCACTCATCACACACAAATGTCCCATCGGCCAAAAACGATCTCTGAATAATCGGGAAACAATAAAGGGTATTGGTCAACAGCGCGAAAGCTGTAGAAGTGTCTGCAACTGATCCTCGAGCTATGGCAATGCTGGCTAACATCAGATCCTCAAGGAATGTTTCAATCTCATTGATGTGGAGGACATAATGCTCAAATATGGGACTGTCTGTACCTGTTAGCTTAAAATGATGTCCCTCATCGAGCTCTGGTTGCTGGGCTGGGTCAAGATATCCATCTGAATTAGAGAAGTACCTCTACAAAGTAGAAGCTGAATGAGCTTGGAATGGAAACTGAAATGGTTGGACTGATGCCTGAAACATCGTGGGCTCCTCCTCCATATCTTGGAATATCAAAAGATCTGATATCCAAGACTCCTGAACTTAAAAGTATGGTACTGACTCGAACTCTTGTTGGAAGACCAACGGGAATTCGATCAATCTTTGGGTCTGAAAATTGACGGTGGCAGTCATCTCATCCATCATCTGTACTGCAGCAGAATCCATGTCCCCAATCTAGTGTGTGGTAGTTAAGTCCTCATGAAATGTATCACACCTAATTGGTACCGCATCACCCTCGTGTGTTGTCTCGACTAATGAATCTCGTGAAGATGGGATGTATGAAAGTGCTCTCGAGATGGTCGCAAGTAAATCAATGTCAAAACTGTGGTGTGCAGCACCACACGAGGTCACTACCAGTGCAATCTGCTCAGCGGTCATCCCCCTCATGGAGATCTCAACAAAGTCAGTAGGCGAAAGTCCATGATCTGGAAATCTCCTCAAGAGGTCAAGAAACATTAGCCACGAATCATGCAATGGCTCCTGGGGGTCTACTGAAAAATCCGTGATGAAAGACCGCATCATATCTGATCTATACTGGGGGTAAAATCACTGTAAAAACTCTAAGCTTAACCCTCCCCACATAGCAAACTTCCATCCCAATCGTTTGTGTCGTCTTATGGCTCTATCCTGGAGTGAAAATGGGAAGGTCGTCAGCAACAGCTTCTTAGAAGTGATATCCAAGTATACATGGGTCATACAAAACTCCTCAAACTCAGAAAGATGAAGATATGGCTGCTCGTGCACTTCCTCTGAAAACTTCAGCAGTCTCTGAATGAACTCCAAATACAGAATGAAGGGACTCAATGTAGAAGATGTATGCGCTTCCTGATCGGTGTGCTCATCCATCATCCCAGCGTAGAAGACGTCTAAAACATGCAACTGCTCCATGTGATCGCCAATGGAATGAACGCTCATCCCAGCCATGAAATTACCCGGTTCTCTCATATATTCAGTCTGATCTCTATGGGCTTCAAGCACAACATGCCCAAAAGAAAGAGGGGATATAGAAGGAGAAGATGGAAGGTCGATTGGAGTTCCGACTTCCCACAAGAGTGGATGGGAATGATTGGAATAAGATGAAGAAGCCGTGAGATCCGGCAAGAAAGGTGGGCGACCCATCATCTAGGGATATAAAAGGAGAAGGAAACTGAAAGGAGGGAGGGAGGGATGAAGAGAGATGGAGTGAAGACAAGAAAGGGGACATGAGGAAGGGATCTGTTTGACATCACCAGTCAAACCCCCAATTCACCTACTCAACGTTGAGCTGATGATCGTGAAGGATAGGTTGATTATCTTGTCGATTTTACTTAGGTGATAATTCAGTCCAGCAGGGCGATTAAGCGAACTGGTAGGAACCCGATGCTCTCTAGAGACTGTCCCAATCCCAAAGCTAGATCTTTCCCAGCCAGTACAAGTTGCGGACCATTTACCGGCTACCCGATCAACTCCCTCTGTTAAGGATATCGCGGCCTGTTTTACCGGAGACCGGAGCGATCCTCACTGGAGAACGACTAACCCCAAGACCAGTAGTCTATTGAGAGTTCAGGTATGGCTCTATCCTAGTGTGCGGGTCACTCTCTCGCGCAAGCAAACCAAACAGAGATGGGGTAAATCTCCCAAGACAGATTTTTAGGTGAGGTGTCTTTTAGGATCAAGTTTGTTTAGCAGTCCCAATTTTATGGTTATCACTTTTTATGGTATTTTTTTAATAAGAAAACAAACACCTAACGAATTTTTCGATCTCCTGATTATTTAATGTCCAAAAATAAGGGGGAGAAGTAGAAAAAGCCGATATGCGATCAAACACGATGATGCATGCAAAGTAAGGAACATGTACCTGACTCCAACACTCTACATGCAGGGTGATCCGTGTATAAAATAAAGATAGAAATGTAAACTAATCTAAATGATGCAAGAAGAAAACAGCCTTATACGAGCAATTTCTATGATCGTGAAGAACAACAACTAACCAGTCAGAGAGAGAGAGGTCGTGGTCCAGTCTCTGATGTCGACTGGTGTTCGCCACAACAGATCCTGCATGAGTTGTATTCGGCCTCTAGCGGTACGTGACCTCTCAAGCAACCAAGTTAACTTTTTATTAGTTATTTTTATTAAGGCCCAATTACGAACTATAGGCACAAGCAAGATATTAGGATTGGGCCTTAATGAATTACATCACAATCATAGAAATTCCTAAATCTAGGGGCCAAATTCTTTAAGAATCAAAGAAAATAAAAGGTGAAGAAAATAAAAACCGACGAATAACCGTGGTGAGGTCCCCCGGGTACACCGGTGATCGGCAAAACAAACCCTGGTATAAGACAAGTCCAGAAAGTCTGAGTGTACCTGTATTATTACAATAATAAATGAATGCTGAAAAGTAAACTAATCTACTGCTACTCTATAAGCTATAACTAATTCTGCTCCTGCTCCTGCTTCTTCTCGGGTGCGAGTATCCTCCAAAGCATCCTCTCGCAGTTCCTCGCATAAAAAGTGAAACAGAAACGGGTCAAAAAGCAGTTATAACAAATAGGGCTAAAAATAAATAAAAATAAAAATAAAAAGAAGAAAGCTGAAAAGAGACTACTAAGTTGTGCTCCCCTACAACGACACCATTCCGGTGAGCACTCGAGCAATCAAGGTTAAGTGATATCAAAGGTCGTTGCGACCTCAATCACCCGATCGGACTCAACAAGAAAAAAATTTCAAGACCATTCAGATAAGTAAATCAATCAAAACACAAAATAAATCAAATGTTAGGGGTCTCCGCTATTTATTTAACCTGGTATAACGACCAAGGTCAAACACAAGGAGTACGAGTACAACCTACGAAGTAGTCCTAATCAGAAAATAGAGGCATATGCTTGTGGTTTTTAATTTGAAAATTTTTTTATATTTTCTAACTAGAAAGCAAATAAAAAGATTAAGGCAAAAGCAAGATTTAACAATTTTTATTAAGACCAAAATACTCAAAAACTAGAAATAAAAATGCCTTTTATATTTTTCAAATATGCAGGTGTTTTTGGTAATTTTATGGTATTTTTCTCATTTTTATCTGATTTTATAAAAATAAAAGAAAATCAATACAGGAGAAAATGTATATCCTGGAGCAAAAGGTAAATTTAAAATATTAAATATGTCCAAATGTCCTGGTGATGATTTTTATAATAAAGTAAATAAAAAGACCTAACTACAGCAATTGAAATCCTATTTTTTTGTTTTTAGAATTTTTAATTATTTTTATAAATTTTTTAGTCTTATGTGATTTTAGGGTTTTTAGAAAAGATAATGCCACAAAAATTATACAGGAATGAAAACAAACAAACACAAATAACAGAAATTTTTATAGAATTGTTAGGCCATTTTTTCGAATATTTATATATTTTAGAAAATAGATAGGACATTTTTAGGGATTTTTTAGAAAATATCAAATAAAATTAAATCAAGTCACAAAAATTACCATAAATATTACATGTTAGTAGGTGCTAACTATAATTTTATAGAATTTTTGGAGTTGATTTGGAACTTATTTGATTAAAAAAAGCTCACAGCAAATAGGGACCTACTTGCAATTATTCAATGTTACAGGACAAATAATAATATCAAATAAAAACCCAGGGCGAATATTGCAAAAATCTCAAATAAACACGCACACCACACATGATCTCGGTTCACAGGGGTATAATTGTAAATATCATAAACTTTCATTCAATCCATAACAACTCAAGAGTTAAGGATAATACATGCTAATAACCCAACAAGTCACGTGGGACAGCACGTGCCTCAGATTTGGAGGGACTAAAATGAAAATTTAAAAAATTGGAGGTCCAAACTACAAAATGCCCAAAATATAAATAACTACAACAAATATTTATAGGACTAGAGATTAAATGCAAAATAAGAAAGGGCCTAAGTGCAATTTACCCTTTATTATCAGTTATCTAACAGTCGAGAGCGATCCACTTAAGATGGACGGTTGAGATATGATGGTACCGCTTCAGTAATGGACGTCTCTGGATGATCCTCGGATGGATCTAACGGCCGAGGCTTTGCCATAGATGGACGGTAGAGATTAGATGTGAGGGAAAGCCTGAACAGCTGGGACGATTCCTAGAAGAACGTTGAAGAACTCGCTTCTAACGAGCTTTGATCGGCCAATACGCGTGGTAGGGACGTCCTCACGAGCTGCTCTGGTGGGGGAAAGATCGGGAACGACGGTCTGCAGCTGCTGGTGCGCTCAGAAGGGCTCAGGATCTTTGAGAAGGTCCTGGCAGGCCGTGAAAAGCTGGAGTTGATGTGCCTCTTCACTTCGACCTCTAGATGAGGTCCTCTCACGTTCTAACCTGCACAGCTAATTAACGGGGTCGAGGACAAAGTGCCTCGACCGATTAACTCGCGAAATAGGTGGATGGTGAGGCACGGCGTGGCCCTCTGGTGAAGCGACAACGGAGGAGGGCTGGAATCTCGTTCCTGGGTGAACCGAGAGGGATGAAAAGGTGGAGAAGGTGGGAGAAGTCTCGTGAAGGTGGTCGGAGGCTCAGAATGTCCAGAAGGTAGTCTGGCCACAGTGACCGGAGCTAGGAAATGAAGCTCTTCTATTCTCGTGAAACAAGAATCAAATGCTGACATGGAAGAGAACCAGGCTACCTGATGTATGTTGTCATCTATGCTAGAGGTCGGGGACCGCCGGGGGTCATGCCTCGATGGGTCGACGGGCCCAGAGGCTTGGCTCACCTCGTGGCGGGGCATGACAGAGGAACCGCCGGATCAGAAGCACGCGACTCAATCGCCTCGCTGCACGTACCCCTCTCATGCGTTATCACTTTGACGACTCCAGAATCACCTTATGTTAATTTGTGTGAATTATCGTATGTTTAAAATGTGTCATTTCGTTGTAGGCGAGCAATCTTAATCGGTCAGGAAATAACCACAATTAATTAATTCAATTTTCAATCGCGTGGTTTTTTGTTTATTTTACTTGGGCAAGCCCCAATGTCGAACTCAAGGAGGCAAAGGAACAACCTAGAAATTGTCTATTAAAGTTGGTGCACGATTTTCGAGACAGTATTTTTTTGTTATTTTTAATGTAATTATAGGTTGTAAAATGCAACTTTGGCTGATTTTAAGGACTAGAAAAAGAATATCAATCAAATGATGTCCAAAAATCATGAAACTTGGCGAAGATGACAATTATGATGAAATTAATGCATTGTAATGTTTTTGGAATTTTTGGATGCAAAATAAATATTTAATGAATTTATGATGAAAAGATGTGAATTTCAATATTTACTTATAATAAATATCAAACCTATTTATTCTCAAGAGATAAAATTATACAAGATCTATCACTTGATGGACCATTTCAGAAAAATCCTAAACTTCAAAAATATGAGATTAAATACCTAATAATAATTAAAGATCGAAATATGTAAAATGATTTTTAGAGGGCAAACGATGCAAGAAATGTAATTCTTTTTAGGCACGATGTGAAGTAATTTTCAGAGCTATGGTTAATTAGTTATGAATTTTCAAGCACAGAATGGGCAAAATATGCAATTTTTCTCCAAACAATTAATTATTAATTAACCACATACCACAAAAATGTCAAACATATGCCATAATGTAGAGAATTAATTAACGAACATAATGCTATTTTAGAATAATAAAACTAATGCAAATAGAGGTTCAAAATAAAGGGGGAACATAGGGGTATTAGTGTAATTACAATAATTAAAAAAAATGCAAGGCAGGGGCGAAAAATGTAAATACCTATACCCTTGGGGGTACACCTGGAAAAATCCCAGAGGGGCAAGAGCGTCGCACGTGCCTCTGGATAGCAGGGGTGATTCTGTCAATAAGCAGAACTCCATAGCTTTTTCGCAATAATTTCAAGGGGCATGTGCTATGCTCGTGCCCTTGGATGATAGGGGTGCTTCAATAATTTGATAGACGCCTAGGGGGCTCCAAGTAATTAACCCCCGTACGTGCAGATAGACGCCTAGGGAGCTCCAAGTAATTAACCACCCGTACGTGCAGATAGACGCCTAGGGGGATCCAAGTAATTAACCCCCCGCATGTGCAGATCACGTGGGCGGGGGGTTGCTTTCTGTTGACGTTTCCTCCCCCACGTGTACGGCACACGAGAGGACCTCGGTTTGGTGACCCAGACGATGAAGGCGGAGTAGTGGACCGGTAGAGCATGTCGGTAAAGACGGCGGGGTGGATGTGTGGTCGCCGTTCGTGGTCGAAGCGTAGGCATCGGTTGCAGATAGTTGATGGTGGAGGGTTGAGTCGAAGGCGTTGGTGGACGGAGGCATAGCAGTGGAGCAGAAGGCTCCTAGCGAGGTTGCGTTGGTGTTGACGTTGATCGAAGGTGCTAATAGCTCCAGCAGGCGATGATGACGGCAATGGCGTGGATGCAGGATGGCCGGAGGATTGAGTCGAAGGCGTTGGCTCAGCAACGCGAAGCAGCTGGAGCAGGGGCGGCGAGCGATTTGCGCTCAAGCTGCGACGGCCAGAATGTAGTGAGGCTGGATCTCCCTGGGAAATGAGAGAGGAGTGGCGGTGTCACCGCCGTCCCTCTTTCTTGAATAGCTATTGGTGGATGGGTCTCAAGAACGGGGGACGGGGGAGTTAAATAAGTGGCGAGGCTATGGTAGAAGGCGGTCGGAGATTAGATGCATTGAAGTTTCGATGGAGATTTAGACGAGATGGGATTGGGTTGAGAAGAGATTTGGTGACGATCGGGAAGGCAGCGGTCGGAGATTGCGGCGTTGAAAGTGATGAGGACGAGATTTTGCGATGGCGGCGGAGGTTTATTTGGGAAAGTCGGGGGAATATGACGGAGGATGGAGGTGGCTCCTGGGTCGTCTGATCGGCCGAAGATCGGATGGCCCAGATGAAGCCACGTGGCACATTATTTGTTTTTTATTATTTTTTTAATTTTATTTTTAAAATTTTTTTAAATAAAATGAATTTTAAAAACCACAAAAATGGGTGACACGTGGAGGTTCTAGGAGCTGCTGAAGGATATGGAAAAATCCTCAAGCGCATCACGGAAGCGTGATCATCGTATCGGATACGACGGAGAACGACTAGTCGTACTAGTCATTCGGTGCAGCGGAATTTAAAATTTTTCATGTGATGAAACCACATGATCCAAGAACGATTCTCGGATCGTTTCATCTATAACCACAACAAGTATAATGCAATACCTCTTGAAGCGTGGTTGATCGAGTCTCAAAGAAAAGAGACCTCATGTCTCATGTCCGATTGTCGGAGTAACAGCTTGCGAGCGCGGGGATGAGTCGCGGTGTCCTCGCAATCCAACAAGTTGATCCAAACATGGTTGCTCCTGATCTCGTCGCACGAGATTGAACGTCTCCTTCGAGAGTGAAGCACTCCAAGTAGACGGAGAACCATAGAGCGTCGAAGCGGCAGTGCGGTGGTGTAAGCGTCGACGATTCTCTCCTCTAGGGTATGGTGGACGACCACCAAGAAGAGGGCGAGAGAGTTGGCGTGTGAGGAGAAAGAGAGAGATATGTGTGCTACAATAGCATGTTAGTAGAGAGCAAGGTATGCCTCTCTATTTATAGGGTTTTGGGATCCATGGATCTCAATCCATGGGACATATAAAATCAATGGAAGAGATTGATTTATGTCAATCCAATTGTCAAGATTGTTGTTGGTAAAAGCCAACAACCTGTGATTTAATTTTGATAAAATACATTTAATAAATCAAATATATATTAATACCAAATTAAATCAATCAATTAAGGAGTGAAATACAATGGAGATCTTCCATCCCCATAAAGGATAGTGGACGGCCACCAATCCCACAAGGGAATTGGGTGCCGCCACCTCCTTCCCATGTGGTGAGGGCAATCTCATGGATTCGCATGAGATTGCACATCTCCTTGATTTTCTCTCTACTTATTTCCAACAAATATTTGTTGGGATTTTATTCATTAAAAAATAATTCTCAATTAATTTTGGGAATATTGCCATCTTGACATTAGAAAATTGGGAATCATATTCACAACCCAAAACAAAATGTAATTTACATTTTCAATTAATTAGACAATGTGTATCCAATACACATTAATAATTAATCTACAAATATAAATTATAATTAGCTCTCTCTAATACATTATAAATCACATTTATAATATATTATGAATAATTGGATATTACTATCCACATTATTCTTATCCATAATAATTAAATCACATTTAATTATATTGGATAATTCCTCATACATCATGATAATTAAATCACATTTAATTATCAACTTCTCAGTGCTTAGATCTTATGGAATTGTTCTTAAACTATTTAAGAACAATGCTATTTCTCCTCAGATACTTGGAGATAAGGACAGGGCGATTGTATTGTTCCACGTATAGTGACTTGGATATTGAGATCACATCTCAAATCCAGATCTCATGGACCTCTCATGGATGCTTGATTAAATCAAGACCGTAAACCTAATCTTCTCATTGCATCTGAATCTCATTCAGATCAATGTCCATTACATGGACTAAGATTAGGTTACTTCTCTAATGAGAGGAGTCACTAAAATTCAGACCTGTGTCATCACTCCCTCGGAATGGAAGCATCATGGTTATACAATCATTTATGATCAAATCACCCTCAGGTATTCCTAATACTTGTACATAATGCATACTGAAAGACTCGTGATCATCATGAAGATATAGATCACTTTTGCACTGTCATCTTCATGGTCTGAT
Organism: Ottelia alismoides; assembly: GCA_037367405.1. Lineage (NCBI taxonomy): Eukaryota > Viridiplantae > Streptophyta > Magnoliopsida > Alismatales > Hydrocharitaceae > Ottelia > Ottelia alismoides. The sequence continues at coordinate 473,500 of JAZKJV010009907.1, forward strand.
CACTAATTTTCTCAATCTTGGTCCTTGGGATATGGTACAGATCATATGCTTTCATAAAGCATATATCTTACCTTCAAATTCATATCATGCTTCTAAAGCATGACGACCATGCATGGAATTTGATCAGTCCCAATACCTCATGAGTGAGCTCATGTCTCCCGATTCACAAGTGAACCTGTATGATCCCTTTGAGAGATCATATTACTCATATGCCCTTACATGCACACCAGCTCGCCGATATATAGACCTTGGTTAGGTCATCAACCTATTGGTCTTCCAAATGTACATACTCAGACATATAGCAATACATCTGTCTCTGGTCAGAGGATGTTTGCCTGTGATGTGACAGTATTCATCATAGGTCTTTGGTTATCTCAATCTCGTTAAGTCAACCCATAGACTCAACTAATCTGGTACCTCTGAATCAATATTCCCATGCAGAGGACCTGCATCAAGAGGTCGATCAGACATCAGTCTATTGAGATAGGAGTGCCATCTCCCACTCAGACTGGAGATCACTACTTGTCAATCATTGACGATGCTTGATGAGTCCTCGATCTAACTCCTTAGATATCCATCCAAGCATCAGCCTCTATGATTCAATCAATGAATCAACAACTATATGATTATCAAGTTGGCCATGGTACATAACCCTTATTATACAGAGGGACCTTATAGTGCATTCATTCATTCAATATCAGAAAGGGAGTAAAACAAAATCAATAACTTTTATTGATAAATCATTTATTACAATAACATTTATTGTAGGAATGGTTCGCCTCGGACTCACATTGCTAACAATCTCCCACTAGCCCTCTTAACCATTCAGGAACAATCCTTAAACCCATACTCATTACATGCTAGTCGAAAAACTTCTGTGTCAGAGGTTTGGTAATAGGATCAGCAACGTTGTCGGCAGAGGCCACCTTGGTGATGATGATGTCACCACGCTTTTGAATCTCCCGAATGATGTGGTATTTCCTTTCTACGTGCTTGCTCTTCTGATGCCATCTGGGTTCCTTTGCCTGGGCAATGGCTCCTTTGTTATCACAGAGTAGCGGGATGGGAGTATCAGAGGAAACTACGCCAAGCTCCTGCACGAACTTGCGCAACCACACCGCCTCCTTTGTAGCATCCGATGCAGCAATGTATTCTGCTTCTGTTGTTGAATCTGCTGTAGTGTCCTGCTTCTTGCTTCTCCAGCTCACAGCACCACCGTTCAACAGGAACACAAACCCTGATGTCGACTTTCGATCATCAATATCCGATTGGAAGTCTGAATCTGTATATCCCAAGACTTGGAGATCACCATCTCCATAGACCAAGATGTAATCTTGCGTCCATCTTAGTTATTTAAATATGTTCTTTACTGCATTCCAGTGTTGTTCTCCATAGCAGGATTGGTAACGACTTACCACTCCCACTGCATGGCAGATATCTGGCCTAGTACACATCATGGCATACATTAAGCTTCCTACTGCTGATGCATAAGGACATCCAGTCATGGCCTTCTTTTCCTCAACAGTTTGAGGAGCCATTCCTTTATACAGGTGGATACCATGTCTTAAGGGTAGGAATCCTTTATTGGAACTATCCATACAGAATCGTTCAAGAATCTTCTTAATGTATCCATGTTGTGACAATCCCAGTATCCTCTTCTCTCGGTTTCTGAACAGCTTCAGACCCAAGGTGTAAGAGGCTTCTCCAAGATCTTTCATCTCAAAGGTATGGGATAGCCAAATCTTCACACTAGTCATCATCCCTATATCATTCCCAATGATAAGGATGTCATCTACATAAAGCACGATGAATACAATGGCGCTCCCACTAAGCTTCTTGTATACACAAGGTTCATCAGGATTCTGCACAAAATCATAACTCTTTATGGTTTCGTCAAATCTGATGTTCCAGCTACGAGAAGCTTGCTTGAGCCCATAGATGGATTTCTTCAGCTTGCATACTTTGCCATCCTCAGTCATGAAGTCCTGAGGCTGCTCCATGTAGATATCCTCCTCTAGGTATCCATTGAGGAAAGCCGTCTTGACGTCCATCTGCCAGACGTCATAGTCAAGATATGCAGCTATAGCCAGCAATGCCCTGATGGATTTAAGCATAGCCACAGGAGAGAATGTCTCATCGTAGTCGATGCCTTCTCTCTGTGTGTAGCCCTTGGCTACGAGCCATGCCTTGAAAGTCTCTACTTTCCCATCAGGTCCCCTCTTTCTCTTGAAGAACCATTTGCACCCAATGGGTTTTACCCCTTTAGGTGGATCCTCTAGGGTCCATACGCCATTCTTATGCATGGAGTCAATCTCTGACGTCGTTGCTAGCATCCATCTATCCATGTCATGATCCGCGAGTGCTTCATCAAATGAAGTAGGATCATTGTCAGTTTCACTTGACACATGGAAACCATACCTTTCAGGTGGTGCAACCACCCTCGAACTCCTTCGAAGAGGTATGGGTGTTTCATCTTTATTTATCTCTTCAGTTTATGGTCTAGAAAGCTCAGAATCTCAGGGGATTCTATGAGTTCCTCTACTTCACTTTTGTCTTGACCTTTAAGGAGATCATCCTCCAGAAATTTCACATCTCTAGAGACAAAAACCTTTTGGGTCTCAGGGTCATAGAGTTGGTATCCAATACCATCTCTAACATACCCAATGAAGTAGCACTCACGAGTGCGAGATTCCAGCTTGCTTGCATCCACGTTCTTTGCATGAACCAAGCATCCCCAAACCCTCAAGTGATTAACACTAGGTTTGGTTCCATACCAGAGCTCATGAGGAGTCTTAGGTACAGATTTGCTGGGAATCTTATTCAGGATATATATTGCAGTATCTACTGCATATCCCCAGAAACTAAGTGGTAAATGTGCTTTTCTCATCATTGAACGGACCATATCCATGATGGTCTTGTTGCGTCTTTCAGCAACACCATTAAGTTGGGGAGTTCCAGCAGTAGTAAGACTGGAGATAATTCCATTCTCTTTAAGGTATTCCTTGAATTCATTTGAGAGGTACTCGCCACCTCGATCAGATCGAATCCGTTTAATCTTTATATCGGTTTGGTTCTCAACCAACACCTTGAAGTCTTTGAACTTTTCAAAGGTTTCAGATTTATGACGTAATAGGAAGACAAACCCGTATCGTGAATGGTCATCAATAAACGTCAAATAATATCGATATTCATTTCGAGTTGCGGTACTGAAGGGACTACATACATCAGTATGTATTAAGTCAATAATACCTTCACATCTAGTAACCTTGTTACGGAAAGGCATCCTAGTCATTTTACCTCGAATACAATGTTCACAAGTAGGTAAAGACTGAACCTGTAGAAAGTCCAAAGGTCCATCCTTTATGAATCTATTGATCCTATCAACAGATAAATGACCAAGCCTTTGATGCCAAATCATGTTTGAATGATTTTTATTATTGCTGGATCTTTTAGGTTTTTTATTAGTGGTTGTAACATTCATGACATGCTCATCAATGCACAATTCATAGAGTCCTCCAGAAGTCAAAATACCATCTGCAATATATTTATCATAATGATTTATGACTAACTTATTACAGAATAGGAATGAATATCCACTTCTAACTAACTTAGATACAGATATTAAATTCCTTCTGACTTCAGGTACATAAAGACACTCTTTAAGTACTAGGACTCTTCCACTAGATAATGATAGCCGACAAGTCCCGACGGCGACTGCTGCAACACTTGTATCAGATCCCATCTAGATAACTATCTCCCCTTCCTCAAGTTTTCTGGTTTCCTGAAACAAATGCAACAAATTGCATACATGAACAGAAGCACCAGAATCAACAACCCAACTTCCTTCTCGTCCAACGAGAAAACTGGTTTCAATGATAAAAGTAGATTTCATACCTGCTGGGGCTTTACCTTTGTCGACCGACTTCAGGTAATCCGGGCAATTACGCCTCCAGTGCCCCAGCTTTTTGCAGTGGTGACAGATGTCGGTTTTCTTCGACGCCATTAGAGTGGATGCATTGGAAGATGAGCCAACACTTTGTCCCTTCTTCTTTCTCTTCTGGGCCGGGCCCTTCCGAGAACCATGCTTCCGACCGCGCTTCCCTCTGACCTGTACAACCATTGCACTGCCAGTGGGACCATCTTTCCTCATTACATCTTCTACAGACTTTAATGCAGCAAGAAGCCCAGCATTTTTCAGTTCCAGCTTATTCATGTGGAATGACACCACAAAGTTATTGAAAGATTTGGGCAACGACAGCAGAATGAACTCGGATTGCATATCTGCATCCATTGTTGCCCCCAGAGTTTCCAGCTCTGACAAGTACCTAAACATTTTGAGTACATGCTCACGGACCGAAGTCCCTTCCTGCATCTTGTAGCGAATGAGTTCTTTCACAACATTGTACCACTGGGTGCGGTTAATGTCACCAAACATATCCTTTAGATTCTGCATGATTTCTTGGAAAGTACTCATCTCCACATGTTGTTTCTGAAGAACAATGGAGAGAGAACCCAAGATGTAGCATCTAGCCAAGACATGATCTTCATCATACTTGTCATTGAATGCTTTTTCTTCCTTTGATTTAGGGTTTTCATGATTGTCTTCAGAGAGCACATAACTGATGCGCTCCGCCGAGAGTACAAACTCCAAATTACGGATCCAATCCGAGTAATTTGGTCCGGTCAATTGGTTGACTTCCAGAAGCCTGCTCAGTGGGTTCATGGACTTCATTTTCTGAAATTGAGAATGCACTATATCAGAATATAATATATTCAATTTAGTTTTATTTGATCAAGGCATTTTAAATCAAATTAGCCTTGCTATGTCCACTCTGAAAGTTTATTCCCTTATTCACTTTCAAAGTAGGAGATATACTTACCGATATATCTCAAGCAAGAACCATGATCTCCTCTTTATCTTTGTCATATCCCAATAATATGAGAACCTATGACTCCAATAAAGAGAAGCGGGAACACATTCCACCTTGCAAGTCCAACTTGCATTTCCCAATTCGGTCTTTAATACCCGGGCCCACCACCCCTAAGGTGATGTTGACCCGTCATTAATTGAACCAACCGTCAACAGGAATACAACTCGCTATGCGCAATCCAATATCGCCCCAATAATATGAGGACCCGATATTGGGGTCACTATGCATACGTCCTTACTCTTTCGAGAAGCGACGAGCCCGATCCAAGTGGCTCATATGCAGGAGCTGTCACTTCAGACATGCGTCTCCCACATATAATATCTGGCGACAAAACCCTTTGCCTTGACGGGAGACCATGGATGTCACTTATGTGATCCTCCATATCTTATTCAAATTTAATTAATTACTATGAATCACATTCATATAATCAATTCTTCCAAAGGAATGATCAACTCTAATCATATTAGAGTATTTTAATTGGACATAATCAATTCAATCATATTAAATTAATTATCAATCCAATTCAATCAATCAAAATTGATTGTTATGCTTGAATATATATGGTATTATTCTTAAAGTACGTACTAATTTGTATTTTAATAATTAGAAAAATACAACTTAATCCCTCAGACATTATCCCGGTCCTACCCGCTGTCATGGCCAGTGCAGGCGAGAGTGGGACGGACCACATACGTTGCAACCAGCTACCCCAGCGATCTCCGACTAGTCACCATATCCGCCTCGGGAAAGGATAATGTCAAATTGATTAATTTGTACTTGAGATGATCATCGGTTCTTCAACCGAAATTATACCATATAGTAATCAAAACAATTTTTGATTATAAGGAAATTTACTAGACAAATTCCCAATCCTATTCAAGTAAGGAGTTTGATGATTGTGTTTCCAAGTATGATCTAGATCAAATCTAATCAATTAATTGGTTGAGGCCAAGTCAATTAAAGAAAATAATCATCTTCCAATATTTCTCAAATAATTCCATAATTATTCTTTGAAATTAACAATTAATTTCATTAATTGACAATCACATGGTTCTTGATTAGGACTGTAATTTCAGCAGTGACCCCTACTTACTAAAATTAGCATATCTCAATCATATTAAATCCAAATTAGACAAAATCAATTTTCATGTATTGCTAATTTGATTTAGAACAGAACCCAAATGATGTTTCACGCATTTCGAGGCAAGTCTAAACAGTAATTAACATTTTAATCACGTTCAGATCTACAGTTCCCGCAACAGTGCATACATGTTCATTAAAATAACCATATCTCGAGCATACGAAATCCGATTTACGCAAACTCAGATCCTATGATTTCCTTATTTAATGGGGAACAAAATACAATATTAAATTCGTGTTTACACAAATATATAGTGCCGAATTTATTTACTAATCAGATCTGTGAAATCAAATGTGATAAAAACTTTCGCGACTTTAACAAACTCAAGTCGTCCTCGGTTAGCGAATCATATTCGAAATCGTCGACCTAAGGCTCTGATACCACTTGAAGGGTATGGAAAAAATCCTCAAGCGCATCACGGAAGCGTGATCGTCGTATCGGATACGACGGAGAATGACTAGTCGTACTTATCGTTAGGTGCAGCGGAATTTAAAATTTTTCATGCGATGAAACTACATGATCCAGGAACGATTCTCGGATCGTTTCATCTATAACCACAACAAGTATAATGCAATATCTCTTGAAGCGTGGTTGATCGAGTCTCTAAGAAAAGAGACCTCCTGTCTCAAGTCCGATCGTCGGAGTAACGACTTGCGAGCGTGGGGATGAGTCGCGGTGTCCTCGCAATCCAACAAGTTGATCCAAGCACGGTTGCTCCTGATCTCGTCACACGAGATCAAACATCTCCTTCGTGAGCGAAGCACTCCAAGTAGATGGAGAACCGCAGAGCGCCGAAGCAGCAGCGCGGTGGCGTAAGTGTCGACGATTCTCTCCTCTAGGGTATGGTGGACGACCACAAAGAAGAGGGAGAGAGAGGGTTGGCGTGTGAGGAGAAAGAGAGAGAGAGAGAGAGAGAGAGAGAGAGAGATGTGTGCTACAATAGCATGTTAGTAGAGAGAAAGGTATGCCTCTCTATTTATAGGGTTTCGGGATCCATGGATCTCAATCCATGGGACATATAAAATCAATGGATGAGATTTATTTATGTCAATCCAATGGTCAAGATTGTTGTTGGTAAAAGCCAACAACTTGTGATTTAATTTTGATTAAATATATTTGATAAATCAAATATATATTAATACCAAATTAAATCAATCAAATAAGGAGTGAAATACAAAGGAGATCTTTCATCCCCATAAAGGAGAGTGGACGGCCACCAATCCCACAAGAGAATTGGGTGTCGCCACCTCCTTCCCATATGGGGAGGGCAATCCCATGGATTCCCATGAGATTGCACATATCCTTGATTTTCTCTCTACTAATTTCCAACAACTACTTGTTGGGATTTTATTCACCAAAAAATAATTCTCAATTAATTTTGGGAATATTGAAATCTTGACATTGGAAAATAGTGAATCGTAATACATTTCCAATTAATTAGACAATGTGTATCCAATACACATTAATAATTAATCTACAAATATAAATTATAATTAGCTCTCTCTAATACATTATAAATCACATTTATAATATATTAAGAATAATTGGATATTACTATCCACATTATTCTTATCCATAATAATTAAATCACATTTAATTATATTGGATAATTACTCATACATCATGATAATTAAATCACATTTAATTATTAACTTCTCATTGCTTAGATCTTATGGAATTGTTCTTAAACTATTTAAGAACAATGCTATTTCTCCTCAGATACTTGGAGATAAGGACAGGGCGATTGTATTGTTCCACGTATAGTGACTTGGATATTGAGATCACATCTCAAATCTAGATCCCATGGACCTCTCATAGATGCTTGATTAAATCAAGACCGTAAACCTAATCTTCTCATTGCATATGAACCTCATTCAGATCAATGTCCAGTACATGGACTAAGATTAGCATACTTCTCTAATGAGAGGAGTCACTAAAATCCAGACATGTGTCATCACTCCCTCGGAATAGAAGCGTCATGGTTATACAATCGTTTATGATCAAATCACCCTCAGGTATTCCTAATACCTGTACATCCTGCATACTGGAAGACTCATGAGCATCATGAAGATATAGATCACTTTTGCACTGTCATCTTCATGTTCTGATCACTAAGTTTCTCAATCTTGGTCCTTGGGATATGGTAGCGATCATATGCTTTCACAAAGCATATATCTTACCTTCAAATTCATATCATGCTTCTAAAGCATGACGACCATGCATGAAATTTGATCAGTCACAATACCTGATGAGTGAGCTCATGTCTCCCAGTTCACAAGTGAACCTGTATGATCCCTTTGAGAGATCATATTACTCATATGCCCTTACATGCACACCAGCTCGCCGGTATATAGACCTTGGTTAGGTCATCAACCTATTGGTCTGCCAAATGTACATACTCAGACATATAGCAATACATCTGTCTCTGGTCAGAGGATGTTTGCCTGTGATGTGACAGTATTGATCATAGGTCTTTGGTTATCTCGATCTCATTAAGTCAACCCATCGACTCAACTAATCTGATACCTCCGAATCAATATTCCCATGCAGAGGACCTGCATCAAGAGGTCGATCAGACATCAGTCTATTGAGATAGGATTGCCATCTCCCACTTAGACTGGAGATCACTACTTGTCAATCATTAACGATGTTTGATGAGTCCCCTATCTAACTCCTTAGATATCCATCCAAGCATCAACCTCTATGATTCGATCAATGAATCAACAACTACATGATTATCAAGTTGGCCATGGTACATAACCCGTATTGTACAGAGGGACTTTATAGTGCATTCATTCATTCAATATCAGAAAGGGAGTGAAATAAAATCAATAACTTTTATTGATAAATCATTTATTACAATAACATTTATTGTAGGAATGGTTCGCCTCGGGCTCACATTGCTAACAGCTGCCACATGTCAACCCCACAAAAATAAAAAGATAAATACATTTATAAATATATAAAAAACAGTAAATGACCTCAGATCGAAAAATTTTCTTCACAAAAGTTGCTCGTCTCGATGAGCTCTACAACTTTTATGAAGAGACCAAAACCAAAATCAGTCTTTTGTGCAAAGTGATATTTTTGGGGTATCCCATGACGTAGAATACCTTGATTTTTGGGTTTTATATTTTTTGTCATTTTTAAACTAGATAAAAATCTGGAAAAAATATGATAAAATCAAAGACAAATATTTACACATTAATCTATTTTTTTTGGATTTTTATTAAGTGAGAAAAAGAATAAATAAAATAAAATGCGAAAATGGCAATTTTTGTACAAACAATTAGTGACGACTCCGACTCAATTAGTTTCTTTGATTTCAAGCTTAGTTTGGATTTGGATTTTTACACATTCTAATAAAACTTTCATCAAAGAAGATAAATGAAAAAGAAATAAAATAAATAGGTTAATTATATACATAAAATAATAGGTCAAAAGCTGCTAAACTACAAAATGTACAAAAGAGGCCCAAAACCCAACTTTCACATATGAACTTCGATTCACTTGAACTTGGTCTTGTTTTAAAGGTAATTGAATGTACATTAGTTCAAAAGTGAATTGGATCAAATCAGACACTGGATGAGGAAGATATCGTGGTTTTAGTCTGGAAATCCTAGAACTAGGGCTTGGGTTTTTGGTCCACTTATTTAGGTTAGTGATTTTTTTGTATTTTCATGTATTCTTGTAAGTGATATGTACATAATGGAGGTAGTTTCAGGACATTTGAAGTTAGCATGAATTAGTTAAAAAAAGGGGAATTTAGGCTATTTTACAGGTCATTTTGGCTGAGATTTTTGGCTTCTTATTTTGTGCAAAAATAAGTGATAAAGTGCCATTCTTATCAAAACATACATGAATGCTAATTATATGGAATAAATGAAGAAATGCCAATGAATTTTAGGGATTTGAGCTTAATTCATCAATTTTAGAGTCATGAATATGAGATCCATCATCCCCCTATACTTAAACCATGCTCGTCCCTGAGCATCAAAAGAAATGCCATGAGGTGAAATGAGATTGGGCTCCATACCAAGACCATGAGCTGAAGGTGAAAATGAAACTAGACTCGTCCTTTGGTTTATTAGTTTGGCGGAACTTCTGTGAGACTTAGAATTTTAGAATCAACAACCTTCAAGTTCTACACATCATTGTCACAGTTTCGGCTCAGAAGTCATCTTAGATCAATCCTCCTCCCAAAGCATACCCCATGAACATGGAACAATCAACTCATGTGTGAAAAGTTTTAGCTCTTCCCATCCAGAATACCGGACTACCATGCAAACCTCCTCTCTTGTAACTCGTCCTCGGGGAGTCAAGTATTCCCTTCTAAGGTCTGTCACGTTGTGTTCACAGTTGAATAGAGGGAGAAGCTAGAAGAAGGAGAAAAGAACTGGAGGGTGGCTAGCGTAGTGTTGAAGAGGATTTTTCACGGGTCTAAATACATCTCACACTAGGCGGAGATGTGGTCGCTGTGGTGACCCGCAAGAAACCCGGTCTTCAGACAACAATTAACCCACAATAGAGATCAAACAATGAAAAGCAGTGCGGAGTTAAAATTTATTATAACTCTACAAAAGATGTAGAGGTCGAACACAGGCAGCAAAAAGGTAGATCGAGGCAATTTAATGCACAAAAGCGAATGTGATGGCTTTATCTATCTTTGTGATATTTTTGTTGGTTTTTAATTTTAATTTTTTTTTAATTCCAGCTTTTAATTTTATATTTTTATATTTTGATTTTTAATTTATTATTTTGTATTTTCTTTTTATATTTTATATATTTTATATTTTCTTTTTCTATAAAATAAGATATAAATACAATAATGGAAAGAGAGATAATATATTTATACAAATAGGTAAAAATAAGCAAAATTCAGGAAACAAAATAATTTTGTGCTTTTTATAAATTTCTAATGTTTTTATGTTTTTTCTATATTTTTGCTTGATTTTTTTTATTTTTAAAGTCAAAAATAATTAAAACAGGGAATAAATTAAATATCAGAGATTAAATTAGAGATAAAAAATATTATATAGCAACAAAAATTCTCCAACTTAATTTTAAAATAAAGAGAATAAAATAGAGAAAATTAGGAAACAAATTATATTTTTGTCATTTTTTATGGATTTCATATATGTTTATAAATATTTTAGGTGTTTTGCATTTTTAATGGGTTTTCTTTTGTATTTTTTAGTGATTTTAGGTCTGGAAGTTAAACACACAGAACTAAACCAAATATATTTTTTGGGGAATTTTTCAAAGAGTTTTTATAATTTTTATGTATTTTCTAATGTAAAAAGGGATGAAAATGCATGTTTTTTATTTTTTATAAATATTAAAATGCTACAAAATTGTAAAATAAAAAAACATTAAAGAGCAATGCAACAGGAAGCTAGGGTATTTTTTGGGGATTTTTTGGGATTTTACATATGCATAAAATAATTACTAGAAATAAAAAGAAAATGGAACCCTGGCAGGGGTATTTGTGTAATCATGCAAATGTCTAAGGGGCAACGTGTAATTTTTCCAGAAAAAATAACGCAATAAAAATATTCCTAGACCAAAAATTAAATCCAAAACCCGCACGCATTTCCCTGTAAATTTCCCAAAATTGCACGTAACAATCACGTGCCTCGTAGGGACCTGTATGTAACTTTCTAAAACCTGGAGGCCAAAATGTAATTTAACCAAAAATAATATAACTGAAATAAATATTTTAAGGATTGTTTGGAAATACAGAAATATCCATGGTCCCTGGTGTAAAATGTTCACCCTCATGTGCACAAGTCACGTGAGGTGACGTAGCCAGGGACTAAAACGCAATAATGAAAAGTTCAAGGGGTGATTCGTAAATTTTACAAAATAATTAAAACTATAGATGAAAGTTTATAAACTATTAATTAGATACACAAATTCTTGAGGGAAAGGGTGCCAAATACCCAGTGCCTGGGGATCCGACGGCGGATGCTCTCTCACTTGCCACGTGTCGAAGATCCCACGGCTGGTAACGCTTCACCCGCCGACGGCTAAGATTAGATGGCTGAAAATGATCGGACGGTGCTGGAGAACGTGATCCGACGACTGCTGTACACCTGGAGCGTCGACCTCGATCTAACGGCAGAGGGCCCCGGAGGAAGAACATGGAAGAAATGCCAGCGAGGAGATCTTCCCTGCCTTCGATCCTCGGCCTCCAGCGCATTGAAAGGCTCAAAACTGGCCGACGAGCTCCATGGGAGATCATTCTGTTGGCTAGAAGCTCCAAAAAGCCCCGATGGTCACAGAAGGGAGAGCGAACGGGTGGCAGAGTTTTGGGGGCTCCAGCAACCACGATCTTACTACGAAATGAGCCCAAGGTCCTCCAATCGTACGTGGACCTGCAAAAAGAAGTTAAGGGGGGTCACAGGCGAACTATCGCGACCTTCTTAACAGTGGAATGAGGCAAAGATGTCAAAACTAGAGTTCGTCGAAGCACGCTCCAGCGAGGGGGTGGCAAGCGGTGAAACAACCGTGAAACGCGTAACGAAAGATGGAGGTTGTATACCATGATTATGGGGAATAAAAAATGCAAGAAAACGAGAAGAAAAGGGAGACCTTAATGATAGGAAGACAGAGATAGGACCTCGACACCGATGGTGGCGGAGGTAGGTGGAGACCGCCAAGCGACATGCCTAACCCGCCTCCAGGGAGCTGGAGGAGCTCCTGTCACGAGCTCTAGTCCTGAGCTCACCAAAAAAGAAGGTAAAACGATCAAAAGAGGGTTCAAAGATGGAAGGGAAGCTCAGGGGAATTTTTGAATGGGTTGACGGAGTGGCTCAAAGAACGAAGGAGACCGGGCGAATAGATGGATCAATCCCCGATGTAAGAGTAGGGCTTGTAAGGTAGGTCGTCGAGGAGAAAAAGTGATTAAAGACTCTACATCAGATAGTGAAAGGCGTGGCCTCCAAAAAATTATGAAGTTGGTTGAAAACCAAGGTTCTGGCGAAATGGCAGGCGCGAGTCAGAGAGTTGATCGCGGGTCAACTCTCCAGCCCTCCTGGTTGGTCCACGTGGACCAACCAAGAAAAAGCTAGGAAAAAATATTTATTAATTCATTTAAAAATAATAAATGATTTATTTAATTTTAGGTTATAAAATACAAAATATTAATTAATTTATGAATTTTTATTATGATTTTTCTTTATTTTTTCGAGGTTCGAAATTACAAATTCCCTTTTGAGGGCTTTGTAGGTATATTTATCTATATATTTTAATATTTTATTTTTATTTTGTATATTTAATTTTATTAATTAGCTTATTAGTTTATAAATATATAACTTAGTTTTATAGACTTAAATATATTTTTTCTGATGTATTTTATAAAATTAAATAAATAGAAATGTATTCTTTATAGGAATACTTATAGGTATTATACCTATGTATTTCATACAAGTATTTTATTTTATTTTTGTTTTATTATGTTTCTATTCTTGTTTTAATATACATATATATTATAAATAATATTTAAAAAATTTCAAAAATATAAAATTATAAAAATAATGAATAATAAAAAAATAAATGTTTTAATCAGTACAAGTATACAACAGGGGTCCAAAACCTAACTTTCACACCGTAACTCTGAAAAATATGAAACTACATTCATTAAATAGTTTATTTAAAATTATATACAATTAAAGTGATTTTGATACATTTCGAGTTTTTATTTGAGAGATACGAGTCTGAGAATTTGGGATTTTGGAATCTTATTCAGATCATAACTTTTTATCTGTGCATTATTTTTGTGTGAAATCAATTTTGTATTTTTATATATTTAATTATCTACAACTGTCATGTACAGAGTTTCTTTATTTGAGGTATAAAAAGTGGAACTAGAAATAGGTCCCAAAAATGAAGGAAAATGAATAAAAATAAATAGGAATTTTATTAGATTTGGAACCTTATCTCCCCCTACTTTATTCCTTGTCGACCTAGTCATCGAGATGCCTAGGTCTTGGGGTTTCGGGTCATATAATATTTGCAATATTTTATCTTTTTCTTTTTTTTCTTTATTTTATGATTTTGACTTTAAAAATGGTATTCTATACAATTTACACAAATATGCCTGAATGATAAAATGCCTAAATTAAGGGTATTTACACGCATTTACTAGGGGTTTTAAGGCCAAAATAATAGGATAAGGATGATGAAATGTAGTTCATCATCCCCCTATACTTGCCTTTTCTAGTCCCTGGCAAACACTTATGGAATAAGTGCAGAAAAGAAAAACAAAGAAAAGAAAAAGAAGAAAAATGGATTAAATTTAGTGATTAAACTTGTCTTCACAAAATCAAAGTTTGGAGCTTATGTCAGCCCTTTGGAATTTTAGTGCGGGCGGAACCTTAATGGGAATCGGATTTGAAATCCAAAAGGCTCCGAGAATCCCAAAACCCTGCTCAAGTCTCCTCAATAGCCATGTCAGAATACTTCAACTCATACGCAAACCCTTACGACTATGAATCTGACTCGTACAGTGTAAGTGATAGTGGCTCTCCCCAACTGAAATGACAAAGAGACCGACTTCTCCAGCATGACAACCCAATGATTCCTCAATCCAATAACTCCTTCCTCGAGGAGAGGGGTATTCCCATCTAAGTTCAAGTGACAACTAGCTAAAGAGGAGGGGTGAAGAGAAGAATGGACGGTAGCCAGTGTAGCTACCTATCCTAGGATGCAAGACCAATGTAGTCAAGTCATCCAGCTGCAGGCTCACATGATTTGACTTTGATGCTCAAGCTTGCTTATTTTCTATTCAACATATATACATACTCCGGCAGACATTTTATTTTTATTTTCAAGCATGTCCAATTTTTTGGAGTTTTCTTTCTTCTTTTTTTTCAAACATACTATTCACAGTAGTATTTACAAAAGGGGTTTTTCCTCTTGAGCCTGAAGAATATCCCTCTTTTTAAGCTTTATTGCAACCCACACTCTCCTGTCTTTAGACTTCATTGAAACTGGACCAGATTGGGGTGCACTTCCCTCCCTAGAGGAGGACAAATGTATCCACTTATGTGCGTCTCATACCAGCAAATCCAATTCCCTCACCACTCCAACCGAGTTGAGCCATGTGAATGGTGCAGGTGTCCAAGTTAGGTCATTATCAGCAAGATTCGTGCATGTGCTCCGAAATACTCTACTTATGAAGTCAAGAATCCATTGAACCTTGTCTCGTGATCCTCAAAGAATTAAGTCAACTAGACCTGAAGTACCTCAATTCCAACTCCTATAAGGTTTCTGTTATTAGGTAGATTTTAAGGTCCAACCAAGGCTCCAATCTCCGGATTTTACTTAGACTTGTTCAACTATCAAACTTAATCCGAAAAATGCCCATGCTATGCAAATGCTGTGCAGAATGCAAAAAATATTTTTGTGATGCGATTTTCAAAGATTTTGAACTTTTTATGGATTTTTGAAAACATGATGCATATGCATTTTTTGTATTTTTAAAAAGATTTTTCAAATGTTTTGGTATTTTCAATTTTGCAAATGTTTTTGGGAGTTTTGAAAACAAGGATTTTGGATAAAAACTAGGTACAAAATATTTACACGGGGATGCATCTTATATTTACAAGAAGTAGATTTTAAGAATTTACAAGGGTAAGTGGTCAATTATATAAGTATCTATATAAAGGATATTAGGTGAGATATATGTATTCCTCAAACTTATTTGAAAATGGTTTTTCAAACAATTTTTGAAAACTATAATCCGAAATAATTTTTACAAACAATTTTTACAAACATGTACACACATTTGAAAATCATTTTATAAATGTTTTTTCAAACAGTATAAATAGATTTTTCAAATGTTTTTGCAACCATTTTTCAAATCATTTGCAAATTATTTTTTAAACATTTTTATTTCACACTAGAAAATAAATTTTTAAAAAAAAATGTTTTTACAAAGGTTGAAAATATTGAACAAATTATTTTCCAAATAGTTTTCAAAATATTTTTTCAAACGTATTTTCAAACTATTTTTCAAACATTTTGCAAAAATATTTTCACTTGATTTATTAATCAGTAAATATAAAAAGAATTTGAGGAATAAATAACATCTTTTTATTAAGTATTTTTAATGAACTTAATTGCATTTTTAGCCATAATTTTTAAAAAATACGAAAGTACGAGTTATGGCTAAAGTATGTACATAGTATATACAACCCCCCTATACTGAGCTTGAGCTATGTCCACATAGATCAGAGAGAAAAAGAGAAGACATAACTCGTACTGAGTATAGACAAGTCTAAAGAATAAACAAATACAGAGATGAATGAACGAATGAGAAGTTGGCCTTCCCTCTATACTTAGGATCAAATAATCCTAAGTATAGCAGATTGTACATAAAGCAGGGAGGGTCAAGGGTGGGAATGAACAGATCGTACTCAGACTGTGTCCCCCTATACTTAGGGTAAGATATCCCTAAGTATAGACAAGAAGCGGAGACAATGGAGAGTATCGAAGAATGAAAGAAACTCGGGGTGCACACCCCCCATACTTAGGACAAAGTACGCCCTAAGTATAGAAGACTGGCCAAAAGGGGACACACCTTTTCGGTAGGTAAAGAAGATAGAAAAGGAAAAGAAGAAAGAAGAAAAGAGATCTGAAGATGGAAAAGAGATCAAGGGATTTACACACTACTCCCTTGATACTTAGGGTAAAAGAAGCCCTAAGTATAGGCAACGACAGGAGTAATGAAACAGAACGACGAATGAAAACTCGGCTCATCCACCCCCCTATACTTAGGACAAAGTACGTCCCAAGTAAGAAAAACACGAGAATGGGTGGATGATCAATACGAGAGATGGACACGAGCGAATATACAACAGGGATGGATGTACAGAGATCAAGAACGTATAAAGTGAACCTTCTTGCGGGACCGTTGAGGAATGGATCTAGTATGGTGTAGGTCGACATCGAGGTCCACAGTGGATGGAAAGCCGATCAGGGTCGACATTGTGGAAATCCTAAATGGTCCTAGGGAGTGAAGGCACAGACGGGTTGCTGGAAGAAGTATGACTACGTCCGGCCTTGAGAGTCTCACTGATATCGAAGTAGAATGGGATGAACTCATCATCATCGTAGTAGTGTATCCAGTGTCGTCCTGCGAGGTCTCGTCCAAGTCAAAACCAAAAGGAGAGAACTCATCATTAAAAGTAGTCGAACTATATTTGTCCTCTATAATCTCGACCGGATCATATTTTTCATCAAAAGGCCCGAATTCCTTAATAAAAGCAACCAAATCAAATTCGACCTTTGTCTCATCTGAATCTAAGTGAACAGGAACAGACCCATCGGTGAAAGTAGTCGGGTCATGTCCGTCCTGTCTAGTCTCCAAATATGCCCTCCGCTCTAGGGTATCAAACATGTAAATCCTGCTGATGTCATCAACACGACACCAAGTCCCATAAGGAAAAAACTCCGACGTCCATGCTTTCTGATTCTTTCTCCACAGGAAGGAATTCTCAGGTCTCAGTGGAGTCCAACATGGAACAAAAATCTTTGATAGTATCATCTAGGTCATGATCCTCGGGGTCAGACAAGATAGGTGTGGTCACATCAGGTGCAGGTCTATGGTCAGCAGTGGGTACAGTAATGATCACCTCGCTTTCGTCAGCAGGACGGAAGTGAATCTCTCCTAATCCGTAGTCAATAACGACCCTCGTAGAGGCGAGGAATGGTCATCCCAGGATGATTGGAGAGTTCTCCCCAGTGGAAGTCTCCATGGGCAATACGACAAATCAACATTGTACCTCGTGCCCTGAATAGAAATGACGGTGTTTTCAAGGATACCCTTCAGCCTCTTTATTGATCCATCAACAAACTGAACAATCATCCTCGGTTTTCTTGAGAGGCCCTAAGTGAAGAAACTGTACCAATGAGAAGGGTAATATGCTAATCGAAGCACTGCCGTCCCAGGAGAGTGTGATCACATGTAAAGTCAGAGATGGTGCAGCTAATGAAAGGTATGGCAGTGTTCTTCTTTCTTCTTCTTAGGAATGGGACGGTGTGTGATGGCGTGGGCAATGGCCATGGTCAAGATATGACGATCAGATATGCTCCTCTGCTTTCTCTTCTTGGGAAGAGGAGTAGATAAATCAGTCATGGCCTGTTGAAGTGGGGAACAGATGATCTCATGAATGGTGGCCACCACTTCAGGTTCAGTCAATAATTTTTTAAATTTTTGGATCTCCTCCATACAAGGGAGATGGCCGAAATCAGCATATACACGATGAATGGCAAGAGTAGTCTATACAATGGCATCCTCAGGGTCAGAGATAGGACAAGGTGTGAGTGCAGGTGTGGTGGAAGGATCTGGCAGATGGGCACTCTACTTACAGTCTGAGCCAACCTAGTGTCTCCCGAATTCTTTTTGGATTTTTAAATTTTTCTCATTTTTTTGTATTTTGGATGATTGCAAGCTCTCATGATAATCCTCAAATGAATCCAAATCCTCAAAGAATGGAGCGACATTCTAGATCTTATTTATGCTAACTAGATCATTCATCCTCGAGTTCATATGCTCCATCATCTGATTCAAGGTCTCAAGTGTGGACATCATCAGAGGTGACTCCAAAATCTTAGGATCGGGTATGTCGAATGTGGGTGGTGAGTGTGGACACAAATCACAGTCTGAATCTGGATATTCTATGAAGAGTGGGTTTTCAAACTGTGAAGGATATGGTGGTCGAAATGATTGGTGAATGTCAAAGTCCGAATCCTGAAATAGTGGGTTGGTCGGATATGTACAAAAATCTAGAGCAAAGTCCTCCTGGAAAAAGTGAGGTGGACCGACTGGAGTGAACAAGGGATCCATAAAGCTTGGATAGAATACGCTCCAGGGGTCCATCTCAAAACAAGAGAAAATAATCGGGAGAGCACGATGGTCAAGCCAAGAAAAGTGTGAAGAAAGGCGCAAATGCGCAGAGACAATCTAGAAATGCACACAAACAATCACAAGCAAAAATCACGCAAAATAAACCCTCAATTCACCTACTTAACTCGATGAAGACCATAAAAAATGCGGTCTTTTTATCTCGTCTGTTTTAGAGTTAGGTGAGAAATCTGAAAATTGCGCAAACACTTAGGGGGCTGAGATGGGATTTTGGCACTAATCCTTAGTGTGTACGCGAGCAATGTAAAAGGGATTACTCGCCCCAAGACAATATTTTTCTTTTTGGTTGATTTTATGATCGAGTAATGTTAGCAATCTCAATTTTATTGATTATCACTTTTTTTGGATTTTTAGTGAGAAATGCTCGATCATAATGAGGAGTCAATTCTTTTAAGCACCTAGGTGATCAAAATCAGAGGGAGAGGCGATAAAGCAATGCAAGTGGCAAACGATGATGAATGCTAAAGCGTAAATGCTCACCTTGCCTCTAGAACTCTACATGCAAGGATGGTCAGTATAATTGAAACCTAAACTATATGCAAATGCAAGCTGATGAAATCACCCAAGTGTGAGAAACTGCTATGAGCGTGAAGCACACATTTCGAAATTTCATTAGATCCAAACGTTTCCTATCGGAACATGCAATGGTGATTAATGTATTTGGACCTAATACTATCGTAAGAAGATCCTAAAACTAAGGGCCCAATCACACAAATAAGGAAAACAAAATCAGAAAACAAAGGAAAAAATGCGAGGAAAACACGAGAAAATTGCAGTGAGCCCCTAACTATACAAACACTTGGAAATTAGGCCCGAGTGTCCAGAGTCCAGAATACATGTATTATTACAAATAATAAAGTCTCTCTCTCACTTAAAATTACACAAAATAAATACAATAAAATGAATGGAGCTAATTCTGCAAAATTTCTCTAAGTCTTCTTTGAGCTAGGTTGGCAGGAAGAAGACGGCTTACATGGGTGCGTAGGCATTTACGGTAGAGAGCCTCCCTCGATCTGCGGTTCCTCGCACAAAGTCAACAAAGAGATGGGTTAGACAGCTCAACAAGATATATCAAATAGAGAAGCAAATAAATAAAGCCGCAAAAATAGATAAATAATCACAAGCACAAATAATCCCAATCTAAGCATTGTTGCTTCCAGAAACGATGCCAATTGTTGAAGAGGATTTTTCACGGGTCTAAATATGGCTCACACGAGGCAGAGACGCAGTCGTTGTGGTGACCCGCAAGAAACTCGATCTTCAGACAACAATTAACCCATAATAGAGATCAAACAATGAAAAGCGATGCAGAGTTAAAATTTAGTATAACTATACCAAAGATGTGTATAGTGCAAGTAGTGTAGAGGTCGAACACAGGGAGCAAACAGGTAGATCGGGGCAATTCAATGCATAAAAGCGAATGTGATGGCTTTGTCTACCTTTGTGCTATTTTTGTGGGTTTTTAATTTTTTTTTTAATTTCAATTTTTTATTTTATATTTTTATATTTTGATTTTTAATTTTTGATTTTGTATTTTCTTTTTATATTTTATATTTTATTATATTTTCTTTTTCTATAAAATAAGGTGTATATATATACAATAAGGGAAAGAGATATAATGTATTTATAAAAACAGGTACAAATAAGCAAAATTCAAAAAATAAAATATTTTTGTGTTTTTTTATAATTTTCTAATGTTTTTGTGATTTTTCTACATTTTTGCTAATTTTCTGGTATTTTTAAAGTAAAAAATAATCAAAATAGGGAATAAATTAAATATTAGAGCTTAAATTAGAGATAAAAATATTATACATTAACAAAAATTTTCCAACTTAGTTTTAAAATAAAGAAAATAAAATAGAGAAAATTAGGAAATAGAAATTATGTTTTTGTGATTTTCTATGTATTTTATATAATTTTATAAAAATTTTAGTTTTTTTGCAATTTTTACGAGTTTTCTTTTGTATTTTTTAGTGATTTTTGGTCTTGATGTTAAACACACAAAATTAAACCAAATATATTTTTTTGGGAATTTTTCAAAAGTTTTGATAAGTTTTATGTATTTTCGAATGCAAATAGGGATGAAAATGCATGTTTTTTTTATTTTTTATAAATATTAAAATGCTGCAAAAATGTAAAATAAAAATATGGCGTTAAATTGCAATACAACAGGAAGCTAGGGTATTTTTTGGGACTTTTTAGGATTTTATAAATGCGTGAAATATTTACTAGAAATAAAAAAGAAAATAGAACCCTAGCAGGGGTATTATTGTAATTATGCAAAAGTCTAAGTCCAACGTGCAATTTTTCCAGAAAAATAATGCAATAAAAATATTCCTGGACCAAAAATTATATCCAAAACCCACAGGCATTTCCCTGTAAATTTCCTAAAATTGCACGTGACAATCACGTGCCTGGTAGGGACCTGTATGTAATTTTCCAAAACCTGGGGGCCAAAATGTAATTTAACTAAAAATAATATAACTGAAATAAATTTTTTAAGGACTATTTGGGAATACAGAAATATCGGGTGTCCCTGGTGCAAAATGTCCGCCCTCACGTACACAAGTCACTAAGGTGACGTGGCCAGGGACTAAAATGCAATAATGAAAAGTTCAAGGGGCGATTTGTAAATTTTACAAAATAATTAAAACTGTAGATGAGTGTTTATAAACTATTAATTAAATACATAAAATGGCGAGCGCAAGGGAGCAAAATACCCAGCACCTGGAGATCTGATGACGGATGCACTCTCACTTGCCATATGTCGAAGATCCAATGGCTGGCACCGCTTCGCCCGCTGACGGTTGAGATTAGATGGCTGAAAATGATCGGACAGTGTGGGCGAGCGTGATCCGACGGCTGCTGTACACCTGGAGCACCGACCTCGATCTAACTGCAGAGGGCCCCGTAGGAAGAACAAGGAAGAAACGCTGGCGAGGCGATCTTCCCCGCCTTCGATCCTTAGCCTCGGGCGTACTGAAGGGCTCAAAATTGGCCGACGAGCTCCCTGGGTGGTCCTTCTGCTGGCTGGAAGCTCCAAAAAGCCTCGGCGGTCATCGGAGGGAGAGCGAACGGGTGGCGGAGCTTTGGGGGCTACCGCAACCACGGGCTTGCTCCGAAATGAGCCCCAGGTCCTCCAATCGCGCGTGGACCTGCATAAAGAAGTTAAGGGGGATAGCGGGCAAACTGTCACGACCTTCCTGGTTGCGGAATGAGGCGGAGATGGTGAAACCGGAGTTCGTCGGAGCACGCTCAGGCGGAATGAGGCGGCAAGCGGTGAAACGATGGTGAAACACGTAATGAAAGATGGAGGTTGAATCCTACGATTACGGGGAATAAAAAAACACAAGAAAATGAGAAGAAAAGGGATACCTCGATGGACAGAAGCCAGAGATAGGACCTCGACACCGGTGGCCGACGGAGGTAGGTGGGGTCCACCTAGCGACGCGCCTAACCCGCCTCCATGGAGCTGGAGGAGCTCCTATCACGAGCTCCAGTCCTGAGCTCACCAAAAAGAAGGAAAAAACGGTCAAAAGAAGGTTCAGAGATGGAAGGGAAGCTCGGGGTGTTTTTGAAAGGGTTGATGGAGTGTCTCAAAGAATGACGGAGATCGGGCAAATCGATGGATCAATCCCCGATGTAAGAGTAGGGCGTGTAAGTGGGTCATCGAGGAGAAAAAGTGATTAAAGACTCGACATCAGATAGTGAAAGGTGTGGCCTCCAAAAAATCACGAAATAGGTCGAAAATTAAGGTTCTGACGAAATGGCAGGCATGGGTCAGAGAGTTGACCGCGGATCAACTCTCCGGCCATCCTGGTTGGTTCTCGTGGACCAACCACGAAAAGCCTGGAAAAAATATTTATTAATTCATTTTAAAAAATAAATGATTTAATTAATTTTAAGTTACAAATTGAAAAATATCAATTAACTTATGAATTTTTTATTATGATTTTTATTTATTTTTTCGAGGTTCGAAATTACAAATTCCCTTTTAAGGGCTATATAGGTATATTAATCTATATATTTTTATATTTTATTTTTATTTTGTATATTTAATTTTATTAATTTTGTTTATTATTTTAGAAATTTATAATTTAGTTTTATACACTTAAATATATTTTTATTTTATTTTTATGACGTATTTTATACAATTAAATAAATAGAAGTGTATTCTTTATAGGAATACTTGTAGGTATTATACCTATGTATTTCATACAAGTAATTTTTTTTTATGTTTTATTATGTTTTTTTCCTATTTTAATATACATATAAATTATAACTAATATTTAGAAAATTAAAAAAATATAAAATTATAAAAATAATGAATAATAAATAAAGTAAATATTTTAATCAATACAAGTATACAATAGGGGTCCAAAACATAACTTTCGCACCGTAACTCAGAAAAATATGAAACCACCTTCACTAAATAGCTTATTGAAAATTATATAAAATTAAATGATTTTGATATATTTCGATTTTTTATTTGAGAGATACAGGTCTGGGAAGTTGGGATTTTGGAATCTTATTCAGATCATCACTTTTTATCTGTGCATTATTTTTGTGTGAAATCAATTTTGTATTTTTATATATTTAATTATCTACAACTTTCATTTACAAAGTTTTTTTATTTGAGGTATAAAAAGTGGAACTAAAAATATGTCCCAAAAATGAAGGAAAATGAATAAAAATAAATAGGAATTTTATTGGATTTGGACCCTTATCTCCCCCTTCTTTATTCCTTGTCGACCTAGTCATCAAGATGCCTAGGTCTTGGGGTTTCATGTAATAAAATATTTGCAATATTTTATTATTTTTATTTTCTTTTCTTTATTCTATAATTTTGGCTTTAAAAATAGTATTTTATACAATATTTACACAAATATGCATGAATGATAAAATGCCTAAATTAAGGGTATTTACATGCATTTACTAGGGTTTTTAAGGCCAAAATGATAGAATAAAAATGATGAAACGTATATTCATCACGTAGTCACCTCTCCTTGTGAAGCTGGCCAGTTTAGCCAAGTCTCCACTAAGATCTGTAGGTTTTCTTGAAGCTTGGACCTTTTTGGTCAAATGTTTATGTGGTGGTGGCTTCTTTATATTAGTTTTTTGGTAGCATTGCATGGATCCTGTTGTGCCCCTACGGATAGAGAATTTTTTTATGTATATGTTCTGGGGTCTTAGAAAAAATTGTGCCCAGCCGTCCATCCCTTTTTCGAAGCTTTATTTCAACCCGGACTCCGTTCTTTAGATTTCCATGCTACCAGAAAAGAAACTCACATAGTCTTCCAACACCCCATCTGAGTTGAGCTAAGTGCATAGTGCGAGAGCACAAATTAATTCCCTATTCCAAAGTCGTACCCAGAATGAAGAGACCAGGTTAGACACTAAGAGTCAAATGCTGCACATTGTCATGTGGAATTCAATGAATTAAGTCATAGATCTGAAGTTTCTAAAATACTTTTTCTTTGTGAAGTTCCTCTGAAAATTGGGTGGATTAAGGTCAAGTCCAGATCACTCTCGGTTTCTGGTCATAACTCGGTTCAGAACCCAAAGGCTTTCCACAAATGCAAATGCATGTAATGCTGGATGAAGTGCAGGTGTGGGACATGCAGACACAATTTTTTTACTTTTAAAATTTATGCAATTTACTTTGTTTTTGTGCAAAAATGAATAAGAAGCCATTTTCAAAAAAAATTGGTTGGATAGAGTCAGTGTTAGTAGCCAAACTTTTTTTTGTTTTTTTTATTTTTTGTTTTTTTCAAGTTAGTTACTCATCCCGTAAATACATATAGACTTATGCGAAAGTACGAGCTATGAGTAAAATATATACACAGTATATATACAACCCCCTATACTTAGCGAGTGATGTGTCCTCAGAGCACAAGAAGCGTAGAGAAGACATAGCTCGGGTTAAGCGTAAGAGAGTGAAAATGAAAAAGAAAAAGATAGAATGGCCTGCCCCCCCCCCCATATTTAGGTTGTGAGCAGTCTAAGTATAGAAGAATGGAGAAAATGAGGCGGTCAAGATATGTGAATGAGGAGAGTATTTACAGATGAGCATCGGTTCTCTGTATACTTAGGCTCTGGTCAGCCTAAGTACAAAAGAAGGGTGGAAATGAGGCGATCGTGAGATGGGGAGAATGTTATGTACAGATGGCATCGTCCCCCCTCCCATACTTAGGCCTTGGCCTAAGTAGAGGAAGAATACATACAAGGAAACCAATGGGGTCGGGAGGGTGGGTAGCCAATGATTAAGGTTGTTTTCAACCGATCTTTTTGTGAGTCTGTGGTGGGAGATCGTAATGATAAAAAGGAGATAAAGCATATGATTCCCAACCATTATCGGTGTTATCATTAGAGAAATCATGCTGGATAGTAGATGAAGCGTATGAATCAGATGAAAGATAGCCATCATCGGAGTTATCCTCAGAGGAATTGTATTTGAAAGTGGAGGCACTCCAGATATTCTTGTCTTTTAGTTTCTTCAGTTGTTTTCTTAGAATTCGTTCTTTCTCGAGATCAAGCGATTTATCCTCGGATGAATACTCTGAAGCACCGGTCTCCGTCAGCTCATAAGAAATTATTCCAGTATATTTGATGAGACCATGAGAATCGGCTTTGGATGAATAATAGTGAGGAGCGAGAGTCGTCCAACGGGAATCAAAGTTTGGATCCTTGCGAAGGTAGGGTTTTAAGACTGTTGAACAGACCTCACTCACGTAGATTACCTTTTCCGGACCTGATGAGGAATCATCAGACGATTCCTCTTCTGGAAGGTCAAAGGTGACTTTCTTTTTAGATGAAGGAGCAGTCATTTTGTTTCGTGAAGGTGTTGGTCCTTGGAGTGAGGTGTTGACTCTTGAGTCTCCAGATGAATAATCATTGAAAATTTTCTCCTTGGTCGGTGTTCGTCAAGCATGTTTGTTCTTAGTTTTCTTGATGTTGGTCCACTCCAGAGTTGGATTGATTTGTTCAAGGTAGTCAAAGAAGGTTGACTCAGGGTGAGCACATGCATATGTCTCAGGATCATATAAGAAACATTTTTCTATGGTGAGACAAGTGGGAAATGGAACAGTAGGGAGAGTCTCTGCATGTTTGTTCTCCAATAACTTGATGTTGGAGCATTCCTGTATCAAGTTGATTTGATCAAGGTAGTCGGAGAAGATTTCGGTCGACTCAGGGTGCGCCCATGCATAAGTCTCAGGATCATATGAGTCATATATTCGGTTTTCCATGGTGAGAGATGCTGGGAATGGAACAGGGGGAAGAGTCTATAAACAAATAGTCTCATCAACAACCTCTATCTCAGGTGTAGCAACGGGGTAGGGCTCTTCTACCGCTTGATCGCTACGGCTATCGAGGACTTCGTGGGTTGCCTCAGAAAATCGTGGTTCCTTAAAGACTGGGTGAGATCGAAGTGATTCCAATGTTGTAAAATTGATTTCCTGAGTTTCACACTCAATAATTGCCTTAGCCAATACTAAGAACAACTTTCTGAGAATGATCGAAGACTGGGTGAATTCTCCTTGATGCTCAATATCAATGATCGTGAAGTATACTTTGAGCAGAGCACCTTGGAATGTAATGATGACAGAAATGGTTCCTCTTGGGCGCTTTATCAATCGATCAGCCAGTTGAACAATCTCTCGTATCTTTCTGATAGGTTCGAGTTTGAGCTCGTGAAATACAGAGGTCGGGAGGATATTAATTGGTGAGTCGTCATCAATTCGAGCATGGGTAAAAATTGTATCTTTAATTCCACAGTCAAATCTTGGCAACCGCTTCACTATGCGGCTCTTGGTTTTTCTCCTTAACACCAAGGAGGTGGCCATTGACAAGATATGTCTTTTAGTCTTTGTTCTTATCCTGCCCGACTTTTTCATCATTAATTTGTCCATTACAAATCCTTTAAGGTCGGGGAAGCATTCAATGGTCTGTATAAAAGGAAGTTCAAAAATCAGTCCCTTCTCAAGTGCTTCCTGTAAAGCAGGATTTAAATTCTTCAGATCTTTTTCAGTCTCAATTTTTATGAATTTTTCTGGATTTTCAATTTTTTGGGTGTTTTTTAATATTTCAATTTTTTGGTATTTTCTGTGTGGTTTGGTGATGTGGTATTTTCCGTAGATGAGCAAGGGCATTGATCAGAGTCAGAGTTACTCCTAGAGGAGTAGTATGTAGAAGTGTCGCTGTCAGAGTCGTCCTTAGGGTGAGCATAGTCCATGGGATTCTGAATATCCTCAGGTTTCTCAACATTAGATCCATTCTTTTCATCATCCATTTTATATCTGAGCTACCAGAGATTTAAATTAGTCGGTTGGCAAACTTTCTAAATCTATCCTCCATTAAATCAAATCTCTTATTTATCCTCAAAATATCATCTTCAAAAAACTTTTCATGATCAATCATGGGAGCAGTTGGTGTATGTTCTTGTTTTTGAGATTCAGTAATTTCATCTTCCATTTTCCTGTATGAGCTAGGAGAAGAGTCTCTAGGAATATCCAATATATGATCTTTATTTTCTGAAAATTTCTCCTCAAAAATTATGGAAGGAGGTTGCTCAGTGTGAAGGCCACTATCGGTCTCGTACTCAACATGATGTGATTCAGGTATGTATAATTGGTTTGATTAGAGTCCATTCCTTTGGTCATGTCTGAAGGTGGGATTGTCACGGTTAATCCAAGATGGAAGATTATCAAGTGCGGGCTAATCCTCTTGATAAGTTCGGACCTCCATTTTATTCCCAATGGTCAAATTAAATTGTGGATTTGTGAAATATTGACATGTTCCAACAATATGGCCATTCGTCTCAAAAGTGTTTTGATGTTCCAATGATTCATGAGTTCCGACGAGTAATGGGTTAATACAAGATGGTAGTTGTTCATTTGTGTTCAAGGGTGGAAGAGGTGGAAGATGCGAAGAAGTGTTAAATTCGATCATGTGGTTAGAATCTCCCATGAATGATGGATTGAGATTTACATAATATGAAGGATGGTTTGTATGATCAGAATATAGAGGATTGACATACGCAGAAGTGGAAATCTCAGTCGGTTGTTTGTTTGTATGATCCGAATACAAAGGATTGTCATTCATGAAGTAGATCGGATTTGTAGAGAGGGTTTGATCTATTTGTGGGTGAGAGTCTCCTGTGGAAGTTGGATGATGTATAGTTGGAGGAGGTTTTGAAGCTTTGGGTCTAATCGATACGAATTCATTTTCATAGTATAGATATGATGGATACTCAGACAAATATTCCTCTTTTGAAAGAGATTACATGATGGATGACGATTTGGGTTTGACCGAGATGAATTTATTTTCATGATACGGATCAGGAGGGTACTTAGACAAAAGTTCCATGACTTTCGAAGGAGGTTTATTGGTTGACATAATGGATCTTGGTTAAGGATGTTCAAGAGTTTAGGATATTCAACAGAAGAAACCTTAACTGTTTCAGATCAAGATAGGAGAGTGATGGCACAAGTGTGCGGTTTTTGATTTTCGAGATTCGGTTCATGCACACCAATACAAACACAAATCAAAGCCCAAGTTCACCAACTCCCACAATAAAGCCGCAAGAGTTCGGCAATTTATCTTTTTAATTTTAGTTGGTGATAAATTCAATCTTGGAAAAAATTTAGCGAGCTGTTAGGTACCGAAAATTTTCTTAAAGACTGGCCTTAATTCTTACGACTAGTTGCACCTACTTTCAGCCTGTATAGGTGTAAGTATGGACCGTAAAACGACTACCCGTGTTACTTAAGGAGGGAGCCTTACGTAGTGTTCTAACCACCCACTTTGCTAAGGAAATTCGGATCGTTTATCGGCTACCCGTAGATCGCCAATGAGAAGTAGCTAATTATTTTTTATCAAATCAGTAGTCAATATGAAAATCCGGGTTTGGGCTCTAACCCTAAGTGTCGTCTCTTGCTCACTCAAACAAATAAATGAATTCAAGGTCAGGGTTGCTCTTCCGCAAAAATTCCTGATTTTATGGGATAAATAAAGTCGACTATATTTAGCAGTCCCAATTTTAATTAGGCAATCACTAAAAAATTAAGTGAGCACAAATATACGTCTACCGTCTTGACCTAATTTTCCTTTAAAATTATGTGACAAAATAGGAGGGAGAAATTCAGGAAAAGCTGATGCATGCGAAAAACGATGATGCATGCTTAGTTAGAAGACTTATAGTGATTCCTCGCAATCTCCATGTGGGGTGCAATACAAGAATTGAAAGATTATTCTAGATGAATGTAAGCTGATGAAAACAGAACCTAACAGAAAGTTCTATTAGTCAGGAACAAATGAGTTAAATTTTTGACTAATTTGAACGATCTAATATGCGTCTCAATTAATGTGAAGTGTGGTCCTAGGTTCTACGAGCATAATCAAAAGTTTAAAAGCTCTAATAGACGTATGTGCAGGTCTATCCTAAGCGCCACTCAAGTCGAGCCCCACCCTCAATGGAGAGCGAAACAGGCCATGCCACACCACAAAAATAGTTCAAGGTCTTGTTATACACGCGAGAGTCCAAACGGACACCACTATAAATGAACAATTAATTACAACAATTAAAATTGCAAAAATATATCGTAGATTCTACGCTCTCTTACGACTCGACTCGATCTTAATTTTTAATGCGGCTTTCGGAAGTCGGTGAAGATGCGTCGGTTCTTGAAAACCGTTCCACGTACGCTAGGTACCTTGCAAGAAAAATAAGAGAGAGAGTGTAAGAGAGTGACACAAAAATTAATAAAAAATAAAGATAGAAAAATACGGAAAAATAAAAATAAATACAGAAAAAATGGAATTTTTATAGTGAAAAATTCAGGGGTTAGACTACCCGAATGTAGAAAATTGAAAACAAAATGTTTAGACAAAAAACTAAGTCGTTTGCCTCCCCAACAATGGCACCATCTGACGAGTCCTGAATTAACCTATGTTAATTTGCATGAATTATCGTACGTTTAAAATGTGTCGTTTCATTGTAGGTGGGAAACCAGAATTGGTCAAGAAATAACCACAATTAATTAATTCATTTTTCAATCACGTCGTTTTTTATTTATTTTACTTAGACAAGTCCCAAGGTCGAACTCAAGGAAGCAAAGGAACAACCTAGAAAGTCTTTCAAAGCTGGCGTACGGTTTTTGAGACGGTATTTTTTTGTTATTTTTAATGTAATTTTAAGATGCGAAATGCAACTTTGGCTGATTTTAAGGACTAGAAAATGAATATCAATCAAATGATATTCGAAAAATATGAAACTTGGCCAAGATGACAATTATGATAAAATTAATGCATTGTAATGTTTTTGGATTTTTTGGATGCAAAATAAATATTTAATGAATTTATGAATGCAAAAGATGTAAATTTCAATATTTAATTATAATAAATATCAAACCTTTTTATTTTCAAGAGATAAAATTATCCAATATCTATCACTAGGTGATCGATCTCAGAAAAATCCTAAACCTCGAAAATATGAGATTTAATACCTACTAAAAATTAAAGATCAAAATATGCAAAATGATTTTTAGAGGGAAACGATGCATGCAAATGCAATTCTTTTTGGGAAGATATGAAATACAACTAAATCTACCATCCTTAATTTTTTGGTAATTTTAAAAGCAATGGTTAATTAGTTATGAATTTTCAAGCATAAAATGGATAAAATATGCAATTTTCCACCAAATAATTAATTATTAATTAACCATAGATCACAAAAATGTCAAAGATATGCCATAATGTAGAGAATTAATTGACGAACATCATGCTATTTTTGAATAATAAAAATAATCAATTTAGAGGTTCAAAATAAAGGAGGAACACATGGGTATTATTGCAACTACAATAATTAAAAAATGAAAGGCAGGGGCAAAAAATATAAATACTTATACCCTTTGAGGTACACCTGCAAAAATCCCAGAAGGGCTTGTGCGTCGCACGTGCCTCTAGATGGCGGGGGTGATTCTGTCAATAAGCTGAACTCCAGGACTTTTCTGCAATAATTCCAAGGGGCACGTGCTATGCATGTGCCCTTGGATGATAGGGGTGCTTCAACAATTTGATAGACACCTAGGAGGCTCAAAGTAATTAACTCCCCCCTCCGCACGTGCAGATCATGTGGGCAGGGGTTTCTTTCTGCTGACTTTTCCTCCCCATGTGCGTGCACGCGGGAGGACCTCGAGTTGGCGACCCGGCCGATGAAGGTGGAGCGATGGACCAACGGAACATGTCGATGAAGACAGCGAGGTGGATGTGTGGTTGTCATTCGTGGCTGAAGCGTAGGCGTCAGTGGCCGATAGTCGATGTCGGAGGTTTGCGTCGAAGGCGTTGGTGGATGGAGGCATAGCGGCGGAGCAGAAGGCTCCTAGCGAGGCTGCGTTGGTGTTGATGGCGATCGGAGGTGCGAATAGCTCCAGCAGGTGATGAAGACGGCAATGGCGTGGATGCAAGATGACCTGAGGGTTGAGTCGAAGGCGTTGGCTCAATGGAGCAAAGCGGTCGGAGCAGGGGCGGCGAGCGATTTGGACTCAAGCTGCAACAGCCAGAATGAAGTGAGGTCGGATCTCACCAGGAAAGGAGAGAGGAGTGGCACTATCACCAATGTCCTTCTTTCATGAATAGCTATCGGCGGATGGGTCTCAAGGACGGGGGACAGGGGAGTTAAATAAGCGGCGAGGCTATGGTGGAAGGCGGCCAAAGATTGGATGCGTTGAAGATTCGATGGAGATTTAGACGAGATGTGATTGGGTCGAGAAGAGATTTGGTGATGATCGGGAAGGCGACGGCCGGAGATTGCGGGGGTGAAGGCGATGAGGTGGAGATTTCGCGGTGGCGACGGAGGTTGATTTGGGAAAGTCGGGGGAAGATGACAAAGACGGAGGTGGCTCTTGGGTCGTCTGATCGGTCGAAGATCGGATGGCCCAGATGAAGCCACGTGGCACATTATTTTTTATTTTTTATTATTATTTTTAAATTTTATTTTTTTTATTTTTGAAATAAAACGAATTTTAAAACCTCAAAAATGGGTGACACATGGCAGCTCCATGAGCTGCCACGTGACTTCCCCCACAAAAATCGAAAAATAAATGCATTGATAAATGTGTAAAAAATAGTAAATGATCTCGAATCAAAAAATTTTCTTCACAAAAGTTGCTCATCTCAATGAGCTCTATAACTTTCATGAAGAGATCAAAACCAAAATCAATCATTTGTGTAAAGTCATATTTTTAGGGTATCTCACGTACATAGAATACCTTGATTTTTGGGTTTTATAATTTTTTTATCATTTTTAAACTAGATAAAAATCCGTAAAAAATATGAGAAAATCAAAGACGAATATTTACACATGATCTATTTTTTTATTTTTACTGAGTAAGAAAAAGAAGAAATAAAATAAAACACGAAAATGGCAGTTTTTGTACAGATAATTAGTGAAGACTAAGACTCGATTAGTTTCTTTGATTTCAAGCTCAGTTTGGATTTGGATTGTTGCACATTTTAATAAGGGTTTTTATCAGTTGTGCCCCTCTAAGATCTTACAATTTCAGTTATGCCCCTCTCTTTTTGGGAATATCAGTTGTGCCCTCAAACTTCTTACCTTTCTATCACTTGTGTCTCTCAGGTTTGTTGTCGTTCATTCCCAATGCAAACAGACGTTAACTTTGGGACATTATGGGAACTAATTTAAAAATAAAGGCTCAAAAGGTCATCTTATCATCCTTTATTCATTCTTCTCCATTCTCTTCCTCTTCTTCCCCTTATCTTCCTCCTCCCCAACCTCCTGCTCCTATATGTCTCCTCCCCCGCCCCCAAGTACGCCCTCCACCTCGAGCTCCTTCCCTTGCCCTCGTGCCGCCTCCCCTCTGCCCGAGCACCTCCCCCCTGCCCCAGCAACCACCCCCCGCCCCCAGGTCGCCCCCTCCTCCTGTGCCTCCCCCTCCCCCTATCCCAAGCCTCCCCTTCTCCCTACTCCCGCTGCCCTCCTACCCCCGCGCCCTTGCGCCTCCCCTCCCCCTACTTCCACCGGCCCTTGTCGCCATCCTACCCCCACGCCCCCGCACCTCCCCCTCCCCTTGCTCCCGCCGCCCCTTACCCACGCTCTCCCGCGCCTCCCCTTCATCTGCTCCCGCCGCCCCAGGTCGCCCCCTACCCCCGCGCCCATGCGCCTCACCCTCCTCCTGCTCCCGCTGCCCCCTACCCCCGCTCCCCCGCACCTCCCCTGCCCCTGCTCCCGTCGACCCCCTACCCCCACGCCTCCCTCTCCCCCTTCTCCCTCTGCCCCAGCCCCCTTTCTCTCGCGCCTCCCCCTCCCCCTGCTCCTGTCGCCCCTAGGTCACCCTCCTACCCTGAACTTCTCCCCATTGTTGTAGTTGTAAAGAAGCTAGAGAGGAAGGGGATGAAGGAGGAAGTGCGATGGAGGAGAAGCAGCAAGGAGACTGAAACTGGAGGGCTTTCTGTATTTGTTAAGCTAAGATAAATTTTTGACTAATTAATTCATGAAATTTCACTAAAAATTTCAATAAAATTCATTGTTTGATCCGTAATGAATGATATATCTGTAAAAATGCAAAAATTTTAGAGATCGATGGATGCATGAAGGTGTAACTAAGAGAGAGAAATTATGAAGAGAAAAGAAGAAGAACAAATAGAGGAGGAACAAGATGAAGATGAAGTCTGGACAATTATACCCCTCTTAACTGCACCATGGTTTGAAAAAACATAGTTAAGTCAACTCATTTACGGCTAAACTAACGGAGGGGCACAAATGATAGAACAGAAAGAAGTCGGGGGCCCAATTGATATTCCTAAAAAGGAAGGGGTATAACTGATATTGGAATATCTCAGAGGGGCACAATTGATAAAAACCCTGAACTTTCATCAAAGAAGATAAATGAAAAAGAATTAAAATAAAATGGGTTACTATCAAAATCTGCTAAACTACAAAATGTACTAAAGAGGCCCAAAAACAAACTTTCACATATGAACTCTGATTCACTTGAACTTGGTCTTGTTTTGAAGGTAATTGAATGAAAATTAGTTCAAAAGTGAGTATAATCAAATCAGATACTGGATGAGGAAGACATCGTGGTTTTATTCCGGGAATCCAAGAATTAGGGCTTGGGTTTTTGGTCCACTTATTAAGGTTGGTGATTTTTTTTGTATTTTTCGTGTATTCTTGTCAATGATATTTACAAATGGAGGTGGTTTCAGGACATTTGGAGTTAGCATGAATTCGTTAAAAAATGGGGAAGTTAGGCTATTTTACATATCATTTTCGCTGAGATTTTTGGCTTTTTATTTTGTGCAAAAATAAGTGATAAAATGTCATTCTTATCAAAAGATGCATGAATGTTAATTATATGGAATAAATGAAGAAATGCTAATGAATTTTAGGGATTTGAGCTTAATTCATCATTTTTAGAGTGATGAATATGAGATTCATCACACTCACGGGAGGTCGACGGAGCTCCTTGGACGAAGAGTGGCAGCCCAAGATGCGGAAGAAGAAGGAGCTCCAAGAGGTTTTATATACGGTAGGGTCTGAGAAAGATGGAATGTGGGCACATGAACCGAGGGTCGGATCCCTAAGGATATCATCAGGCATGGATCATGGATCTTTCCTCTCTAATAGGAGTCGCTGCTCGAAGAGAAACTCGATCGGATCGAGACTAGAGAATCCAGCAAAAAGTGAAGCAAACTGGGTCTAAGCGAAAAAGGAGGCAGAGGGGTCAGTTGACTGGGGTCAACATAGCTGACGTGGCCCAATCAGAAGAGGCATGGAATAAGGACAAAAGAGTTACACGACAAAATTGCTAGAAAAATAAAGAAAATTAAACTAAAAATAATAAATGAATTTAAATAAAAATAGGATAAAATGAAAAGTGTTTATTATTTTTCAAGGAATTTGTCTATGATCTTTAATTATTTTTATGAAAAATAAATAATGTATATACAATATATAGTATCATATACATGTATAATATACCTATGTATTTTGTACAATTATTTTTATTCTGTTATTTTTACAAAAATACCTCAATTTTGTATTTTAGTTATTTACAACATCAATTTTGGAGTATAAAAATTTTATTTTTATTATTTATTTACAGGTATCTAATAAATAGGGAGTGGGACATGTATTTTGTACAAGCGAGAGAGGATTTAATTTTAATTTTTATTTTATTTTATGTTTTTTGTTTTATGTTTAGGACTATATATAAGGAGGTAAAAAGAAAATTTTATTTTTATTTGTCAAAAAAAATTATTTACATCTATAAGTAATATGTATAGTACAGAGTAAGCCCTATCTCTCTCTACTTATTTTATTTTGCAATCACGCCAATGCTTGACCTTCTCTTGGGGTTCGAGTCACTCTGTATTTATTCTAATACCTCCTTCCTTTTTATTTTCCCTTATTCTTTTATTTTTGCACAAATACAAGCTAAATATACAAAGTTAACATATGCATGTTGAATGCTAACTTATTGTATTTACACCTATTTACATGATGCTTTGCCAAGATAAATAACTAACATAAAAGAATAAAGAGTGAGAATCACGATTCAACAATGATACCCATATCGGCAGCTGAAGACTCTGCTAATGCTGCTACCGTAGAAGAGGTAGAAGGACCGACCTCAATGCGTGCTATTCTTTTATATGGAATCGCCTAGGGGGGCTTCCCCTGAGTGTAGACACGAGTCAGGGGCATCACAATGTTGTTTTCGACCATCTCCTTATAGATTGCCTAGAGTTGGTCTTCATCCTTGGTGAAGTAGGAACATCCACATGAGGCGTTCACTAGCCCCTACGGCTCAGGTGGCAGCCCACAGAAGAAACTTTGGACAAGGTTGGGCTTGCTGATCTCATGGTGGGGACATCTGTCGATGAGCTCTCAAAATCGATCCCATGCTTCATGAAATTGCTCATTAGGGATCATGGTGAAATTACTGATCATGGCTCTGGATGCATTGGTTGGGCTGAGTGGATAGT
This sequence comes from Ottelia alismoides, assembly GCA_037367405.1. Classification (NCBI taxonomy): domain Eukaryota; kingdom Viridiplantae; phylum Streptophyta; class Magnoliopsida; order Alismatales; family Hydrocharitaceae; genus Ottelia; species Ottelia alismoides. Next base: position 509,510 of record JAZKJV010009907.1, read on the forward strand.
AGTTTTTCACGTACTCGATCCGGAGCTGCTCTCAAGTAGTGACCACCCTCCCCAAGTGTTTCAGCCAGTAGGCTTCTCGGTCAACCAAAGAGAATGGGAAGGCGATCAATTTGATGGTGTCCTTGTCCACCAGCCTGTCATGGAGGGTGCTACAGATCATCTCAAATTCTCACAGATGGAGGTATGGCTCCTTGTGGTGTGCCCTTGGAACATGGGCAGTAGCTGGATTATCTTAGGGCAAAGCTCGAAGTCACCAGGATGGAGGGCAGATGGATCCAACGGTGGGTGAGGGGAGCACCAGGATTGTGCAACTGCCTCATGGTGCAGGATGGTATGGCTGTATCCTGTGGTTCTTCCTGGCGTCTGTCGTCTACTCGGCCCTCCTGCATGGTATCTCTATGCCACCGACCGGTCTGTCTGGCTCTGCTCTCTCGGCTCGCATTTGCATGATTTCTCTCCTCACCTCTACCATGAATACCCCTTGGTCCCTGATCTGTCTCTGCATGGTCTCCAAGGAAGCTAGCAGCGTGTTGTTGATGGTTACCTGATCTAATACGAACGATGAAGTCTGAGGATGATCGTCTATTCTATCATCACTGACCATCTCTCCGTTCTCTATAAAGGCAAAAGATCCTAGCTAAGGTCCTGTCAAATGAATTTAGAGCTGTGTTGGCCTTTCAGTCTGTACCTCTGGAGGGGAAAAAGGGTGGTCGAGGGGGAACAAGGTGGAGGTGAATTCGGATTCCGAGAGCGGGTCTGAGATCTCTGAAGTCTCCCTAAATGAATGGGTAGGAGTGCTGGAAAGCAGTGCTACCAGAGGTAGACTAAGAGACCACCTTCCCATCATCTTTATATGGGGATTTATGAAGATTTGATCTGGATTAAAAGCCGGATGAAGAAACCAACCCCTGGTTCACCTACTCAACACAATGATGACTATGAAAGCTCTATCTTTTATCTTGACAAATTTTATTAGGTGTCAATCTAATCTTGCAGAGAGAGTTAGCGAGCTGTTAGAAGCATGATTCACACGGGAGATTAGCCCTGATTCTTACAACTAGTTGCACCTATTTCCATCTAGTATGGGTTTAAGTACAGAGCATTTTCGGCTATCCGATTTACTTGAAGACGGAGCCTTATGCAATATCCTCTAAACCACCCACATTGCTAAGGAAGTTCAGACAGTTTACCGGCTACCCGAAATCCTCACCCGAGAATAAGTAATCGTTTTTTATAATTGATAGTCTGAAGAAAGTTCAAACGTGGCTCTATCCTTGTATGTGGGTCGCTCAACTCTCGGCAAGTAAAATTAGACAAGGAGGGGGTTACTCTCCTTAAACAATAATTTTGAGTGAAGTTTGGTTTTAGGTCAAGTATGCTTTAGTAGTCCTGATTTTATTTGTTATATATTTTTAAGTATTTTTCTAAATAAAAGCAACGTCTAATGAATTTTCCAATTTCCTTTTTATTTAAGTCCAATAAAACAGGGGGAGGAAGACAGAAAAGCCAACGTGCAATGAAATCAGTGATGCATGCAGAGTAAGAAATACGTACCTTGCTCCAAAAGTCTACATGCAAAATGGTCTGCGTATTATTTAAAGACAGAAATTAAACTAATCTATATGATGCACGAGGAAATCACCCTAAGATGATAACTTTTGGTGCTAATTAATCATAAAAGAGACCTGAGACTGGTCTTAGATGCCAATCGGTGCCCACCACAATGGGTCCTGCAAGCGCTGTGTATGACCTCTCTCGGCTCATGGTTTCTAGTCCAATTAAGTTAGCTTTTTATTTGACTAAGTCCAAAGCATGATCATAGGAATAGATATTCTACTATGGTGTTTGGACCTTAGTTGCTACCAAGCTCAACCAGAATAAAACCTCAATCTAGGGGCTAAACCCTCGTGAAGCAAATCAAAATAAAAAGGTGAAAAATCATGAAAAACTCGGTGAGGTCCCCTGAGTGCACCGGCACTCGGCGAAACAGACCTTGAATAACGTTCAAGTCCAAGAGTGTCCACAAGTTTAAGTTATTACAATAGTTTTTGCAAATAATAAAACTAAGTCTAATTCTCTTTCTTGTAACTACTTCTGCTCCCCCTCAAATGTGGGTCCCTCCAAAATAGACTGAGTCGTGCTCCAAGTTGTGCCTCGCACAAAAAGCAAAGCAGGAAGTGGTCAGAAATAATTACAAGCAAGAGGAGCAATAATAAGATAAAAGAAAATCTAACTACTTAGTTGTGCTCCTCGGCAACGGTGCCATTCTGATAATCGAACGATTGGCTAGGGTCAAGTTATTAATTAAGCAAGTGTCATTGTGACCGTAATCAATCAAGTGATCAATGAGAAAATAAACCATTTAAGAAATCAAACAGAGAAAATGAGCAATTTTTCTACTTTTATTAACCTAGTATTGCGACTAGGGTCGAACTCAAGGAGCTCAATTATACACTAAGTAGTCGATTTCAGAAATCAAAGGGGCTTTTATTGTATTTAGTGATTTTTAGTTTTGCAAATTTTTAATTTTTCAAAGTGAACGAGATAGCACAATGAACAAAAGTAAACACACATACACGATCATTTTGTATTTTTAAGATAAATAAAAAATGCTCAAAAAATATTTCTAAAAATCAAACAGTGAGAAAATAAAAAAATAGTGCACAACCAGGAATATTTTATAATTTAAAATTAGGTAAAAGGCTCAAAATTCCTGGAGGTAATTTTTAGGATAAACTAGAGCAAAGTATCTACAAACAGGAATTGAAATTACTATTTTTGGTGTATCTATGATTTTATATGATTTTTATAAGTTTTTAAGTGTTTTACGAATTTTTAGCTTTTTATAGGTTATTTTTCAACAAAAATTATACTGAAGCTAAAGGGCAATAAAAAGCAACTACAGTAAATTTTTTAGAATTTTTAAATGATTTTTCAAATTTTTATATATTTTTCAAAATAAACAAGGACTTTTTAGGGTATTTTTGAATTTTTAATAATAGAAAATACATGAAAATAAACACGAAAAAGGGAAATATACCCTCGAGACACGTGGGTGGCACGTGAGACGACATACGATTCTGATGAGCTATGGAAAAGGGATTTGACAGCCATAGTATGTCACAGATGTAACTGTTAGATCTGACACGCCAGTACGAATCTGACGGCTGAAAAGGCTTATGTTTGGCTCAGATGTATTGGGGATCTAATCTGACCATTATCATATTGGTGTGGGAGATCGGCCAGGATCAGATCTGGCAGAAGTGGGTGATCCAACGAGGGGGAAGGATGCTGGAAGAACTAAAGTCCGACAAGCTTTCGTCAGATGTGACAGCGATCTACGGGTCTGATGAAGTCGCAAAGAGGTCAAATACCTTTGTGGGGCCACTCTGCATCCATTGGATGGATCCAATGGGACGATGGATGCTCAGATGGTCCTGGCAGGGGTGATTCTCCTGGAGGTGCTCTGCCACTCGACTAGAGCTAAAATAAGGCTCCTTGTGCGAACCTACACCCGTGAAGGAGAAAAGGACTCGGAGGCTTTGCTCTGGTCAAGTTATTGCATGTAACAGTGAAGAGAAGCGACGAGGGAGATGGATATATGGCTTCCGGTGAAGGAGAGGGGGGAACCTATTATAATCCTACTCCGATGACAGGATCTAGGAGGATCAGGTCATACTGGAAGATGAGTTGAGAGCAGGGGGTCAATCTGAGCGGATAGATGGACGATAGGGAGCTCCGACCATCTGGGCGAAGCTGATGAACTAACGACAGAGTGAATGAAATGAATCAGAATAAAAGTGGAAATGCAGGTTAAATGTGGGGGGGGTTACCCGGAGGTGCTACGGTGAATAGTTATGAGCGGTGGAGGGGAAGGCAAGATCCTGGCATCAACCGGGCTGCGGAAGGCTTGGGAGGCTACACATAGTGGAGAACTCTGGCCATGTCTCGAGCAACATCCAATTGACCACCAAATTGAACTCCGAAGGATGCACCAGAAGCCTATCACTCAGTTGGAGGTGGCTAGGAAGTAGGAAGGCGATGAGGAACAAGTTGCGGACCATGGGAAGCGGAATGGAGTATTTATAGGGTTTCTGCAGGGTCTAGAAAGATCAGACGAGGGAGCAAAATGCTAGGAAGATCTTACCTTGCCTAGGGATCCGCTAGGATCACTGATCCTAGGAGAGGAGTCAGGCACAAAAAGCAAGGGCAAAAGAGGTCGGACCCAGTCAGGAAAAAGTTGAGAAATCGGACCGACTACAAGGGTTGTCGGGTGAAGAATCCACATTTCATCATCTTTATTCTATCATTTTGGCCTCAAAAACCCTGGCAAATGCGTGTAAATACCCGTAATTCCTGCATTTTAGCATCCATGCATGTGTGTAAATAGTGTATAAAATACAATTTTTAAAGCCAAAATTATAGAATAAAGAAAAGAAAAGAAAAAGAATAGAATATTGTAAATATTTTGACCCGAAACCCCAAGACTTGGGCATCTCGATGAATTGGTCGACAAGGAATAAAGTAGGGGGAGATAAGGGCCAGAAACCAATAAAAATACCTTTTATTTAATTCATTCTTTATTCATTTTGGGACCTATTTTTAGTTCCACTTTTTATACTTTAAATAAAGAAATTTTATACATGAAAGTTGTAGATAATTAAATATAGAAAAATAAAAAATTGATTTCACATAAAAATAATGTACAGATAAAAAGTTATGACCTGAATAAGATTCCAGAATCCCAACTTCCCAGACCAGTATCTCTCAAATAAAAAACTCGAAATGCATCAAAATCACTTTTAATTGTATATAATTTTTAATAAGCTATTTAATGTAGATGGTTTTGTATTTTGCGGAGCTACAGTTTGAAAGTTGAGTTTTGGACCCTTATTGTATACTTGTACAGATTAAAATATTCATTTTATTTATTATTCATTATTTTTACAATTTTAAATTTTTATAATTTTGTAAAAATTATTTACAATAAATGTGTATATTAAAATGATAATAAAACACTAAAGAAAACACAAAAATTAAAGGGATTTTTACCTGGCATGCCCTACAAACGTTACCAATCACCTCCACGACCTTTGAAACAACCAAATTCCCCCCTCGACCCTGTAAACTTGCCAACTCTTACCCCATGAACCCTCTGGGTAATATCTTTTAAGCCCTTGGGGGTTCTTGGGGTAATTTACAGGGTTGATGGGGTAATTACATTGTGCAAAAGGTCGTAGAGGCATTTTACATCGTTTATAGGGTCTGTTGGGTAAAAATCCCAAAATTAAATTCCTGTATAGAATACATAGGTATAATACCTGTACATATACCTATATAATTACTACTTATATTTTACTAAGTGTACAAAATGCATCAGAAAAATAAAATAAAAATATATTTAAGTGTATAAAAATAATTTATAAAAATATAAAACAACAAACCAAAATAAATAAATTATAAACAAAATAAAAAAATATATTATAATATATAGATATGTATACCTATAAAAGCCATAAAAGGAAACTTGTATTTTTATACTTCAGAAAAAGAAATAAAAATCATCATAAAATAGTTCATAAAATAATAAATATTTTTCATTTTATAATCCAAAAATAATAAATTCATTTACTATTTTTAAATGAATTTTCAAAAAAAATCGGGTCTTTTTCCTGATTGGTCCACGTGGACCAACCAGGGGGCGGTAAACATTGACCCCGGTCAACTGGCTATCCTTCGCCTTGTAGCTTTGTCAGAACCTCGTTTTGACTCTATTTCTCGATTTTTTTCGAGGACGATACTTAAACTATCTCATGATACAACCTTCCTGACTGTTGATCCTCGTTCAATGGGCATGCACGCCCAGATGAAACATCGATCTTTAGATCGCTGGCGAATTCGCTTTGCCTCGTTCTTCCCAGCCCGATCGTCAACCCTTCTATAGATACCTGATTTCCACTTTCAAATTCGAACCCCTTTTGCACAGCTTTGCTCCCCCTTTTCGTGCCCCAGAACAAGAGGAAGGTGACAGCTTCCTCCTCCGCGCGTTTGGTCAGCCGAGGAAGCTTCAAGGCAGCTCTACCACCTCCGGCAAACCTCGCCATCGAGGTTCCCTTCCTCAGGTGATTTCACCTTCGAAGCACCCCTGTTCCTTTAATTTCTTTGCATTTTTGTTCTTGCCGTAGTCCTAGAAGTAGAACCCCCTAATTATCTTCACTTTTCATCCATCGCTTCACCAAATCGAACCCTCGCCGGAGCACACTCTGACCGTCCTTCCACTCGCGCCATTCCTCGTCGTTCCACGCCTCCATTTTGCCACTGTGGGGTCGAGGTACTTTGCCCTCAACCCTCTCACCATTTTTGCAGGTCCAGAAGCGCACATCGAGCCACCTGGGAGAATTTAGACCTCCACCGGAGCTACCTGGAGCTTCATTGCTCCTCCGCCCCTCGCCTGCCATCTCCAGTGGCTGTCGTCCAATTTTTGTGCTCCCAGCATATAGAGGAGGACTACAGGAGCTTGCCGGCCATTTTTGAGCCCCAAAGATTGGCAGAGGACGGAGATCAAGCTCAAGGAAGCTTGCCTCGCTAGCGTTGCTTCCTAGTTCGTCCTCCGCCCTCCAACACCGTCGGATCGGGGCCGGCTCTCCAGGCGTACGTCAGTCGTCGGATCTTGTGAAGCCTACACCGTTCGATCGTCAACGCTCATCTAACCTCAACCGTTGGATCGCGAACCGTCATCGGTCGTCCGTTGCTCGCCACATGTCAAGTGAAAAGATCGCAGCCGTTGGATGCGCTAGTGCGTGGGTAATTTTGCATGATACCCTCGCAATTTTTGTATTTACTATTTAGCCCTAAAATTTTCATTTGTAGTAAATAGTTTGTGTAATATTTGCATAGACACCCCCGTATGTTTTATATTTGCACTTGGGTCCTTGTCCACATCACGTGGGGTGGTGGACATTTTGCAGGGGACCCCCTGTGGGCTGTGTTATTTCGTTCTAGTCCAGGAAGTATTTTATTAAGTGTAATATTTTTGGTGAAATTTCAAAGTAGCCCCTCAGGTTTTTGATATTTGTGTTTAAGTCTCTGCCAAGTGCGTAAGTACCACGTATGCAGGTGGGAATTTTGTACTATATCCCCTAGGTTTTTGGCTATTGGTGATTGGTTCTGGAAGTTTGTTAATTAGTTATAAATGTCTGGAAAATTTCACTTAGGCCTTTGATGTTCTGATATTTATATATATGCCCCTGCTAGTGTTGATTTTTCTCTTTGTTGTTTGCATTTATTTCATGCATCTATAAAATCCTAAAAATTCCCAAAAAATTAGCATAAGCTCCTGTTTTCTTCCTCTTTTACTCCATATTTTTATTTTGCATTTTTAATTTATTTTCATATTTATAAAAATTCAAAACACACATTTTCTCTATTGTCTGCATTGGAAAATTCATAAAAATTATCAAACCCCTTGAAAAATTCTAAAAAATTCACATTTTGTTTATTTCTGTGTGGATTCACTTCAATCCAAAAAATAAAAAATACAAAAGAAACCCCTAAAAATAGCAAAACTCTTAAAACTTCATAAAAATCTTAAAAATTCCAGAAATATCCTAAAATTTAATTTTTTTCTCTGAATTTTCTCTGATTTATTATCTTTAATTTAAAATTAGTTTGGGGAATTTTAGACTCCGTTTAATAATTTTTATCATCATTTTAGTTTCAGCCTTTTATTTTATTCACTATTTTCAGTATTTTTACTTTAAAAAATACCAAAAAAATTAGGAAAAACATCAGAAAATTATAAAAAACCTAAAAATATCTTATTTCCCGATTTTTGCTTATTTTTACCTATTTTTCTATATATATTATATCTCTCTTTTCTTTATTGTGTATCCACTTTGTTATTTAAAAGAAAATATAAAAAAATATATAATATAAAAAGAAAATACAAAATCAGTAAATTAAAAATCAAAATATAAAATTATAAAATTAAAATTTAAATAAAAAAATATAAAATTAAAAACCCACAAAAATAGCACATTTGTAGACATTTGATCACATTCTTTCTTGTGCATTGATTGCCCGATCTAATCCTGCTTGTTCCCTGTGTTCGACACTTTACACATACTTGCACCTATACACACTTTTGTTGTAGAGTTATAATAAATTTTAACTCCACACATTTACTTTCATTGCTTGATTTACTTGTTGTGGGTTAATTGTTGACTTGATATGGGTTTATCGAAGGTCGCCACAACGACTGTGCCTCCGCACTGTGTGAGACGCATTTAGACCCCGATACATCCGTGTTAATCTAAGGGTCAGTTCTAGAGGAGGAGGGGTTGACCCGAGTCAACAGACCCGGGTCAGCCAATCAGAAAATTCGAGGCTGATAAATCAAAGAATAAATAAATTAAAAAAGTAAATGAATTTAAAATAAAAATGGTAAAAATGAAAAATGATTATTATTTTTCAAGCTATTTTTCTGTGATGTTTAATTATTTTTATGAAATATATACATAGTATATACAGTGTGGGGTACTATGTATGGGTGTGGTATACTTGTATATTTTATTCTCTAATTTCTATTTTATTAATTTTATAAAAATATCCTTTTTTATGTTTTATTTTTGTACAAAATAATTTGAAGACGTCGAAAGTGAAGCAGGTACCTCACTATCTTTTTTGAGGTCATCTTTGGCGTATCAGTCTCACATCTGTCTCTGTCCTTCACATTAGTTGGTCTCCCTTTGGTGTCGACAACACAAGGCCCCCCACAATGCAGCTCCGAGGCTTATAGACAAGAAAAGGTTAGTTAGTCAATCAGGGAGGCTAGCCCACTCCTTTTTCAACAATCCCTCATTCCAGGGTCGACTGTAAAGCGAAGAAGTCCGAGCTCTCTTAATCAGTTGGGAAAGTATTTTTAGTTGATTTTTACAAATTAAATAATTAAATAAATAGGTGGATTATTCAATATATAAAAGTGTGGCTTTCGTACAATGGGTTATTTTATTTTTATTTTATTTTGTATTTTCAATTTTTATTTTTTTAGGAATATGTACAAGTGTTTAAACATACAATATGCACAAAGCGTAATTAAATATAGAGATTTGCAGGTATAGGTGTCAAGTGACTAAACAAGGACCCTATCTCCCCATACTTTATTCCTTGTCGATTAGGTTAATTATTGACCTTCTTTCGGGGTTTGGGTTAGTCTGTACTTATTACATAATTATATCCTTATTTTCTTTTTCTTTTCTCTTTATTCTTTTATTTTGAAAAACATGTGTTAATTATGTAATATTAACAGTGACATGCACAATGATAAATTATTATATTTACACATATTTATAGATGTTTTTGTTAAAAGATAAAGCTAAAATAAAAGAATAAAGAATGAGAATCAGAGATTCATCAATCATTATCAAGGTTTTAAAAATATACAAAACATCAAACCGAGCAGGTATCGATTTTGAGTTACTATTGTTGGGGAATGGGACCAACTTGTCGAATCGATGACGACGTCAGCAGTTCATAAAAATAAAAAACAAATCATAATATTGTTGGTTTAATAAATATGGTACAACCAAATCAATCTGAGTTAAGCCAGTATTTCATACAAATAAATATGAATATGCTACATCATATATTCAAAGGATTGTTACACTTGATACAATTATACCATTTTTCTACAATTATATATGTACCCCTTCATTTTAACAAAATGCATAGTAGTGACATTTTGCTAATACACTTGTGCTCCTATATTATTCCATCATAAGGACAACGATGTGATGTTTTAAGAATATAGGGAGATAAGCGTAATTGCTAAAAAGTTAGAGGTATAAATGTTAGTAGAAAAATTCGAAAGGACATAGTAAATATAATTGGTCAACTTCATATAAATACATCTATGTGATTACAAAATTAATAATTTTAAAACTATTCGAAAAATCTAATTGATGACAAGTGATGTTATTTTACCACTTCTCATAATTTGATTGTGACAACTAATTAAGTGGAGGCATTATTTGTTGCCATTGGAAGGGGAACAATTTCATGCACAATGTGAGAAAAGAGAGGCAATGATATAAGGCAAGAAGGGAGAAGCGATATTGGATCGGCACATATGGAAGGAAAAAACTAAAAAAGTACAATACTATGTGATAAAATGAATGTACATTATCAATAGTTTTTAAGAATTTGCATTTTATTAGTTAATTAGAAGTTATTTCGTCAAAAAAATAGATGGTTAAATTGTTGCTTTCATTTAATTGGTTCAACTGGGTCAAATTGGATTTTGACTAATTTTTATTTTTCAAGTAAAAATCAGGCGGTTAGACTGCTTTTCTTCCGGTTCTTGATTTATCTGATTAAACCGTTCGATTTGCTTTTTAAAACCTTGATTACTATATAAAAAAGATTTTAATGGATGACGTGATAACGATGAAACCACTTATCAATCATGGTAAAAGTACACTAACCATGCATACATGGGATTTTCCCACGAGATAATAACAAGTTGCTAGAACCTACTCCATGTGATTGTTAAATCCTAATGCTATGTCTTTTAGAAACAATAGGATAGTAAAATAATAGGGTAAAATGGGGCTGCCCTAGGTGTAACTAACTTGGCTTCCCACATCATATTTCATGTATTTTTTATTTTTTTTTGAAAATGATTTCGTGGATTTTCATAACTATATCTCTATAATGTGATTTAAGATTCGTGCGAAACAGATACTCATACGGCCTCCATCCATATAGTCATTTTTTTAACGGACGCATAATTGTTGAAATTGATCCCGTCTGAATGGATGCTGTAAGAGTCTCTGTTTCGCACGAAACTTGAATGACATAATATATATGTATTGTTATCAAATTCACGGAAATATTTTAAAAAATAAAAAAATGAGGAAAGTAAGATAGGGAGCCAAATTGGCTCCTCTAGGGCAGCTCCATTTTACCCTAATCAACGGTATAATAACAACATCTTCAGTGACAATATTTTACTATATTATATTATATTTTGAACTCAATGGAGGGGAGCCCAAAGGAAAGCGCTCCCAAAATACCTCTTAAACAAAACCTCCGATCCACATGCAGTCAAAATACCTGAACGGGGAAGTACACAAAAGGACTGCGATTTTCATTTGTGGGAAATTATCAAAACTAGTCCCAACTTCCGGATTTCCTTTTGTTTAACTTTTAAATTTCGGGGGTATAATTGCTTAATCTATAAGTCACCCTGGATAAGGAGCCTTCCGTCTTGTTTTTGCACTATAAAAGAAGCAATTATGCCTCTAAAACCAGTGATCTAGTATCAATAAAAAAAGGGAAAATAAGAAAGCATGGTGGGATAACTATCATTATCAAATGTTTATGAATGTTTACAAAATACCAGTTATTCCGTTTTGATTTTTTCTTATTCGCATTATATATATGTTATCGTTTTGATATTTCTTTGCCTCATCTGCACATACATAGAACCATCCACATATAAGCGCAAAGAAACAACAAAACAACCACATCGTATACAAATTCCTGAGACATCATTAAGAGCGACAATCAACCAACTTGCGGAGACACTTTTCAACCCGATAGGACTTTAACGGTGATCTTAGATGACTGGCTAAACCAACAAAGCATTCAAGTTACATTAGCATATTAGATTGGCCTCCTCTTGAAGGCAAATGAAAACAATGAAGGTGTCTATGAGAGAAATTTATTGGAATTATCCCGGAATTTGGGTGTGTAAACCAAAGCTCACTCTCCGCAAACAAAGTTGGGGTCATAAATTAATTTACCCAAACTTTTCAAACTGTTGCAACTTGCAACTGCTCTCCTCTTATCCCTCCACTACTGCAGAAATTTAAGGGCAAAACATCCCCTACGAATCCAAATGACTATTCTACCCCTACGTTTCAAGAACTAGAAAGAAGGGAGGATTCCTCAGCTCACTCCTCCCAGTGTACCTCTCTCTGTATCTCTCTCTCTCTCTCTCTCCCTCTAGAGCTCACGAAACCCAACTTGCAGTTTATCATAACCACCAAGAAACTCCCGTTTTTCGGGGATCTTGCCACTCGGTTAAAACCTCGGAAGAACCCATCATCCATCCATGGGAGAATGCGGGAAGCAAGGCAGCATTTCCTCCGATCTGAGCTCCCTTTTCCCAACTGTAAGGAAGAAGAGGATCAAGGTCCTCATTTACGTCTTCGTGTTCGCCTTCTCCGCCTGCAGCTTCTACGTAGCCTTCTGCCCCTCCTCCAACTCCTTCTCTCCGTTGCTTGCCTCTGTCTTCGCTTCCACCGCCCCCTACAGGTCTCAGCTCACCTCAATCCTCGCCCGCCTCTTCCCCGGCTTTGTTGGTTCGAAGAAAGGTGCGATCTTGGAGCGGAACCAGACGATTGGAGAAGGTCTGTACCCTCCAAATGCGAAGAATCAGACGAGAGGATTTGTTGGTTCCTCGCGAAATATGAGTGGAGTTGTTGAGTTGCATCAAGATGGAGTCCTGGGGGAAACCGCGACCATTCCGGGTGTCCCTGCGAAGAATCACACTCTTCTGGGAGATGGGTCTCCGCAATATGGGAAGAACAGCAGTAACGGATCGGTAGGGAGCGGGGAATGGAGTTTAGAGGGGGTGAGAGATGACAGTTATCCGCTTTATTCAGAAGGATCGTGTCCGCACATTGATGAATCCTTCAATTGCTTCCTTAACGGGAGACCTGACAGAGATTATCAGAAGCTCAGGTGGCAGCCTGACGGATGTAACATTCCAAGGTTGAAGTTTTATCTTCCATTTTTGCATATTTTTGGTGCAGTGTTCGACATTGGTCTCTTGGACGAATCGAATTTTGGTGTTCTTCAGCATGTTTTAATGGAATGTTCATCTTTTCTTTTTGTGTTTAGTTTTGTGAAAATTGACTGTTTAGAATCTTGATTAGTAGTTTAAGCAACATTCCCATGTTGATTTCTATCCATTTATTTTTGCTAATTGTCCGTAATTCCTATTTGATTCATTGAAAAGAAACAAGATTTATTGGTCATATTTCGTAGAAATTTTTGGTGATAATTAAGCAATAAAACTATATCCCCGTTGTTTGGAATTGTGTCCATTGCAGGTTCGATATAGTTATTGAAAACATTTTTCTGTGTTCGTCAACTAATTTCAGTCATCAGCGGAAAAATGTTCTTTTATGTCTTCATCCAGTGTTTATAATTGATTGCTGTAATTTTGTTCCAATCCTCTCAGGTTGAATGCTACTGAAATGTTGGACAGGCTGCGGGGAAAGCGCCTGGTCTTCGTCGGTGATTCACTGAACAGGAACATGTGGGAATCTCTTGTATGTGTTTTGCGGAACTCGATCAGGGACAAGAAGAAGGTATTTGAGGCATCCGGTAGGCACGAGTTCCGGACAGAGGGGTCATACTCCTTCATATTCACGGTAAAGCCTTTCTGATTGCACATAATACTTCAGCATCTCGCTTATCGCCGCGATGTTTTGCACTGTTTGAACAGGAATATGGGTGCTCGGTTGAGTTCTTCAGATCGCCGTTTCTCGTACAAGAGTGGGAGATGCCTGAGGTTGGAGGGAGGAAGAAGGAGACACTGAGATTGGACACGATTGAGAGGTCTTCTTATAAGTATAAGGATGCAGATATAATCATCTTCAACACTGGACACTGGTGGACGCATGACAGAACTTCCAAAGGGTAGCTAAGTATCCCTCTGCATTTGCTTAATTTGCTCATCTTAAGTAGATTTAGATCAAATTAAACAATTTCTTTGGTATGGCTATAGGAAAGACTACTACCAGGAAGGGAATCGTGTGTATAGCGAGCTTAACGTCATCGAGGCGTTCCACAAGGCGCTCAATACATGGGCTAGATGGGTAGATCACAATGTGCATCCCAACAAGACCATGGTGTTCTTCAGGGGATACTCTTCTTCCCATTTCAGGTGTTTACAGATTAACTGAGTTCACATGCATTAATCTGAAAGTCTCAAGTTCAGATTATTATGTTTGCGAGAATCATAAACAAAAGATCAATGCTAATGTCTTACAATGGATGTCTTTCAGAAGCCTAGGATAGAAAGTTATCGGATTTGTGTGTCATTATAACTTGGTTTTAGTTTTGTTTGATGATTATCAGTGGCGGTCAATGGAACTCTGGTGGGCAATGCGATCACGAGACTGAACCGATCATGAATGACAAGTATCTCCGTCCATATCCTCCAAAGATGAACGTGCTCGAGTCCGTGCTAAGGGGAATGAAAACTCATGTTTCGTACTTGAACATCACAAGGATGACAGATCATCGAAAAGATGCTCACCCTTCAATCTATAGGAAACCGAAGTTAACAGAAGAAGAGAGAAAGGCACCAGACCGATATCAAGATTGCAGCCATTGGTGCCTTCCGGGGGTCCCAGAAACGTGGAACGAGTTGCTCTTTGCCGAGCTGATAATCAGGCAACACCTGCAGCGATGAGGATTGAAAAGGTTTTATGGAGATGTGTGAAGATAATCGCAAAAACTGTTGCATACATATGCCCTGCAAAATATTATTCATCTTGGATAAAAGATTAGCCAGATGAAGTTCATTTGAAAGTGTTAGGGATGAAGAGAAGCGACATGTAATTACAAGATGGTTTTTCTTATGACAATATCGTGTTACTTGTTCATATATTTGTTTGAGATAATGTGATTAATTTGGTGGAGTTCCCTCTAGATCTCATTTTTGCAAGGGGCTTGTAAGTGCATGGCTTAGTGGATTACTTACTATCTAGGTGGTGGTTGTTGAATATGCGAGTCCATGATGAGTCATTATGCAATAAATGTTATTACAATTCATTCCATAATCTGAAATGAAAAATAATTAATTTTCTTAATAGTTTCCTTAGTACAATTAAGATTATGTACCATGGTCGTCTTAATGATCATACAAATGTTGATTCAAATGTTAAATCATAGAGGTTGGTGTTTGGATGATATCTAAAGAGTTAGATTAAGGAATCATCAAGCACCGTCAAATGATTATTAAGAGAGGATCTCCAGCTTGAGAAAAAGATGTCAATTATTCTCTAAAGGATGATATCTAACCGACCTCTTGATGCAAGTCCTCTACATAGGAATATAGATTAGGAGGTGTTAGATAAGTTAGGTTAAAGAGTTGACTTAATAAAATTGAGATAATCAAGAACTATTGATGAGCATGGAAATCCCTATTTAATTTTGTCAAATTACAGTCGGAAAATCTAGGAATCGTCAAAAATAATCACACCAAGAAATAATATGGAGAATCAAGTCTCAATACGATTGAATTTATTTGTTTTACTTGGATAAGTCCCAAGCTCGAACTCAGGGAGGTAATATGAGGGTCTAGACTCAGTCTTTAAATAATCTAAGAAATTTAGGTTTTTATAGAGAAGAATATTTTTTGTATTTTTATCTCTTTTTATGAATTTTATATTTAAAGCGATGTAGTTAATTCAAAGAGAAAACATGATGCATGAATTTATAAAATAATTTTGATGCAGGAAAATAATGCTATGATGTGTGGTGAATAAGGAAATAAATAATAAATAAATGTACTTTTTATGATTCTTAAATGATAATGAACATTGATGCGATATGATGATGAAGTGAGGGGGTGCAACAAGCAAAGCCACGCAAGAAAATTAATCCAAACCTCTCCCTTATTTAATCACATAGATAACTTGTCAATTAATATCAAATTAATTTTCCCAAATAAATCCCCCAAAATCAAGGCACAACTTTTTGAGGAAAAGATTTAATGAAAATTATAAAGGTGCTCAAAATGATTGAATAAACATCCTTAATTTATTTTAAGTCAAATAATGTCTCAAAAGTGAAATCTCAATGATCTATGTGATAGACAATGTTATAAGGAGAAAAACAATACCAAGAACGAAGAAATTATTAGACATGCGAGCCCACGATGAGTCATTATGCAATAAATGTTATTGAAAATTTCATTTCCTTGTCTGAAATAAAGAATAACTAATTTGCATAATAGGTCCCTTAGTACAATTAGGGTTATCTACCATGGCACCTTAATGATAATACAACTATTGATTCAATTGTTGAATCATATAGGCTAGTGCTTGGATGAATATGTAAAGAGTTAGATTGAGGACTCATCAAGCCCCGTAAAATGATTATTAAGATATGATTTCCAACCTGAGTAGGAGATTGCAATCTTTTCTCTTTTGGCTAATATCTGACCGACCTCTTAATGCATGTCCTCTACATAGGAATAGAGATTCAGAGGTATTAGATTAGTTAGGCCAAAGAGTTGATTTGATGAGATCGAGATAACCAAAGACTTATGCCGTATGCTATCACGATATATGCATGCATCCTCTGACCGGAGATAGATGTGTTACTATATGTCTGAGTATGCACATTTGGCAGATCGATAGGTTGATGGCTTAATCAAGGTATATACACCGACGCACCGGTGTGCATACAAGGGCATATGAGAAATACGATTTCTCAAATGGATCATACAGGTTCATTTACTGAAGCGGAAGACATGAGCTCACTCATGAGATATTGGGAATCAAATTTTGTGCACGATCGTCTCGCTTTGGAAGTTCGACTGAATCGTAGATTTGATATATATGCTTTTAGAAAGTATATGATCAATACCTAGGTATGATATATGCTTTTGGAAAGTATATAATCTATACCGACTCCCAATGATTGAATGATAAACTTAATTATAATACCCTGAAGGAGACAATCTAAATAGATCTAAAACTTAGGGTTTATTCTATGTCTTCCAGTATGCAGGATGTACATGTATTAGGAATACCTGAGGGTGATGTGATCATAAACGATTGTATAACCATGGCGCTTCCATTCATAGGGAGTGATGAAACGGGTTTGGATTTTAGTGACTCCTCTCAATAGAGAAATAATCAGATCTTGGTCCAAATGTTGGATAGTGATCTGAATCTGATTCAGAGCAATGAAAAGATTAGATTTATGGTTTTGATTTAATCAAACATCTATGAGAGGTACGCAAGATCTGGATTTGAGATTTGATCTGAATATCCAAGTCGTTATACGTGGAACATACACTCACCCTGTCCTTATCTCCAAGTATCTATGGAGAAATTGCATTATACTTGAAAGAGTTCAAGGATATTTTCATTGTTGATAATGTATCCGAGCATTGAGAAATGGATAATTAAATGTGATTTAATCATCATGAATAGTATGAGTTGGATTCATATTATTTGGACATATAAAGAGAGTTATCTGAGAAAATAAAATGTGATTTAATTATAAAAGATGTGAATAATGTGAATGTGATTCATATTATTTGGGCACATGAGAATAGATATCCAAGAAAATTAAATATGGTTTAATTACCATGGATATGAATAATATGGATAGCACTATCCATATTTTCATATATATTATAAATGTAATTTATAATATATAAGAGAGAGCTATCTGTAAATAACATTTACAATTTAAATGTTAACGTGAATTGGATTCACATTGGACAATTAATTGAAAAATGTAATTTACATTTTATTTTTGGGTTGTGAATGTGATTCACAAATATCCAATGGCATTGTTGCAATGTTCATAAAAAAATTATGAATTATTTGTGCGATAAAATTTGCAACAAAAGTTGTTGCAGATTGTTGGAGATTTTCATGGGATAATGTAATCTCATGAGATAAAGAGATAAAAGCTACATTCCATCTAAAGGTGGTGGACGACCACCAAGTCCTAATTGGAATTGGTGGTCATCCCCCCTATTTATGGGAAGAGTCTAATCTCTTTCCAATTATCTCCAAGGTTAATTGATTTAATTGAAATTAATTTATATTGACCATTCAATATATATTTAATTTAATTAAATTAATTGTTGTTGTGTTTTTACAAAAAAATCTTGGTCATTTAAAGAAACACAAATCAATCCCATCCACTTATTTTATGTTATAAATGGATTGAGATCCATGAACTCCCAAAATACTACATAAGAAGAGGCAACCCCAAAGAATATGGAGAGATCCTCAAGCGCATCACGGAAGCGTGAGCGTCGTATCGGATACGACGAAGAACGACTAGTCGCACTAGTTGTTCGGTGCAGCGGAATTTAAAGAAAAAAATTTATTCGATGAAACTACATGATCCAAGAACCATTCTCGGATCGTTTCATCTATAACCACAGCAAGTATAATGCAATACCTCTTGAAGCGTGGTTGATCGAGTCTCTAAGAGAAGAGACCTCCTGTCTCAAGTCCGATCGTCGGAGAGATCGCTTGCGAGCGCGGGGATGAACCGCGGTGTCCTCGCAATCCAAGAAGTTGATCCAAGCGCGGTTGCTCCTGATCTCGTCGCACGAGATCGAACGTCTCCTTCGCGGGCGAAGCACTCGAAGTAGACGGAGAACCGCAGAGCGTCGAAGCGGTAGCACGAAGGCGAGGGCGACGACGATTCCCTCCACTAGGGTGGACGACCACCAAGAGGAAGAGGGAGAGAGGGCTGTCGAGTATGAGAGAAAGAGAGAGAGAGTTTTGCTACAATAGCATGTGTAAAGAGAGAGCCAAGGGTGCCTCTCTATTTATAGGGTTTTGGGATCCATGGATCTCAATCCATGTGTCACATAAAATCAATGGTTGAGATTGATTTATGTCAATCCAATGGTCAAGATTGTTGTTGGTAAAAGCCAACAACTTGTGATTTAATTTGATAAAATATATTTGATAAATCAAATAAATATTAATACCAAATCTAAATCAATCAAATAAGAGAGAGAGAAGACAAAGGAGATACTCTCCTTATTTGGAAGAGGGGACGGCCACCAATTCCCCAAGGGAATTGAGTGCCGCCCCCCTCATTCCAAATGAGGAGTCCAATCTCCTTATTTTTCTCTCTACTTATTTTACCAACAACAATTTGTTGATATATTAATTCACCAAAATAATTCTCAATTAATTTTGGGAATATTGCAATCTTGACATTGGAATATTGTGAATCAAATCCACAACCCAAAACAAAAAGTAATTTACATTTTCAATTAATTAAACAATGTGTATCCAATACACATTAATAATTAATCTACTAATATAAATTATATTGAACTCTCTCTAATACATTATAAATCACATTTATAATATATTAGGAATAATTGGATATTACTATCCACATTATTCTTATCCATAATAATTAAATCACATTTAATTATATTGGATAATTTCTCATACATCATGATAATTAAATCACATTTAATTATCAACTTCTCTTTGCTTAGATCTTATGGAATTGCTCTTAAACTATTTAAGAACAATGCTAATTCTCCTCAGATACTTGGAGATAAGGACAAGGCGATTGTATTGTTCCACGTATAGTGACTTGGATATTGAGATCACATCTCAAATCCAGATCCCATGGACCTCTCATAGATGCTTGATTAAATCAAGACCGTAAACCTAATCTTCTCATTGCATCTGAATCTCATTCAGATCAATGTCCAGCACATGGACTAAGATTAGGTCACTTCTCTCATGAGAGGAGTCACTAAAATCCAGACCTGTTTCATCACTCCCTCGGAATGGAAGCGTCATGGTTATACAATCGTTTATGATCAAATCACCCTTCAGGTATTCCTAATACCTGCACATCCTGCATACTGGAAGACTCATGATCATCATGAAGATAAAGATCACTTTTACACTATCATCTTCATAGTCTGATCATTAAGTTTCTCAATCTTGGTCCTTGGGATATGGTACAGATCATATGCTTTCACAAAGCATATATCTTACCTTCAAATTCATATCATGCGTCTAAAGCACGATGACCATGCATGGAATTTGGTCAATCCCAATACCTCATGAGTGAGCTCATGTCTCCCGGTTCACAAGTGAACCTGTATGATCCCTTTGAGAGATCATATTACTCATATGCCCTTACATGCACACCAGCTCGCCGGTGTATAGACCTTGATTAGGTCATCAACCTATTGGTCTGCCAAATGTACATGCTCAGACATATAGTAATATATCTGTCTCTGGTCAGAGGATGTTTGCCTGTGATATGACAGTATTCATCATAGGTCTTTGGTTATCTCGATCTCGTTAAGTCAACTCATTGACTTAACTAATCTGATACCTCCGAATCAATATTCCTATGCAGAGGACCTGCATCAAGAGGTCGATCAGATATCAGTCTAATGAGATGGGATTGCCATCTCCCACTCAGACTAGAGATCACTACTTGTTAATCATTGATGATGCTTGATGAGTCCTCTATCTAACTCCTTAGATATTCATCCAAGCATCAGCCTCTATGATTCAATCATAGAATCAACAGCTGTATGATTATCAAGTTGGCCATGGTACATAACCCTTATTGTACAGAGGGACCTTATAGTGCATTCATTCATTCAACATCAGAAAGGGAGTGAAACAAAATCAATAACTTTTATTGATGAATCATTTATTACAATAACATTTATTGTAGGAATGGTTCGCCTCGGGCTCACATTGCTAACAATCTCCCACTAGCCCTTAGAACCATTCAGGAACAAGCCTTAAACCCATACTCATTATATGCTGGTCAAAAACCTTCTGTGTCAGAGGTTTGGTAAGAGGATCAGCAACATTGTCGGCGGAGGCCACCTTGGTGATGATGATGTCACCACGCTTTTGAATCTCCCGAATGATGTGGTATTTCCTTTCTACGTGCTTGCTCTTCTGATGCCATCTGGGTTCCTTCGCCTGGGCAATGGCTCCCGTGTTATCACAGAGTAGCGGGATGGGAGTATCAGAGGAAACTACGCCAAGTTCCTGGACGAACTTGCGCAACCACACCGCCTCCTTTGCAGCATCTGATGCGGCAATGTATTCGGCTTCTGTTGTTGAATCTGCCGTAGTGTCCTGCTTCTTGCTTCTCCAGCTCACAGCACCATCGTTCAACAGGAACACAAACCCTGATGTCGACTTTCGATCATCAATATCCGATTGGAAGTCAGAATCTGTATATCCCAAGACTTGGAGATCACCATCTCCATAGACCAAGATGTAATCTTGCGTCCGTCTAAGATATTTGAATATGTTCTTTACTGCATTCCAGTGTTGTTCTCCATAGCAGGATTGGTAACGGCTTACCATTCCCACTGCATGGCAGATATCTGGCCTAGTACACATCATGGCATACATTAAGCTTCCTACAGCTGATGCATAAGGACATCCAGCCATGGCCTTCTTTTCCTCAACAGTTTGAGGAGCCATTCCTTTAGACAGGTGGATACCATGTTTTAAGGGTAGGAATCCTTTCTTGGAACTATCCATACGGAATCGTTCAAGAATCTTCTTAATGTATCCTTGTTGTGACAATCCCAATATCCTCTTCTCTCGGTTTCTGAACAGCTTCAGACCCAAGATGTAAGAGGCTTCTCCGAGATCTTTCTTCTCAAAGGTATGGGACAGCCAAATCTTCACACTGGTCATCATCCCTGTATCATTCCCAATGATAAGGATGTCATCTACATAAAGCACGATGAACACAATGGCGCTCCCACTAAGCTTCTTGTACACACAAGGTTCATCAGGATTCTGCACAAAATCATAACTCTTTATGGTTTCGTCAAATGTGATGTTCCAGCTACGAGAAGCTTGCTTGAGCCCATAGATGGATTTCTTCAGCTTGCATACTTTGCCATCCTCAGTTATGAAGCCCTGGGGCTGCTCCATGTAGATATCCTCCTCGAGATATCCATTAAGGAAAGCCGTCTTGACGTCCATCTGCCAGATGTCGTAGTCAATATATGTAGCTATAGCTAGGAGTGCCCTGATGGATTTAAGCATAGCCACAGGAGTGAATGTCTCATCGTAGTCGATGCCTTCTCTCTGTGTGTAGCCCTTGGCTACGAGCCGTGCCTTGAAAGTCTCTACTTTCCCATCAGGTCCCCTCTTTCTCTTGAAGATCCATTTGCACCCAATGGGTTTTACCCCTTTAGGTGGATCCTCTAGGGTCCATACACCATTCTTATGCATGGAGTCAATTTCTGACTTCATTGCTAGCATCCATCTATCCATGTCATGATCCGCGAGTGCTTCATCAAATGAAGTAGGATCACTGTCAGTTTCACCTGACACATGGAATCCATACCTTTCAGGTGGTGCAACCACCCTCGAACTCCTTCGAAGAGGTATAGGTGTTTCATCTTTATTTATCTCTTCAGTTTCTGGTTCAGGAAGCTCAGAGTCCTCAGGGGACTCAATGAGTTCCTCTACTTCACTTTTGTCTTGACCTTTAAGGAAATCATCCTCCAGAAATTTCACATCACTAGAGACAAAAACCTTTTGGGTCTCAGGGTCATAAAGTTGATATCCAATACCATCTTTAACATACCCAATGAAGTAGCACTCACGAGAGCGAGATTCTAGCTTACTTGCATCCACATTCTTTGCATGGACCAAGCAACCCCAAACCCTCAAGTGATTAACACTAGGTTTGGTTCCATACCAGAGCTCATGAGGAGTCTTAGGTACAGATTTGCTAGGAATCTTATTTAGGATATATATTGCAGTCTCTACTGCATATCCCCAAAAACTAAGTGGTAAATGTGCCTTACTCATCATTGAACGAACTATATCCATGATGGTTCTGTTGCGTCTTTCAGCAACACCATTAAGTTGGGGAGTTCCAGGAGGAGTGAGATTGGAAATAATTCCATTCTCTTTAAGGTATTCCTTAAATTCATCTGATAGGTATTCGCCACCTCGATCAGATCGAATTCGTTTAATCTTCCTATCGGTTTGGTTCTCAACCAAGATCTTGAATTCTTTGAAGTTTTCAAAGGTTTCAGACTTATGACGTAATAGGAAGATAAACCCGTATCGCGAATGGTCATCAATAAACGTCAAATAATATCGATATCCATTTCGGGTCGCGGTACTGAAGGGACCGCATATATCAGTATGTATTAGGTCAATAATACCTTCACATCTTGTAACCTTGTTACGAAAAGGCATCCTGGTCATTTTACCTCGAATACAATGTTCACAGGTAGGTAAAGGCTGAACCTGTAGAAAATCCAAAGGTCCATCCTTTATCAATCTATTGATCCTATCAACAGATAAATGACCAAGCCTTTGATGCCAAATCATGTTTGAATGATTTATATTACTCCTGGATCTTTTAGGGTTTTTATTAGTGGTTGTAACATTCATGACATGCTCATTAATGCACAATTCATAGAGTCCTCCAGAAGTCGAAATACCCTCTGCAATATATTTATCATAATGATTTATGACTAATTTATTACAAAATAGGAATGAATATCCACTTCTAACTAGCTTAGATACAGATATCAAATTCCTTCTGACTTCAGGTACATAAAGACACTCTTTAAGTACTAGGACTCTTCCACTAGATAATGATAGTCTGCAGGTCCCGACGGCGATTGCTGCAACACTTGCATCAGATCCCATCTGGATGACTATCTCCCCTTCTTCAAGCTGTCTAGTTTCCTGAAACAAATGCAACAAATTGCATACATGAACAGAAGCACCAGAATCAACTACCCAACTTCCTTCTCGTCCAACGAGAAAGCTGGTTTCAATGATAAGAGTAGATTTCATACCTGCTGCGGCTTTACCTTTGTCGACCGACTTCAGGTAATCTGGGCAATTACGCTTCCAGTGCCCCGGCTTCTTGCAGTGGTGACAAACGTCGGTTTTCTTCGACGCCATTAAAGTGGATGCATTGGAAGATGAGGCAACACTTTGTCCCTTCTTCTTTCTCTTCTGGGCCGGGCCCTTCCGAGAACCTTGCTTCTGACCGCGCTTCCCTTTGACCTGTGCAACCATTGCAGTGCCAGAGGGACCATCTTTCTTCATTACGTCTTCTGCAGACTTTAATGCAGCAAGAAGCCAGCATTTGTCAGTTCCAGCTTATTCATGTGGAATGACACTACAAAGTTATTGAAAGATTTGGGCAATGACAGCAGAATGAAATCAGATTGCATGTCTGCATCCATCGTTGCCCCCAGAGTCTCAAGCTCTGACAAGTACCCAAACATTTTGAGTACATGATCACGAACCGAGGTCCCTTCCTGCATCTTACAGCGAAGAAGATCTTTCATAACATTGTACCGCTGGGTGCGGTTAATGTCACCAAACATATCCTTTAGATTCTGCATGATATCCTGGCAAGTGCTCATCTCCTCATGTTGCTTCTGAAGAACATTGGAGAGAGAACCCAAGATATAGCATCTAGCCAAGACATGATCTTCATCATACTTGTCATTATATGCTTTGTCTTCCTTAGATTTAGGGTTTTCAAGTTTGTTATCATGGAGCACATAACTGATGCGCTCTGCCGAAAGCACAAGCTCCAAATTATGGATCCAATCCGAGTAATTTGGTCCGGTCAATTGGTTGACCTCCAGAAGCCTGTTCAGTGGGTTCATGGCCTTCATTTTCTGAAATTGAGAATGCACTATATTAGAACATATAATCATATATTCAATTTAATTTTATTTGATTAAGTTATTTTAAATCAAATTAGTCTTGCTATGTCAACTATGAAAGTTTATTCCCTTATTCACTTTCAAAGTAGGAGATATACTTACCAATATATCTCAAGCAAGAACTGGGATCTCCTCTTTATCATTGTCATATCCCAATAATATGAGAACCTATGACTCTGATAAAGAGAAGCGGGAACACATTCCGCCTTGCAAGTCCAACTTGCATTTCCCAATTCGGTCTTTAATACCCGAGCCCACCACCCCTAAGGTGATGTTGACTCGTTATTAATTGAACCAACCGTCAACCGGAATACAACTCGCTATGCGCAATCCAATATCGCCCCAATAATATGAGGACCCGATATTGGGGTCACTACGTATACGTCCTTACTCTTTCGAGAAGCGACGAGCCCGATCCAAACGGATCATATGTGGGAGCTGTCACTTCGGACAGGCGTCTCCCACATATAATATTTGGCGACGAAACCCTTCGCCTTGACGGGAGACCATGGATGTCACTTATGTGATCCACCATCTCTTATTCAAATTTAATTAATTACTATGAATCTCATTCATATAATTAATTCTTCCAAGGGAATTATTAACTCTAATCATATTAGAGTATTTTCAATTGGATATAATTAACTTAATCATATTAAATTAATTATCAATCCAATTTAATCAATCAAACTTAATTTTATGCTTGAATATACATATATGATATTATTCTCAAAGTACGTATTAATTCGAATTTTAATAATTAGAAAAATACATCATAATCCCTCGGACATTATCCCGGCCCTACCCGCTGTCATGGCCAGTACCGGCGGGAGTGGGGCGGACCACATACGTTGCAACCCACTGACCCAGCGATCCCCGACTAGACACCATATCCACCTCGGGAAAGGATAATGCCAAATTGATTATTTTGTACTTGAGATGATCATCGGTTCTTCAACCGAAATTATACCATATAGTAATCAAAACAATTTTGATTTTAAGGAAATTTGCTAGGCAAATTCCCAAGTCCTATTCAAGCAAGAAGTTTGATGATTGCAATTCCAATTAAGGTTTAGATCAAATCTAATCAACTAATTGGTTGGGGCCAAGTCAATTAGGCAAATAATCATGTTTCAATATTTCATAAATATTTTTCAAGATTATTTCACGAAATTAACAATTAATTTCTCTAATTGACAATCACTTGGTTCTAGATTAGGAAAGCAATTTCAGCAGTGACCCCTACTTACTAAAATTGACATATCGCAATCATATTAAATCCAAATTAAGCAAAGTCAATTTCTAAAGTTTGCTAATTTGATTTAGGACAGAACCTAAGTGATGTTTCATGCATTTCGAGGTAAGTCTAAACAGTAATTAACATTTTAATCACGTTCAGATTCACAGTTCCCGCAACAGTGCATACATGTCCATTAAAACGACCATATCTCGAGCATACGAAATCCGATTTACGCAAACTCAGATCCTATGGTTTCCTTATTTAATGGGAAACATAATCCAATTATAAAATTCGTGTTTAAACAATTTAAACAGTGCCGAGTTTATTTACTAAACAGATCTGCGAAATCAAATGCGATGAAAACTTTCGCGACCTAAACGAACCCAAGTCGTCCTCGGTTAGCGAATCACTATTCGAAACCGTCGACCTAAGGCTCTGATACCACTTGAAGTATATGGAGAGATCCTCAAGTGCATCACGGAAGCGTGAGCGTCGTATCGGATACGACGAAGAACGACTAGTCGCACTAGTTGTTCGGTGCAGCGGAATTTTTTTTTAAAAAAAATTTATTCGATGAAACCACATGATCCAAGAACCATTCTCGGATCGTTTCATCTATAACCACAACAAGTATAATGCAATACCTCTTGAAGCGTGGTTGATCGAGTCTCTAAGAGAAGAGACCTCCTGTCTCAAGTCCGATCGTCGGAGAGATCGCTTGCGAGCGCGGGGATGAACCGCGGTGTCCTCGCAATCCAAGAAGTTGATCCAAGCGCGGTTGCTCCTGATCTCGTCGCACGAGATCGAACGTCTCCTTCGCGGGCGAAGCACTCGAAGTAGACGGAGAACCGCAGAGCGTCGAAGCGGTAGCACGAAGGCGAGGGCGACGACGATTCCCTCCACTAGGGTGGACGGCCACCAAGAGGAAGAGGGAGAGAGGGCTATCGAGTGTGAGAGAAAGAGAGAGAGAGTTTTGCTACAATAGCATGTGTAAAGAGAGAGCCAAGGGTGCCTCTCTATTTATAGGGTTTTGGGATCCATGGATCTCAATCCATGTGTCACATAAAATCAATGGTTGAGATTGATTTATGTCAATCCAATGGTCTAGATTGTTGTTGGTAAAAGCCAACAACTTGTGATTTAATTTGATAAAATATATTTGATAAATCAAATAAATATTAATACCAAATCTAAATCAATCAAATAAGAGAGAGAGAAGACAAAGGAGATACTCTCCTTATTTGGAAGAGGGGACGGCCACCAATTCCCCAAGGGAATTGAGTGCCGCCCCCCTCATTCCAAATGAGGAGTCCAATCTCCTTATTTTTCTCTCTACTTATTTTACCAACAACAATTTGTTGATATATTAATTCACCAAAATAATTCTCAATTAATTTTGGGAATACTGCAATCTTGACATTGGAATATTGTGAATCAAATCCACAACCCAAAACAAAAAGTAATTTACATTTTCAATTAATTAAACAATGTGTATCCAATACACATTAATAATTAATCTACTAATATAAATTATATTGAACTCTCTCTAATACATTATAAATCACATTTATAATATATTAGGAATAATTGGATATTACTATCCACATTATTCTTATCCATAATAATTAAATCACATGTAATTATATTGGATAATTTCTCATACATCATGATAATAAAATCACATTTAATTATCAACTTCTCTTTGCTTAGATCTTATGGAATTGCTCTTAAACTATTTAAGAACAATGCTAATTCTCCTCAGATACTTGGAGATAAGGACAAGGCGATTGTATTGTTCCACGTATAGTGACTTGGATATTGAGATCACATCTCAAATCCAGATCCCATGGACCTCTCATAGATGCTTGATTAAATCAAGACCGTAAACCTAATCTTCTCATTGCATCTGAATCTCATTCAGATCAATGTCCAGCACATGGACTAAGATTAGGTCACTTCTCTCATGAGAGGAGTCACTAAAATCCAGACCTGTTTCATCACTCCCTCGGAATGGAAGCGTCATGGTTATACAATCGTTTATGATCAAATCACCCTTCAGGTATTCCTAATACCTGCACATCCTGCATACTGGAAGACTCATGATCATCATGAAGATAAAGATCACTTTTACACTGTCATCTTCATAGTCTGATCATTAAGTTTCTCAATCTTGGTCCTTGGGATATGGTACAGATCATATGCTTTCACAAAGCATATATCTTACCTTCAAATTCATATCATGCTTCTAAAGCACGATGACCATGCATGGAATTTGGTCAATCCCAATACCTCATGAGTGAGCTCATGTCTCCCGGTTCACAAGTGAACCTGTATGATCCCTTTGAGAGATCATATTACTCATATGCCCTTACATGCACACCAGCTCGCCGGTGTATAGACCTTGATTAGGTCATCAACCTATTGGTTTGCCAAATGTACATGCTCAGACATATAGTAATATATCTGTCTCTGGTCAGAGGATGTTTGCCTGTGATGTGACAGTATTCATCATAGGTCTTTGGTTATCTCGATCTCGTTAAGTCAACTCATTGACTTAACTAATCTGATACCTCCGAATCAATATTGCTATGCAGAGGACCTGCATCAAGAGGTCGATCAGATATCAGTCTAATGAGATGGGATTGCCATCTCCCACTCAGACTGGAGATCACTACTTGTTAATCATTGATGATGCTTGATGAGTCCTCTATCTAACTCCTTAGATATTCATACAAGCATCAGCCTCTATGATTCAATCATAGAATCAACAGCTGTATGATTATCAAGTTGGCCATGGTACATAACCCTTATTGTACAGAGGGACCTTATAGTGCATTCATTCATTCAACATCAGAAAGGGAGTGAAACAAAATCAATAACTTTTATTGATGAATCATTTATTACAATAACATTTATTGTAGGAATGGTTCGCCTCGGGCTCACATTGCTAACAAACCCTTGCTATTCAAATGATAACAACTAATGATCTCTCCCTCTCTCTCTACACATTCTCTCTCTCTCTCTCACTCTCTCTTATTGTAGGTGACCACCATGGAGCCTTAGAGAGAGTCGCCATTGCTGTCGCATCACCGTTATGTGATGAATCCCTGATTCTCACTCTTCATTCTTTTATTTTAACTATTTATCTAGGAAAAACATCATATAATTAGGTGTAAATATAATAAGTTGGCATTATGCATGCATCTGTTAATATTGTATAATTAGTATGTATTTGTGCAAAAATAAAATAATAAAGGAAAAAGAAAAAGGAAGGAGGTATTTAGAATAAATACAGAGTGACCCGAACCCCAAGAGAAGGCCAAACCTTGACCTGATCGCCAAATAAAATAAGTAGAGAGAGATAGGGCCTACTCTATGTTGTAGAAATTACCTATGTATATAAATATTTTATTTTTGATAAAATAAAAATAACAGGTTCTTTTTTCTCATTGCATATATTTCTAGAAGTAATATAAAAATAAAATAAAAATCAGAAAAATTAAAGAAAAATAAAAATAAAATCCTCTCTCAGTTGTATAACGACATGTATATATACACCATTCCTTATTTATTTTATACCTGTTAAGAGATCGTAAAAATAAAAGAAAAATTATATTATACTCCTAAAATTATGTGGAAAAGAAAATACAAAATTGGGGTATTTATCTAAAAATAATAAAATAAAAATAATTGTACAAAACACATAGGTATATTATACCTGAATATAATACTATATACTGTATATAGACTAATTTATTTTTCATAAAAATAATTAAAAATTACAGAAAAATTCCTTGAAATATAATAAACATTTTTCATTTTATTTATTATTTCATTTAAATTCATTTATTATTTTTGTTATAATTATTTTATATTTTTCTTCCATGTTTTATCTTGTAGCCTATTTTGTCTGTATCCTAGGTGGCCTCTGATTGGGCCATCTCGGATTGTAGACCTCAGTCAACCGGTCCCCCCGAGTCTCCTGTGTCGCCAACCTCATTTTCAACTGATTTTCTTCCAATTATCCAGGACCGACCTAATCTCCATTTAACCTAATCTTTCATCCCGATTAGAGATAGCGGCTCCATAACCCTCGCCTACTTCGTCCCTCCTCGATCCGTACCTCGAAATGCGGGATGTACCTCCCTCCATGTCAGACCCTCACGTGTATATAACCCAACCTTCCTCCCCCTTTTCTGGCACCTTTTGCTGCACCACCTCTTCAGTTGCGCCTGCCTCTACCTTTCCAAAGTGATAGTGAGAGAGGGAGAAGGCGAGGGAATCCTTTGGGGTGTGGGAACCCTAGGTCCGGTGAGCTCTGCCTCTGCTCCGCCACAAGGAGCTCCAACCTCTGGATCCGCCGTCCATTGAGGCCACCACCTCTGTGGGCTTCATCCACAACTCACATGCGACCTTCCTCCATCTCCAGATACCCGCGTTACCATCCCTTTCAGTCCGAATCCATCTTTTTATCGTAGAACGGAGTAGCTCCGACGAGCTGTCGTTCTCTGTCATTTCACGCACCCCTAACGTGACTCCACCTCGTTCCGACTACCTTCCACTTGTACGTTACTCCCCGCATCCTTCCATTGACTCCAATCATCGGATTGGAGATGCATAGCAGGTCCAATCCTCTGCTTCACATATGACCTGCCTCGTTCACTGACCCCCTTGGTTCGCTATGCTCTTGGTGCCCTAACCCTCGCCGGAGCTTCATCTCCGAGCGCGACCCTCTTCTCCTACAGGGTTAGCATGCCAAGAGGCCTAATTTGGAGGTCTAGATACCCGAGCACAAGAGCTCCAGGTTCCACGACTCGCCAGGACCTCCTCCATGGTTCTGGGACTCTCTGAACACACCCCCTGCTGCGGACAGTCGTCGCCAACGTTCCTCCCATCTAAGCAGCTCTAGAGGACGACAGACCAGTACGCAATCGACGATCGAAACTCGCTGGAGGCGAGTTCATCGTAGTTCTTCCAGGTGTCGCCTCCGCCGTCTGATTGGGCCTTCCCCTAGTTTTGATGTTGTCCGTCTATCATCGGGAGGGCCTCGACCGTTGGATCCATCTGAGGATCAGGAAGGAGCCGTCCATCACCGAAGGCGTGTCCATCAATCTCAGCCGTTAATCCGTTAAGTGGATCACCCTCTACCGTTGGATAGCGCATAATAAAGGGTAAATTTCACCTGGTTCCTTCTAATTTTGTCTTTTATAATTTGGTCCTATAATTATTTGTAGTAGTTAAAAATAGTTTGGATATTTTTCAATTAGACCCTCATGTTTTCAGTATTTGCATTTTAGTCCAGTTTTTGTGGAATCACGTGTAGTGTCACATGCTCTTCTGGTACATTTGCATTTTATACCCTTGACTTCATGTATGTTTTGATTTGAATGAAAACTTTTTAGTATTTGCAATTATACCCCTCTAAACCTGACTCACGTGTGAGGCACATGTTTATTTGGGATTTTTGCAACTATACCCCTGCATTTTTTTATATGCATTATCTTTTGGTCTGGAAACTTTAGGATAATTACCAAATTAACTCCAAAAATCCCACAAAATTACTGTTGGCTCTTGCTAACATGTAATATTTATGGTAATTTTGTGAATTAATTGAGTTTTATTTGATATTTTCTAAAAATCAAAAACTCTAAAAACGTGTATTTTATAATATATCAACAAAATATAAAATTTTCTTTAAGAATTACAAAAAATTGTGTGTACTTGTTTTTATGTGATTTAAATCCAGTACCATTTTTGTTGCATTATCTCTTACAAAAACCCTAAAAAGCTAAAAACTCCAAAAACCCATAAAAATAATTAGAAATTCTAAAAAAAAAAGAATTTTAGTTTTTGTAGTTAGATATTTTTATTTACTTTTTCATAAAAATTACAACCAGGACATTAGGGCATTTTTCATATTTTAAACTTGCCTTTTAGTTAAGGCTGTACACTATATTCCAATTTTTCCCTTGTTTGATTTCTATAAATCATTTAAAAATTGTAATAATCCCCTAAAATCGCCAAAACCATCTGAATATTTAAAAAACATAAAAATATTTATGTTTCTTATTTTTGAGCATTTTTAGCCTTAATAAAAATTGTTGAAGCTTACTTGCCTTTGTTCTTTCTCTTGTTTGCTTATTTTGAAAATATGAAAATTGCAAAATTAAAAACCACAAAAATACGTTTTTATTATCTGATTAGGACTACTTAGTACATTTTAGTGCTCCGTGTGTTCGACCCTGTTCTCTATACCAGGTTAAATAAAATAACAGAGACCGCTGACATCGATTTTGTGCTTGACTGCTTGATTTGTGTGGTTCTCTTATTTTCTTGTTGAGTCCGATTAGCTGATTGGGGTCACAAGGACTCATGATTATTCTTGATACTTAACCCTAGTCAGCTCGATTGCTCATCAAAATGGCATCGTTGCCTAGGAGCACGACTTAGTAGTCTTTTCAGATTTCTGTTTATGTTCTCTATTATATAACTGTTTTTCTGACATTCTCTATGCTTTGCTTTTTGTGCGAGGGACCGCCCGAGGACGTTGCGACTTTCGATTGGAGTAACCGCATCAAAGTAGGTGCAGGAGGACAGCCAGACAATAGTTATATAGAATAGAGTAGTTAGGTTTTCTTTTCAGCACATTACTATTGTTGTAATAATACAGGGACACTCAGACTTTCTTGGAAACTTGGCATATCAGGGTCTGTTTCGTTGAGCACCGGTATGCTCGGGGGATCTCACCATGGTTTTTCACCAGTTTTATTTTCTTTGTCTTTTTTTTGTTTGATTCTCGCAGAATTTGGCCTTTAGACTCAGGAATTTCTCTGATTTTGACGTAAATAACTTAAGGCCCAATTCATAACCATTTGCTTGCCCCTATAGTTCATAATTGGACCTGATTAAAAACCATTAATAAAAAGCCAACTTGATTGATTGAGAGGTCATATGCCGTAGAGATCATATACAGCGCGTGCAGGATCTGTTGTGGCAGACACTGATCGACATCCGAGACCGGACATCGACCTCTCTCTCTGATCAGTTAGCTACTGTTCTTCACGATCTTAGAAATTGCTCGTCTAAGGCTGTTTTCTTTTTTCATCATTTATATTAGTTTACATTTCTGTCTTTAAATTTATGTGCGGATCGCCCTGCATGTATAGTGTTGGAGTCAGGTATGCCTTTCTTACTTTGCATGCATCATAAGTTTTGATCGCCCAACAGCTTTTTCGACTTCTCCCACCATTTTTGGACTTTAAATAATCAGGAGATCAAAAAATTTGTTAGGCATTTATTTGTTATTGAAAAATATCATAAAAAGAGAAAATCATAAAATTGGGACTGCCAAACAAACTTGATCCTAAAAGACACCTCACTTAAAAATCTATCTTGGGAGAGTCATCCCCTCATTGTTTGGTTTGCTTGTGCGAGAGAGTGACCCATACACTAGGCTAGAGCCACACCTGAACTCTCGTTAGACTAATGGTCTTGGGGTTAGTCGTTCTGCAGAGAGGATCTCTCCAGATTCCGGTAAAGCGGGCCGCGATATCCTTAACAGAGCAAGTTGATCGGGTAACCAGTAAACGGTCCGCAACTTGTACTGGCTGGGAAAGATCTAGCTCCGAGATTGGGTCAGTCTCTTGGGAGCATCGGGTTCCTAACATCTCGCTTAATCGCTCTGCAAGACTGAATTATCACCTAAATAAAATTGACAAGATAAACGACCAAACCTTTACGGCCATCAGCTCAGCGTTGCGTAGGTGAACTGAGGGTTTGATTGTTGATCTTGTTTGTTTTCAGATCCCATCTGCATCTTCTTCCACATCACGAGGATGGTTCGGAGGTCCCTCAGGCTACCTTTGACAACACCGCTCTCAAACACTCCGACCCACTCATCTAGGCAAGTTTGGGAGAGCCTAGACTCGCTCTCTGAACCCGAGTTCAATTCTGCCATGTTCCCCCTAAACTACCCTTCTTCCAGTCCCGAGGTGCCCGAGCAGAGACCGGTACATATATTTGTTCATTTGACGACACCTGAGTTGGGGTCTTTTTCTTTTGCAGAGACCCAAGAGATGGCCAGCAGCGAGGAGCTCACTGATGGATAGCCCCAGGGTTCGACTTATGTTTTAGATCAGGGTACCATCAACAATACACTTCTATCCTCCCGGGAGACGATACAGAGATAGATTAGAGACCGGGGAGCCTTCATGGTAGAGGTGCATCGAGAGATAGCACATATGCAAGCCGATAGAGGAGAGCCGCACCGAGCAGGCAGTGGAGAGATTCCAAAGGGTGGAGGAGCAGATGGAGGATAGCCAGAAGAGCTGCAAGAGCCTGCCAGACCAGTCAGGCCGATGAGGGAGTTGCACAACTTGGTGCAGCCCTTACACACCATTGGATCCAGCTTTCGACGATTCTGGGAGACTTCAAGCTCCCTTCCTAGACCATTTGGCTCTTGCCCAAGTTCCATTGGCTTGCCACCGAGGAGACGCATCTACACATGCAGAAGTTTGAGATGATCTGCAGCACTATCCACGACAGATACATGGATTAGAACACCATCAAGATGATGGCTTTTCCATTCTCCCTAGTCGACAGAGCAGCCTACTGGCTGAAGTATTTAGGGAGATATGTGACTTCATGGGAGAAGCTCGAGACCGATTACATGAATAAGTACTACCCACTCGGTTGGATGAACACAGTGCGATCTTTGATCAAAAATTTCTCCATGATCCCCAATGAGCAGTTCCATGAGGTGTGGGATCGGTTCCGTGAGCTCAACGACCAATGTCCACATCACGACATATCCAAGCCCAACCTAGTACAGAGCTTCTTTTGTGGGACAACACCGGAGCGTCAGGGCTAGTGAATGCTTCTTGTGAAGGCTCCTATTTTACCAAGGGCGAAGACCAGGTCTGGGCCATCTATGAGGAGATGGCCGAAAACTATACAGTGATGTCTCATACCCGACAATACACTCAGGGGAAGCCCTCACCAGATTTCATTTCCTATCAGAAGATATCACAAGTTGATGCAGGTCCATCCACTTCTTCAGCAGCCGTATCACAGGAAGAGTCATCGGTCACTGACATGGTCATTATCAGCGAGAAGCTAGACTGCATCGAGATCATCAAGAAGAAGTAGTGTGAGGACATGACTCTGATAGATCAATTGGCACATATCCTGAGTGACCAGATGACCCAGATCATGTGTCTCTAGGAGGCACAGATGGCTTCTCAGCCCTATCTCAGGTCACGGGCTGATCCAAGCAGCAGTAGCTCATCCCAGCACTCTGCCCTGATTTGCAAGGTCCACCACAACCATGCGGAGTCGTTCCAGCAGCTACAACACCAGTACCCTCAGCCACCACCATCTTAGGACACTCAGATGTTGGTGTATCAATAGGATCAGCCATTGGCAGTTCTCCCTCCACCCCCTACGAGCAGATCCATTGATGGAAGTTAATGGGATTTGGTATGACCGACAATATCTCGGGATGCAGCGAGATCATCCCGGATTCATATGGTCGACCGGAGGTACCTCATCCCAGCAGCAACATCCAGTTCAGGGTGGATAGTTCGGCCAGTAGCAGCAACACCAGTTCTCCCACCAGCCACAACAGCAACACTTTCAGTCTGGTCCTCGTCCCTACTGGCAGGGACAGTAGTGGAGGCAGCAGTGACCTCAACAACAGTATTATCAGCCTTCCCCTCACCAGTGACAACATCAGCCTCATTTCCAACGAGGTAACCCATCCGGTTCTCATCGGTCAGCCTATGAGAACCCATCTCTTGATGATCTCACCCGCCTACTCTCAGAGCAACAGACATCCTTTAGGCAGGAGATGGACGAGTTTTGCTAGGAGATGAGGGAGATCATTAAGGGCAAGGCCACCATACCCGCTTAGATTGAGCCCAACCCGAACAACCTCAAGAGAAAATCTGAGCAGGTACAGTTCACAGAGACCACCACTCCTAGTGCTTTATTGGGTGACATTGCTTCATACACATTTGATGCTGATTTTGTGTCACTTAGGAGCAGTAGGATACCAGCCGGCGATGCCTTGTCTGAGCGATGACACACGAGGATCCAGTAGCGCCAGACGAGGAGGATAGCGGTGCTAATGCCTCTAATGACGATGCTAATGATGGTGGTACTGACATCACCAAGGATGTTGATCCAGCTGACAGTACTGAGGTTGTCACTTCTCTAGATCCAGCCGGTGATACTAATGCCACCACTCTTCATGATGTTGAGCCAGAATGCGGTGCTGATGCCATAAAGTCTGATGTTGTGGGTGGTACTAAGGCCACCACTTCTCTTCCAGTTGTGTCACCTCCAGTTTTTGTATCTCGGGATTACACCAAAAAATTAATAAAGGAAAGGTTTCTCCATCGTCGATTCCATATGTGATGATTGATGACACTTGTATGGATTCCATGACTTCTCGGCAGCAGGAACCTCTTCCTAGCCCTCTATCTGAGGAGGGCCCAGCCATCCCCTTCCCTCAAGCACTCCTCTTGGCTAAAGGGAATAAAAAAGAAAATAAAAAAAAAGGTCAGCAGTTAGAGTTCAGCCAACAGATGATTGATAGATTCTATATCCAGCTGACTCTACAGGAGGTACTCGAGCACATCCCTCTCTTCTAGAGAAACTTGAGAGAGAAGACCACTATCCGTAGGAAGAACAGGAACCATCAGGCAGAAATCTATGTGCTGACCCATGCCACATGCTTCGCCATTTAGAACCGTCTGCCAGCCAAGAGGCTAGATGCAGTATCTCCCTACTTCAGATGCCACATCCATGAGCAGAGATTCGATCGTACTCTATTAGACAGTGTCTCCTCAATCAACCTCCTTCCGACAGCCTTACTCGACCGATTCGAGTTTGGCCCTCTTAGACAAAGCAGGAAAGTCCTTCAGTTTGCTGATCGATCTGTCAAGAGGCCGAATGGATTGTTGAAGGATGTAGTCATCACAATTCAGGGCCTGAAATTTCCCGTGGACTTCGTTGTTTTGGACATGGAGATCCCCGAATATGTGACCGATACCCCCATCATTCTTGGATGTCTATTCTTTACCATAGCCAAGGCAGTGTCTGACCATGATAGTGGGAAGGTGTTATTTCACATCAAGGGCGAGAGCAGTGATACAGAGCAGACGATAGAGGCAGAGCGAGACGTCCACCAGGAGTGCGACTTTGTGATCACTGATGATGAAGCTACTTTGTCCGATCTCGTTTTACAAACCCTTCTCTCACCTTCAGATGTTGTGGATCGACAGTTTCCAGCAAAGGAGAGTTCGGAGACCACACTCTTGGCCGAGGACACTTCTAAGGTTGATGACCACTTTCAGGATAGCGAAGCAGATTTTGTGTATTGTGATTTTGATTTAGATCCCTCGGATTCAGACATAGATTGGGCAAAGTTTGATGATTTATTACCTTGTCTGATTTCCACAGAGCTAGCAGCTAGGGTAGACACCGTGCCAACATCGAGTACAGATACACCTGCAGGGTCGTCTTTGCCAATTTTGCATGATCAGTGAGAGTTCTCTCATTAATATCTGGTTGCATTCACTTAGACTTTTCAGAGGCCAGATTTGCCAGCTCCCAGTTATCCTGAACTGAAGCCTTTGCCGTAGTCGCTGAAGTATAGATTCCTTACGGGTAAACATGAGATATACCTGGTCATTATCCCAGCAGATTTGACCGGAGAGGAAGAATCTTGATTGATGAAGGTTCTTGAAAAGTACTGTAAGGCAATAGGATGGAGTGTAGCCATCTCCAGGGGATAAGTCTGACCATGTGCTCCCACCATATATTTCTCGAGGAGGATGCGAAGCCGTCACGTGAGTTCCAGCGTCGGCTAAACTCAAATCTTTGAGAGGTGGTCATGAAAGAGATATCCAAATGGTGGAGCATCGATTTTATCTACCATATCCAACTCTAAGTGGGTTAGTCCATTACATGTGGTGCCCAATAAGACGGGCATCACTACAGTTGTGAGTGAGTCTGGAGAGGAGATAGCTACCCAGGTACCCACTTCGTGGAGGGTCTGTGTGGACTACAAACGATTGAATTAGGCCACCAAGAAGGATCATTTCCCACTTCCTTTTATTGATCAGATTATAGAGAGGCTCGCTGGGAAGAGTCATTACTGCTTCCTTGACGGGTACTTTGGTTACAATCAGGTGGCCATAGCACCCGAAGACCAAGATAAAATGACATTCACGTGTCCGTTTGGGACTTATGCTTTCAGACGGATGCCCCTTGTTCTATGTAATGCCCTGACGACATTCCAAAAGTGCATGTTATCCATCTTATCGGACATGGTGGGTGACTGTTTAGAGATCTTCATGGATGACTTTTCGGTCTACGATGATGGGTTTGATGCTTGTCTTGATTGCCTAGACCACATTCTTCAGCACTACATAGAAGTCCATCTCATTCTATCTTGGGAGAAGATTCACTTTATGGTGACTCAAGGGACGATGCTTGGTCATATCATCTCCAATAGCGACATGAAGGTTGATCCGACCAAGGTGGATATCATTAGGAAACTCAATCCACCGTCCAACTTGCAGTAATTACGGTCTTTTCTGAGGCATGTCCGTTTCTACTGACGTTTTATTCACGACTTCAGCAGAATTGCCCGATCGTTGACTGATCTGCTGACAAAAGACACCGAGTTCATTGTAGATTGTAAGTGTCTTGCGTCATTTGAGACTCTCAAGAACCTAATTGCTGAGGCTCCTGTCCTTCAGCTGCCTGATTGGTCTCTCCCATTCGAGATCATGACGGATGCCTCTGATTTTGCATTGGGGGCCGTTCTAGAATAGAAGAGGGATGGAGTACCATTTTCCATTCACTACTCTAGCCTTACATTGGATGCCGCTCAGCGAAACTATACAGTCGCGAAGAAAGAAATGCTAGCCGTAGTTTTTGCCTTGGACAAATTCAAATCATATATTCTGGGATCCATAGTGACTATCTTTACTGATTATACCACCATCAAGTACCTCATTGCAAAGAAGGATGCCAAAGCAAGACTGACTAGATGGGTCCTTCTACTCTAGGAGTTTGATATTGAGATTAAGGATAAACCTGGAATTAAGAATGTGGTGGCAGATCATCTCTCCCATTTGGAAAATCTCGAGGAATCTGAGCAGAATGATCCTACTACAGAGACCTTCCCAGATGAGGCGATCTTTGCTATCGCCTCTCTCCCTTGGTACACCGACATTGTGAACTACCTTTTTACCAACAAAGTTCCGCAAGGTTGGCCTAGACAGCGACTTGAGACTTTCCTTGCGAAGGCCAAGTCCTACCATTGGGAGGATCCCATCCTTTGTCATGAAGGAGGGGATAGCGTCTGGCGTCGGTGCATTCCTCAGGAGGAGCACCATAACGTCCTCACTTACTACCACAAGCTTGAGGCAGGAGGACATCATTCTGGGAGGAGAACAACACAGAAAGTGCTCGAATCCGGCCTATGGTGTCCTACTCTCTTCAAGGATTATGATGAATTCGTGAAGAGGTGTACTGACTGTCAGAGGATGGGCACTTGTGGATAGCGTGATATGATGCCGATGCATCCCATTCATTTCTGTGAGGTTTTTGACGCATAAGGCATCGATTTCATGGGTCCATTTCTTAAGAGTTAGGGATTCGAGTACATTCTGTTTGCTATTGATTATGTGAGTCGTTGGGTTGAGGCCATACCCGCTCGAACCGCAGATGCTAAGACTGTTTGCAAATATTTGAGGAAGAATATCAATTCATGGTTCGGGGTGCCTAGAGTATTTATATCTGATGGGGGTTTCATTTTATCAACGACAACGTAAAGTCCCTTGCTAATGAGTTCAACATAGACCATCGAGTTGCCACTCCATATCATCCTCAGACCAATGGTCTTGCTAAAGTATCGAACATGGAGATCAAGATGATACTGCAGAAGGTAGTCCGTCTAGACCGAAAGGATTGGACACAACTTTTAGACTCGGTCTTGTGGGCATATCAGACTTCCTTCAAGACTCCTTTGGGGACATCTCCCTTTCATCTCGTTTATGGCAAGCCCTGCCATTTACCTGTTGAGATTAAGCATAAGTCACTTTGGGTTGTCACTGAGATATTATTTGATCTAGAGAGTATAGAATATCAAAGTAAGGCAGAGTTGGTAGCCCTGGAGGAGATTAGAGATACAACCTTTTCAAACAACATACAATATAAGGAGAAAGTGAAGATATGGCATGATTCTCATATAAGCCATAAACAATATGAGCCAGATCAGAGAGTATGGTTGTTTGATGCCAGGCTTAGATTATTTCCAGGGAAATTGCAGAGTAAGTGGAAAGGACCATACCTGCTCCGAAAGGTGCATGAAAATGGTAGTATCGACATATCTGAAATGCCATATGAGTCCACATTTCGTGTCAGCGGTCAGCGCCTCAAGCCATATCTAGATCATGATCCGCTGATTGTTGATGTAACCCCGATTCATTTTGCATGAGATGTGATCTTTTGACTCACATCATTTACATCTCATGCTTGATTATCACCTTCTTTCGCCTTGTACAAATCCAGATGTCCATATCACACCTTCTCTTGTCTAACCCCCCCCCTTTGCATCTTATGATTATGCTATACATAGGGTGTACTTTACCCTAAGTATAAGGAGGGTTGTCAGATTTTTGATTTATCTTTTGGTTCTTTTTACCTCTGTTTTGCTGCCTAAACTTAGGGATATTTTACCCTAAGTGTAGGGGAGGTAGACCCTGTACATTATATCACTCGGTCTTCCCTTTGTGTACAGTCTTTTATAATTAGGATTGCTTGATCTTAAGTATACGGGGAATCATCGAGCTCTATTCATTCTATTCTTTTATCTGTCATTGTAGTATAGCCCCTCTTTTCACTTCCCTATATTAAGCACGAGTTATATCTTTTCATCGCTCTTT
This sequence comes from Ottelia alismoides, assembly GCA_037367405.1. Classification (NCBI taxonomy): domain Eukaryota; kingdom Viridiplantae; phylum Streptophyta; class Magnoliopsida; order Alismatales; family Hydrocharitaceae; genus Ottelia; species Ottelia alismoides. Next base: position 550,233 of record JAZKJV010009907.1, read on the forward strand.
GATCACCTTGAGGACATCGTTCGAGCTAAGTATATGGGATGTCGTATATATTGTATATATACTTCAGCCATAACTCATACTTTGTATGAGTGTGTTAATAAATAAAATGGTTAAAAATTCACAACCTAAAAATCACAAAAATCATAAAAATTTTCCTGTACATAAAATTCTTTCCAGCACATACATAGTTATTTATAAAAGCTACTTTTGTACAAATGTTTGTAAAAATATTTTGATTGTGAAAAGTCTGTAATGTTTTGTATCAATCTATGTACATAGTACAAAATTTTATAAAATGTTTGAAAAACAAAAGTTTGCAAAAACCCTTGTGCAAAATGTGTGTAAATAGTTTGCAAAACTTCTGCATTCATGCATGCATGTATTCAAACATTTTCAAAAATTTTGCATGTTTCCAAACTTTGAAAATTGCATAAAAAGATTTTTGTATATATTTATATTCTTCTGAATCATAGTTGACATTTAAACTAGTTTGGAATTAAATTGGAGAATGGAGCTTGGTTAAGACCTTAATCCACCTAATTCTAAGAGGAACCTTATAGGATTTGGGGTTAAGAATTTTCAGGTCCATTAGTGACTTAATTCTTTGAGTCCACTAGGCTATGTTCACATGTCATCTTGATGAGCCTAAGTAGAACACTTAACAATGCACACATGACTCTCACAGATAATGGCTTTCATTAGACCAACACTTTACACCATACGAGGGTAGTACTTATAGGAGGAACCTCTTGTCTTCCTTTAGGGAGGGAAGTGCACCTCAACTTGGTCTAACTGTGTTGAGGTCTAAAGACAGGAGTTGTGGGTTGCAATAATGCTTCAAAAGAGGGATAGTCTACTGGCTCAAGAAGAAAAAGTCCTTATGTATATATGTTGCACCATGTATATATGTTATACATATGCACATAAAGAAATGTGCAAAAGAAAGAAAAACTCCAAAAAAGTGGACAAGGCTGATAGAAAATAAAATGCATGCCGGAGTGTATATAGCCAAATAAAGCAATGCTTATGTTACACCTTCTCATCTCATGAAGCTTGTAGCGGGAGACTTAGCTACACAGGTTGAGCTCCCAGGGATATGTGGCTACACTGGCCACAATCCATTCTCTTCTTTCCCCCTCTTCTTGAGCTGGTTGAACTTGAACTTAGAAGGGAATACCCCGCTCCTCGAGGAAAGAGCTGCTATACTAGGGTATTAGAGTTACCTTGCTGAGGGAGGCTGTTGCCTTGTCATTTCTGAGGTGGGGAGCTACATATCACTCACATCGTATAAGGAAAGATACATGGTCATTAGAGTTTTTGTATGTAGACTTGTTCTGATCTGGATTATTGAGGCGTCTTGACCATAGAATGGTGGAACTTAGAGGCTGTTAAGTCTTAAACTTAGATCCAAATAAGGTTTCAACAAACTAATAATCCAAAGGTCTGACTGGGCTCCATACTTCATTTTAATAAAGACAAATTAAATAATCAACCTTGATTCTCCTTCTTTTTCTTTTCTTCTCTTTTTCACTTCTTTTTCAAATAAGTATTTGATAAGGGACTACAAAGGTAAAGTATAGGGGAGGTGATGAATCACCGATTCTCACTCTTTATTCTTTTATTTTAGCTATTTATCTTGGCAAAACATCATGTAATTAGGTGTAAATACAATAAGTTCGCATTATGCATGCATCTGTTAACAATGTATAATTAGCATATATTTGTACAAAAATAAAAGAATAAAGGAAAAGAAAAAGGAAAGAGGTATATAGAATAAATACAGAGTGACTCGAACCCTAAGAGAAAGTCAAGCCTTGACCTGATCACCAAATAAAATAAGTAGAGAGAGAGATAGGGCCTACTATATGTTATACATATTAACTATGTATATAAATATTTTACTTTTAATAAAATAAAAATAAAACAAAAATATTATTTTACCTCCTCGTATGCATTCCTAGAAATAAGAAAAAAAATAAAATAAAAATAAGAAAAATTAAATAAAAATAAAATCCCCTCTCACTTGTATAAAGACACATGTATATATACAACATCCCTTATTTATTTTATACCTTTAAAGAGATCATAACAATAAAATAAAAATTATTTTATACTCCTAAAATTATGTGGAAAAGAAATAAAATACAAAATTAGAGTATTTATGTAAAAATATCAAATTAAAATAATTGTACAAAATACATAGATATATTATACCTGTATATAATATTATATACTATATATAGACTAATTTATTTTTCATTAAAATAATTTAAAATTATTGAAAAATTCCTTGAAAAATGATAAACATTTTTCATTTTATTTATTTTTTCATTTAAATTCATTTACTATTTTTAATATAATTATCTTTATTTTTCTTCCCTTTTTTGTCTTGTAGCCTATTTTGCCCGTATCCTAGGTGGCCTCTGATTGGGCCACCTCGGATTGTTGACCTCGGTCAACTGGTCCCCCCGGGTCTCCTGTGTCTCCAACCTCATTTTCACCTAGTTTTCTCCCAATTATACAGGACCGACCGAGCTCCATTTCACCTAATTTTTCGACACGATTAGAGGTAGCAGATCCCTAACCCTCGCCCGCTTCGTCCCTCTTCGATCCATGCCTCGAAATGCGGGCTATGCCTCCCTCCATGTTGAACCCTCGCGTGTATATAACCCAACCTTACTCCCCCTTTTCCAGCACCTTTTGCTGCTCCACCTCTTCGGTCGCGCCTGCCTCTACCTTTCTAGAGTGACAACGAGAGAGCGAGAAGGCACGTGCATCCTTTGGGGCGTGGGAACCCTAGTAGGTCCGACGAGCTCAGCCTCCGCTCCGCCTCAAGGAGCTCCTGCCTTTGGAACTGCCGTCCATTGAGGCCACCACCTCCGTGGGCTTCGTCCACGACTCTCAGGCGACCTTCCTCCATCTCCAGGTATCTGCTTTACCTTCCCTTTCTGTCCGAATCCATCTTTTTATCACTGAAGAGAGTAGCTCCGATGAGCCTCCGTTCTCCGTCATTTCACGCACCTCCGACGTGACTCCACCCCGCTCCGACTAACTTCCACTTCTACGTTACTCCCTGCATCCTTCCATCGACTCCAATCATCGGATTGGAGTAGCATAGTAGGTCCAATCTTCCGCTTCACATATGACATGCCTCGTTCACTAACCCCCTTGGTTCGGTATGCTTTTGGTGCCCTAACCCTCACCGAAGCTTCATCTCCGAGCATGACCCTCTTCTCCTGCATGGTTAGCATGCCAAGAGGCCTCATTTGGAGGTCGAGATACCCGAGCACAACAACTCCAGGTTCCATGACTCGCAAGGATCTCCTATAGGGTTATGGGACTCTCTGAGCAGGCACCCAGCTATGGACAATGGTCATCAACATTCCCCTTATCTGAGCAGCTCCGAAGGACGACACACAAGCACGCAATCGACGATCGAAACTTACCGGAGGTGAGTGCATCGTAGTTCTTCCAGGTGTCGCTTCTGCCGTCCGATTGGGCCCTCCCCCAGTTCTGATCTTGACCGTCTATAATCGGGAACCTCGACCATTGGATCTATCTGAGGATAGAGTAGGAGCCGTCCATTCACCGAAGGCATGTCCATTGATCTCAATCGTTCATCCGTTAAGTGGATCACCTTCTGCTGTTAGATATCACATAATAAAGGGTAAATTTCACCTGGGCCCTTCTTGTTTTGTCTTTTATAATTTGGGTCCTGTAATTATTTGTAGTAGTTAAAAATAGTTTGGACATTTGCAGTTAGACCCTCGTGTTTTCAGTATTTGCATTTTAGTCCAGTTTGTGTGAACTCACGTGTAGTATCACGTACTTTTCTGGTACATTTGCATTTTATACCCTAGACTTCATGTATGTTCTCAATTGAATGAAACTTTTTAAGATTTGCAATTATACCCCTCTAAACCTGACTCACATGTGAGGCACGTGTTTGTATGGTTGCAACTACACCCCAGTGCTTTTTATATGCATTATCTTTTGGTCTGGAAACTTTAGGATAATTGCAAGTATGTCCTTGTGTTCAGTGTGCTTTGTTTTTCATCAAATAATTACAAATTAACTTCAAAAACCTCACAAAAATTACTGTTGGCTCCTGATAACACGTAATATTTATGGTAATTTTTGTGAATCAATTGAGTTTTATTATATATTTTCTAAAAATCAAAAACTCTAAAAATGTGTACTGTCTATTTTATAAAATACCCAAAAATATAAAAATTACTTTAAAAATTACAAAAACAAATCGTGCATGCTTGTTTTTATGTGCTTTAATTCAATACCATTTTTGTTGCATTATCTGTTAACCCTATAAAGTTAAAAACTCCAAAAAAACCATAAAAATATTAAAAATTCTAAAAAAATCAAAAATAGAATAAAATTTCAGTTTCTGTAGTTAGATATTTTTATTTACTTTTTCATAAAAAATACAACCAGGACATTAGTGCATTTTTCATATTTTCAACTTACCTTTTAGTCCAGGCTATACAATGTTTTCCATTTTCGCCCTTGTTTGATTTCTATAAAATCATTTAAAAATTGGAAAAAACCTCTAATATCACTAAAAACATCTGAATATTTGAAAAACATAAAAATATTTTGTTTTTTGTTTTTGAGCTTTTTCAGTCTTAATAAAAATTGTTGAAGCTTGCTTACCTTTGTTCTTTCTTTTGTTTGCTTATTTAGAAAATATAAAAATTGCAAAATTAAAAACCATAAAAATATATTTTTTTATTTGATTAGGACTACTTCGTACATTTCCGTGCTCCTTGTGTTTGACCCTGATCACTATACTAGGTTAAATAAATAGCGGAGACCGATGACATCGATTTTGCGGTTGATTTCTTGATATGTGTGGTTCTCTTATTTTCTTGTTGAGTTTGATTGGTTGATTGGGGTCACAACAACTTGTGATTATTCTTGATACTTAACCCTAGTCGGCCAGTCGTTCATCATTATGTTGTTGGATAATTTCCTCATGGATCTATGTCTCCCTCGGTGAGCCTCTCTCATGAAGAAGATGTTGGATCTCGTGAGACGAGATGGGGAGATTCACCACTTGGATCATCAACATGGATTGCGAGGAGCACACATTTTATCAACGTGCTCGTAATCGTCTCCTCCGTCGGATCAGACTTGAGATAGGAGGTCTCTTTGTTTAGATATTCGATTGCAATCACACTTCAAGAGGTAAGCCTAATACTTTTTTGTGGTTTAGATTAAATGATATCAGACGTGTTCTTGGATCATGTGATTTAACCGTTTAAAATTTTTAAATTCTGCAGCCCCGAAAAATTAGTACAACTAGTCGCTCTCGATCACAAACAATATGCTCCTCACGCTTCTGTGATTAACTTAAGGATTTTTTCCATATACTTCAAGTGGTATCAGAGCCACATGTTGGAAGTTTAGGTTATGATCCTTAAACCTTTCATCGCATTTTATTCACGCAGCCATGTTTTGTGTGATTTTTTCACCCAATTTAAAGTATTTAAACATGAAATTATCTTGTATAATGTTCCTCATTAAATCAGGAAACTGTGGGACTTGAGTTTGCGTAATTTGGAATCCGATTGTTCAAGTTATGATTATTTTAGTGAACATGTGTCAAGTGTTTCAAGGATGACAAATCTTGACGTAATTAAACATTTAATTACAGTTTTAAAATGCCTAAAATGTGTGAATATCCTTTGAGTTCTGTTATAAATCAAATTAGTAAACTTCAAAATTTTATTTTGTGTAATTTGAATTTAAATTGATTGAGATATGTTAATTTTAGTAAGTAGGGTTTTACTTTCCCGATCAAGAACCTTGTGATTGTCATTTAATCAATTAGTGGAAATTAATGATTTTTTCTTGAAATAATTATTGATGAATATTTGTGAAATATTTATGATGATTATTTCCTTAAATGACATTACCTTACCAAAATTTGATTAGATATGATCTAGATCACAAATGGTTACTTCAATTCCAACAAACATAGCTGCTTTAATAGGATTGGAGTTTTGCGTAACAAATCTCCTTATAATATTAATAAAAAATGTTTTGATAAATATTATATGGTATAACTTCGATTGAAAGACCGATTATCATCTCAAATACAAATTGATCAAATCGTATTATCCTGACCAGAGTGGATATGGTATCTAGTCGGGGAGCGTTTGGGTAGCAGGTTGCTCCCTGAGCAGTCTGTCCTACTTTTGTCGGTACTGACCATGACAACGAGTAAGGAAAGGATAATGCTTGATGTGACCATGATGTATTTTTCTAAGTATTAAAATTCGAATAATACATATTTTGAGATTATACCATCCTACAAGTAACAATTAAAAATTTTTTATTGGTTGATTGATCGAATTGATAATTGATTTAATATGATTAAATTAATTAGATTCAATTAAAATTATACACTTTGTTATGAATAGAGTTGTAATTCCCTTAGCAGAATTAATTATGTGAATATGATTCATAATAACTAATTAAAATTTGAACATGATTAGGAGGATCACATAAGTGACATCTATGGTCTCCCATCAAGGCAAAGGGTTCCGTCGCCAGGGATTTTATGTAGGAGATGCTTCTTCAAAGTGACAACTCCTGTATACAAGCACATCTGGATTGGGCTCTTTGCTTCTCGAAAGAGTAAGGCTATATGCGTAGTGACCCCAATATCGAGTCCTCCTATTTTTTGGGGCGATATTAGATTGTGCATAATGAGTTCTATTCCTATTGATAGTTGGTTCAATTAATGACGGGTCAACATCAACTTAGGGGTGGTGGTCTCAGGTGTTAAAGATCGAATTGGGAATTGAAGTTGGACTTGCAAGGCGGAATGGGTTCCCGCTTCTTTTTATACGAGTTGCAAGTTCTCATATTATTGGGATGTAATAAAGATAAGAAAGGAGATCCTAGATCTTGCTTGAGATATAATGGTAAGGATATATCTTACATTGAAAATGAATAAGGGAATGAACTTTCACTGTTGATAAGGTAGGACAACTTTGATATAAAAATTCTTAAATTAAAGTATTTATATATATATGCAAATTTCTTATTTCAGATAATCCTCATTAAATCCACTCAATACTGTACTCATAATAACCAGTAAAATATCATGGATTGGATCCACAATCAAGATATTGTACTTGTAGTTGGACATATAATGTATGTGGTTTCAATGTGTAAGTTTCCTCATAAAAACAAGGAATGACAATTAAATAGATAATAGGACTACATCTTAGGGTTTATATGTCTTTATAATCTTTATCTCTGTACTTTGGAATTATTATGTCGATGATGATCGTAATTATCAAATAATCTCTTATAAAATCTAAGAAGATGTTTTGGCATATATATGTGCTCTAAAAATTTAATCATGAATGACATGGTTCACTGCATAATGGTAGCTCGATAAGAGATGATGTACTCAAAATGTTTGAGTACCTACCTGAACCAAAGTCTTATGGAATTTAGATGGATGTAGATACGATGAGTGTCACCATTCTAATGTCTATACTCAAGTCATTCATGAAGCTTCATAATATTCATGTATTATGAATTGAATGAAGCATGTATAAATGTTGAAATACTCTTATATTGAAATCTTTTGAGTCAAAATAAGAGATCCTTTGTCTTTATAGATGAAGGGAGCGTAGTGGAAGCATGGGTCAGACCAATGTTAAAAGGAAAGTCAAAGAGTTGACTGTACTTCTATGGTTTCCACACATATGACATCCAAAGAGTTGGATGAATACCCATACTGCAACAAGCCGATGTATTGATAGTATGACTATGTAGACTATCTTAAATCCTTAGAGAAGGACTCAGATAGTGCATCAGAATAATTTACATATAATCATTGAAATTATCTTTCTTCTTTGATAAGATCAAAGTCTAATAATTGTATCTCATTCTTCTTATAACTCTTGCAATTTGTTGCATATATTTTAGAAGTCTGGAAAATTTGATCGTAAGATTTAATAGTCGTCCACATGGATATTGATGCAATTGTTGCAACAATCTCTATTGGATAGATAGACCTTCATATTTTCAGTGGGGAGAGCCCCTTAGTATTATAGAATGTCTCTATGACCTAGATATTAGAATACACTCACTGTTTATTTCTAATATTGGAAATAATATGAATTCAAGAATAGACCTATTATAAAGAGTTATGATGGATATATTGCAGATGGTAATCTAACATCTACGGGCTCTACTAAACTTAGAAATCAATGAATGTTTCATTAACATTTCTAATACTGAAAATTAAACCTTTAAAGATCAATAAGAGGACGAAGATCATTTGACAATGATCTGGCATCAAACCTTGGACATAAGTCTGTTGATGAGATCAATAGACTAGTAAGAGATGGAACTTTAGAATGTCTGAAATTTCAAATCTTATATAATTGTGAATATTGTATTCAAAGTAAAATATCTAATGCACCCTTCATTGGGAATGGTGCTAGATGGCAAGGTATTCAAGATCGCATACGTATTGATGTATGTGGATCATCTATATCATAATGAACTTAATGACATGTGATATCCATTTATGAATATTTGTGATATGAGACTTCATATCTTCACCTTAGAAACCTTTGAAATGTTCAAATATTTAACAATTTTTATTTAGATCCAAAGTTTGAAGGAAATGAAATGAATTTGATATAACCTAGGTAGCCTACATCTATTAGATGATTCATACCTTATGGAGAAAGGAATATCATTCCTATATCACTCCTCCTAATACACCAAAACTCAATAGAGTTGTAGGGAGATGCGATTGGATCATGTGTGACATGATTTGATAAATGATAAATATTAGCATATCTACCTCTTAGTTTCTAAGTATATATGTAGTAGAGACTACAAATATATATACTTAATAAGATTCCATGCAGGTAAGCTGGAATCTAGCACATGAGAGTGCTACTTCATTAGGAATATAAAAGACGTTATTGGATACCTAATTTATATCTTGAGATTCTTAAAAGAATCTCATCTCTAAGGATATGATTCTTAGAGGATGACTTTCTTAAGAACCAAGATGAAAATGAAGTGAAAGAACTCATTTAATCTTGAGAAGATAATGAGGCTCCTAAAATTGGAAACTAAAGGATAATTAAAGATGAAACACTCATACCTCTTCAAATAAGTTTGAGGATGGATTCCATGTGCCTGTCAAGTTTGACAATGATCTGACTTCTTATGATGAATCTTCTGATGGTCACATGGAAAGATGGATGCTAGAAATAAATTCTAAAGTAGACCTAATATACAAGTGTTGTATATGGACCCTCGAGGGATCCACTATAAGGGTTAAAATTTGTTAGGTGTAAATAAATCTTCAAGAGAATGAGGGAACCTGATGAGAAGGTAGGTACCTTTAAAGCACGGCTCGTATCCTCAAGATACACACAGAAAGAAGACTTCTCTTGCGATGAGACTTTCTTTTTAATGACTATGTTTAAACTTATCATATTATTGCTAACTATATCTACACTACTTGATTATGACATCTTCAAGATAGAAGTCAAGATTGCATTCCTCTATGAAATCCTCATCGAGGATATACATATGAAGTAGCCACAGGGCTTCATAGTTGAAGAAAGTAAGGTGTGCAAGCTGAATAATTCATCTATGGACTCAAATAAGCTTTCTTGTAGTAGGAACATCAGATTTGATGAAATTATAAAGGTTATGATTTCAGATAGAATCTTGATGAACCTTGTGAAGCTTAGTGAGAGTGCCATTGTATTCACCATGCTAAATGTAGATGATATCCTAATCATATGGAATGATGTAAGGATAATATCAAGTGTTTTATAGTCTTGTTGTTCCATACCTTGAGTTATGCCTCAAGGATACCTCTAAGATCTTAGTTCTAAAGTTGTTCAGAAGCAAAGAGAAGAGGGCATTAAGACCGTAACATTAGTGGTACAACTTGGACACGTTCCATTTCTGGAAAATTCAAAGAAAGGCTTATTTCACTTAAGATATGGTACTAACCTATCTGAAGGGATAGCACCTCATAGAGTTGAGGAAGTGAATGCTAAAACTGCTTGCCGTGTGCATCAGTTATGAGAAGCCGGGTGTATGCCAGATGTGTGCCAAAAGTCAGATGTCTGCCAAGCAGTGGGAGTAGTAAATGTTACAACTCCTATTATGGAGATAAAACACTTCATTGCAGTAATAACAATATCTTCAAAGATGACAAGACTTTAGAGATAGTGATCTCTAAGTTTATCTTCAAGAACTTAATACTTTATAGATAGTGATAAAAAAGGTCTTAATTGTAGATGCTTTATAAGACATAAGACTGGGTCTTAGTCTTGGTAGATAGAGATCTATGGAATTCTGATAAGGAAGATAGAATTACATATTGTCTATAATGATTATTGAATAGGTAGTGTCAAAAATACTGTAACTGCTTTAACAAGATTTAGTATTGGTTGCATAAGATGCAACATTTGCTTTGGATGAGAGCACTGCTACTAGGAGATATGCAAGTGTCATAAAAGGACTTGGCATAGCCTCTCAGGAGCAGAGTGATTGATCATCTTACCTAGATATTTTCTAAATAACTTATGATTGTCACATGAGTATGCGTTTAAGATTAGCCCATTAATGGCTCTTTGGTTTAATGGGAGATTGTTGGACATGCGATCCCACAACGACCATTATGCAATACATGTTATTACAAATTTCATTTCCTGATCTGAAATAAAGAATAACTAATTTGCATAATAGGTCCATTAGTCCATGAACATCTAATGATTATACAACTGTTGATTTAATTGTTGAATCACAGAGGTAGGTGCTTGGATGAATATCTAAAGAGTTAGATTGAGGACTCATCAGGCACTGTCAAATGATTATTAAGGGATGATCTCCATCGTGAGTAGGAATGGATGGCAATTTTTTCTCTTTTGGTTGATATCTGACCGACCTCTTGATGCATGTTCTCTGCATAGGAATAGAGATTGAGGAGTGTCAGATTAGTTAGGTCAAAGAGTTGATTAATGAGATTGAGATAACAGAGACCTATGTCATATGCTATCATGATATAGGCATGCATCCTCTGACCGGAGAAAAATGTGTCTGAGTATGTACATTTGGCAGACCATTAGTTGATGGCCTAATCAAGGTCTATACATTGGTGTGCTTGTTTGCATACAAGGGCATATGAGTAATACGATCTCTCAAAGGGATCATACAGTTTAATTTACTGAATCGGAAGACATGAGCTCACTCATGAGATATTGGGGAATCAAATTCCGTGTATGGTCGTCTCGCTTTGGAAGCTTGACTCAATTTATAGTTTTAATATATGCTTTTGGAATGTATATGATCAATACCTAGGTATGATATATGCTTTTGAAAAAGTATATGATCGATACCAACTCCCAACGATCGAATGAGAAACTTAATGATAAAACCTTGAAGGAGATAGTCTAAATCGATCTAAAACTTTGGGTTTAAGGTCTTCCAGTTTGCAGGATGTAGAGGTTTTAGGAATACTTGAGGGTTATGTGATCATAAATGATTGTATAACCATGATGCTTCACATTCCTAGGAGTGATGAAACGTGTTTGGATTTTATTGTCTCCTCTCAATAGAGAAGTAATCTGATCTTGGTTCAAATGTTAGACAATAATCTGTATGTGATTAAGATGCAATGAAAGATTAGATTTACAATTTTGATTTAATAAAACATCTATGAGAGGTCTGCAAGATCTAGATTGGAGAATTGATCTCAATATCCAAGTCACTATATGTGGAACGTACAATCGCCATGTTCTTATTTCCAAGTATCCACGGAGAAAGCGCATTATCCTTGAAAGAGTTCAAGGATAATTTCATGGTTGATAATGTATCCTAGAGTTGAGAATTGGATAATTAAATGTGATTTAATTATCATGAATAATATGAATTGGATTCATATTATTTGGACATATAAAGAGAGTTATCAAAGTTAATCAAATGTGATTTAATTATCAAAGATGTGAACGTGATTCATATTATTTGGGACATGAGAATAGAGATACAAGACAATTAAATGTGATTTAATTATCATAGATATGAATAATGTGGATAGTGTTACCCATATTAATCATATATATTATAAATGTGATTTATAATTTATAAGAGAGCTATTTGTAAATAACATTTACAATTTAAATGTTGATGTGAATTGGATTCACATTGGACAATTAATTGAAAATATAATTTACATTTTATTTTGGGTTGTGAATGTGATTCACAAATTTCCAGTGGCATGATTGTAATGTTCACTAAATAATTATGAATTATTTGTGTTAATAAATTTGCGATAAAGTTGTTGTAAATTATTTGAGACTTTCATGGGATAATGTAATCTCATGAATAAAGAAATAAAAACCCACATTCCATCTAAAGGTTGTGGATGACCACCAAGTCCTAATTGGAATCGGTGGTTGTCCCTCCTTATTTGTGGGAAGATGCTAATCTCTTTCCAATTATCTCCAAAGATAATTGATTTGATTTGAAATTAATTTATATTGATTATTCAATTATATTTAATTTAATTTAATTAATTATTGTTGTGTTTTTACAACAAAATCATTTCCATTGAAAGAAACACAAATCAATATTGTCCATTGATTTTGTGTTGTCCATGGATTGATATCCATGAACTCGCAAAATACTATATAAGAAGAGGCAGCCCTTGCTCTTCAAATGACAACAACTGATGCTATCTCCCTTTCTCTCTCTACACTCCAAATCTCTCTCTATCTTATTGCGACCGTACACCATGGAGCCCTAGAGAGAGTCACCATCACCGATGCATCGTCGTTATGCTGGTGGATCATTTGCTCGTGGGTCTCCGTCTCCCTCGATGAGGCTCGATGTGAAGAAGACATCGGATCTCGTGTTACTAGATCATGAGATCCATCGCTTGGATCATCAACATGGATTACGAGGAGCACATGTTTCCTCAACGTGCTTGCAAGCGTCTCCTCCGTTAGATTGGACTTGAGATAGGAGGTCTCTTTGTTTAGAGATATGATCACAACCATGCTTCAAGAGGTAAACATAATACGTATTTATGATTTATATGAAATTGATCTGATAAGGTTCTCGGATCATGTGGTTTCATCGTTTAAAAATTTTTAAATTCTGCTGCCCCGAGCAACTAGTATGACTAGTCGCTCCCGGTGACATACGATGCGATCCTCATGCTTCTATAATGCGCTTAAGGATTTTCCCATATCCTTCATAAATATGATGATAGATGCTCAACTTATGATTAAATGAAGTTCATGAACTATATCATAAATTAAAATAAATAAAATACTTGCGAATATACCCTTGTAGTGGGGTTGTACTACAATATGTGAAATATGTCTGGGCTCCTTTTATATTTACATAAGAGAGGGTATATCTATAATTTCTGTACGTGAATTGTCTCTACAATTTATTTTAAGCAATGCCCTGTACATGCGTGACCCGGGTTCTTTAGTAATTCTAAATATTGTTTGGGGCATGGCTGCAAATTACCTGCATGCACGTGCGATGAGCGTGGAGGTGTCAGGCTCGGACGATGACTTGATCACGAGCCACCACGTGTCAGCTTTAGGTTGATTCAGTCAGCCCCAAAGCACCAGGCTCGGATGCTAGGCTGGAGAGATTTGATCTGCTCAATGAGGCTTGAACTAGAGGCCCTAATTTGGGGCTCCAACGGCTGAGATGAGACCTTGGAATTTATCCCAAGGGATGCTGTAAGTCGGTCCTAGGGTTGCTTCTCTTGCTTCATGGAGGCGATGAGGGTGGAGGTTGGTGATGTATTCCTGCTCTTTCCTCTCAACCGACACATGGCAGTGGTTTGTCGGAGAAGAGGATGCGACAAGGGAGATCAATGGATAGCATGGAGCTCCATGGTGGTGAGGGTCGAAGCACGAATTGATGAGAGGGTGTGGAAGAGATAGAAGGGGAATGCTACGGGGATCGAAGGTGGTGGTGGGACTGTCGATCTGTGGAGACATGTGAAGTGGTTGAGAAAATGTGTAGATCAATGAAGATAAAAGGAAAGAGGAAAGACAAGGAGAAGAAGAGGGTAGCTTTGCCTGAAGATGGGATGAGATGAGTTCTCAACTTCGGTGATTCTCGCCTCGATAGTGGTAGCGTAGCCAACGAGAAGTTGACTAATCGTGGATGAGCTGCAACATGAAGCCACGAGCTTCATGGTTCTTGTTTAGAGTGTTCTTCGCTAAGGACAATTGTTTTGTCACCACCATTGTGTCAACTCCCTCTCTTTCTCTACCAGAAGATCTCAGATATGGAAGATGATTTTGGAATCCTATCGATGAAGGGCTAAATAGGAATTGGATTGAGTTTGTAGGGCCATTAGAGATGATTGAAGAGGCATAAGGGAGAGTGATAAAGGAGAAGAAGTAGTATGGGTGGTCGCGATATCATCGGGGAGGAAGGAGGAGGTGGCATTGGATTTTCTCGGAGAGGATGATGAGGAGGCCGTTGGGATGATAAGGGTTTTAAGGGTTGAAGAAGATGAGCTCGATTGATCGGAGGTTGCGGGGTTAGGTGATGAGATAGGTAGTCGAAGACGGAGGATAATCGAGTTGGTTGGCCATTGGGGATAAGTGATGATTGGAGAGGCGAGGCGACACTGCTGGAGAGGCAAGAACGGGAGCAGCTCCAAGCGGCGAGGGTTCACAAGGACGAAGAGGACCTTCATGTGCATGGCACATAAGGAGGAGCTAAGATGGGGTCAGATGACAAGCATGTGAGCTGAGTGATGTCACCCACATGCCTGGCCTGTGGAGAGAGAAAGGAAGGGGGAAGGTTGACCAGGGGCCAAGTGGCCTAGTGATTGCGTGCCATGTGGCGAGTTGAACATGATTTAAAAAATAGAAGAAAAAAGATAAAGAATACCATATGACCTCAAATGAAAAAAATAACCAACACAAAAAATATCCGCCTAAATGCAACTACATTGTTCATGAATGACTCAAGTGCACATGAACAGATAATAAAAGATATGCAATTTTTGGATAGTATTTTATGTATATAAAATACCAATTTTGGCTTTGCAGTTTTTATTTGCTTTTTTATGATAAATAAATATATACAAAAATTAAACATGCTAGAAATAATGAAATGAACTCAAATTATATTTTATTGGATTTTTATGGGTTGAGTTAATGTCAACATAAATTAGGGAGTTGGAATGTATACAGATGGATCAAGTTAGAAAGCTCAAGTCTGAATTGGTCATTTTTTATTTTCTGTTTTTTTAGAATTTGATTTTATGTAGTTTATTAAAACAATGAATAAAATAAAGAAATAAAGAAGAAAATAAATAAAATGAACGAATATATGTGCATGAAATGATGGGTCAAAATCAGCAAATATGTACAATGTGCAGTTAGGTCCCAAAATCCAATTTTCACAAATGGACTCCATTTCTTTTGAATTTGATTTTAGTTCGTAGATAATTGAATGTACATTTATTCAAAAGTGAGTAAAGTTCATTTGAACACTGAAAAAAGTGAAAATAGAGGTCTAAAATGAGCCTCACAAGGGGAGGACTCAGTCACTGTGACGACCCTCTCAACAATCGTGTCTGATCAACAATTAACCCACATAATTTATAGATCAAGCAAAAAAGCAAGTGTGAATCAAAATTTATTATACCCTACAAATAGATGTATAGTGGATAAGTGAAGTAGGGGTCGAACACAGGAAACAACTGAGACAATAAAAAATTGGCATAGAAAGGCAATAAATGATTTTGGGTATTTTTTTGGATTCTTTTAGATTTTTGTGGGTTTTTAAAGTTTATATTTTTTATCGATTTTAATTTTATATATTTTAAACTGTTTTAAATTTGTTATTTTTACATTTTTTTATATTTTCTGTTTTTTTATTTTTCCTTTTATTTTTAAATAATTAATATAGAAATAAGTGAATTCTATATATAAAATATAGAGTAATGTAATTATAAATAAACCTAAACATAATAAAAAATAACAAAATAAAATAATTTGTGTTTTAAATATTTTTTTACTATTTTATAATTTTTGGGGAATTACTACTAATTTTTATTTTTTTTAAAGTAAACAATATAGAAAAATAAGGATTAAATAAATAGGTCGAACTGTTTTGAAGATAAAAATAGCAAAAAGAGTAAAAAATTCTTCAAATCAATTTTAATATATAGATAATAGTATATAGAAAATCTAGAAACAAAAATAAATATTTTGGGATTTTTTTGATGATTTTATTATTTTATTGAATTTTGGAGCTTTTATTTTTTTGTCTTTTTCTTTTTCTTTTCTATTTTTAGGAATTTTTTGTTTGGAGTTGCAAAATATTAAAAATAAACAAAAATGTACTTTTTTTGGATTTTTTTGAAAAGGTTTTATATTTTTTGTAATGTTCAGTTCGAACAAGGACATAATGCGCCTCTTTTTTTTTAAAAAAGTTAAAATGACTAAAATAAAAAAAATAAAGATATAGGTGAATGTGTATGTTAAGGGGCACTTAATCCATTTTTTTCATAATGTTTGAAGCATGGATGACATTTTTAATAAATAGAAAACAAGTACAAAAAATACAATACTAGAAGGGGCATAATTTAATTGACAATAAATGCGAGGTTGATAATGCAAATATCGCAAAGCTTTATACTAGTATTTAAAATTTTTAGGCTAAAACAAAATACAAAAACTCACTTGGGGTTTGCTAGAAAATGGCCACCTCTCGTAAATTGACCTGGTACGGACCAAAATGCAATATTAAGGAAGTTCAGGGTTCCTACGCAATTATACAAAAAGATTTACACTAATTAAAAATATTACATGACTAAATATAAAATGAAAAAAATGCAGGGGAAAAGATGCAAAATAACCCCACTAAGCCGCTATCGGACGACTCCTGGTATTCCACTTGACACGCAACACGCTCTGGACAGTGGATAACCCCATTCACGGATGAAGCGTCAAGATTAGGTCTCGGCATAGATCTAACAGTCGCAGATGTGGGTATCTAACGACTGCTGCTCCTAATGGCGGTTGTTCTTAATCGGATGGCAGAGGAGAGACCTAGATGAACTGGGAAGAACTAAAGGCTTGAGTCGCTTAGATCGAGTGGATCTCGTGTCTCCGACCACCTGGGATGCTTGCAAGGGGCTCAAAATGGAGCTCAAGCTCCTCCACACCTGCAGGACCCTTCAGAAGTCTCCAGGACCCATCGATGGGGTCCCTGGAATCTCTCGAGAACAAATGGGTCTAGGAAGCCTTCGACTGCGTTAAAATCGTCTATAGATGAGGCTTTCAAGCTCCATACCTACAGGGTTAGCTTTGGCGAACAAAAACGATATGTTCGAAGCAATTTTTGGGGTGAAATGGTATAGGACGGTAGCGAGCGGACGTCTCTAGTGAGCATCAGAGTTGGAGACGTAGATCTCTATATCCACAAAGGATCTGGGTTAATGAACATTTCTGGGATGTAGGAGAAGCATCGGGAAACGAGATGATGCGAGAGTCAAGGCATAATCACAATCGAGTCACAGTCAAGGGGTTTGCGAGAGTCCAGCTCCGGCGATCTATGAATGAGCTATTTTATGGTAAGGCATTGGATTGAACCTAGTACTAAGGGCTAGAAATGAAACTAGAAACTAAAATCTACCTAGAAAGCAAGAAAAGGGAAAGAAGCTCACTGGGGACATCCTCGAAGCCAAGCTTTGGGTGGAGGAGCTCCAACGAATTAGATCTCTCGATTCTACACACCAGGAAGCTCGCCAAACCACGGAGAGGGTGGCTGTTGTCACTTGGAACCTCGATCCAAGCTAGGGTTAGGGATTTTTAGAACATTAGATGACCAAATCAAATGGAGGTCATATGAGAGATTAAATACCTGTCACCATTGACTAGGGCGTTGGGCTCGATTTAGTGGCCCATCGTCCAAGGAATCATCACTGCGTGAAAGTGTATGGAACAAAAGTCAAGAGCAGATCAAGCTGAATGGATGCAAGGATTTTGTGCAAAAAAATCGTGAAGATGAGGTCAAACAAGGTCTAACACGTCTTAGAGCCTCGGTCAGAGAGTTAGTCGAGGTCAAATGGGGGCGGGCCCTGATTGGGCCATGTCACACGAATGAGGACAAAACAGATTCAAAATTCAATGTTAATTTAAAATAAAATGTTAAATGTTGTATTATTTTTTAGTTAAAATATAAAAAATGTTTATTATTTTATGTAGTATTTTGATATGATTTTTATTTATTTTTATATGTTTATTTACTTGAAGTTACTTTTTACAAGTCTATTTATAGGTATATTGACCTTTTGACCGATGTTTGGTTGGCAATAATTTTTATTTTTATATTTATCATTTTGTTTTCTTAATTATGAAATATAACCTTATGTTTATACATGTAAATATATTTTTGTTATATTATTCTGATTCATATGTACACTTAATAAATATGTATACTTATTACATAGATATAAGTATATATATTCATCTACGTAGTTTTATATACTATTTTATTTTAGTATCTCTTTATGGTTTTATTCTATTTAAGGTATGTATATATACTTTAAATAATATTTACAAAATTACAAAATTATAAAATTATAAAGGATTAAATAGAATGAATATTTTATTCAGGTATATAGTAAAATAGGGTTCCAAAAACAAACTTTGCCTCTTAACTCAAAATTAAATGAAACCACCTTCAATAAATAACTTATTAAGAGTATATATAATTAAAGATGATTGTGTACATTTTGAGTTCATATGGAGAAAATATGGGTTTGGGATTTTGGATTTTGGCTTTTTATTTCGAGTGTAAAAAGTATAGTGTATTATTTTTGTGTAAAACTCAATTTTGTATTTTTCTATTTTTTTATCTACAACTTTATGTACAAAGTTTCTTCATTTGAGGTACAAATAATAAAGATCAAAATAGTTTCCAAAAAATGCAATATTGAAGGGTAAAAATTAAAATTCTTATTGTGTATTTGACCCTTATCTCCCGCTACTTTATTCCTTGTCTACCACGTCATCAAGATGCCTATGTCTCGGGAATTAATGACATAAAATACCTTTGGCATTTTATTTCTATTTCTTTTCTTTTATTTATTCTTTTATTTTATCTTTAAATAATGTATTTTATACAGTATTTATACAATAAATAATGAATGTTAATTTGCATCAAATAATGATATTTACATGCATTTAGCTTGTTTAAAGGTCAAAATGAAAGAATAAAAGTGATGAAATGGATATTCGTCACCCCTCTATACTTGGCTTTGCTAGTTCTAGCAAATACTTATGTAATAAGTGCAGAAAATAAAAATAAAAGAAAAAAAAGAAATAAATTGGATTGATTTTAAGTAGTCTTCAAACTTGTCTTCACAAAATCAAAGTTTGGAGAGTAAGTTGGACCTTTGGATTTTTAGGTGTGGTTGGAACTTATTGGTATTTGGATTTAAAACACAACAACCTCAAGGACCCATAACACTATGCTCATGTCTCCTCTATGGCCAGGTCAGAATAAGTCAACTCATACGCAAACCCTTATGACTATGAATATATCTTGGATAGTATGTATGATATCTAGCTCCTCGGTTTGCAGGGTAAAAGTCACTCTTCTCCAGGTAAAAGTCACTCTTCTCCAAATGGTGACCCTAATTCCCTAATCCAACACTCTTTACTCAATAAGTGGGGTATTCCATTCTACGTTCGAGTGCAACCAACTCAAGAAGAGGAGTGGAGAGAAAATGGACGGTAACCAGTGTAGCTACCTATCCTAGGAGGCTTGACCAGTGTAGCCAAGTCATCCAGCTGCAAACTCACATACATAAGACTTTGAAGCTCAAACTTGCTTATTTACTATACAAATATATACACTCCAGCATGCATTTTATTTTCAATCAGGACCGCCCACTTTTTTGGAGTTTTTGAATTTTCATTTTCCATTTTTTGAAACAACATTTACATAGGCTTTTGCCTCCTTGAGAGTTGGGGTACAATGGCCACAAATGTGTGACTTCCGATGTTTTCCATTGACTTGTGTCTCATGCCGATAAATCCAACCCTTTACCACTTAAACTGAGTTTAGCAAAGTGTAAGGTGCATGTGTGGCAAGCTAGGTCATTATCAACAAGAGTCATGTGTGTGCTCCTAAAACTCTACTTATTCAGTCAAGAAGATACTGAACTAAGTCACATGATCTCAGAGAATTAAGTAAAGTAGATCGGGATTACCTCAATTCCATCCCAGATCTAGGTTTCTGTGAATTAAGTTGGATTTAAGGTTCCACCAAGCTCCAATCTTCAGCTTTATTTTGACTTATTCAAGTATCAAACTCAATCTGAAAAATGAAAATGCTACGTACAATGCAGAAAATCTTTTAGTGATGCAATATTCTACTTTTGAACTTTTTATGGATTTTTTGAGAAAGATTTTGCAAAATTTTGTGCAATTTTTGAAAAGATTTTGTAGTTATTTTTGGGATTTTTAAATTTTGCAAAATTTTAGAGATTTTTTCAAAATAAAATTTTTACAAAAGAAATAGGTACAGATATTTACACAGGAGTGCTTCTTATTATTTACAGGAATTGGGTTTTTAGGAATTTATGGGATTGTATAGTTTTGTAAAGAATGTACATGGTTCTCAAATTAATTTGAAAAGAATTTTCCAAACATTCTGGACACTTTATTTTTGTAAACTAATTTGGATAACAAATTTTATAGAAATTTTACAAAATTTGAAAATTATTTTGCAAAGATTTTTCAAATAGTATATATAGATTTTTTTTCAAAATATCTTTGCAACCATTTTCCAAACCATTTGCAAATAGAATTTCTAACCATTTTATTCCACATAAAGAAGAGAAATCTTTATAAACAAAGCATTTTTACAAAGGTCGAAACTATTTTACAAACATTTTTCAAAAGATTTTTCAAAGAGATTTTCAAACCATTTTTAAACATTTTGCAAAACATTTTTACCTGATTTATTAATCGGTCTATACAAAGAGGTTTAATGAATTTTATACAAGTATTTTCTTTACACTTAATTAATTATATTTTAGCCATATTTTTTGAAAATATGTAAGTACGAGTTATGGATAAAGTATATACGAAGTATATACGACCACCCTATACTTAGCTTGATCTATTTCCTCATTGATCTGAAAGAAAAAGATAAGAAATAACTCGTACTGAGTATAAAAAAGCCTATACTACAACAACAGCAACTAAAGAATGAACGAATGAGAAGTTGACCGTCCCCCCTATACTTAGGATGAAATAATCCGAAATATAATAGACTATACACAAGGTAGGGAGGGTCAAGGGAGGGAATGTATGAAATCATCAGCTCAACCTGTCTCCCCATACTTAGGGAAAATATCCCTAAGTATAGACAACGGGTCAAAAGTTGAGGGTACATGTAAGGGATCAGAAAATGAACAACTCGGGGTGTACACCCCCTATACTTAGGACAAAGTACTTCCTAAGTATAGAAAGGATGAAAAGGGTGACACCCTTTCGGAAGAAGAAGAAAATAAAGACGAAAAGAAGAAAAGAAGAAAATATCTTTCAAAAATATTTTTGTCTGCTTTGTCCGATTCATCTGATGTGGTGGAATTCAACTCATCTTCATATACAACTTAATAGAATCCACAATGGACAAGAAGGTGTCGTGCTCTAGGTATGGTTTGAGTAGCTGTCCGTTGACCATGAAAGGTTGTGTGTCACATGATAATTCTGATATCACTATGTTGTCGTTGTCACGCACATGTTTTACTGTAAACGACCCAGTCTATTTGCTTTTCAATTTTTCCAGAAAGATTTTCAATTTCCCATCAAACTGCCAAACCCTCTGACCTGACTCGAAAGTCTTTCTACGGATGTGCTTGTCGTGCCACTTCTTGACCTTATCCTTGTACATCAGATTGTTATCATATGTGTAATCTCTAAATTCAAGCAGTCTGTTCGGATCCAAATTTCTATTCTTCTTGGCCTTCTTGGAATCCAAATTGCAAACATTAATCACCCACAAGGATTTATGAATAAGTTTAACAATCAGATGGCATGGCTTGCCGTAGACCAGGTCGTAGGGAGACATTCCCAAAGGTGACTTGTACACGGTTTCGTAAGCCCAAAGAACTAAGTCAATCAACTGAGCTCAGTTCTTACGATCCGGACATACAAGCTTCTGAAGAATTATTTTGATTACCTTATTTGAGCATTCAACCAAGCCATGGATCGTGGGTGGTAGGGAGAAGCGGCACGATATTCAATGTAGAATTCTTGAGTCAGCTTCTTCACCTCTCTGTTGATAAAGTGGATATCCCCATCTGATATGAGGATCTTCGGAATTCTGAATCATGAAATAATGTGATGTTTCAGGAAACGACAGACGGTGATGACTGTTGGCAGCTTGGGTTGGAAAATCTTCCACCCAACGACTAACATAATCAATAACAACTAGAATGTAATTCATATCTCTGTCTATTTGGAAATGGGCTCATAAAATCAATGCCCCAAGCATCGATTACATCTAAAATATGGATACATTTCAGGGACATTGTATCTTTCATTCCAATGGTTCCACCCATCTCCTGGTAGTCAGTGCAGTCTTCACATAGTCTTCTACATATTTGAACAAGGTTGGCCACCATAGGTCGCTTTGGAGTACTTTTGCTACCGTACTTCTAATTGATTGATGTCCTACAGCTTATTGATCGTGACAATGCACGATGATACTAGGAACTTCCTCTTAAGGGATACACCTTCTCTAGATACAATCTACCCACTCACGAAAGACGTATGGATCCTCTCACTGATAAAAGTGAATATATGAAAAGAAATTGTTTGCTATCAGCTTGGGCCAATCTTGTGGAGTTCTCTTGGATACAAGACAATTTACAATATCGATATACCGGCGGAGCGAGATCGCTAATGTGATTGCCTCGTCTAGAAAGGTCTCAGTTATTGTTGAAGAGGATTAGGTGAGGGTATAAAAATATCCTCACTAAATAAGAAGCGAAGACACATTGTCACTGAGGCGACCACTAACGAAACCCTACATCAAACAACAATTAACCACAATAAATACAAAGCAATGAAGAGCAAAAATGTTGAGTTAAAATTTATTAGAAATCTACAAAAAACGTATATAGTGTGCAAGCATGTGTAAAGGTCGAACTCAGGGAGCAAACGATAGATTGGGTAATAACAAACAAAACTTGTCCTTTCCTCTTGTCCATTTATTAACTTTTGTATGGTTTTTTAATTTTTGATTTTTTCATTTGAATTTTTATAATTTTTTATAATTTTTATTTTATCATTTTTATTTTACTTTTTATATTTTCCGATAATCAATTTCTTTTTTTAAATAATTAATATGAAATATAAGGCTATATATAAAATATAAGATAAATACTAATAAAAATAAATAAAATACATGGAATAAAATGTTTTTGGGTTTAAGTAATTTTCTAATGTCTTTATGATTTTTCTGGTATTTTTGCATTTTTTTATGTATTTTTAAAATCTAAATATCTCAAATCAGGGAATAAATAAATAGGCAGAATTGATATGAAGATTAATAATAACAAAAAAGTCCAAAATTCTTCAAATCAACTTCGATAAATAGATGTTAATATAAATAAAATTTAGAAATAAAATTAAATACTTTTTATGTTTTGGGAATTTTATATCTTTTTTCTAGATTTTGGATCTTTTTACTTTTTTTGGTTTTTCTATTTCCATTTTAAAGTTTTTTTAGTCTGGAAATATAAAATACTAAAATAAATAATATATGATTTTTTTGATATTTTTCAAAATGTTTTTGCAATTTTTTGTATTTTCTAAGTTAGGTAAGGACACAACGTGCTCATTTTACTTTTAATAAATAGTTAAAATGCCCAAAATGCAAAAATAAAATTATGAATTTAAAGTGCATGCTAGCAGACATCTAACCCATTTTTTGCATAATATTTGGAGCACAAATGCTATTTTTAATAAATAAAATTCAAGCACAAAAATAAATGAACTAGCGAGGGCATATCTGCAAATAACATTAAAGATAGGGGATCATGTAAAAATTTACCAAAAATATACAACTAATATTTGAATTTAATGGACTATTTTACAATTCACAAAAATGCTAGGGTATACATGCAATTTGCCTAGCTCACGTGGGATGACACGTGAGTTGAGCTGGACTGAACCCATTTGCAATATTAACAAAAGACAAGGGTCACTTTGCAATTATTACAAATATATTGAAATAGTTTAATTATATACAAAACTACATAAAAATATAGCAAAAGTACTGGGGAAGATATGCAAATTACCCCATTATGCGTGCGATCCAATGACGCGTATCATCTCACTTAAAAAGGTGGCAGACCCTGGAGGCTTGATGATGCGTCGCCAATCTACGATCGTGATCGCATCTGGGTTTCCATTGGAGGGATGAAGCTGGCGATGATTGAACGATCACGATCAGAACTAGAGTTCCTCCATGATCCAACGGCTCTTGCTTCGCTCGAAGAATAGGGAATCCTTGATTCCTTCCTCCCCTGAGCTACTCCTTCATCGTTGAGCTGCTCCACAGGCTCGAGGAGGTCTTCTGTTGTCGAAGGTGCTTCCAGAATGGTTCGTGGCTCATTGATCGAGCCCTGGAGGTTGAGTCTACCTGGAGGTGCTACTGAACTACTATGCCACTCAGATGGGGATCTTCTAGACCTACAAAGAAGTCAAGAAGAATGTCCTAGCACAGGGGAAGGTTCCAGGCTTTTATTTGTGTTAGTTTAGGGTAATATGGAGCGAGGCAGAGATGCTCAGGCAAAGGGCGACAAAGGAGCATTGATTTTCAGATCAATGGGTGATCTGGGTGATTGGTTATGGGCGAAGTATGGAGGGTAGGGAAGGTAATGAGGTGTCTGGTGGAGGTTGGAGATAGGTGTGCTACGGTGAAAACAGACGACGGAGCTCGAGAGCTTCAGCGAGGTGGAATCTTAGTACTAAGGGAACCACATAATTAAAACATGAAATTAAATGCAGAGAATGAAATACAAGAACAAAATCAACCTAAGGAAAGTAAATGTGCAACTCTTATATCTAGCTGGAGGACCAAGGAGCGAGGTGACCAGAGGTCCGCCATGGGTGCACCTCCCTCCTCCTTCAGGCGATCTAGAGCTCTAGGGGGTCGCCAACTGTCACCTGGTGACACGCATGGCCGAAGATGAAGGCTTTAGGGCTCAGAAAAATGACAAATTTTTTCATGGGAGGACGGAGGTTATTATTTAACATAGAGTGGGCACCCTAATTTACCTATGGTTTGGGGCGAATCGAAGCTATGTACAGGAGATCTAAGGAGCATGCATGATTCATTGAAAATCAGGGATCCGAGTTTGTGAAGGGCTCGAGGGTAATGGAAAATCGGAGCGATGGGGAGAAATTCATGAAGATGGGTTGTTCGAGACATCTGATTCAGTTAGAGGCGGGAAGGACAGTTAACTTGGGTCAACAATCCCTACCTCCTGATTGTTCCATGGAGGACACTATAGGACAAAATAGTTAGTTTTATTCGAAATTAATTAATTAAAATAATAAATGATTTTATTCATTTTTTGGTATATAATAAAAAATGTTTATTAATTTATGTAGTTTTTTAATATGTTTTTATTTATTTTTCTGAGCTTATTTGTTATAAGTTATTTCTTAGGGGTATATTTATAGATATATTGACCTATGTTTTGCATATTTTGTTTTTATTTTGTATTTTTGATTTTCTTATTTTATTTTCGTATTTTTTATATTTAAAACTTATTTTTAGGTATCCAAATATAAATTTAATTTATTTTTATGATGTATTATATACACTTAAATAAATAGGGGTATGTATTATATAGGTATAAGTATAGGTATTTCATCTATATACTTATATAGAGTGTTTTATTTTTGTGTTTTATTTATGATTTTATTACATTCTAAATATGTAAATATATGATAAATATTATTCACAAAATTATAAAAATATAAATTATAAAAATAATAAAGAATAAATAAAATGAATATTTTATTCAAGTATATGGTACAATAAGGGTCCAAAAACCTAACTTTGATATCTTAACTCCAAAAATTATGAAACCACCTTCATTAAATAGATTATTAAAAGTTATATATAATTATAGGTGATTTTGATATATTTTGAGTTTTTATTTAGGAGATATAAATCTGGGAAGTTTTGGTTTTGGCTTTTTATTCGGAGTATAAAATGTACACTGAGTATTATTTTTGTGCAAACTCAATTTGGTATTTTTATTCGTATTTTTGTACAACTTTTGAAGTACAAAGTTTCGTTATTTGAGGTATAAAAGATAGAAAATCAAATAGAACCCAAAAATGTTTTATTGATGAATAAATAAATGGAAAATTTATTGGTGATTTTTGGCCCTTATCTCCCCCTAGTTTATTCCTTATCGACCTAGTCATCAAGATGCTTAGGTCTTGGGGTTTATGGTCATAAAATACCTTTGATATTTTATTCTTATTCTTTTATTTCTTTAAAATTTTATACACAATAAATGGAATAAATAAGGAATGTTAATTTGTACAAAATAATGCTATATACATGCATTATCTAGGGTTTTAAGGCAAAAAATAGAATAAAGGTGTTGAAATGGAGATTCATCACCCCCTATACTTGACTTTGCTTGTCCCTAGCAAATACTTATGCAATGAGTGCAGAAAAATAAAAAAAAGAAAAGAAAAAGAAAGAAAGTGGATTGATTTTAGTTCTTACACTTGTATTCACAAAATCAAAGTTTTGAGATAGGGTCAGACCTTGGTGTGGGAATGTGTGTGGAACCTGGTTGGGAACCAACCTTCGAGAGTCACAGAACTCAGTTCAAACCACGTCAATAGCCATGTCAAAACCTGTCTACATCATACGTAGACCTTTATGACCATGAAGCTAACTTTTACGGTGCAAGTGATAGCATCTCTTCCCAACTAAAATGACAAAAGAACTGACTTCTCTAGTATGACAACCCAATGATTCCCCAATCCAGCAACTCTTTCCTCCAGGAGCGGGGTATTCCCTTCTATGTTCAAGTGCATCCGACTCAAGAAAAGGGGTGAAGATAAGAATGGATAGTTGACAGTGTAGCTACCTATCTGGAGATGCATGGCCAGTGTAGTCAAGTCATCCAGCTGCAGGGTCACATGATTTCTGACTTTTGAAGCTCAAGCTTTCTTACTTCAAATATATGCATACTATGGCAGGCATTTTATTTTTAATCAGGCTTGTCCACATTTTTGTAGTCATTATTTCAACACACTTTTTTAAAATACTACAACAACATTTATAGAAGGAGTTTTTCCTCTTGAGCTAGAAGACTATCCCTTTCTTAAAGCATTATTGCAACCCAGACTCACCTATCTATAGATGCCGACGCCACTAGATGAGTTGGGGAGCACTACCCTTCCTAGACAAGGAAACATGTTTCCACTCATATGTGTCTCATACTGACAAATTCAATCCCCTTACCACTCCAACTGAGTTGAGCCAAGTGAAAGGTGCGGATGTCCAAGTTAGGTAATGCCCGACAAGAGTAATGTGTGCGTCTCGAAAAGTTCGAGTTAAGCAGTTGAGGTGTCTTGAACCCAAACCTGATCCTCAAAGAATTTAGTCTGAATAGACCTGAAGTACCTCAAACCTAGTTCCTATATGGTTCCAGTGATTTAGGTGCATTAACCGGCTTTAAGTTATAGGATGGTTCCACATATATCCTAGGCAAAAAGAAGCGTTCAGAATAAGTGGCTGCCTTCGCCCTGTGAAACCGGCTACCTGCCTATCAATAACCGCTTCTTCACATGTTGACTAAGACCACTGGTTTGAATGCAAAGGGGGTTGAGCTACGCGACTCTTTCCAAAGACTTGACGATTGTTCTAGGCCTAATCCCTTTTTCCTTCCCGATCTGGAGGCCCTACTCTAATAAGCTGCCTTTCTTCTTTGTGGGTGACAGAACTAGACTTTATATATAGATATGTGGTTTTCTTTTGTGACTTCTGAAACTGGAATTGGAACTAGTGGACCTGGCTACTTTGAATTAAACTCTTTTGGTCCTTCTTCGGCATCTAGCCTCTAGATTGGCTTTGATAATTCATTGCTTGCTGTCTGATTTTCTTAGTAGACTTGATTGGAACTAAGAAAGAAGCACTAGGAAATGGCTAGTTAATAGGGGGTGGTCTTGAGCTACTTTCGAATGCTGACTGTATAAGTTCTAGAGTTGCATGTAGTTGGTGGAAAGAGGTCTAGCATTCCTTTTAGAGAGCTCCCATTCCTATGAGACAACATCCTTCTTCGACTTTACTCAAAATAGTTCAATCGTTCAAACCTAATCCGAAAAATGTGAATGTTATGCACATGCTATGTACAATGCAGAAAATATTTTTGTGTTGCAATTTTAAAAATTTGAACTTTTTATGGGTTTCTAAAAAGATTTTGCAAACTTTTATGCAATTTTCCAAAATGTTTTACAAACATTTTTGTAGATTTTCAAAACAAAAAGACTTTGAAACAAAAAGGGAAGTATGTGCAAATATTTACATGGGCATGCATTTATTATTTACAATAATGGAGATTTAAAGGATTTACACAAGGGACATGTTATTATTTTTATAGATATATGCAGTTAATGAAAAATGTTTATTTATTTGGATGATATATATATATATTCCTCAAACTTATTAGAAAATAATTTTATAAACATTTCTAAAAATTATAGTCCAAATATTTTTTGCAAATAATTTTTACAAGCATTTACAAACATTTGAAAATTATTTTGCAAAGTTTTTTCAAACAGTTTATATAGATTTTGCAAATATTTTTGCAACCATTTTAAAAGCCATTTGCAAATAGGTTTTCAAAACATTTTAATTCATACAAAGAAAAGGAATTTTATAAACAAAACATTTTTACAAAGGGTGAAAACATTTTACGAAATTTTTTTCAAACATTTTTCAAAAAGATTTTCAAATATATTTTCAAATTGTTTTCCGAACATTTTGCAAAATATTTTTACGTGATTTATTAATAATTATATACAAAAAGAATTGAAGGAATAATATACATCTTTTTATAGTTGAATTAATGAATTGTTTATGTCTATATGTAGTATTTTAGCCATATCATTAAAAATATGAAAGTACGAGTTATGAGTAAAGTATATACAAAGTATATACAACCCTGCTATACTTAGCATGAGCTTTGTCCTCATAGATCGAAAAGAAAAAAGAGAATACATAATCGTACTGAGTATACAAAAGCCTATACTACAATGACCGAATAAGGAATGAAAGAACAAGGAATAAATAAATGAGAAGTCGACCGTCCCCCCTATACTTAGGATGAAATAATCCCAAGTACAACAAGTTGTATCTACATGCAGGGAGGGTCAAGGGTGGGAATAAACAAATCACAACTCGGTCTGTCTCCCACAATACTTAGGGTAGGATATCCTTACGTATAGACAAAAATATTTACAAAAGTGGAGAGAGTGGAGGGGATCAAGAAAAGATAAAATCACGGGGAGAATATACACATCACCCTCTCTATACTTTGGGTAAGTGATCCCTAAGTACATACAACAACAAGAGTGATGAAACAGAACGAAAAAGAACAAATATAGTAGGTGCACCCCCTATACTTAGGACAAGGTATGCCCTAAGGTCTAGACACACAGATATGGCGAATGATCTGGGGTAGACATGATGCACGGAAGAAAGAAGGAACGAAAAGATAAAAAACACACATATATACAAGTAGTAAGGAATGGTGAAGTGCATGACAGTATCTAACAGTCGACTACCATACTCTTGTCATCGTCTCCCTGTGAAAACGGTGATGCGGTCAGAAAGAGAAGGACACCTTAATATGAAATCAGGTTGGTGTCAGCTATCAGGAAAAAAACAGATCGAAAACTAAGCCAAGATCAGGTAGCGAGAAGCAAAATATCAGCTCATAAACAAAGAATGAAAGATCAAAGCTGATATCATAAGACACGTAGGAGGAAGGAACAATACAGATTCCTCCATGTCACTCATAGTGTCCGGAAGATGGAAAAGTGAAGAGCAGGAGACTCTTTACGTCACTCGATATCTGGTGGACATAAGGTCGAAAGATCAAGAAAATACCGAATATCACAAGACATGTCTCAACGTTGCGATGGTCGTCAAGTTGAGCAGACTCAGATGGATCAAAACTCTAAGGAAAATCAGAATACTTGGTATCGAGATCCACCAACTAGGATACACAACTATAGAGGAGATCGAGTACACAAATAAGAAGACTCGGATTCATGCTCCACCAGATCGGAGACATCAGAAATGAAGCTGATACCACAAAATGATGTATCCTCCCGCAAATAACCCTCGGGGAGCGATACATACTAAGTAATGAATAATCAGAATAGAACTCAACCTTGTCAGTGTCGTCAAGGAGCAAACTCAAAGGTGTCAGATCCATCAGACGAATCTTAAGAAGCGATCTCGGTAGGCGACATATGGGATACCCAACAGAAGAGATCGAAAGATTTAGAAAATGTCATTGTATCCCGCAAATACTCCTCGAGGAGTACTATGAACTAGACGTGGAATAATCAGGAGAATGAGGCTCATCCTTGCGAGGACCTTCAAGGAAAGAAGACTCAAAGGAGGACCGGACAAGTAAGATGAGTTATCTCGTGTTCTGATAGATCGAAACACACAATCAGAAAATGAGATCGACAAGTCATATCAGATGAGTTAGTTTCGTGCCCTACTAAGATGGACACACAAGTGGTGAGTGAAAACGATCGTAAAGAAAATGTTGCATTCTCGCATAGATAGTCCTCGGGGAGTAATGCAAACTAAGTCAATGCAAATCAGGGTAATACTGGCATCGAGTCTCAGGTCCTCAAAAATCATCAATCAATCATCAACATGAGTGCGTAAGTCTATGGGAGGGAAAAGAAATGATTAGAGCAATCACAGTGCAGTCCTTCAAATCAACCAAATCAACTAAGATGGATCAAGATGTCAGAAGGAGAACTTGTAGGTTCTAAATGGGGATAAGAGAGTTAGGAGATGGAGGATGGACCAATCAAGAAGAGGAGTGAAATCATGTGGGTTCCAAGTATCATCGCTTTGAAGCACATATAAAGTAGTACATTAAACTTCTGAATCAAGATGGGCATAATTGACTAAAAGAAATCATCAGTCATAATGCAAGAAATCATCACCAATCAATGGGTATAAATCGCATCCTCAATTCGATATGAGAGATCAAAAATACTCAATAAATAACCACACCAATAATAGCGCCAAAATCAGAGTTTGCAATAAAGAATCTATGCACATATCAATGTCAGATCCACCAAAAATAACACACTAATCTCAGTATCCTCAAATCTACCTGGCTTACTCAAATAATTCTTGAAATCAAAACCTCAATGCGGTACTCATATAGTAGCACAACATTCTTGAGTGAAAGAATGGATTATACGGTTGGAACGAGGAGGGTGGGAGAGAATGGAGAAATGAAGACAAAATTGTGGTTTAAGAAGAGGGCCTGCTTGAACCGGACCAGAGATAAGGTGATATGGGCAAGGAGACAACTGCAAAATCTGGCTACTGAAGTGAAGATCAAGACCTGATATCATCACTCAATAAAGGAAATAATAATAATATGTACAAAGAAAGGGAGAAGGACTCAATAAAATGAAGAACTCAAAAATTTGTTGACCTACCAACTCAAAGAATGATGAACATAAATGGACCCAAAATCACAATCAATGTCCAAAGCAAACCCCATGTTCACCTACTCAACATAGTGAAGATCGAAGATGGTGGTCTTTTATATTTTCCATTTTAGAATTAGGTGAGCTTCAAAATAATTGTGCAAGCATGTAGGTAGGCCTGGGATTTGGACACTAATCCTTAGTGTGTACGTATCATAAATAAAGAGCATAAGATAATAAGGGGGTTGCTCTCCCCAAATCAATGAATCTATTACATTATTTTAGAATAATGTAGAGTTAGCAGTCCCAATTTTATTTTGGGTTATCACTTGCTTTGGTATTTTTAAGTGCAATCGTATAATGAGCTTCCAATTCCATTACCATCCTAGGTGATCAAAATCAGAGGGAGAAGGTTGGAAAAGCAATGCAAGTGGGAAATCGATTATGTATTCATAGTCATAAGACTTATAGTGCTTCCCAGCTGTCACCATGCGGGATGTATAACAGAATTGGAAGCCACACTACATGAAATGCAAGCCTATGAAATCGCACGGGAATAGAACATGCTATTAGCGTGAAAAACCACATGCAAACTATCTAGATATGAGACCTAAGTTCGATATTCAATGCCACTCGGTGCCCTCCACAACAGGATCTGCTAGCACAGCATGCGACCTCTCTCAGCACGCGGTTTCAAATCTAAATTGCCAACAATTATGATTTGACTAAGTCCAAAAGAGAATCTATAGGTACATGCAAATATATTAGGTCTTTGGACCTTAATCTATCATGCAAGCAATTCCTAAACTAGGTCTCAATCACAAAAAAATAAAAAATAAAGCGAAAAACAAAGAAAAAGAAAATGATGAAAACACAACAAAATCGACGAGGCCCCCAAGCTAACAATCGCTTGGGCAATGGACCTCATGAAGTGTCAAAGTCTAAGAGAGTCCAAATTATTACAATCGAAGTGTCTCTCTCTCTCACTTAAATTACAAATCAAATAAAATAAAATAAAATAAAAATGTGAGAGACTGTCTTCAAAAATTCCTCCAAGTTTTCATTTGCTGCTCTCTCCTGCCAGCTAAGTCAGAAAGCTGGATCTGCCTTGCTTGGGTGCCCAAGTCCTCCTAAGAAATCCTCCCTCACGTAACGGTCTCTCGCAACATAGTCAAACAAAGAGGGTGATTAGACAAGTCACAAATAATATCAAATTAAATAAAAATTAATAAATGATAAAAATAGACAAGAGTAAAGAGATAAAAAATCACAATCTATGTGGCATTGCTCCCCGGAAACTATTGAAGAGGATTAGGCAATGGTCTAAAAATATCCTCACTAAATAAAAAGCGAAGACACATTGTTGCTTTGGATCTTTTCAATTTTTATGGTTTTTCTTTTTCCAGTTTAGGGGTTTTGGTCTACAAATAAGAAATAATAAAATAAACAACATATATTTTTTTGAGATTTTCAAAATGTTTTCTATTTTTGGTATTTTCTAAGTTGGACAGATATAAAACATGCTCATTTGATTTTTTATAAAAAGTTTAAATGCCCAAAATGCAAAAATAAAAATATAGATTTAAACTACATGCTAGCAGTCATCTAACCCTATCACAGATGTTATTTTTAATAAATAAAATTCAGGCACCAAAAATACATAAAGTAGTGAGGGAATATTTGCAAATAAAATTAAAGAGAGGGCCTCATGTGCAAATTTTCCAAAAATACACAACTAATATTTGAATTTAATTGACTATTTTACAATTCAAAAATCAGTAGGGTATACATGCAATTTGCCTAGCTCTCGTGGGATGACACGTGAGCTGAGCTGGACTGGACCCATTTACAATATCAATTACAAAAATATTGAACTAATTTAATTATTTACAAGACTATACGAAAAGGTAGCAAAAGTGAAGCGGAAGATATGCAAATTACCCCATTATACGATCCAACAACACAGATCATCTCACTTAAACAAGTGGCGAACCTTGGAGGCTTGATTATGCTTCGTTGATCTACTGTCGTGATTACATCTGGGTTTCTATCGGACGGACAAAGCTAGCAATGATTGAGCAACCACAATCAGAACTGGATCTCCTCCACGATCCAACGGTTGTTGCTTCGCTCAAAGAACAGGGAAGAAGGTCCCTGCCTCTGAACTTCAATCCTTGATTCCTTCCTCCCTCGAGATCCTCCTTCGTCGCTGAGGAGCTCCACTGGCTCGAGGAGGTCTTCCGCAATCAAAGGTGCTTCCAAAATGGTTCAGGGCTCACTAATCGAGCCCTGGAGGTCGAGTCTACCTGGAGGTGCTGATGAACCACAAAGCCCCTCAGATGGAGATCTTCCAAGCATGCAATGAAGACAAGAAGAATGTCCTGGCATAATGGAAGGTTCTGGGCTTTTATTTGTGGTAGTCGGAGGTGATATGGAGCGAGGCGGAGATTCTCAGGCAAAGGGTAGTAGAGTAGCATCGATTGCCAGATCACGAGGGGTGTTCTAGGTGGTTGATGATGGGCGAAGTGTGGAGAAATGGGTAGGTAAGGTAATGAGGTGTCTGGTGGAGGTCGGAGACATGTGTGCTATGGTGAAAACATATGCCAAAGCTCTAGAGCGCCGACGAGGTGGAATCTTAACACCAAGCTAATAATGTAATTATAAGATGAAATTAAATGCAAAAAATAAAATAATAGAATGAAATTTACCTAGGGAAAGTAAATGTGTTGCTTTTATACCTAGCCGGAGGACCAGGGACCTGGGTGGCCGGAGCTCTGTCGTGGGTTCACCTCCCTCCTCCTTCAGCCGCTCCAGAGCTCCAGGGCTTCGCCAGCTCTCATCTGGTGACACACGTGACCGGAGATGAAGGCTTTAGGGCACGAAAAAATGACTAATTTTTGCAGAGGATGATGAAGGTTATTACTTATACACATAGTGGGCACACCCTTATAGACCTATGGTTTGAGGCTAATCGAAGTTATGTACCTGAGATCCAAGGGGCAAATGAGATTCATGGAAGATCACAGATCAGAGTTTGTGAAGGGATGAAGGTAATGGAGCATTGGAGTGGCGGGGAGAAATTCTTGAAGATGGGCCACTCGAGACATCTGGCACAGTCAGAGGCAGGGAAGGACAATTGACTTGGGTCAACAGTCCCTGTCTCCTGATTGGTCCACAAATTACACTGCAAGACAAAATATTCGATATTAATTAAAAATAGTAAATGATTTTATTATTTTTTGGCATAAAAATGTTTATTATTTTATGTAGTATTTTAATATTATTTTTATGAGCTTATTTATTACAAGTTATTTTCTAAGGGTATATTTATAGATATGTTGACCTATGTTTTGTATATTTTTTTATTTTTTTTTTGATTTTATTTTTTTTCATATTTTATTTCTTTGCAACTTATTTATAGGTACACAAATATATTTTTATTATATTTTTCTGATTTATTATATATACTTATATAAATAGGGGTATGCATTATATGTATAAGTATATGTATTTCATCTATATATGTATATATCCTATTTTATTTTTGTGTTTTCTTTATGTTTTTATTACATTCTAAATACGTACATATATGATAAATAATATTTACAAAATTATATAAATATAAAATTATAAAAATAATAAAGAATAAATAAAAAGAATATTTTATTCTGGTATATGGTACAATAGGGGTCCAAAAGCTAACTTTCATACCTTAACTCCAAAAAATATGAAACTACCTTAATTAAATAGCTTATTAAAAGTTATATACAATTAGAGGTGAATTTGATACATTTTGAGTTTTTATTTAGGAGATATGGGTCTGAGAAGTTTGGATTTTGGCTTTTATTCAAAGTATAAAATGTACTATGAGTATTAATTTTGTGCAAACTCAATTTTGTATTTTATTTGTATTTTTATCTACAAATGTCATGTAAAAAGTTTCTTTTTTAAGGTATAAAAGATAGAAAATAAAATAGGTCCCAAAAATGCTTTATTGATGAATAAATAAATGGAAATTTTATTGGTGATTTTTGGCCCTTATCTCCCTCTACTTTATTCCTTGTCGACCCAGTCATCAAGATGCTTAGGTGTTAGGATTTAGGGTCTTAAAATACCTTTGGCATTTTATTCTTTCTCTCTTCTTTTCTTTTTCTATATATTTTGCATTAAAAATAATATTTTATACACAATAAATGGAATAAATAAAGAATGTTAATTTGTACAAAATAATGCTATATACTTGCATTAGCTAGGGTTTTAAGGCCAAAATGATAGAATAAAGGTGATGAAATGGAGATTCATCAGTTATAGGCTGCAGGTTCAACTTAGGAGCTTCTGGCTCGGGAAGTCTGGACAAATGATCAACCACCACTTCCGTGACTCCATGCTTATCTCATATTTCAAGGTCAAACTCCTGGAGCATAAGGATCCACCTTATGAGACGTGGTTCAACATCCTTCTTTTGCTGTAAGTACTAGATGGCTCAGTGGTCAATATAGATAATAACCTTGGACCCAAGGACATGGGATTTGAACTTTTACAAGGAAAAAACTACGTCTAACATCTCTTCCTCTATAACCATGTAGTTCTTCTGAGCTTCATCTAGAGTTCTGCTAGTGCAATGAATTACAGATGGCATTATCCTTCCTTTGCCCCAATATTGCATCGATGGCATAATTAGACAGATTTGTCATTATCTTGATTGGAAGTGTCCAATCCGGTGGTTGTAAGACTATGGCCGAAGTGATCAAATCCTTCAATTGATTAAAGGCTTGGAGAATATGGTCGTCAGCAATGAAATATGTCTCCTTGCTTAACAATTCAATCAACGATCGAGCCAATTTTATGAAATCTCTGATAAATCATTGGTAGAAGCCGATGTGCCGTAAGAATGACTGGACTCGCTTGATGGTAGTTGGTGGGTAAAGTTTGGAAATCACCTCCACCATGGTTGGGTCAACTTCCATGCCAGGTTTTGATACAACGTGACCCAATACTATTCCTTCGGTCGCCATGAAATTGCTCTTCTCCAACGAGAGCACAAGATTAACTACGCAACACCTCTCTAGAACTCGATCGAAGTAGTCAAGACATTGATTGAATAAATCTCCACAGATCAAGAAATCATCCATGAAAGCCTCTAGAAAACTGCCCGTCGACGAAAACTGCAAGCATACATCGCTAGAATGTAACTGGGGCATTGCATAGCACGAACAACATCTGTTGGAAAGCATACATCCCAAATGGATAAATGAATGTTGTATTCTCTTGGTCTTTGAGCATAATAACCACTTGATTATATCCGGAGTAACCATCCAAGAAGCAGAGATATTCCTTCACGTATAGTCTCTCGAGAATCTGGTCGATGAAGGGCAGCAGAAAGTGGTCCTTCTTTGTGGCAAGGTTCAAACGTTTTAATCCGCACAAACTCGCCATGAGGTCGGCACTCTAGTTGGAATCTCCTCTCCTTTGTCATTAGTAACAATGGTGATCCTGGACTTCTTTGGCATAATGTGCAGGGGACTAATCCATTTACTGTCAGAAATGGGATATATGAACCCCGCATCACACCATTTCTGAATTTATTTCATGACGACCTCCCTGAGGTTTGGATTCAATATCCTTGGAATTCGTGGGAAGGCTTATTGTCATTTTTTAGGTAGACGTGATGCGAGCACAGAGATAGATTGATCTTATGGAGATCCAATATATTCTAGCCTATTGACTTGCAGTTTCATTCATGAACCTCCATCGGACGAGATTCCTGGTCTTTGGTCAGATGTGCATTGATAATGACCGGATACATGTACAACTCTCCTACAAAGAAGGCATAGTTCATTTTGGAGGGTAGAGCTTTGAGCTTCGATGGAGTGGGTTCTACTTCAGTGGTGACTTTAGCGATTACAATAGGTGGTGGTTCTTTCATTGGTTCAGTGTCCACCTATGTCTGTTCAGCTTCTTTACTCAATGATTCACATAATTGTCCAATGATATCTTCGTCGTTGGAAAAAAAAGCTTCAATGGTCTATTCTTGGTCTTCGAGGCTCGGAGGGCCCACATAGAATCCGTCAAATGCATCAGCAAATGTCTCATTATCATTGACAGAGGGAAATTCGACTGTTGTCTCCACCACTTCCTCATGGAAAGGGAATTCTGGATCTCGATATCATCAATGAATAAGTTTTTATCCTGAACTTCTACCAGAAAGTCGCAGTCTTCTTTGCAGTTTGGTTTAAGCACACTCAACTCAGATGCAACCTCTGCGGGTTTCAGCTCGGTTATGGTCTCTACCTATACTTTGTGATTTCTGGAGCTGAACGTGATCTCTCCAGTGTCGTAGTTCACTACTGCCTCGACTGTTCGAAGGAACAACCGGCCAAGAATAATGGGGATGGGGAGCAGAGATGTAGAGACGTCCATGTCTAGTACAAAAAAATCAATAGAGAACTAAGCTCCCTGAACCATGATGATTGCATCCCCCAACATGCCCCTCTACAACTTGACCGACTTGTCTGCAAACTGTATAATCATCTTAGTAGGTTTAAGCGGTCCGATCCTGAATTCTGAGAGTAGTGAAGTTGGCATAAGGTTGACAGAAGAGCTGCTGTAGAGAAGGGTTTGCTCGAACTCTTGATTGAACATGTTGCATCGGATGAGTGGTGCTCCTTGTCCATCTTTTTGTCCGGGAGATTGCTGATGGTATTGACAGTCACCATGGTGAGGATGTGCTTCTCATTCTTTCCA
This sequence comes from Ottelia alismoides, assembly GCA_037367405.1. Taxonomy (NCBI): domain Eukaryota; kingdom Viridiplantae; phylum Streptophyta; class Magnoliopsida; order Alismatales; family Hydrocharitaceae; genus Ottelia; species Ottelia alismoides. The sequence continues at coordinate 588,809 of JAZKJV010009907.1, forward strand.
TTCTAGCTTCTAGGATTGTGTGGCCGAGGTCGGTGCCTTGTTGTACATGCTTCTTTGAGTCCTTTCATCACTGTAGACATGTATTCGAGAGCTTTCATCAAAAGCATATTTAAGACCAATTTTTATATAATTTTGTACAATTGAAGGATCAAACAAAGCATTTTTCAAATTTTCAAAATTTTTGGTCTTTTTCATTGCTTCAGGAAATGGAATATGTGAAGAATCGGAAACTTTGCCATTTACAACTTTGTCCATATCATTATGTACATGTAGATGGCAGAAAGAATCAAAATCATCTACAAGTAGTGGACTAAAAAATGTAGGCTCGGCTTCCTTGATGAGCTCTAGATATGCTGCAAGTGATGGCACCTCCAAGGTTGAATGTTCTCTACATGGTCTAATACTATTGTTATCTTTTTGTATTTTGTTCATTTTTTGTGAATTTTCTGCAGATGGTGCTCCTCCAAAAATGGGTGTTGTTTTTGCTGCTGGTTTGGTTGATGGCTCACCATCAGATGCATGATGCTTTCCCTTCACAGACGTTGATGGTCGGAGTGTCCTACCGCTCCTGAGAGTAACAACATTAGATATAAACAAATTATTTTCATCTGAATTAGGTAGAATACTACAAGTTACCAACTCCTTGTGTCGGAGGTTATTTGGGTTTGCCTCGACCTGGGCTAGAATGACGGTCTTGGCAGCCGTCAGGTCATCTATCTTTTGGCTCATTTCAGCCATATTTTTCATTAAATGCTTCAGAGAAGCAAGAGCTTGGTTTATCATTGCAACCTCAGAAGAGTCACCCTGATGGGGCCTCTGACTCCGTTATTGTTGGGGAGATTACTGTTGGTATACCTAGGATGAATAGTGAGGAGGGGGATGAGATGAGTATGACTGGTTGTGTTGATAGGGGTATGAATTTTGATAATTATCAGCTAGCTATTTCTAGTTATACTGAGATTGTCGGTAGTCGGGCTGCTGGTATTGTTGCTTCTAATTGCTCCCTAGTTGCGGAGGCTGCTGATACTGGGACTGAGAGGGCTGGAAATTCCTCCCCCTACTGCTATTGGTGGTATGGCCAGTTGGTCAAGTTCTGACTATGGAATTATCCCTGAGGACGAGCCAATTACTATTCATTATCCCACACACCATTGATCTCTTAGATGAGCAATGGGGGGTGATTGAACTGCTCATGGTACACTGGCAAGGAGTCTGGTTGTTAAAGCACCATCTGGGTCTGTTACTGCTCTAGCTACTACTCAGGGGCCTGCTTGTATTATACGTGATGGGTAGGATGAGATGGTGGAGGACACGATTGAGGAGGTTGTGTCGTTGCAGGTTCCTTCTACTCAGCAGGAGTCTCGACGGCATCAGTCACCGAGTTGCAGGCACTGATTGTTCTGACAAGAAACTCCATATGTGTTGCAATCAAGTCGAGCTTGTCCAAGTCCTGGGTTCTCTTCTTGATGATGACATGTTTTTTAAGGACTTACGACCTCTTCTCAATGATGTCCACTTTGGTCCAATGGCTCCCGATGATTCTAAGGTTGGAGATCTCGTCCTTGACCTCAGAATGAGCCTCCATGTTGATAGGCTTGTGGCTAGTTGGAGGCACCTTCATGTAGGCTCGCGATGGTGATTGTGCAGCCTCTCCTTGAAACATTTCTTCAAAAATTTCCCATATGATGTCTTTGTCCTTGTTAAAGTGTGAGCCACCACAGGCAGCATCAAACAGTCTTTGACTTTCAAGTGTCAGCCCACCGAAGAAGTGCTGAACTAGAATAGTCTTCGGAATTTCATGGCGAGGACACTTCTCCTGCGGATCTTTGAATCTCTCCCACACTTCATCGATCGTCTCGTGGGGCTACTAGATGAAACTGGAGATGTGGGCACTCATCTAATTCAAGTGATCGAGATGATAAAATTTATGAAGGAATGCAGACTTTAGCTCCTCCCAGGCCATAACTACCCTTCCAAATAGTTTGGCGATAGTTGTCTTGCCTCTCTTTCCACATAACAGTGTCAACCTACTGAATTGTTTTCTTCAACATCTTCCCTATTCATCTCATCTTCTTTGTGGAATCCATTCTCTCTCTCAACCTCTCTCTCACCAGTCCTCCTTCTCAAATCATTCAACATATCTGGGAAAGTTGCATGGGCTAATCCTTGGTTTGTCAACTACTGCTAGATTTCCTGGATTGATGCAAGGACCTAGTTGTTGAATTAATTCTGTGTTGTGCAATGCCCTTCCCCTTATCTGCCTACTCGGCTGGTTGGGGTTGCGGTCCCTTTCATCTTCTGATAGACATTCTAGGTTCTGATTGAAGTTCTGACTCTTGATCAGGTTCTTGATCTGCATGGTTGACTAAATCGTGATCACTTTTTCTCTGAAAACCAACTGCTGAGATGAATCTGGAATTAAGGTCAATCCCAGATGGTTGTGAATGGATTATAGGATATTGACTGAAATCGATCTCCATCAACAAGGGGTTGGTTCGGGGACAAGAGTAATCCCAGTTTATTTGAAGAGGAAGCGCTAGTTCGGGCTGCGAGTCCATCACGAACAATGGATTTATTGGAGAAAGATAGGTATTAAAAGAAGAGAGGATCGAGGAGTACAAGGAGAGGTTCCCAAGGTATGAACCGATGTCCTAGAGATCACCCCGTATTATTCGAGATGTTGGCGGCATGGAATCGATGTGGGTGTCGTTGGAGTCCCGACTAAACCATCCATGAGTGGACATCTAAAGAGGGTCAAAAGGAGATAGATGATGGATGATAGATACAACGATAAACAAGGAACAAAAGTAAGGTAAAATAGTAGAAGGCTCAAAGTTAGCGGGGTCAAAGAGGAAATATGCAAAAGAGCAAATGTGGTAAAAATATGCAAGTGCACGAGACTTTGATCTTAGATCCTAAACTAGATCCAAACAAACACAATACAAAATTGGTTCACTAACTCAATCCAATGTGAAGCCGTAAGAGTTCGGCTATTTTTATCTTTTCAATTTTAGGGCTATTAATTCAAGTAAAAATTGTCACGAGTCCTTAAGTGGCTAGCCCTAGAGAAGAGCGTGTATTGCCGAGATGATTCTTCCTGTACTTGTTCCACCTCCTTTATATCCCGTGATCTGCGCTCTTTCAGGTCATCAACTTCATGCCTGGGTGGCTACTCGGCCAAAGAAATAGAGAGAGGAAGCTGATAACGGCGAACCCAAATACTTCGGACCAAGCTTGCAATAGACTCACATGTGTATGTGCTAGGCCCTACTCGGACGCGGAACGACGAGACCGACACACTCGTGAGGGCATGGCCTGAGCTCAGTACTTTGGATCAAGTTGGATATTCTAAACAAGGCAATAACATCATGCTCGACAAGACCCTACTTGTTCATGTACGATAGGAGAGAAGGTAGTTCACCGATCCCAAGAGATTGTTAAAGAAACAGCATATCAGGTTTTTGGGTCTATTCCTTTAAGGGTCGTGCCTCGCTCTGTCAGGAGTTGTACCTAAAATCATTGTGAGCTTTGTAAACCCCAAACAATGATGTTCTTTACGGATTTTATTTATGTCAAAGTGAATTTCCCTTTTTTTAAATTTTTTGTGTCATCATTTTCTTTGAGTAAATTCAATACAAGCATCGAATGTTTTTGTTGATTTTCTATTTTTCCTAGTTGTCAAAATAAGAGAGAAGGTGGAAATGCAATGCAAGTCAAAAATCAATGACGAATTCTTGGATAGAGGACTCACAGTGAATCCTAGCTCTCTCCATACAGGATGAAAGGCAAAAAAGTTTAAGCCTAGTCTATATGCAAATGCAATGGTGAAATTGTCCTAAGAGCATGCAGTGCTATTAGCATGAGTAACCAAAAGTCAAACCCTAGAAGGATCACCCAAAGGTTCGAACTTTGAGATAGGCTCGATGCCTGCCACAACTGGTCTTGCACGTGATGTATGTGCCTCTATCGGCACTTAGCGATTAATCCAAGATTTAACAATTAATGTTGAGCAAAGTCCAGTTGCAAAGTAATCTACAGGTACATAAGTTGCCTTAGGGTTGCGTACCTAGCTACCGATCAAGCACACCTAGATCTAAGGGCTCAATCACAGAAAATAAAGAGAAGAAAGGCGGAAAATTCAAAATGCAGGAAACAAAGAAAATAAAGGCAGTAGAATCACGAAGAACACGTTGATCCCCCAAGTGAACAATCACTTGGAAGTTAGATCTGAATGTTCAAAGTCCAAAGTACCTGTAGTATTACAATTTAGTAATGAATCAAGACAAGTAAGCAAGTATGAATCGGAATTTTTTATACCCTACAAACAAATGTATAATTTACAAGTCAAGTAGGGGTCGAACAAAGGAACCAATTGAGGATAGATTATCAAAAATTGGAACAGAAAGATAATAAATGATTTTAGGTATTATTTGGATTCTTTTAGATTTTCGTGGGTATTTAAGTTTTATATACTTTTTATGGATTTTAAATTATATATGTTTTTAATTAATTTTTATTTTGTACTTTTTAATTTCTTTTTATATATTTTCTGATTTTTAATTTCTTTTATAAAATAATTAATATATGAATATAAGTAATTATATATATAATATCAAGTAATGTATATATAAATACAAAAAAATAACCAACAATTACAAAAAATATATTTTTTGTTTTAAATATTTTTTTCTATTTTTGTGATTTTGTGGAGCTTTTGCTAATTTTTAAATATTTTTAAATATCCGTAAACATGGATTAAATAAATAAGCTGAATTGTTTTGAAGATAAAAAATAACAAAAAGGGTAAAAAATTCTTCAAATCAATTTTAGTATATAGATATAATATAAAGAAAATTTAGAAACAAAGATAAATATTTTTGGGATTTTTGATAATATTTCCTATTTTAATTAGATTTTGGATATTTTTAATATATTGCTCCTTTTCTTTTTCTATTTTTGGGGATTTTTGGTCTGGAGTTTCAAAATACTAATATAAACAAAAAAAAATTTGGAATTTTTCGAGAAGGGTTTATAGTTTTTTGGTAGCTTTCAATTCAATTAGGGATAAAATGTGCTCTTTTTTAATAAATAGTTAAGATGCCTAAAATGCAAAGATAAAAATATAGCAAGAATGTTGTTCTAGCTCACACTGAACCTTATTTTTTCATAATTTTTGAAGCGTAGATGATATTTTTAATGAATAGAAAATAAGCACAAAAATACAAGTACTAGAAGGGGCATAAATGTAATTAAAAATAAATACAGGGATGATTCTACAAATATCCCAAAGTTTTAGACTAGTATTTAAAGTGTGAAAACCAAAATGAAATACAAGAACCCATAGAGGGTTCGCCGTAAAATGGCCACCTCACATGAGACCACACGTGAGGTGACCTAACACGAACCCAAATGCAATATTAGAGAAGTACAACGGTTCCTATGTAATTTTATTAAAAGTTTTACACTAATTTAAAAATTGTAGGTCTAAATATAAATGAGCAAACATATGTGGAAAAGTTGAAAAATACACCCACTAAGCACGCGATCAGACGACTCTTGGTATTCCACTTGACACGCGACACACTCTAGATGGTGGATACCCTTTCACAGATGAAGCACCAAGATTAGATCTCGGCACAAATCTGAAGGTGGCGAACATGGAGGATCTAACGGCTGCAGCTCCTCTTGGCGGTTGTTCTTGATCAGACGACGGAGGAGGGACATGGACAAACTGGGAAGAAATGAAGGCTTGGGACACTTTGATCGAGCAGATCTCATGTCTCCGACCACCTGAGATGCTCGCAAGGGGCTCACAATGGAGCTCAAGCTGTTTCGCACATGCAGGACTCTTCAGAAGTCCCTAGGACCCATCGATGGGGTCCTAGCATCTATCGAGAACAAGGGGGCCAAGAAGCCTTCAACTGCATTAAAATCATCTCTAGACGAGGCGTTCAAGCTCCAATCCTGTAGGGCTAGCTTAGGAAAAAAATTATAGGGTCGGATCTCTTTTTGGGGTGAAATGTTAGAGGATGGTGGCGGGTTGACGTCTCTGGTGAGCGGTAGAGTTGGATACGTGGATCTCAAGATCCACAAAGGATCTGGGTGAACGAACGTGCTTGGCGAGTAAGAGAAGCATCGCGGAACGAGATGATGTGAGAGGCAAGGTGGAATCACAATCGAGTCATGGTGGAGGGTTCGTCAGAGTCAAGCTCCGCTGAACTACGGATGAGCTATTTTACGCTAACAAACTAGATTAAACGTAAAACTATTGGCTAGAAATGAAACTAGAAACAAAAATCTACTTAGAAAGTGGGAAAAGGGAAATAATCTCACCAGGGATACGCCTGAAGCAAGCTTCGGGTGGAGGAGCTCCGACGAATTGGATCTCTTGATTCTACACACCAGGAAGCTGGAAAACCACGAAGAGGTTAGCTGTTGTCACCAAGAATCTTGATCCAATCTAAGGTTAAGGATTTCTGGAGCAGAAGAGGATCTAACTAAATTGGAGGCTAGAGGTGAAACTAAATACTCGTTGACCTTAGACTGGGGTGTTGGGCTCGATTTAGTGTCCCATCATCCAAGGAATCATCATGATGTGAAAGTCCATGGAACGAGGGACAAAAGTCAAGAGCAGATCAAGTTGAATGGATGCAAGGATTTTGTGTGAAAAAAATGAGAGGACGAGGTCAAACGAGGTGTGATGTGTCTTAGAGCCTCGGTTAGAGAGTTGAACGAGATCAATTGGGAGTGGGCCCTTATTAGGCCACATCACCGAATAAGGACAAAACATATTCAAAATTAAATGTTAACTCAAAATAAGTTGTTAAATGATTTTATTAATTTTTGGTTAAAATATAAAATTTTTATTATTTTATGTAGTGTTTTAATACGATTTTTATTTTTTATGGCTTTATTTACTACAAGTTACTTTTTACAAGTGTATTTATATGTATATCGACCTATGTTTTGCATATTTTATTTTTATTTTGTATTTTTTTGTATTATTTTATTTTCTAAATTTATAAAATTATAACTTATTTTTATACACATAAATATATTTTTGTTATATTTTTCTGATATATATGTACACTTAAGTAAATATGTATACTTATTATAGATGTATAAGTATTGTATATTCATCTATGTATTTAATTATAAAATATTAATGTAGTGAATGCTAAAACTGTTTGCCCTTGTGCTAGATGTGTGTACTAGATGGGTACAAAAGTCAGATGTCTGCCATACAGTGGGAGCAGTATACTGTTACTAATCCTACTACGGAGATAAAAGACTTTATTGCAGTAATAAAAATACCTTCAAAGATGACAAGACTTTTGAGATAGTGATCTCAAAATCTTATCTTCAAGAACTTAAGACTTTATAGATAATTATTAAAAGGTCTTAACTGCAGATGCCTTGTAAGACTTGAGACTTGGTCTTAGTCTAAGGAGATAGAGATCTCTGGGGATAAAGGGCATTTTGATAAGGATAATAGAAATTACATACTGGTTATAACGATTATTGAGTTGTAGTGTCAAAAACACTATAATTGCTTTAACTTGAATATTGGTTGCATAAGATGCTACATTCGTATTGGATGCGAGCACTGTCACTAGGAGATATGCAAGTACTGTAAAAGGACTTGATGCAGTCTCTCAGGAATAGAGTGATTGGTGAGCTTACCAAGCTATAATTCTAAATAGCTTATGATTAGCACATGAGTGTGGTTTAATATATTAGTGCGTTAACAACTCTTTGGTCGAGTGGTAGATTGTTGGACATGCAGCCAACAACGAGCCATTATGCAATAAATGTTATTGTAATTCATTCCCTATAAAGAATAATTAATTTTCATAATAGGTCCTTTATTACAATTAAGGTTATGTACCATGGCCATCTCAATGATCATGCAATTGTCAATTTAAATGCTGAGTCATAGAGGCTGGTGCTCGGATGATATCTAATGAGTTAGATTGAGGACTCATCTAGGACCGTAAAGTGATTGTTAAGAGAGGATCTCCAGCTTGAGAGGAAGATGTCAATTCTTGTCTGAAGGCTGATATTTAACCGACCTCTTGATGTAGGTCCTCTGCATAAGATTATAGATTAGGAGTAGTTAGATAAGTTAGGTTAAAGAGTTGACTTAACGAGATCGAGATAACCAAGACCTATGTCGTATACTATCATGTTATAGGCTGGCATCCTCTGACCAGAGGCAGATGTGTTACTATATATTTGAGTATGTACATTTGGTAGACCAATAGGTTGATGATCTAATCAAGGTTTATATACCAGCAAGCTGGTGTGCATATAAGAGCATATGAATAATACGATCTCTTAAAAGGATCATATAGGTTCATTACTGAACCGTAAGACGGGAGTTCACTCATGAGATATTGGGATCGAATTCTGTGCACGATCGTCTCTCTTTGGAAGCTTGACTGAATTTGTAGGTTTGATATATGCTTTTAGAAAGCATATGATCATTACATATGCAAGATATATGCCTTTGGAAAGTATATGATCACTGCCAACTCCCAATGATTGAATAAGAAACTTAATGATAAAACCCAGAAGAAGACAATATTAAATTGATCTAAATCTTCGGGTTTATTTTAGATCTTCTAATATGTAGATCATAAACGATTGTGTAACCATGATGTTTCCATTCCGAGGGAGTGATGAAACATGTTTGGATTTTAGTGAATCCTCCCAGTAGAGTAGTTTGATCTTAGTTCAAGTGTTGGAGATTGATCTGAATGTGATTCAGATGCAGTGAGAAGGTTTATATCTTTGAAAGGTTCTCGAGATCCGGATTTGAGATGTGATCTCAATATCCAAGTCACTATGCGTGGAAAGTACAATCACCCTGTCCTTATCTCCAAGTATCCGCAGAGAAAGCGCATTATTCTTGAAAGAGTTCAAGAATAATTCCATCGATGTAATGTATATCTAAATATTGAGAAATGGAAATGATGTGAATTTGATTCATATTATTTAGATGCATGAGAATGATGATCCATTATGAATCAATATGATTTAATTATTATGGATATGAATAATATGGATAATACTATCCGTATTAATCATATATATTATAAATGTGATTTATAATATATAAGAGAGATATATTTGTAAATATTATTTATAATTTAATTAATGATGTGAATTGGATTCACATTGGACAATTTATTGAAAATGTAATTTACATTTTATTTTGGATTGTGAATGTGACTCACTAATTTCCAATGACATGATTGATATTTCACAAGTAAATTTGGAATTATTTTTATGAAGTGATTTACAACAAAAGTTTTTTAAATAATTAAAGGATTATGTAAGATACATGATCTCACATAATTGGGAAAGGAGGCTCCCCTTCCTTATAGAGAGGGCGGGCGGCCACCGTTGACTCCTAATTAAAGGTAGTCGTCCCCCCTCATTATAGGAAGGAGCTTGCCCCCTTTCCTATTTTTTTAATGCCTATTGATTTGATTGAATTAATTTATATTGATGATTTATTAAATATATATTTAATTTTATTTAATCAATTGTTGTTGTATTTTTACAACAAAATTATGGCCATTGAAAGAAATACAATCTTTTTCAACCCTTTGATTTGTGTTGTCCATGGATTGAGATCCATCCACCCCCAAAATATTATAAAAGAAGAGGTAATGCTAGCTCTTTTTTTACAACAACAAATAATTCACAAGCTCTCTCTTCTTCTCATCATTTACACACCCCCTCTCTCTAAAGTGGCCGTCCACTTTGTGACCTCGAGAGAATCGTCATCGTCGCTATGTCGTCGTGATGCCACTTCAATTGCCTGTGGATCTTAGTCTTCTTCAGCGCTTCCGGTACGTAAAGAAGACCTCAGATTTCATCTGACAAAAAGTAGGAGATCCATAGCTTGGATCAACATTTTCGATTACGAGAAGAACATGTTTCATAACCGCGACTACAAGCATCGTCTCTATCAGGTCGGACATGAGATATGCAGTCTCTTCATCTAGAGACTTCGATCGCAACCGTACTTCAAGAGGTATTCCGATATCTACTTTGTGGTTTAGATGAAATGATATGAGAAATATTCTTGGGTCATGTGGTTTCATCGCTTTAAAATTTTTAAATTCCGCTTCCTCGAGCAACTAGTGCGACTAGTCGCTCTCGATCACATATGATGCGATCTTCACGCTTCTGTGATGAATTTAAAGATTTCTCCATATCCTTCAGTTGCCAGCTATTTGCATTAGTTGTATCTATTTTTAACTATAGTGAGGACGAATTCAAGTAAAAATTGCTATCCCATATTGCGATGTAGACAATAAAGTGTGACCACCTTGAACACGAGACCCCGTACATGAATGTAGCGTACGACCAGACCGCTTCATCATTGAACCTGCAAGCTCTACGTACCCTCCTCAGCTGTCTAACTCCGCAACCCCCTCCCCCATCTTATTAAAAGATTGTTCTTGGTTGTTCTAAATATAAGACCAAAAGGTGGTTAACACTTTTTGCTCTTATTTATCCTACTTATCTTTTGCATGACATTTTATTTTTTACACTCCAGTGAACATCTGATTCTGTAACCCTTGATGAGCTCTATTTTAATGAAATAAATCGATGATCATTTAACCAAAAAAATTAGTTACATGAAACACCTACAAAAGGATGCATATGCTAGTTTGTTTTTTTTGAAAAAAAATGTTAAGAAAAAAATTGGTGGTACCTCCACCAGTCTACAGATCATGTGCAATTAAAGAAAACTATGCAAAATATATTATAATGAAATGAAATTCAATTTATTATATCAATAGTTTAAACTAAATAATTATTGTTCAAATTTGTTAGTAAGAGCATTAATAGGAAATAAAAGTTGATGTTAAATTATAAAGAATTCATAATGAAAACTACGAAGTAGATGACATACAATGAAGGGTAAATTACAAAAAAGGGACTCAACTTTACGTCGATTCCCAATATAGGGACTCATCTTTGATTTGTAACAAATAGAGAACCGAGTTATTCACTTGCCCTAAATTAGGGACTTCGCCAACCTACCACTAAGCCATGAATTAATTTGAATATTTTATTACTTTGGAATGACTATATTGCCCTCATCCCCTCCTTTTTGCTTTGGCATTATGTCTCTTAGCTTCTAGTTGGCTTCATGTTCAGACGAGAGTTGA